>JABXJD010000001.1:6357500-7002500 GCA_013375575.1 Percina caprodes
TGTTTTGTTTGTAGGTCAAAGAGTTTAACTTTCGGGCTAAGTGTATCTACCTGGCTGTGATGGTTCGTAGGGTGATCCTAGCTCAAGGGGACAACAGGGTGGACGATAGAGATTACTATGGCAACAAACGTCTGGAGTTGGCTGGACAGGTAAGCCTCTATGCACCATGTGGTCTCTTTTACTGCTTGAATTATGCCATTTTTAATCCACCTTTCAGTCGGTCAGTCTTATTATATTTCACATTACATGACAAAAGCATGCTGCTCTTATAAGTTCACTTTATTTGTTAATTTGTCAACTGATCAACAGGAAATAGTAAATGAGCCAGAGTTCAGTTCTGGTATTAAAAGGCACCCTGTTGAACTGGGTGTTATTACAGAAAGGTGTTTTCTACCTTTTTTTTACTCATAGGGCCACTCGAAAACAAAACAGGCTTGATGTTTATAATAATACATGTATAGAAAAGAAAAAATAATGCTTGCATGCTTTAGTGTGAATGGATCACAGCACTGGACTAGAAGACTGCGGCTACTCCAGCCCTGATCTCTCACCTGCATCTTTGTTCCTGCCTCCTTCTTTTAATAAGACTCTCATTATTTTCTCTCAGCTTTGTTTTCCCTGTTTTGTTTTCACCCCCTCCCCCTGTATTTCAGCCTGGCTTTGTCATGAGAGAGATATGCAGTGGCACCAAAATCCAGAGGCTATAAAAGCATGGGGATTTTTCAGCACCGTGACAATAGAATTGCTGCCTTGACTGGAGCGATTGAGCTAATCCGCAGGCCCGGCTCTGATAATGTAATTACTGCTGTCTTAAGGCTTTTAATTTCTCTCCCCCCCCCCAACCTGCTCTGTGTAAGGAGCAGGAGATGGGAGAAGGGGGGCGTGCAGAGCCCTCTTTCAATAGGGGGCTTACACACTAACAACGCCAGCAATCTTCTCACTCTCCAATTATGGTTCCCTGACATTCAACTAATTGGCCTGGCTGCGCAACGGAAGCTTAATTTCTTTATTAATTTTAAGCAGCGCTGCCTGTTTGTTTTGATATATTCTAATGCACAGGCGGGGGTGGGGGTTGTGAGAGAGGTGGCCTTCTGTAGGCCTGTCTGAGGAGGACAGGGACCTGGGATGGAGGCCAGGTCAGGCTTATCACTAAGCCGGCACACCTGGTTATTAAATCTGACTGTAAATGCACCTCAGCGCTGATTACAGACTGGAACAGATGTAGGGTGTCACACTAAATGTCAAAAATGTTATTACTGATGATGTCTCTCTGTCCTTTCTAGCTCCTGTCTCTGCTGTTTGAAGATCTGTTTAAGAAGTTCAACTCTGAACTTAAGAAAATCGCTGACCAGATCATCCCCAAACAGAGAGCAGCTCAGTTTGATGTGGTGAAGCACATGCGGCAGGATCAGATCACCAACGGAATGGTCAACGCCATATCCACGGTGAGTGTGGTCAAGTCGGAGACCATAACTTTAAAGAAATATTTAAATAGATAGAAAGGCCATCATCCCCAGAGGGACTTGGTTTAAAACCTAATGCCACAAACATCTGGCCTGCTGAAGTATCTTTGAGCAACAAACAGTTGCAGCTCTGTCTATATGGACAGTGTTGGGCATTCAGATTTTTTGCAAGTTATTTCTGGATCCCATGGTCTTCTACAGAAGTAAGCTTTTGGAATAAGAAGTACGCTTTTAGAATAGCAAAGTAAGTGTACATTAAGTATAGTTTTCACAAAAAGAAAAATATTGTTCGTACTTGAGATTTACATAATAAACAAAACTTTTTTTTAAGTTAGTAACTTTTCTGTTCACAGGGCAACTGGTCTCTGAAGAGATTCAAGATGGACCGTCAGGGTGTCACCCAGGTTCTGTCTCGTCTCTCCTTTATTTCGGCTCTTGGCATGATGACCAGGATCTCCTCCCAGTTTGAGAAGACCAGGAAAGTCAGCGGGCCGCGCTCCCTTCAACCATCACAGTGGGGCATGCTGTGTCCGTCTGACACCCCTGAGGGAGAGGTGAGTGATTTTCAGCAGCCACACCTGACCTGTTCCTGCTGGTTATACTAACACCGCCTCTGTGGGAATGCAAACTGTTCCCAATGTTGAATAAATGCTGAAATCAGAGTTAAAAGTACTCTATGCATGAAGCAGAACCCCATTCCCTCAAGCATAATTCTGTAAGTGTCATGTAGGTTGTGATGATAATTGCTGCTCAAAATGTGAGTGTGCAAGCATATTTTAGCAATTAGAGCTACAACTAATGATGACTTCCATTATTCATTACACTATTTGTTATTTCTTGTGTACACATGCAGCATACCTGTGCATTTGCTAAGTGTACCCACCTGCTGGCAACATACAGGTTGCATTACATTTTCAGTCAAAACCATATTTAATGTGTGAAAAATTCCATCAGATGACATTAGTTTTCTTGTAAAAGCACTGCTTAGTCTGTACCCTGTTTCTAGACTACATCCAGAGAGAAAGGGATGGAAGAAAGGAAGGAAAGAAAGAAGAAATATGAGTGTGAGCTTGGAAAGCAAATATACTGCTTTGAAATTTCAGTTTATTGGCCTTTATTAAAACACATTGGACCTTCAAGGTTGAGAAGATTTTATGTGTTTGTATGTTTTTCACTCCTGTGATACTTAAAGGATGTTATTAACATGTAGGCCCATACAGAGCTGAAATTAGCCACATGTTAACATATGTTGGATGTAAATTAAAGATTGTTGTAGATTGATTTGGTTTTCACAAAAGCCTGTTGTGAAGTATTCTTGTGTCATCCTTAACCTTATTTGGTTTAAATACCTTCTATATAATATAATATAATATATATGTTCATGGTTTATATTATTGTTTTTGGTTTGTAGGCTTGTGGTCTGGTGAAGAACTTGGCTCTGATGACCCACATCACCACCGACATGGAGGACGGTCCGATCATCAAACTGGCCTTCAATCTGGGAGTTGAAGACGTTAACCTGCTGTGTGGAGAGGAGCTCTCATACCCAAGCGTCTTCCTCGTCTTCCTCAATGGTAAAACCCCTCCTCACCATTGCAGCCTTATAAATAAATAAATAAATAAATAAATAAATAAACACAAAGAGAACTAACAGTAAATGCTGTTGCTTTAGATCACTTGAAAAGAAAGTTTAATCCTCCCTGTCTTGAATGCATTGCTTTTGAACGGGAGAAAATATTCTGTTTAGTTTACAGAAAGCAATTTTGTATTTTGCAGGGAGGCTGATAAGTCATTAATTTCATGGCAGCAGTGGTATTATTCTTCAGTCAGAACTTGGCCCCTTAATTACTGTATATGTTTGTCTCTCCACTGATAACTGTCAAATTATATTAGCTGCCATACCATTTAATTAGTTGGTAGCAGCAGGTGTCAAAGCCCTTCAGAGTGTGTTCACTGCAAATGTGCCCTCACACAGAGGCAGAGCACAGTGTCTCCTCTGTTCTCCAGTCATTTGTCTGTCAGACTTGATATGAACCAACCCCTGCAGGCAGCCTGAGCTCTGCTTTCACTAGTCTTGGAGGTTCAGATTACACTACTGTATATGCATGCTGTTTCTCTTTTTATTTGCATTTAAAGTTTGTGGATATGAGGTTTTGTCTCAGAATTTAACCAAAATATGTAATGCACTCACTGTTTATTACTCCCATCTTATCTTTAATTATCTGCCTCAAGTTTTATACTCATTACTTTCTTTAGTGCTGAAACAATTACTCAATTGGTCAGTTGACAGTAATTGCAATGTTGATCACCAATCATTTGAATTATTTTTCAAGGAAATATGCCAAACATTTCCACGTTCCAGTAGTGCTGGGCGGCACTGATATTGTTCCCTGCCAAGAGCCGTATGGTCAGGGCAAGCTTTAAGTGTATTGAGAGGGACCCCTGTTAACTGCATTCTATTCTTACTAACAGTCAACACAATAAATAATAATCCCTAACTATCTCTTTTTAACAAGGCAATACACCATGGCACAAAAAATAATAAAAACAAATAATGTACATTTACAAAATGATACTGCCGAACGTGCATGTTGATATATTCTATGTACTCCTGACAGTCTAATATGTATAATAAATACAAGTTTTTTTGTCAGATTGCCCAGCACTATCTTCCAGCCTCTTAAATGTCATAATTTTCTGCTTTTCTTTTTCTTAAATGATAGCAAACACAATATCTTTGTATTTCAGACTTTGGTCAGACAAAACAAGTCATTTGAAGACATCACATTGGGCTCTGGGAAATTCTGATATTTTATAGACAAAATGATTAATTGAGAAAATAATGGACAGATGAATTAATTATATAAACAAAGCAACCTTACTTTAGACACAAACTGAGAAGCACATGCTGGAAACAAATACATTTGACAGTTATTAAACAAAGAAGTTGGCATCTGTTTGTTAAATCTCAAAGACTACTGGCTGCAGACACAAGTTAATGGACATTATTGACGACATTGTTAACTACAGAGTCAAAGAATTTGCCCAGCTAAACCCATCAATCTTCTCACCCAACTTCTGATAAGAAAGCAAATGTAATTCCCAAAATGTTCCTTTAATCAAAGCTGAATCATTTTAAACACTGTTATCTGGGTACAGGACTGACTCACTTCCAGGTTGCAGGACAAAATATATCTTCATGTCCGAGACTGATAACAGTATGTACTCTGAAAGGTGATAGTGAGTGACAGCACTTGAGTGTTTCTGTGGTTATGTAAAGATGTATATATGTGCATGTCAACAGGTAACATTCTCGGTGTGATTCGAGATCATCCCAAACTGGTCAGCACCTTCAGACTGATGCGCAGGGCAGGTTTCATCAATGAGTTTGTGTCCATCTCCACCAACTTGACCGACCGCTGCGTCTACATCTCTTCTGATGGAGGACGTCTCTGCAGGTGGAGTAGTTTAAACCTGGACTTAAATACAAGGCATACAAAAAGCATGAAAAATAAATGCTATAGCACACACTTTGTAAACAAAAACTAGTACAACACTCTAGTACAGCTAGTTATTTGTATGACACGTTATTCAAATTTTCTAATACTGGAAATTAGAGTTCTTTGCTAAAATGGTAAAATTCAAAAACCTTTCATATATTTTTCTTCCCTGTGTGGTGATTTTTCATTACAAAGACTGGGAAAATTCTCTCATTAGTAGTTTGACAGTGTTCTGCTTTGGTCTGTGTTGTTCTCCATCAGGCCGTACATTATAGTTAAGAGGGGACAGCCCATGGTGAAAAACAAACACATGGAAGATCTGTCACAGGGCTACAGGTGAGGCTGGGGAGTCCAGAGGAGTTTTTAAGAGCATATATTTGTTTACAGATAATTATGAAAGAGACAATTGTTTTTTTTTTTTTTTTTAAATAACTTAAACCCACTTTTCTTGACCCAGAACCTTTGAAGACTTTCTGCACGAGGGCCTGGTGGAGTATCTGGATGTCAATGAAGAGAATGACTGTCACATCGCTCTTTATGAACACATGATTAGCAAGTGAGTGTCACGTGACTCACCTGACACACTTAGAAAATAGAAAACATTCAACATGCTTGTTTCACTGCCTCTATTATTTCTTTTTTATTTCTATAGAGACACAACACACTTGGAGATCGAGCCCTTCACTCTGCTCGGGGTGTGCGCTGGCCTCATTCCTTACCCCCACCACAACCAGTCACCCAGAAACACATACCAGTGTGCTATGGGCAAGCAGGCCATGGGTAAGACACAGCAGAAGAAGAGCAGGTAGCTTCAGTTAGCAGGCAGGTCATTAAACTGTAAAAATATCAAATCCTTTGTCAAACATCCTCCACACAGATGCAGTGTTTACTCCTGTGCATGCATATACACAAACACAGATACTGAAAGTAATTTAATCTTACATCAAGACTATTCTTAAGCCTCTTAAATCTGCTGGTGAGTTTTATTTGCACAAGTTTAAAATCATACAAATGGACATTAGAATAACAAACACTATAGATACAAGCAGCCTGCTAGTTTGCCCTCCCCAAAACTCTGGTCTTGCTTTCTTCTTGTCAGAATACATTTGTTTGTGTGATTGAGTGTTTTTGTGTCCGTCTGTCTGTGTATCTCTCTCTCTCTCTCTCTCTCTCTCTCTCTCTCTCTCTCTCTCTCTCTCTCTCTCTCTCTCTCTCTCTCTGTGTGTGTGTGTGTGTGTGTGTGTGTGTGTGTGTGTGTGTGTACATCAAACATGGGGCGCTTGCGTAGGTCCTCCTTTGTGCTGTGTGTGTGCAGAGGCCCTTTCCCTGCCAGTCACCCAGAGTGTCATTAGCAATTCATTGTGTCTGCTCTGGCTGTGCTCAGGGGGTCAGTGTGCTCAGCTGCGAAAGACCACAGAGTGCGCACCCACATTTCCTTGGTAACCAAAACTTCCCCAAACTGCCCTGCTAACATTCGTAAGAGCCACGGTCACCCCCGCCCCACAGCTTTACCTCCATCCGTCCCTTACTCCCCTCCCCCCATTATTACAGAAACACTGACTGGAACTATATTTGGCCCAATATCCTCTGCCTTGTCAGTTTTGTGTGATCAGTCCTATACATGTGCAAATCTGGCTGTGTGGCTCTGGCCTATTATCACAGGCTCTGTGCTTGTAGCCTGATTGTGAAGTAATAGCATCTGACAAATGTCAAAGCTTGCAGGAGGCCAGGCTTCTCTGAGATGGTGCTAACCAGGCCAAGCCCCAACCCACCCAACAGGAGCATTAAACACCTATAAGCCGCTAATAATTGATTTACAGACACTTATAAACATTGTGTGCATTGACACCGGGATGTTACACATGCAGTAAACACTAACAAGAGAGTGAATAGTCTCGCATTGCCAGGCCTATCTGCAGAGTGCTGTGCAGTAACGTTTGGTTAAACATAATTTGCTCTTGTATGCTCAGTGTATCGCCGTATGTATGTACTTCGTCTACAGCAATCCCACCAATCTGTCCAAAAATCTCCCAGTTAGATAGTAAATGCTATAAACATATTCTTTATAAATCAATCATTTCCTGAAGAACCAAGCAGGCCTTCCTTGTTGCACGATCCAAATTTTCTTGAAAAGTTGTCATTTTCCGCGTGTGGCTTGCTAGCTAGTTTGTTGTTGTTTCCCTTTTCAAAAGGATTTTGAGAAGAGCATTCAGAGAGCAGAAGGTGAGCGGTAAAGACTTACATCGTACTGGATGTCAGGCTTTATCCTGGAAATGTGCTTGTGTTGATCCAAACTAAAGAGTGAGTTACAGTATGTAAATTATTTATGCAAGCATTCATCTCCCATGTCTCTTCTCTTCAGGTACTATTGGCTACAATCAGAGGAACCGTATCGACACTCTGATGTACTTGCTCGCATACCCTCAGAAACCCATGGTTAAAACCAAAACCATCGAGCTGATTGATTTTGAGAAGCTGCCCGCTGGTCAGAACGCGACTGTGGCCGTGATGAGCTACAGTGGCTACGACATTGAGGATGCTCTGATCCTCAACAAAGCCTCGCTTGACAGAGGTGAGAGCTGTTTGTCTGAGAATGACAGGAAGTGTGTTGTCAGTCTGATAGGATTTTAGCATTTTGAAAAATTTTTAATTGGCTTTTACATTAAGGCTTATATTACAACATGTTTGCGTCTCAACAACCTGTTCAGGTAGCTGACACTTAGAAACCCTAATCTCTATGTTTCCTTCCAGGATTTGGCCGGTGCCTTGTCTATAAAAATGCCAAGTGCACGCTCCGGCGTTACACCAACCAGACGTTTGACAAGGTAATGGGGCCCATGTTGGATGCTGTCACACGAAAGCCCATCTGGAGGCACAGCATCCTGGATGCTGATGGCATCTGCTCCCCCGGTGAGTACCAGTAGGACTGGAAGAGTCCCAGCATACCTTACTGCTAGACTACTGCTCCAATAAATGTGACCGACTGTGTCATTAATAATTTTGATTCAATGTTCAGTCTTTTACAGATTGTCAAGTTACTTTGCTGACATTGGCTAGTTATTGATGTTTCACTCAGTGAGCAGTGTAACTCAGTTTTTCAGGTGTTTGAATGCGCTCCACTCGTAGCATTAGTGTTCTGTCTTACAGCGTACTGTTATGTTAATGGTAATTCAACCAAAATAATATCATAAAAATTAAGAAGTGAAACCATGATAACATGGTTTCACTTCTTTACTGTGCAATATTTATTTATTTGTTAATAATTATCTACTTTCACACAATGTGTATTCAAAGCTATTTTATATATGTACAGTGAACCCTCGTTTTTCACGGGGGTTACGTTCCAAGAAGAACCCGTGATAGGCGTAATCCGTGAAGTAGTAACCTTTTATTTTTTACAATTATTATACGATTAAATACTCCATAATACATTGAAACCAAAGAACAAAACCTTTTTACAGGCCTAAGCATTTGTTTAACAAATAAAAGTACTGTATAAACGTTTTTTTTTTTACAAATAACTACTGTACTGTAAAATAATAATTTTAATCATCAATATGAACTGAAGGCTTCACATTGCGGAGATCATCACCGCCCACCCCCTCCCCCCCCCTCCCCCCCGCCGCGACCAGAGTCATTGGAACGGGAGAAAATGAAAAATGATTATGAAAACAAATACAAAGCAAAGTACAGTAGGAAAAACCGTGACTCAGGTGTATTTCCCTGCTCTTCTGACTGAGCCGCTGCATCCCGACTCCGCTTTGTAGCGTTTTTTTCTTCTAAAGCCCGCGGTGCAGGTGTGTTTTTTCGAGAGAAGAAAATAGTTATCGGTAGTTGTTGTCGCTATTTTTTCTCCTGGGCAAAAAGATTCTTATAAACCGACATGCCGCTATTGATTATGTTTGCAGAATGCAGAACACAATGCACGATGCAAATCCGTGAAGCAGCGAGACCGTGAAAAGTGAAGCGTGATATAGCGAGGGTTCACTGTAAAGGGATTGCTCCAATTTCATTGCACAGGTACTTGTGTATAATGACAATAAAGGCATTCTATTCTATTCTATCTTCCAATTTAATGTTGATTAATATAGCGTTATAGTTTAAAAAAATATTAATAAACAATTTGTATTTGCTTTATTGGTTGATTTTATGCAAGACTGCATAAACAGAATAGGTCACAATTCACTGTTTTACAGGTAAAGAAAGGAGCCTAAAGTCTCCATTTGTTGGGGTCTTAAACATATCTCAGTGATTAATGGCTTTACAACATTAGCAGAGTATCCGGCTTTCTTTATCACAGCTTGAGTTTGTGTCTACATACACACACCACAACCTAATGAAGGACACAGTCATTGTGCAGAAAATTAATTAGAACACTTAATGTGCTTTCCTACATTCAATTGTTTGAAATTAAATAAAGGGTGACGTTTTCATTTTCATACTAAGAATTATAATCTTGCATTTACAGGTAATGCACAGGTAGTCTTGCATTGCCAGACCTATCTCCACAGCATTATGTCAGTGCTCGAGTATGGTCTAGCTGCACCAGTTAACCATTCGGGATAGGTGAAAAAAAATTCTCTGACTTGCTTGTATTTCTTTATACCAATCACAATAATCATGGGCTGTGATTAGTTGCAAATGCAGTGGTGGTGTCCTTGCAAAATAGATAGCGGAGATAACCGAAGGCATGCGCTCATAGCTGCACATGCCTGTATGTGTTTAAAAACAAACAAACAAAAAAAACACCTTTGTTAAACTGTGTGATATATCTTGTGTGTGGCACAGGTGAGAAAGTGGAGAACAAGCAGGTGTTGGTGAACAAGTCCATGCCGACTGTCACCCAAACACCACTGGAGGGCAGTACCCTGCCAGGCCAGCCCCAGTACAGAGACGTGCCCATCAGGTGAGTGCACTGCAGCTGCCAACACCTCACCCACCCACCCACCATGCTCTGGACCCACCTGTTCAATTTCTGTAAGTAAAAAAAAAAAATATACTGTGTGTGTATATATTAAAAAAAAAATCACATTTTTCTTTCTGCAGCTATAAGGGCTCAACAGACTCATACATCGAGAAGGTTATGATCTCATCCAACGCTGAAGATGCTTTCCTCATCAAGATCCTCTTAAGGCAGACCAGGAGACCAGAGATAGGAGACAAGTTCAGCAGTCGGCACGGACAGAAAGGTGTCAACCTCATCCCTGTCACACCATATTCTTTCTGAAAAGAGCAGCATGTTGAGCTCAAACCTAAATGTGCAAACTAAAAGAGGACTGCATTAATATTCACTGCTTTGAACCCCAAATTTGAGCCTGTCGTGAAAGATTGTAAATGATAGTGGGAAAAAAACTTTGGTCGTCTGTGCTGGAACATTTGTTGAGTCAAGTCCCAGTAGCTGTTGCACTGTCACTGCCCCCCTGTTCTCATCTTTCAAGAGCTCTTTTCAATTAATTGGCTCTTTGTCCTGTGCCAGACTATGCAAATTTATTACACCCCGGCAGTTTTCTACTGCTACTGGAGAAAAAGTGTTTACAACCTCCATTGTTTTGCGGCACCTCCCCTATAGAGGGCTTGTATGATGTTTTAATCAAAAAGCTAACTGGCGCCATGCATAATTTACTCTCCTCATTAACACAGTGGCCACTGGGCGGTCAGCTCTGGATGGGACAATGTCTTCTGTCTCAGATAGTGACGAAGAGAGAAGGGTCGCCAGGGGGTTAGCTGTTGATCTGGATGGAAATCCCCAGATGTGCTACTGATTTACGGCTTTTTAATCAGAGCTCTTTGCTGGCATGTTAAGGTGTTCACAGCTACTTTAGAATTAACAAATGTTTGTTAAACTACTTTTATGCCCCGGTGGGGTTGTTCACATACATAAGTATGTATAATTGACCACATTTTATTGTTTTACAAATATTTCAAACTGTATCCTAAAATTTTATTAGAAGTAGCTGCAGCAATAGATCTCCCAGCTACTCATGACTAGTCTCATAAGTCCTGGTCATCAGAGCAGAATAAGTTAATCATTTACACACACACATACACAGCTGTGGAGATGGGGGAGGAGGTGGAGGGGTTGTCAGTAGTTGGGGCCCATTGTGCAAGCCGCCAGCGTGGGGCTGTATGAGCTGTGATGGAGGGCTCTGGACCCTTGCTGTTGTCTTGCCTTTCTCTGCTGATTTCATGCCTCTTTTATCATTCACTTTCACACAAAACAAACAACACAGAGGATGTCTGCTATGGGGAACTAGTGTCTCTCTCTCTCTCTCTCTCTGAGGTCTTTCCAATCACCTTTTCCTCCATTTTCCACTTTCTTTCCTCCTCCTCTCTTTCCTCCTTTATCCTGCTGTTACCCTAATTCTAACTTTTTGTACTGTTACCCTTATTCTAACTTTTTGTACTGCCTTTTCTTTCTTTTTATTTTCCCCTTTTCCATTTTCTTCTGGCTCTGCCGTACTTGCCTTTTCTTTTCACCTTCTTCCTGCTCTTGGATGACTTTCCAGTAAATCGCTGTACTTGTTCCCAGTCAACATCCTGTTACTACATCCTGCATGGCATCAACAGTCTGCTGTGTGCTGTGTCCCTGACTGGTCAGCTAATAGTGAATTTTTCCCACGTGCACGGATTCAATTTCTCCTCTCCAGTTGATCCCCTTCACTTCCTCTGAGTTAAACTGAAAGTCATGGATGTGTAATCCCGGTCTCCCTGTCAAGCTAAGCACCTTCCTACACTTCCTGCCCTCCTTCATTTCTCTCCTCTTTCTCTTTTTTCATTCGCAAATGGGCCTACAATATGTTTACCCTAGCTAGGGTAGAGTGCTTCGGCCCCTCAGCAAACATTTGCACTCACACTTAAACTCCTGGCTACCAGGGTGCTTGTCCCCGACACCATGTGAATCAAAAGAGGACCCTGTCTGTCCACATATGTATGGAAATGTCATGCCCTGCCAGTGGTTCACACCAAACCTCCCTTTAGCATTACACACAACAAAATGTTTTACTAGATGTTTGCACTTTTTTGGTCAAAGTTAGGTTGTCTAAGTTAGTAGGTAAAGTTGGTTTGACTTTTTGGTTATTTTTGCTTGATAAATAACCTAAAAATTAGTTAAATATTTAAAATATTTGTTTTTAATTTTTGGTTGATTAAATCACAACTTAATGGACAAATTCTTACAACAAAAGATAAATCCCCCGTTGTGCTTCCTCTGCAATTTCTGTAAAATTACAGTCATGCTGCTGTTTGTGTGTGTGTATAGATGTGTGCATTGAATTCAATATGTGTGTGTGTGTGTGTGTGTGTGTGTGTGTGTGTGTGTGTGTGTGTGTGTGTGTGTGTGTGTGTGTGTGTGTGTGTGTCAGGTGTTTGTGGTCTCATCGTTCCACAGGAGGACATGCCGTTCTGTGACACGGGCATCTGTCCAGATATTATCATGAACCCTCACGGGTATCCCTCGAGAATGACGGTATGAACTGTGGAAGAACATATTTTGTTGGGCTCAGTCAAACAATATTGTTATCATTACCTGCTTTAATTGTTAATTTTATTGTTTTGTCCATAAAATGTCAGAAAAGAATGTAAAATGCCAATAACAATTGAAACAGAAGTTGGTGTATTGAAATTAGGGCTGCAACTAATGATTATTTTCATTATTTGTTAATCAGATGATTCTTTTCTTGACTAATCAATCAAATTGTTTGGTCTACAAAATGTCTGTTTTAGAAAAGCAACAAATTATCAGATTGCAGCTTCTGAAATCAGTGTTCTGCATTTCTGTTTGAGTCAAATGGTTAATCAGTTATCACAATAGTTTTCTAATAATTTTCTGTTAAATAATTAGTTGATTGAATAATCCTTTCAGCTCTCATATTTTGTGTAACATTTGTCTGATAGGTCAAATCAACCTTTATTTTGAATTTCAATTTGGTAATTTGACACCTAATCTAAAACCTGTAGACAGTTATTTGTGGTATTTGTGAGTTCAGTCTGAATCACCTCTATCTTTGTGTTGACCGTCACTCATTCATAAGTTTGTGTCGAGACAAAACCCTCATTATCCCTGCTGCTTTTCTCTTTGAGTTATCATTGGGTTCCAGAGCACACGTCCATTGATGCCGCTAAGCAGCAATCTTACTGTTCACAAACAGATATTTGTTGCTGTGGAGACGGCTGCCAGCAAAGCTGCCGCCTGTAGCAATGTGTTGAAGTTTTATCAAACATGCACAGTACATCTGAACCGTAATATGGTGCTGAATGCGAATGACATGAAACTTGGCCCTGTTTCTACCTGCTTTTTGTCGTTTTCACTGTAAAAACTTGAATGGTCTTTACTGCTGAAGTTGTCAGTGCCAGTGTGTTTGCTCGCTGTCGTCGTCATGGAAAAGACTCAGAAATGTTTGGCTCGGGAGGATGTTTCTGTGGTCTGAGAGTGAAATGAGAGTAGGTGTTTCCTTTTATGTGATGGGGTCAGGGGTCCTCTGGGTGCGACCTCAGTGGAATTGTTGAAATCAGTCATCCTTAGACTGTCGGTCCCACCCCAAGGGGTACATGTGTAATCTAATCTCACCCAAAACATCAACATTTGTTACCAGGAGAGAGTGTAAGTCACATAAGATGTATGTTATGAACAGAGACATTGTTACATTTGTGGACTTCAAAGAATGTGTCTGATTGTGCCAGGTGGGAAAGTTGATTGAACTGCTGGCTGGGAAGGCCGGAGTCCTGGACGGACGGTTTCACTATGGTACGGCCTTCGGAGGCAGCAAGGTGAAAGATGTATGTGAGGATCTTATTCGCTATGGATACAACTACCAGGGCAAGGACTACGTCACCTCAGGAATCACTGGGTAATAAACCGCTTATGTTTCATCCCACTGAACAAAACTCAAACATACTGTAAATCCCATTACTAATTGTTTTGTAAGGTCTCTTTCTTTCTTTACAGTAAGAGTTTGTGAATACCTAAAACTAGCCTGTGATAGAAAATCATCATAACAAACATATTTAATCCCTTTCTCAGGGCGATGTCATGGTTTCATGGTTATGCAAAGATGTTTTGATAACTCTTCCTTGTTGGTGTCTTTAAGGAAACTGATATTGGATTCCTTAAGAATAAGTTTGCTGCTAAAGATCAACCCTTTTTTGATTATGCTACAAATTTATTTTCATTCTATTCATAAATTACCACGGTTTTATTTCAGTTAACCTAATAGCTGGATCTGCCTGCTATTGGAATTTAACATAGGGTGGCTATGTACTTATGCCTGTGTATTTTAAGGAAGAACATTTATTTATTTATTAATACATTATTCATTCACAAAGAAAGTTGGTTTCCTTAAAGGTTGAATTCTTTCTGTTTTTTAATTTAGGCATCAATTTCCAAAACATGATTTTTTTTTTTATTTCTCTTTTTAGTCAACTTTAGCAGGGGTTTATAAACTTATGAGCAGCATTGTAGCATCTTGGCAGCCAACTGTCAAATGTAGGGTATCTGAGCTTCCCAAAGACACCTGAATGCACCATGGTCCTCACAATGTTTTCAGCATCAAGTGTTTTCAAAGGAATAGTTTAGATTTTTCAAGTGGGGTTGTATGAGATACTTATCCATAGTCAGTGTATTACCTACAGTAAATGGCAGTCCCCACGCCCCAATTTGGAGAAGCATGCAGGAGTCCCGACATGGAAGCTAAACGTGTACTGCTGTGGATAGGGGTAGCAAATGAACATATTTAAGCCACCTAGAATCTGCATTAGTTTAAGTGTACGCTATATTTATATTTTCACTGCTTTACCTTGCCAAGCCCTTTACAATGGGGAGCTGAGGCCTTTATATTGCTCTTTTTAAAGTCGCCAGGCTTTCTAGTTTGTGTTGTGTGACTTTGGTGTTTATAAAGAGTTAGGAACTAACAAACAAACTAACTGAGCATGGTAGCGGTAGACCATCAACTCCTGTGTTCTACGAGGTAAAAGGTTTTTGTCAAAGGAAGCTAGTGGCTTTGAACAGAATATCGATGTAAACAGTGGCTTTGGTTCCCCATCATAAAGGGCTGTTTGACGGCAAGGTAAAGCGGAGAAAATATATATAAAATAAAATATAAAAATATATTAAGCATAAATTTAAACTGATACTGATTTTCTTTAGGTGGCATAAATACATTTACCTGCTGCTTCCTGTCAACAGCAGTGCATTCCTAACCTTCCATGCCGGTAACTCCTGTCTGCTTCTCCAAACTGGGGCGTGCCGACTGCTATATACTGTACCTCATACAACCCCACTTTAAAACTTCTACACTACCCCTTTAAAGCAGCCCCTGCTCCCTCCTGCATTACCACAAGACAATAACACAACTATATTAATAGGTGACTCTTTAAGTCTGTAAAAGATAAGAATCAAAAGTTAGAACAAATGCTGATCAGAACTTAGCAGATCACAGAACGATTCAAACTGTTGGACCAACAGTAAATAAACCCTCAGATGTTTATTTTTGACTGTTTTTAATTTTATTAAGTTGTATCCTAATAAAGATTTTCTGTATTGTTTTGTTGACTAGATATTTATGGATGCATTAGCTTGACATCTATGTATATTCTTCAGGGAACCTCTGGAGGCTTATATCTACTTTGGACCTGTGTATTATCAGAAACTAAAGCACATGGTGCTTGACAAAATGCACGCGAGAGCCCGAGGACCCAGAGCTGTTCTCACAAGGTAATAACGAGTCCTATTATAAAGTAAATAGAAATAACAAAAAAAGTTGTCATATACCAATATCTCTGTTACTATAGTGATATTATTATGCTTCTGTCCCGCTATCAGACAGCCTACGGAGGGTCGCTCCAGAGACGGAGGTCTGCGTCTGGGCGAGATGGAACGTGATTGTCTGATTGGCTACGGAGCAAGCATGTTGCTGCTGGAGCGCCTCATGATCTCCAGTGACGCTTTTGAGGTGGACGTGTGCGGGCAGTGTGGTCTGTTGGGATACTCTGGGTGGTAAGTTGCACACTTCTGTCGCCAACTGCCAATCTGCTAATCAGTTTCTCCTGGAAAACAATGTACAGGCTAACCTTTTTAGTAGGTTATTGTAGGTGCCTCAAAGCTCCTTTGTGGCGGGATGCACTAACAACAGGGTAAAGAAACAGTTGTGATGTTGTTTTGTAAATATCACAAATGTCTGATGTGATCACAGGTTTGGTTACAAACTGAATCTATAAACTCTACAAAACATGGGGTGATTTTTGCCAGCAGTCAAACCTGTACTAGTCCTCAGATTTGATGGAAGTCCATTAATTATTCCACTGGTTTGTCTCCAGTTTGATTCTCACTGTCTATCTTCCAGGTGTCACTACTGTAAGTCTTCCTGTCACGTTTCCTCCCTGCGTATCCCGTACGCTTGCAAGCTGCTGTTCCAGGAGCTGCAGTCCATGAACATCATCCCCCGACTTAAACTGTCGCGCTACAACGAGTGATCAGGACAGGGACAGAAACGCAGTCTATGTGAGTGAAAGGTTTTGAGTTAGATTTATAGTTTACAAAGAATAAAACAGATTGATTTGGAAAAGATGTTAGAGCGGTGAATGGCCAGGAAGAAACAGACTAAAGCTTTAACAAATTTGGATTTTGACATTTTTGGTGATGTTCACAACCAAAACAGTGTAAAGTTTCTGATTTATGTTGATACTCTCTCACCATTATGTTTTTCTATGTGTACATAATAAACATAAAAAATATTTCTTAATCAGCTGCTGTATTCTTTTAACTTCCTGTTTAATTACGAACTTAAAATTCAAAAAATGCTCTCAAAGGTAAATGCAATGAGGAAAAAATAGCGTTAGTCCAAAAACAGTGTGCACCATTTGTCTTTTGTTTAAAGACAACACCATTGCTTTTGTGTGTTTAGTGCTATAAATTATGGGCATCATTTTCTTTATTTTGTCGAAGATTTTCAAAACAAAACAAGTCTTTTAAATGTTTTCCTATGCTTCAGGCTTACCCCCAATAGTTGTATTTTGTTAATTTTTACCAAAGTGATCATCCTGTTGGGGCATCCAGGTGACGACCCTGGTTTGAATCCAGAGACCTTTGTTTAATGTCATGCCTCTCGCTCTCTGTCTCTTAATTTCCTGTCTGCTTCTCTACTGTACTCTAAATGCGAGAGAAGTTTACAGATGAGGTTTGACTTCACAAGATGACATTTATTGTCTCAGAGGAATATTTGTTTTCACAGCCAATACACAAAGCATTTAGTTATACCCAAAACATATAGATATACAAATAGGCCCTTACAGATATGGACAGTGCACACAATCTCCATGAAGCCTTCATTATCCCAGCTCACAACAGTTACAGCGAGTCAGATTGTTCATGGCTGCTATTGCAAAGGGGACAAAACCCCTGCTGAAACAAGCTCTTCTCCAAGTGAAATGCCAAACTAGGGTTGGGCATCATGGTTGAAACATAGTACCGTATATTTTTTTGCAACTAGCTGATTTTCATTAGTGGTTAAACTTTCAAATATTTTCTTGATTAATGAATTAGTTCATGTCAGAAAATGTTATGTTTATGTCTGTTTCAAAAAGCCCAAGATAATTTCATCTAATGTCTTATTTCTGTCCTAAACCCAAAGATATTCAGTTTATAGTCATAGACGAACAAACACAACGAAAACAGATGTATTAACTGAAATGAAAAACAAAGAGCAATAATACTTAAATATCAGCCCATTCATATTAAACTTATTTTTTTAAAGATTTTTTTTGGGCATTTTAGACCTTTAATGACAGGACAGCTAAAGAAGTTACAGAGGGGAATTACATGCAGCAAAGGGCCGCAGGTCGGTGTCGAAACCCGGCCCGCTGAGCAAATCTATATATGGGCGCCGTCTCCACCAACTGAGCTACCCGGGCGTCCGATTCACATTAAACTTGATGTTCTGGTAAAATGTTAACCCACATATTTGCTGTCTGATGAAGTCCATTAGAAAACAAATTGGTTGCTCATAAAACCACCAGCAGTTTTGCAGTAGATAGTGGTGGGCCACTCCGATATAAATGTCATGTCATGAGCAGACAGCTGGAAGTTCAGTGAGGACATATAGACATGTGCAGCACGACACCCTCATTCATGTCAATAGGAAGAGAAAGTTGCTTTGAGTCATATGGTTTCCTCTTTTAAAAAAGCCTTAATACCACCAACATGTCGTATGCAGCGTAACCATACCCCCCACTTGCACACACACACACAACTCAATTGGGGCCTTTTCACTGAACAAAAGCAGTACACATCCGTTTGTGCGGGCAGAGTGGCTGAGAATAGGAAGGGTGGAAGAGGCTCTTTTGGTGGCTGCACCTGTCAAATGTATGAGGCTCTGATAAGCAGATAACAGGAGGAAAAAAAAACACCTCCTTATTTGACTGAAATTAATTAGATCCTTTTTTTTGAGGTCACAGCTTTGCACTATCCATTTAGACCTTTTAATATTGTGACATTAATAGGTTATTAAAGTATATTTCTTGTTTAATCTTTTCTTAATCACTAAGAATCTTTGTAGACAAGTAAAAATGATTAAAATGTGCTAGGTTTTTTTTCCTTTTTACATTTTTACAAAGTCCTTTTGACCTGTCACTCATTAAAGCGGATTCTTTCTTCCTACATGAGTCTGAACAGATGCACAGATCTGTTCATACAAAATATGACCCTGTGCACGGTGTCCCATGTGATGTTATTGCCACCCTGTCCCACACATGCTCTCAGGTGGCTGCATGGTGTGTGTTGGTGAGTAGGAGCATTGGTGCCCACGCCTGCGCACTGGTAGAGAAAGTCCTCTTTTGCTATCCATGGTGTGGTGAGTAATTCAGCCATAATCCGCCTTTCTCCTCTCCCCTCTTCTTTCCCCTCTCCTCTCCCCCTCTCCTGTGGTTCCATTCATATTCTAATCACAGCTTTCGCTTCTCCAGCTCTCAGGCACTCCATCAGAGCCCTCCCAGCCTCGGGCTTTGCACTTTTACTTCCCCCCCTTTGTGACCGTTCCCTCTTCTTAGAGGCACACCAAAAATAAGGTTGCGACAGCAAAAAAGTTAGTGAAAAACATTTGAGAAAATCACCAAAAAGTCTGCACTGGTGGCATTTTTAGCATGTTTGAATGTGTGTCTGGGTCCACAATTTGACGAAAAATTATATACATGATTTAACAGTGGAATGAGGTGAGAAATAGACCAAATGGGGCAACAAGTGTCCGTGGATATGAAATTTTTGTTAAAATGAGAAGAGGCAGGAGCGGCGGTTGTGTAGGGATGTATGTTTATATGGAACTCTGGGGTGTATAAAAACGTATTAAATGCCATAATGGAAGACGGGGAGGCCACAGTGTTAGGACTGCGTAGATCTAAGCCTCTTTTTTTTTCGTTGGGAGGGAGCTTTTCTTATTCAAAACAGCCCCACAAAAGACTTCCAATGAGCCTTGCCACATCCCCATCTGACTTGGGGCCATTCATCAGCCTTCCAAGCCTATCAATGACATGTCCCCATCAGGGCTCCTATAAAATCAGCCCCTTTCCCATGAAACATCAGCAAACATTTTGACGGGTCTGGCTTTCCCCCCGCTGGATTTCTGGAGTCTCTTACCCCCCTTTCCTCCCTTATTCCCACCTCCCCCCTTCTCCTCCGCCAACACCACCCCTCTCTGGGCGAACCTCAGATCCTCAACATCTTCTGTGACGGGCAGTGGTCACGGAAACACAGAGCGAGACAAGGGGACATCCACTGAGGAGGGGGAAACGTGCACTAAGCCATTTTCTTGGAGGAGCTAGTGTCGTTGATGGGAAGAGGATGCATTGCGGGCTGCTGGAGGAGCCTGATATGGATTCCACAGGTCAGTCCTTTTAATCTCTGCTCGCCTTGCTTTGTCTGGATGTGTTGAGAAAACCAGCTTCTGTTGTGTGAGCTTCTTCTGCTGTTGCTCTTCTGGAAGCCGCAAACTTTCTCTGCAGTCATTCAGAGGAAGTGTCTGAATGCTCGGCTGTTGATTTTTTTTTTTTAATCGCTAATTTACTTTTTTATTTATTCATGTTATTTGTGTAGTGATTTTGGTCATACACATTAATTAGAAGTGTTTTTATGTTACGTTGTCCACTGATTGATGAAAACTCACAGAAAGTAGAGAAATAACCCTTAAATCTCTTCTTGCTGTAATCAGTTAAACCAATTTTCCATTAAAAGAAATCTCCATCACTGGGAGAGAAGAAATGAAAACATCAAGTGCACATCTTAGTAGACTTTTAAATATTTTTTTCTTCTGTTTTTTTTTAGTCCAAGATTTGAAAACTAAAGTGTTTATTCAACTTCAAAACTGAATTTTACTCAGACTTTATCTGTTAAATATTTTTGTATCAAAGTGACTACATTACAGAAACAATATTGACTTAAGTCCAATCTGATTAAACAATTAAAATAAAACTAATTGTGCAAGTGTTTTTCTCATCTGTGGTTTGATTTATTCAAATTATTAAAGGTGATTAATATAATGACATTTTTGGGTAAAGCATTTTTAAATCGTTTACACTTATCACATTTCTAGTATGCTGGTGCAGTGCACAGTAGCTTAGCCCTGAATGTGTGTGAATAAATGAGTGAACATCCGTTTCACTTGTTGATCAAATTTAATCCAATTATTTAGATCCCCAACTTATCTGATCCTGTGGCAAATGAAGCTTGAGATCTGAGCCTCTGCGGAGAATTAGCTTCACTTCAGTGGATTCACTTTTTTTTTGGTTTTGTTTTTTTAAGGTAGAAAAAGACAGAAGCAGATTCTGTCGGTAAATGATGAAACATGTCAGAAGGTCGTCAGTGACACTGGTAGTTTCATTTATTAGATAACATTCAAATGCACAGGCAGTTGTTTTTTATTGTGTAACATGCATTATATATGGCATGTAGAGTACTATTAATCAGTAACGTTAAAGGTGATGATAATCATAAACACAGTAATTGAGACCATTAAAAAGTAAGCTTCTAATGATATGTCTCTAGTATTGAAAGAAAAAAACAGTTCCATGTATGTTCAGAGGTTAGTTTTCTGTTTCTGCTCCTGATGCAGCGATGATGGGACTCTAACTGTAGTCTGACCTTTTCTATCAGCACGTGCCAAACATTAAGGTGTAGATTTCTAATCAAGTGTAAACTTTTAAAACTTTTGAATATCTATGACCACCTCTGAATCCCCCCTTTGGGCTGCACCAACAGGTCTTCCTGCCAACAGTCTGTCCTAGCAACAGCTGCTATGGTGATTGTTTTCTGTTCACATGCAGGGGGAAAGAACATGATTAACACAATTTAAAGAAATACTATGTGGAGAGTTTTTATTTGTTAAAATTAACTAGTTAAGTACATTTACATTACTACTGTGTGTACTGTGTAAACTTCTGAGGTCATTTTACGGTTCATTTCCATTTTAGGTTAAATAAAAATTGTATTAACTAAATTTAATGGAAAATATTGTACTTATTTTCTTTCTCTGTTTAGGACATTCACTTGGTAAATGGTAAATTGTTAAATGGTTGGTAAAGAAGACGTAGCTTATTATCATAAAACAAAAATGAAACCCAGAAATGCTTTCTTATACTTAAATAAAGAATATGGACATTAATTATGTACAAAGTTCTTCATAATTACATTTATCGAATACTAATGACCTGAAACAAATACAAGAATTTTAAATGGATTTCAACTCTTATGTATTAGGCTGTTTCTACATAAAAGCCTTGGTGTTTTACTGCTCCTCGGCCACAGAAAGCACACCAGTTGAGCTATTTCTAAGTAGAAATTAAAACAGGACAATGGCCTCTATTCCACCAGACTGCTTCAGTAATGTGCACAGGCTCTTTTAAGCGAGTGTGTACGCTTGTAGTCTCCTGGGAACAATGCTGGATTCCTGCCGTCCTGGTGAAAACATCTCAAATAGAGCCATGGCTGCACTGCTGCCCATACAATCGATTGTTGTCAGCTTGCCTTGTCACATTAGTAACATTTAAAGTGTCCTGTATAGGCAGTGATTTGCACTGTTTATGTAAATACAGCTTTGGCTGTATTTTATTGCAGGACAAATGAGTTCACTCCAGAAATTAAGTTTTTAAATTAACAACTTATGTTTGAATGAAAATAAATACAAAGACATATACCAAAACCGATGTTTTAGCCAAGTGACCATTAAAAGGCCCACTGTTAGATCTTTAAAAGTCACATTCTTTTGACCATATTAATAATGCCATGATCACTTCTGTCTAAACAAAATGATGTCCAAACAAATTATTTTTCTACATTGTACTGCGAGGCATCACATTACAGTTTGTCCAGTTCTGTGATCTGTGGTCCATCATGTCTTTTTTAGAGAGTTGGATTGAAAGATGCCTTAACGAGAGTGAGAGCAAGCGATACTCCAGTCACACATCTCTGGGGAACATGTCCAACGATGAACGTAAGCAGGGCAAACACTGTTACAACAAAACTACTGACTCTACTGAGGAAACCTGTAAACTGGTATAGTTCATGTGTAGTGTTTAGTATAGTTAATGTCATTTAACCACATGACAGTTTTTAAAAGGTTCATGATTTTCATATTGTTGGTTATGTGACCTTTCACTGGTGCCATGTTTGTGATGTCTCATTTTATCCAAATAACTTGACTTTGCCCTAAACTACAATATGTTACAGATGAGGAAAAAGAAAACAACAGAGCCTCTAAACCACATTCGACACCGGCTACTCTGGAATGGTAAGTTTTTGTTTTTTTAAATAAATGTGTATATTATATATATCCTTTAGTCATATGTAAAAAATAATAAGTGGGACAAAAGTGAAAAATTTACAAAAACAATAGCTCACACAAGTGTTTGTCAAACAACATTAATCAATTGCAAATATTGTGAATTATTTAAAAACTATGGAATCAGTCTCCAAAATTATTTTAGGCTTCCACTCGCCATGTGGAACATAAAACGATGAATATCAAGTCTAGAATTTCCTTCATAATTTTCCTTTGTCATTTTTTATATCAAAATTGCATTGATTTAAATAGTTTTACATGACACACACAGATGAGCATCACTTTGTTTGCACACTAGTTTTATTTTTTGGTTTTATTATGTCAGTAAAGGTAAGATTTTAATTTTGTGCCACTGAGCTACAAACAAATGTGATGTCCTACTTTTTAATGCTTGTTTTTATTCTCTTAGTTTGTACATGTTGAACATATGTAGTATTTTTAGTATTACCAGCAATCATGACAAAAATGGCATTTTTTTTTTTTTCAAACCTCAATCTTGCTCATAATCTCATCAGATACAATTTATGTTTTATTTGTCATCGCAGGGTCGTTTGATTTGGACTTTACACTGCTGTTTAACAATAGAGACACACACACACACATAAAGACTTAAAAAGAGGAGCAGTTTCGACATGCAACAGATCTTTCATATCCTCTGCATGTAAAAGTACAAACCCCACACACGCCTCAAGTTCATGTGTGCTTGCCTGTTGCACAGCCCCAATGAC
The DNA here is from genome assembly GCA_013375575.1 of Percina caprodes. Classification (NCBI taxonomy): domain Eukaryota; kingdom Metazoa; phylum Chordata; class Actinopteri; order Perciformes; family Percidae; genus Percina; species Percina caprodes. Next base: position 6,381,008 of record JABXJD010000001.1, read on the forward strand.
CAATGACCATTTACTTAATAGCAATCAAAAAACATATGGGCTGAGATGAAAATTAATACTGCTTTAAGCTGCACTGTGGGATGCTGAAACTCAGTGTGAGGACCAAGGGTACCTAAGAGAAGCCTTATAGACATAAATGCTACTGTAATTGATCTCTGTAATAATTTCACTGTGCATATGGAAACTTTTTTTCTTGTGGGCATAGTGAAATTTAATACAAATTTTACTTACATTTTAGCAGGATGTTGCAGTAAAAGTGAACTATATTTATATGTTTGCAACCATAATGATGAGGTTTTTTTTATTGATGATTTGGTTTTCATCGTTAAAGTAGAAAGACTACATTTGGTTATAGGACTAGTTTGGATTAGATTTGTTTTTCTTTTCGAAAAGTCACTAAAATTAGTTTCATATATTTAAAACAGAACAATAAAGAATAACCATTAGCCAATTATCCAGTCAGAAAAATGCAGTGATTTCTAAATAAAGGTAAAATGCTGTTATTCCACTAATAACATTAACAATTACTGTCATTGTTTTATGACTGTAATTCAGAAGATAGTTCACAGCTTTATACACATTTTATGCATAATAAATGTCCTTGATGATGCAGGGTTAGGTGGTGGCAAGATTCAATATATAATTATTTTGTTGCATGGTGTACCTCAAGGCTCAGACTTCAGACTCCGTTCTTATTTAGTTATTTGACATTTTGTTGTTACGGTACTTGTAGTTGTACACGGAGGATATGTGCAAAGATGGGTATTTCCAGCATGCTTATATTAGCTAATTGCAATATTCATTCAAATTCAGATGTTTTATTGACAGCAAAGAGGCTTTAAAGCAGCATTGAGTGATTTTTTTTTTTTTGGGAAAAGTACTCCAAAACAAATGTAAAGCATACTGACATACTAACAGATTATTAAGTTACAGTGCTTTATAGTTAAAACAAAAAATAATAAGTAGATAAAATCCAAAACATGAAAGTCGAGGCACAATAAAATAATTAAAATAATTACAAAAACAACAATTTGAACATTCTTTTTTAATTTCAGCAAGGCAGGACACAACAAAAGACACATTGATGGTACCAAGCTTTATCAGGACACACAGTTGTGTGTCATCCGCTTAGCAATGAAAATCAATATTATGTCTTTGCATCACTTGCCCCAAGGGTAGCATGCACATGGTAAATATAAGGAAGCTCAGAATAGACCCCTGGGGCACCCCACAAAAGAGATACAGTAAGTGTGAGTGATGTAGCATTTCTAAGCATAACAGAGATGGACCTGTTGGACAGATAAGAGATTAACCAATCCAGACCCACATCACTGATGCCAACATAGTCTTTCAGACAGCTGATATGGCTGATGTGTTAGCAAACAGTTGCCTAAATACAGTACACGCCCAGCACACACAGCAAAATGCACAGAAAGCTGTGTTTTGCTTCTCAGTGGGATCTTCAGTACCAGCAATGCTTTCACAATATAATGAGTAACTTAAATTAATGTTAATATAAAAGCAATTGCTTATTGGATATTTAAATAGTTCACAGGTCTAGGATTTCAATGCAAAACAACTATACAGCAACATGGCTTATGTCCATCAGAAACCATTTACTGAGACTTTAAAAAGACTTTTTTTCCCAAACCATTAACTCAGACTTTTTTTAAATTACTTTAACCAAGTCATGCACAACTTCACTAAAACTATCGCAATCCTTTATATGCAGAAATTAAAACTTAAAAAACATATGATCACTGTAAAAGTATAATGAAATATACCGCTTAAGTATTTTATTTTTTTAAACATTTTACCTGGAATTTATCAGAATTTATTATAAACACATCCACCCAGGAGCAGTTGTTGAGATTGACAATCTTAGTGTCTAGTTAATATGATATATGTGAAGTTGTGGGCTGCAGTACACCTGCTGATTGATTGAAACTTTAACATCACATAATCAAATTGTTTTAGTTCACTGCATTTATTCATTTTGCTGACATGAATGTAATCTGACTTCCTAAACATTTACATAGTAAATTACTGCAATTTCTTTTTACCAGAAATGGTAAAAAGAGAGACCTGTTTATAGCTGTGATTCTTTCAATCATATTAACAATGCTTAAACTTCCATATTAGATTTTTTGTGCACTGATAATTCCCATTGTCATCACCAGGCTAGAGGAGAACTATGAGATAGCCGAAGGTGTGTGTATCCCCCGAAGTGCCCTCTACATGCATTATCTAGACTTCAGTGAAAAGCATGACACGCAGCCTGTGAATGCGGCCAGCTTTGGAAAGGTAAGATTCAAACATCAGTGGAGATAAAGGTTAAACAGTCTGGCAACTCATCATTCCCACCTGCATCCCAGTTAACTCAAAATCCTTTTTACATATCTTGAAAACACATGAAAGTCATTAACTCAGTAACATCTGTAGTCATTGTAGGGTTTTAATATACATTAATACATGCACTGTTCAAGTTCAAAGTAATCAAAGCAAAATGAGTCAACAGAAGAAGATACAAGACAACATTTGGATGTCATATGAAAGCAATAATCTCATGCAATAAATCAGCCGTAAGCCGTAGTCTGACCATTTCATGCCTGGCTTGGTTTTGTGCTGCTGCTATGGCTGCTGTTGAAGTAATATCAACTGCAGCTCAGTGTGAAGTGAGCAAAGCTCTGCAGTCGTTCACTGAACACATAATCTAGAGCCAAAGGAGATGTGCTTTCGTCTGTTCCCACAACCCCAAGAAGTTCCTTGGCCTTCCTACCCCCAGCCATCCCCTGTACCCTGGACCCCGGCCCCAACCCCCAACCCAGCCCACCCCCGCCCCTCCATAGCTCCTGTCGGAAGATATTGAAAAAGAGAAGGGGCCTGGATTAATGTGTAATTAAAGGAAATTTGGAAGGGTGAGATGTTGCGGAATGTTAGATCAGTGGCTAGAGCAGTGTGGGGTGTCCTTTAGGAAGGCTTCATTGATTCAGGACAAAAAAACGAGAGAAGGCCCGGACTGCCTCCCTGTCTGCTCATTTATCAAGCGGGGCCTGACAGAAACTTCACAGCTTGGCCTCCTTTTTCATCCCACACAATAGAGAGCTACACTGTTTGCTAAAGTTTCTGCACCAGGAGCTGGACGAAGGAGCCAATCTCTTTGGACAAAAAGACAGGAAAGGAAGAAGGCGGGAGTGGAGAAGAGAAAGAGAGTGAGAAGGAAAGAGGGTGGGTGGGTGGCTAAATGAGGGGAGACTGTTGATATAGGACAAAAAAATAACCCTGGATGTCATAAATGGATGGCTCTCAAAGCTTTTTTTCCCCTCACAGACTTTCCCGAGTATACAGCTATGAGTTGTTCTCCTGACAAACTTTATCAAACACTTTCCCCTACCTTTTTACTAAAAAATACACAAGTTGATATTTTATAAAGATTGTATGTGGTTTTTTGTGTCACTCATTTCCACCTCCTTTTCTTTGTCTTGTTACTTATATGAGTTACTGTGATAGGCTGAGATCAAACACTAAAAGAAAGTTCAACCTCTCTCTGACTCTTTAGTTACGTAGTTACTAACTTAACCTTTTCTCTTCTACACTGAACAGATCATAAGGCAACAGTTTCCAGCATTAACTACCAGAAGACTGGGGACACGAGGGCAGTCTAAGTAAGTTGGTTTGGTTTAATTCTGTCATAACAACCTACAAATTACACACTTATTCACAAACCCTCTTCCCAAAAAAACCTGAACAAAAGACAAGTTCAATCAAACATGGAGCATAGACATGCAGAAACAGAAAACAAGCAGCAGATAACACAAAGAAGCAGTTAAGCCTAAAATAAGGCATGACACAGGATAACAACAATGAAGTTAAAATAACTTAATTTTGGTCTGGAGTTTCTGATCCTCTAATGAAAAAAGAAAGAATCCATTTTGTTTTCTGATACAGAGCATTCATCGCATTTGACAGTAGTAAAGATCTGAAACTGTAGAATAAATTTATGTTTTCATATGATTAGTTTGTTCTTCCTAATTATGTAAACAAAATACAAAATCAAAAGAACATCTGATTAAACTTTTAAGGCATTCACCCTCTGCTCTTCTCAGGTACCATTACTACGGCATAGCTGTGAAGGAGACCTCTCAGTATTACGATGTGATGTACTCCAAAAAGGGAGCGGCGTGGGTAAACGAGACGGGGAAGAAAGAGGTCACAAAGCAGACAGTGGCATATTCACCGCGCTCCAAACTGGGGACCCTCCTGCCAGAGTTTCCAAATGTCAAAGACCTAAATTTGCCCGCCAGCCTGCCAGAAGAGAGGGTAAACAGGAGTTTTAAAAGTCCATCCTTACAGCCGCCCCCTCCCCACCCATCTCTCCCTGCCATCTCACCAACTCTGCGCCCCCTCTGGCTTCCAGCCTTTTATCTGCTCTGGGACCTTCACTGGGTTTGCATTTAGAGAAGGACCTTGAGGATTTATATGCTGGCTCCTCACTAACTCTTAATCTTTTGGGGGAGATAATAAGATCTAGCAATGGACAAAGGACAGGCACTAGCTGTCCAGCTTTTAAAGAGGGGCCATGATTTTAAATGGTTTGTGTTTTGCTGATCTCTAAAGCTCGTTTTATATTACTCCGCTCCAGACTAGACCTGTAACGTGTATTTATTGGTTCACATACTTTGTACAAGATTTATTCTCTTGTTTTTCTACCACTTTTATTTAACATTCCCCAAAGAAGAAAAACTGTTTCTGATGCAGATCAATACTCTGTTGTTGCCCACAGGTGTCAACCTTCATCATGATGTACAGAACACACTGTCAGAGGATACTGGACACTGTTATTCGAGCCAACTTTGATGAGGCAAGTTTCTTCTGTTTTAAACCATTTTACCATTTCAACAAACAAGTTTGATTGTATGTTACTAACTCCTGAAGCTTTTAAACAGGCAAGAAAGAATACCTTTTATTTCCTGTGATATTGAATGTCATGGTGTGTGTGGTGCTTTTAGGTTCAAAGTTTCTTGCTGCACTTCTGGCAGGGCATGCCACCCCACATGCTCCCTGTCCTGGGCTCCCCCACCGTGGTGAACATAGTTGGTGTTTGCGACTCCATCCTCTACAAGGCCATCTCTGGGGTGCTGATGCCCACAGTCCTGCAAGCACTGCCTGATAGGTGAGCGCCTGTTGTAAGCTTTATGCTGAAAACCATTTTTCTATATGTTGTTATTAAAACTGGAGAGCATGGTATGTTGTGTTTTTCTGCTCTGACTAAACAACAGACATTTATTTTCATTTGTACAAACCTGCAGTGTAAATTAGAGCGGTTGCATTAACAGAAATGTCATAGTTATCATTTAGCTGTTTACCAAACCTTAGGCTTCCTTAAAAAGACAATCTTATTAATAATACCATTTACTTTAAATCCTTATGGACGTCTTGCTACACTTTGCTTTGTGCTATATTATGTACTGCTATTTAAGCAGCAGAATTTCAGTGTATTAGTATATTGTATAGTTCCATAGTATGTCTTGACTAATGATCTGCAAACACATCAATGAGGTTTACTTATATTCCAAAACTACGTTAAAGTAGTCTGGATCTTTAAGCACAATTAAAAATGAAGCCTTTTGAGAAATTTAAATGTGAGGCTAAAATGATAAGTCAATTTCTCAGTTTGACTAATCGTCAAATCAAGTTAGGTTCTGGAATTTATTTTTAATATTTTGTGACATTTTATAGACCAAAGGATTAATTGATTGTTTAAGAGAATATTAAGGGTCATTATAAATGGTGTCTAAGGTAGCAAATGTGTTTCTGTTTTCTCTCGTCCACGCAGTTTGACTCAGGTTATTCGAAAATTTGCCAAACAGCTTGATGAGTGGCTAAAAATAGCACTTCACGAACTTCCTGAAAACCTGAGAAATATCAAATTTGAATGTAAGTATAAAATCCACATGATCCTCATCATAATGGAAGTTTAAATGCTGGACTAACCTCACAGGACTAACCATATGTTTTCTCCTTTTTTGTTCCCAGTATCCAGAAGATTTTCTCAGATTCTAAAGCGGCAAACATCATTAAACCATCTATGTCAGGTGCCTATCGTGGTCCGAATTTTTTTTTAATAATGTCCATATGAACAAACACAGCTGATAAGGGATATGGGTATGCTTGTGTAAGTAATATTGTCGATTTATCTGTCCCCAGGCGTCGCGGACTGTGATAAACAGCGCCGACATCACATTTCAAATGCTGGAGGACTGGAGGAATGTGGACTTGAACAGCATCACCAAGCAGACACTTTACACCATGGAGGACTCACAAGAGGATCACAGGCAGCTTATTATCCACTGTAAGTTCATGCCTTTAAACTGATTTTACTCTAAAGACACCCATCCAGACAGAGAGTTACACTTTACTGCCACCCAAACTACACACCGAGAGACAATCATTCCCACGACCAGCAGAGTCAAAGCATTAATGATGGAGACCAAAAGGTTAAACAAGTTCACTCTCCTCTGAAACACCCTGCGGAGCATCTGCAATTCACTGCAGCCTTACTGCTCTGAATCAGTCCTGACAGGATCAGAGGTCACACATACGCAATAGAAGAATCCATCCAAATCTTTCAGTTTTTTTTAGTTTTCAAGTGATGTAAAATACTATGAAAACTGACCTTCTCCCTCCTGTCCCAGTGTATCAGGAGTTTGACCGTCTATTGGAGGAGCAGTCTCCAATTGAGGCATACATTGAGTGGCTGGACTCGATGGTGGACCGCTGTGTTGTCAAGGTTAGACCCCAAACAACTTTTTTCACTAATTTTGGGACAATAGGTGTTAAACTTGGTCTGACTCAGCATTTTTGCATAAAGTTTCTGTCTTTTGTTCACGTTGCACTGGTAAAGTTTATATATTTTCCATGTTTGATGCTGAGGACTGATTTTAACTAGATGTTTCAAGTGTTTGTGCTGCAGAAGTCTGATTTCTTTGCCCTTAAAAAGACACCTGCGGCTGAAAGCCACTAGTCCCAGCATGTATTTCTTTTACACAGAGGCACTTACGTTGCAATCCTCCCAGTTAATGATGTCTTCAAGCTTCCCATTTGCGTCCATTATGTGCCAGATATGGGCTTGTAAAATTTGGTCGCCCTGGCAACGTCTTGGACTGCTCAGACAATAGTTCAATAGGAAGGCGTGTCCCTGGGGGCAAATTAAATAGTTGACTTGTTGACATGTTTTTCGTTCCTGTGGGTTAAGCCCCAATACGGACCCCAAGGTTAATTCTACCCCGGCATATCAACCCTTCCCTCCCTTTTCTCATGGAAATGTTCTCTCTAGGTGGCAGGGAAGAGGCCCGGGTGCCTAAAGAAGGTGGCCCAACAGTTCCTGCTGATGTGGTCGTGTTTTGGTACCAGAGTCATCCGGGATATGACCCTCCATAGCGCGCCCAGCTTTGGTGAGCTGCTAATTTTTTGTCATCATACCTTAATGTGACAAACAGCCTGGAAATACACTTTGACGCTTAATGAGTATACCAAAACGTTGTAATTTATTGTGTCATGCACAAACGAGGGTCCATACCACTCAGAACAAACAAAAATAAAAACTCCCTCCCAAAACACAACCCAAGCTTTTTATAATTATCCATTCAGAAGAACTCATCATCCAAGTGTAGCCCTTAAATCACCATATAATGACTATTACTACTGCTATATAATTAAACATTTGAGTTTAATCACATAAATAAGTCTTTTTTTGTAAGAAAAACATTAAACCTGTTTCTGTAGCTTCCATAGCTGATGGTAATCTACCTGAACATAACTGCGCACACAGAGATCTTTGACTTTTAATTGAATCCTGCATCACATGAGGCAGAATTTAGTTATTTTAATGAAGCAATGTTTGTAATTTAGATTTATGCTAAACATCAATGGACCATATTTCCTTTATATAAAATATTTGTGCTGAGAATCAATATTAAACACATTAAAAAAGTGAATAGCATATTCATATCCGTAATCCAGCGATAATCATGTACAATGTCCCAGTTAACTGTCTTTGAGCTTTTCATCACTATTATGCAGTCATATTATTTTTAGTATGTTCATTTTGTGCAAATTTACAATTCAAAAACATCTCACATGTATGTCCATGTCACGACTGAACTTAACACTGGTGTACATTTATCAACTCCATACATGGTTTAGTGCAACCAAATAAACCCTTCTGGATTCCTCTACTGTATGGATTTCCTAAGTCTAAAATAAGGAGAGAGGCGAAACAAGTAAAATGGCTGCTTTAATAGCTTGTTGTGTACCACCAAGGATTGCAATCAGTGAAGAGTTGTAAAAATGAAAGAAAAGAAAATGGCTTCTCTTTGCTCTGCTTCTGTTGGCCCTGTCTGTGAATTTCAAAGACACAGTTGGTCACAGTGTTTTGATAAAGCAGGTCTCTGCGCACAAACAGCTAATTAACAATAGCCGCCCCTCCCCTCTCCTGAAGCCTTTGCCTATCTTTCCCTTTTATGACCGGTCAGTATTACACCCCGCTCCCTTGAATAGCTACAAGTGTTTATTATGCACACGACAGCAGCAGCAACCCTCACAATGACACAATTGTGACACTCCCTCACATGCCACAGTCTCATCTTCCGTGTGACCCCGGGGTCAGCTGACATATTTCTGGCACTGACTCGATACACGGAAACAAGCGCACCCGCTTTTTTTATTAACAGCAGCCCTCCTGTCAGTCTGCAGGATGTGATATCATCAGTCAGATGCTTTAAGAAATGCTTTTGGTTTTTTGGTTGTTTTTTTTTCCACACAACTGACTCTCACTGTCAGCAGGTATCACCTCCTCAGTCTTTGGTACAAATAACACTTTTTTCTCTGTATAAAACTCCACCTGTGTATCTGTGTGCAGGGTCCTTCCACCTGATCCACCTCATGTTTGATGATTATGTGCTTTACTTGCTGGAGTCCCTGCACTGCCAAGAGAGAGCCAACGACCTCATGAGGGCCATGAAGGGAGAGGGCAGCACAGGTGAGACCGCTCCCTGGAGGTCTAATCAGTAATTAATGACAGTACAGCTGCAAAAATGTCTTGTGTAATACTTTTGTAGTAAAATAAGAAGATTATCTCACTGAAAATGTCACAATTAACAATTAAACAATTATTTACTGTTGTTTGTTTTAATAGTTAAAGTGCTTTATCAAGCAGAAAATCTCAAACAATCAGTTTCAGCTCAGAAATTGTGAGGATTTGCTAATTTTCTTCGTCTTTTGTCATAATTAACTAAACAGCTTTGCTTTTGGACTGTTGGTTGGACAAAACAAGCAAATTGACATCTCCTTCAGCTTTAAGAAATTCCGATGTACATTTTTGTACTTTATTTTGCACCAAACTGTCATTTTTTTAATAAATAAGCAACATAATCAGTAATGAAAATAATTGTTAATTGTTAATTTGTTTCATATATTTTTCTGAAAATGATTTACTTGTATTCTCTTTAGAATTCCTTCTGTGCTCTTAAGAAAACAAAACAAAGTATAAAAGTATATTTACTTGCTTTAAACCTCAAACTACTGATCTTTTGTTCACTCCTATTAGTTCATTACTGTACTAATACTGCTTACTTATAGTGATACTGACATAAGTTACTTCTCTTCATCGTCATTCACAGTGAAGTAAAATCAATCAGTTAATCAATCAATACATTTTATTTTTCACATGAAATCATACAAGGTACAATTCTTAGCTCCTTCAACTTGTGAACTATAAGAGCTCTATAAATGGTTGGTTGTCAGTTTGCAGAAAACCTGCTATAAGAAATAGGAAGCATTTGCTGCTTTGGAATATTTTTGAGTCTACTATTTCTATATCAGGCAGGTAATATCACTTGTTTATTTTGTACACACAGTACAGCTTAGCCCCATGTATGCACTTTACTGGTACACATTCAGTTATATATATCACAAGAACCCTCTCAAAGCAACTATATATTTTATTATTGTAATCGATTGTCTAATGGTCTGTCCTCTCTTGACACCTTCAGCAGAGACAGAGGAGGAATTCAAGCTGACAGAAACCACCCCCGCCTCCCCGTCTCCAGGATCTTACTCTCCCGCTCGGTCAGTCCACTCCGTGGGCGTTTCCTCAGCCAGCTCCCCCACAGCAGCCGTGTCCCCAGAGTACACCGGAGTCACCACCACCACAGGTGAGACAGGCCTCACAGTCACACACAGACATCTTAAATAAGCAGAAGTCTCACCGCACATAGTTTCTTTGAGCCAACACATTTTTTTTGTGTCCATATATGTGTCTACCAGGCGCTGTTCAGTCATATACCTGGTCCCTTACATACACAGTGACAACAGCCGGCAGCTCCGCTACAGAGGCCGGACAGCAGCTGTCCTGTATGAGGAGCAGTGCTCCAGTCCCACCTCCATCCTCCACCCACCGAATGCCTGTCTACAGAGAGGAGCACGGGTAATTATGATTACTATGATATTAGTAATAAAATACATTTTAATTTTGTTGGAGAATTTCTTCAATGGGTTTTGACTTGCTTACTCCATTCTAGGTATACTGGTAGCTACAACTATGGCAGCTACGCCAACCAGCATCCTCACTCCATCCAGAGCCAGTATCCCAGTCTGGCCCATGAGCCGGCAATCCCAGCCCCCCTCCACTACTCCACCTACCACCGGTCGTCTGCACAGGTCAGTCCCAGTCACCCAAGAACTGGGGTTCAATACTGTAGCATTTAAGCTGAATGATGAATCAATTAAAACATTTTTTTAGTACATTTTAATTATTTTGTGTTCTCAGTTCAAAATTGTAAATCTTTAAATGTATTAGCAACTAAATTGACTTAGACATTCATAAGTAAAACTAATCACTATGCAAAATAAGCCCTTTCATAGTGTTATGTGTTATTACCAGTATGTGTGTTATTATTATTGATATGTAACTTATCAGGTGAATAATAACATTGTAGTTGGTCAAAGTGAACCACTTTACATTGATTAGCTCTTGGATAGTTCATATATATATATATATATATATATATATATATATATACATATCATATATTTTCTATGTCAAATCTTAATATCCAAGGTATCTGTAGTTGTCAAGTAGATATGGTGGGGTAAAATATTCAATATTTACCTATGAAATGTAGTATTGCACCTTTTACAGACAAAGCCACAAAGTGCTTCACATGATAAACATTTTTACAGTAAGATCCAACAGAAAATAAGCAAGGAATACATAATTGAAAAACCAATGGAAATCATTTAAAAGAATAAACACTAAAACACAGAGTTACAAACATGAGTCAAAAGAAAATTTAAACATGTGCGTCTTCAGCTGCTTGTTAAAAGCTTCAATAGAGACTGCAGAACGTAAGACAGTAGGAAGGGCGTTCCATAGGTTAGAAGTCACCGCTTCAAAGGAACGGTCACCTTTAGTTTTTAAGCGAGTGTCTGGCACTTCTTCCTGGTTAGAAGATCTGAAGGGTCTGTTAGAAGTGTACGGAAGGAGCAGATCCAAAATATATAAGCAGGTGCCTGACCATGCAAAGCTTTATAAGTCAGAACAAGAACTTTAAATTGGATCCTGAACTTGATCGGAATCAATGTAATGAGTATAAATTAGGAGTGATGTTTGGCATCCTGCTTTGACCTGGTCAACAGCCTTGCAGACCAGTTGTAGAAGGTCCTGGGACAACTTTCTGAGACGGGTGAAAATTAATGGAATAGAGTTGCAGTAATCAAGCAGGGATGATATAAAACCATGAATGATCATCTCAAGCTCGCAATGCGAAACAACAAAACACATGATCAAAACACATGTTATGATCAAATATAACACCAATATTTCTCAGTTTGGACTGTACCGCTGGAGAAAGGGACCCCAAGAGCTGAACAACAAGCAGCATAAAATACAGTTTTTTTACGATTGTTATGACAATTTTTCAATACTTTTAACAACTTTCCTGAACTCTTAACACAGTTAGAGCAACATGGGTCTGTGTACGCTAAACAATTAACACATTTCTTGTTGCTTTGACACAAAATACATACAGTTAACGCAAAATTTAAAATGCTTGAACATCTTTTACAAACAAGCTCAACCAAGACCAAAACAATGTGTTTTTACTGTCAAATTTGCAAATGCTTTCACACTGTATGTCAGAACAGATGACATCATGTTCTAACCCTACCTTAGGCTAATGTCAAAGTGAACAGTTGTTCATATTGTAAATTGAAACACAAATATATCCCCTGCATTTTACATGTATTCCATTGTTACTGTAAATGAGAGAAACAGCTGATTGAAGTTATACAAATAGATCTATCTCATCTAGGAAACACACTCAGCTGTTGAGGTTCTTTCAATTGCATGACCATCTTTTTTTCTTTTCTTTTTTTTACAGTATTCTTTATATGTTACAGTAAATGAGTGTTGTACTTTGACAGCAAGGATTACAGTAACCAAAGTCATATTCCTTGTTTGTTTACGCAAACCTGGCCAAAGCTGATTCTGAAATGTTACACTAGTACAAACAGTAAAAGAGGACCTATTTGGGCTGATTTTGTGTGGAAAAGGAACAATACAGTAAAGATGGACACAAAGAAAGTAAGAAAAAGGAAGGAGGACCAGGACAATTCTGTCTCTGTTTACCTTTTTTCATAAACCATACATTCTGTCTCTGCCCAATGTGAGTCAAGTGCAGATTTGAGTCGCGCATGCTCAGATTTAAACAGTTTACGGCATAACTTGTCATACTAAAATTTGTGAAAACCATGAAGAAATAAACTTTTCTCATTACATCATTTCAAAAACGTTTTAGCTATCTATGATTGTTTGATTGCTAACGTTAGCTCAAAATGCCATTCAATTGGCAGCCTTTGTTGTGTTTGATTGTTAGCTCGTAGCTAGCAGTGAAGGAACTTCGTTAAGCAGCTCCATTTTTACTGTATTGACATTACAGAAGTCTTTTGTTAGCCTCTCGTAGGCTACTTGTCGCAAAGTGATAAGTGCGCAACTCACATCTTCACTCGCCACAAAGTCATGCATGTGTGACTCAAATCTGCACCCGACTCACAGGCTCGGGCAGTGACACATTCTATAAAGCTACTCTGAGATGGCAAATTCATTTTTGTATTGAATTTCTGCAGCAAAAGAAACAAAATGCATGCATGTACTAAACCCAACAAAACAAAAATGTAGAGGCTTCAAGAGAAACTACAGTGTAAAACACAATCTATGGTCAATACAGTATACTGTTATCTATTGTATAAGGGCAGACCTGACACATATTAAATTATGCAGTTTCTGTAATTCCATGTGATATTAGTGTTTGAATGACATTGGGCTATGACTGACTAAATGTTCCTGTTGGGAGAGAACATTTGTTAGTGTTTTGGAAGAATTATTTGATTTTGAGACATGTTTGCAGTGTTTTGGTAGACATAGTGTATTTTGTTAGTGTATTATTGTATTTTGAAAACTAGTGTTGGAGTTTACTTTATAATGTGTGATTTTGAGCATAAAGTTAACTGTATTGCCATTTGTGTGTTGTAGGTGTGTTGGTGCGTTATGAGTTTAGGAAAATTGTTAAAAGTATTGAAAATAATTGTCATAGCAATCGTAAAAAACTAATATAAATAGTAAAAGTAACTCCAAACTTTACTTGCAATAATATCATCCAGTGAAAGCTTTAGATTATGCTGATGTCCATAGAGAGAGATGAAACTCAGCATCACATTATTCAAATCAAATAACAGAAATAGGTATGATGTTTGCAAGTGTCTAAACTGTAAATAATGAGTTTACTGTATGCATCCACAAACAGAGAAGTCTGCAATCTGTGCTATGTTATTTACATATCATAGCACATAGCATAGCAAGAAGTAGCATACAGTATGTGCATAAATGTGCCCACAAAGATGTGTCAAGGTTAAACACGTACATAAATATGTAGATGTTATTAAACGATGTGGGGGAAAGCTTGAGGTACTTCTTGGTACACTTTGCACAACCGCAAAGTAAATAAAAGACTGAAGATTTAAATGTGAGAAAAAAAGGTTGTAAGGATGGAGTTGCTGATTTTACAGCTCTTGTAGTGATTGGTGTGAGTTTGCTCTTTCGATGGTAATTTCCTGTCAAGGGCCCTCCAGTCTCTGCTGTCTTTATAGTGAGAGGAGATCAGCTGGGCCTCAGCGGTCGCAGTGTTTGTAAAAGTCCCCGAATCACCCTCTCCACACAGCGGAAGCAGACAGTGAAAGGTGGCTCGGCCAGGGCCAAGAGGGGCCCTGCTCTGTTACTCTTCTTTCCAGCTCTCAATAGTCTCTTCATCTGTTTGAGCCAGTAGCCACAGAGGAGGGCCAAGGGGGCGTTTATTAAAATATTGTTATTCAATGGTCTCTTTTCTGCTTGTGAACAAGAGGCCGCTGAGCCGTCTGTTCTGCTCTCTGACCTGCACTGACTGTCCTTTTCCATGCCGTGATCCCTCATAATGGAATCGACTGTCGTGTTTATATTTAGTGAGAAAAAGGAAAAGGGTCCTACTTCCACTTTTTTTTTAAGCCTGTCTGAACTTAAATCGGGCACAATGCCTGTGCTTTGTCTGTGTGAGAGGTTGGGGATGGAGCTGGGACGAACACAAAACCTTGTTGGATCCCCATCTGTCCAAAATATTTTTGTCAACTGGCTGATTTAGTTAGAGCTGTTTAGATTCAGTCACCATAGGCAACAAAAATAACACAGGAAAACCACTTTTTTATTTTTAGCTGAGCTGATGTCCAATTTTCTTAAGTGGCTTAATTTTCTATTTTGACCACTGTGGTACAACTTGTGAAGCAATTTCCCCTGACAGGAAATTACCATTGGCAGGCTCCATTTGCCCCCAACGCTACTAGACTAATACAGCATCAGATATGATACCAGCAGGGCTATAGCTACCTTTGAGAACACTGAGGTCTTGTCCTCTGTAAATGTTCTGGGGAGGTCACAGCAACCTGGAGTAGGTTTATATACTTTAATTAAAAACTTATACATTATGGGTATGTTATAGGCTGATTCACAAGTAGCCCAATTAGTAAATAAAGGAGTCCTTATTTCTCCACAAGTTTACTCTTGAAAACATTTTGATCTTCATAAAAGTATCAGTTTGAAGGATTGATTTAAGATTGATACCACTCTCACATCTGTTCATAGAGTTAACTGAATAATTAAAGAGGAAATAGCTTAGTCGATCAAAGCTGGGGTAGGCAGTTTGTTTGTGCGTCATTGGACAAAAATTCCATTATTTTTTAGAATATTGTAATTCAAGTGGTCTGAGAGAAAGACTAGACTTCTGCACCTCCTCTTGGCTCTGTTTTCAGTCTTTAGAGAATCTAGCCTATGATGGGAGACTTTGGCCACAGGTTATTTCAGAAAGCGAACGCTGTTGCAGAAAGTTGTTTTTACAAACGCAGATGCATGTGGGGAAAGCCTGGTTCAATTTAATGGTTTATTTAAAGTGGGGGAATTGCCGATCCTGTTTTTGATGTTGATGATTGAAATTAAAGGCTCTTTTTGATAAATTTTGATTTAGAATTAAAATCAGCATACCCCTAAATGCAACCCAAAGAAAGGAAGATGTGCAACGGCTAAGCAATTTGGCAATGAAGTTAGCTAACAATAGACAAAGGCTCACTGCTGCCGCTGATCTAGGTTCATGTTTATGTAGCTAGTGCCTTGAATCACAGTTTGTCATCTCAAAGTGCTTTACAGACCCACAAGTTTGCAAAGAAAACAGGATGGTAGTTCTCATAAAATTGGCACTATATAATGGCATTGGGATCACAATCGTGATGAGTGAAATTAATGCCTAGTACCCGTACAGGGTAATGTATGAACATGTGCATAAACCAAAGACTGTGTATTAATGGACAGCGCATGTGTGACGTCAACCATTGCTTTGTGGAGATCTGCTATCCGCCGTCGTGTTCGCCTTTACGTCACATCATAGCCACGCCCTAAAGCAACCCCTGCTTTATTGCTTTATCGATTTTAAAATCAACAAGACATAAATCAAAAAATGAACATCATTCTGTGTTGCAGAAGACTTAAAACCACTTGAGACCATACACTCATTATAAAATGGTTTACTGAGGTAATAAATCAAGTGAGAAGTAGGTCACTTTCTCATAGACTTCTATAGAAGCATGTGTCGTCCCCCGCTGGAATTCAGATCAATTACAGGTTTAAGGCACTTCTGCATTTGCAGCACTTTGCCGAAACCGGATGCTTTGTCCATTAATATTTACAGTCTACGGCATAAACCCATGCTGGTCTGGTGGAAGGGCTATGGAAAGAGAGGGTAGAATTGCAGGAGGAAGAGGGCGGTATTTTCAAATTCTGGCAGTTTATTTTTGCCTTTTCCAGACTGCCTGACCCAGTTTTAATTGATTAGTCACTTCACAGATAAGTTAATCTGAAATTATTGTGATAACTGAAACCTAATTAATTGTTTGGGTCACTTTTCAAGTAAAATACCAAGCCATTATATTGCCCTCTAAATGTGCTCATTTGATACTTTTGTTAGTCTTATATGATAATAAACTAAATATATTTCAATTGTCAGACATAAACAAGACAAATATCAGCAGATTAATTGGTTATACAAAAAAATTGTTACTTTAGGGCTCTATCCATTTACTGTATATATGTTATGCCTCTCTCAGTAGTTGACTTTGCTGCATCACCATAACTCCTTTCCTCTTCTTCTTCCCTCCCACAGTACCAGCTCAACGGCCAAATGTCTCGAATGGAGCCTTGTTTGATGGGCAGCACTCCTCGTTTGCACCCTGCACCTGTCGCCCCCCGGTGGCCAGATGTGTCACCAGCTAACAGCTGTTACACCAGCCCACCTATGCATTCATCCCGCTATGCCACATCTGGGGACATGTACTCTCCCCTTGGCCCACGCAGGAACTCTGAGTACGAACACTCACAGCATTTCCCTGGCTTTGCCTATATCAACGGAGAGGCCACGACAGGCTGGGCGAAATAGCCTGTAAACACAGCTCTGGACAGCTGTGTACAAGCACAGCCCATGCCATCTAAACTGGTGAATGCAATGTCTCTGAACACTTCCAATCAAGTACATCAAAAAAGGACGAGCAGAGAGTTGAAAGTACCAATGCAAGGTATTAGGAATCATGGTATGGATGTACTGACAATTTGAAAAGGCTCTGAATCACTGATGATTGTGGTGTAACTTGTTTGGAGGTTTGATGAAATTCCTTCAACAACAATGTTTTTGCTCACTGCTGGAGGAAAACAATAATCAAATAATATAGAATGAACTTGCAGCAAAATCATCTAAGAGTGCAATGCTGCTGCCAAGCTGTGCCTTTGTTTTAAGGAATGTACACCTCTGTTTCCGTCGTCAGTCTCATAACTCAGCACACAGATCATCCCACAAACCCTCAGTCAGTTTTGGCAATGACTGACAGATCAGTGTGCTGTACACTGTCACTGGCCACAGTACAATCTCAGTGACACCGCTGTCTCCTCTTGTTGCTTAGCACTGCAGCATCCTGTCAGGGGCTCTCTGCAGCAGCTTTATTTGCTGCAGGATGTGGACAAACTGTACTGCCTTAACGTTCTTTTGGGACACTAGTTACATACAGTGGCAAAAAGCCAAAACATACAACATCATAAGACAGATATAAACTCCTTGATCAATGTATTAAGGTGTCTCCATCTTGGATAGTTTTTTTTAATGATTGAATGCTGTGACTCAAAAACAACTGTGCGAGTGTATTCTGTCGCAAGCTTTTTTGCTGTTTTCCTGTGACAATATACTGTATATACAGTATATATAGTATGTATTTTCTGTAACTTTGTAACATGGTGTATACTTTATTTTCTATGTTACAATTGGTACTTTGTTCTCTGTTTTGTATGGTTAGTGAAAGACGCATTAACCTAGGGTTGTGTGTTTTATAATGCACTCAAAGCTACTGAGGACCTATTACCCTATGGGTATTTATAAAAAGGAAAATTATTAAAGTGTACAGTAACATGAAGTCTAGTCACTTTTCTGTAAATAAAAGCACTGGAAACTGTCTGTGGTGACAATTTAAAATCTTTGTCAAATTGTCTTCTTTTTACAACTCTTTCTTTATTCTTTCTGTGTAAAAGAACAAAAGCATGCACAAAAATGTCAAAATTTGACTAAATATAATTAAACACATTATTGTATCTATTTAGTAATCATAATCAATGTCATCACTTGAGAAAAGTCTTTGCTCAGTGACCTATTAAGTCTTGGTCTTTCTATGCTTGTCTACAAGACAGCTGTAAAAGTGTTTGTTATTATTTAAGGTATTTATTTTAAGGTAATTTTACTAATTTGCCAAATATGTTGACCTTATAACTACTGATGTGTTGCCTTTTGAAAACACATAATTCCACTTTTGCCTTCCATCAAATCCCCAGTTTACGTTTTAATGTTGGAATAGGAAAAACATTTTCTGAAGTTGTCTGAGCTGATTGTACTTCTCTCTCTCTCCATGCAGTGACAACCCAGTGGGGGGTTGGGCCTGTAGCACAAGGGCCACACTGCAGAAAGAATTACATTTCTATAGAGAGAATTCCTGCTGTGCTGGGGTCATTGCACCTCAGTCCCATAACCTTTGACCTCTGATCCCTGCCAAGATTTGTATTTATTGAAACATAGATCCTCTGTGTTATGTCTCCAAAATCCTGTGGGATTCACAACAGAGACTTTGAATACAGAAAAACACAAGAGCGACAACAAAAAAATGGCGACCGACTATTGGTTTAATCATCTGACCTGAGTGTCAATATCAATATCTGCTGAAGATTTCAGAGGAAGATTGGTGATCCTGGGAGTGTGCACAAGGACATCATTGTCAGCTGTAAGAAACATGCTGCTTAACCAGCTAGGTCTCTTATCTGACATCACCAAGACACTGCAGTAGTAACAAGTACCTCCTTTTTATGTGCTTGGAAATAAGTCTATAACTCATTGATTTCTCCCATAATCTAAAATGTCTTTTCATTAAACTAAAAAAAAAAGATTACAACAACAAAGAATGTCAACTTTCAATATGGGTTATATTGTTAAACTCACTGTATTCATTAATTGATAATGTACAATTTGTGAGTGGATGAATAAATATCCTACAATTCACATACAGGGGTTCATTATTTTCCATAATAAAATATGTATGGGCATGAAGGGTGGGAAACCGACTTGTTGGAACATCTCCGGTCCATGTACGTCTGTGGAATGTTGAAGGAAGATTACACAACAAAAGAGAAAACATGCAAATAGGTTAAAAACCGGGAGGTTGTTATTGTGAGGCAACTGCAGACAGCACATCCTGATCCCATCTAATAACATGGAAAGTGGCACTGATTCACCAATAAGTGATTATAAGAGATATATTTTATGCAGTCACATACAGTAAGTCTGTGAGACCTGCCAAACGGTGTGTATTGATCTGCAGCATCTGCCTCACTTACTGTCACATATTATAAATGTATCTATATTCTAAATCCACAAAACAATTTAAGATTAATATTTTTTCACAATGTGATACATACCTAACATACTGTGTACAAAACTCCTTTTGGCAACATTCCAGTTGTATGGGTACATTTATTTCATTCAGATAAGCATACTGTGGAAGTTAACCTTTTTTAAATTAATAAATAGCTTAATATAGGCAATATATAGTCAGTTTCAAGGGCAATACTAACTTAGTAACACCAAGCTAAGCATAACATTCCTGACTTTCAGAAAAGAATAAACAAGCGGTTTTAATAAAGACATTTTGACACGGAAAGTGACTGTGGTAAACCTTACATCTGACAGGCCAGCGTATAATATTCTGTGACGGAATGTCTTTTAAATTGTCTCCTTCATTTCCAAATCCCATAACATGAGCCACAAAGGAAATATTAAATATCATTCTCTGATTGGTATGTTAAGTTACACGACAAAACTTTGTCTGTTTAAAATGTGGGGTAATATTTATTTATTTTATGACAGGTGTACAAGCTAAACCTGCATACTAAGACATGAATTCTCCTTTCCTTGGTGTTTTTCACAAAATCCCAAAACACAACACTAAGTAGCCTACTATAGTAGGCTACTACTATGGGACGTGTTCTGCAATCAATGCTCTGATTCAGACTTAGTAAATGCCGATATTTTTGTTATGTTATTTATTTATTATGCAGTATAATCATCAGACTATTTATATACATACTCAAATTATTTTATTATATTTAATTTAGGAAAATGGTAAATTTGCACTACAGCGAATAACCCCAGCGGAGAGCACAGCCGGTGACGGAGACAGTCAGGGGAGTTTCCGTGTCGATAGCAGCAGACCTGACTGACACTCTCTCACTTAGCTAGCCTACCAGCTAGCTAGCTAGCTGTACAATCCCCCATTGGTTACGTCTAAACTAAGCTAACTACTTCATCTTCAGATATCCACCATGGATTTGAATATTATCTTGTCACAGCTTGAAACTGTCAACGATAAGGACATCGAGAAACTTCTGCGGCAGTACAATCGAGAGGTAAGTCGCTGCTCTGCTCCTTTTTACGTCAACCAAAACAAACGGCGGTGTTAACGTTAGCTATCTAGCTAAACAGCTAGCTCCGAGTTAGCTAGCTAAACATCTTACGAGCCGACCAACCTAAAATGTTGGCATTATCCTGTTTTATCTAATGTTGCACCGTTAAACATCGCACAAAATGTGAATAAGGCAACCATTGATACGTTGTTTACAACACCAACGTAGTGCTGATAATGCTAATGCTGCCTGCTCACAAACCATGTTACTGGACGTAGTTTTATAGCAATATAAGCATACTTTTTTATTGGAGGTCACTGGTAAGACTGTGGTTTATTTATAATAAGGCATGTTTGTTGTGTGTCTGTGGCATATCAGGCTGAGTTGTACGGTGTCCACATTACAATGAGCATCTTATCTGTTTCAGAACAGTCGCACCTTCAGTTTTGACCAAAAGGAAGAAAGCCTGCGGAGTGTAAGTACTAGCTAGTTATCTGAGCAGTTGGTTATTAGACAACCAGTGTAGATGTACCAGTTGGATTATAATTGTCACTCTGTCATTGCAGAAGCTGTGTCAGGGTGTGTTGTCAGTTCTTGGGAGGCAAGTGCAGCCTAGCTGTCAGAAGACATGTTTGGAGACACTCCGCATTCTGTCCAGAGACAAGCGTGTCCTCGCACCTGTAGCCACCAGGGAGGGCATGCTAATCCTGGGGGGAATGGCAAGGTTGAATGCTGGAGAAAATGGAGATGACAACCACCAGAAAAGCTCTCAGGAAGACACCCAGTCGGAAGAGAAGGAGAGGGTGGTGGTGGAGGCCTTAAAGTGCCTATGCAATGTGGTGTACAACAGTCCTGCGGCTCAGCAGGTTAGTGTAGACGTGAAGCTGGCTCATGGCCTGTGTGCCAGCCTGGGAATGGCCCGCACATGGCACCATGAGGTGGGCCTGTTCACACTGCGCCTTCTCTTTCTGCTGTCTGCACTGAGACCTGATGTGAGAAGGATTTTGAGGAGAGAATGCCATGCTGTGAGACTGCTGACAGAGATGCTGGAGCACACCCTGGATGTGAGCTGGGTTGGTCCCTATGAAGCTGCCTGTCCAGATCCACAGGCCCTGCCCATGCCTGCAGAGGACAATGAGAGGACAATGGAGGCACTCAAAGCCTTGTTCAACCTCACACTGTCTGACGCTGGTGGTGAGGTGAGTGTGTAGTGGTTATGTGTTGTAAGTCTGTTGCACACTAGTCATTTGGATATGTTCTGAGTCATTATTAAGAATGTATGCAGGGGTTAAGAGATGAAGTATGCATTACTTTTTTCTGGCTTGGTCATTTGCTCAATTACAGATTTGACTGTCCTTGTTCAGAAAGATCTGTGGAGATTGTTCTTGTCCAGAAAGATCTGCTCCCCACAACAGCCAGATTATATCAATCTCTAAGCATTTGTCCTCTTTACATCTATCTGAGGAAGACAAAATCTCAGTGATTTACTGTCAGTGTAAATGTGATATAAAATGGAGAGTATCTTGATTAAAACGTTGCAATCCAATGTACTTCCAGATTCAGTTCATGCACAGTTCAAATGCTGTACTGTATCAGGAAGATAAAATTACATGTCAATTTACAGTACACACTGTCAGGAACAAGCATGTAACTTGTGATAAGCAGTGACCAGTGTGGCAGTCAAGCCAGTTAGTAAGGAAATCCGTATTAGTTGTGTGTGGGGGAGTCCTTATTATCAGGTGTTTTAGTTTCAGGGCGCAGCAATAGGTAATGTTAGAAGTTACGCCTGTGCTTCTCTGTCAATGACATCCTGAAAATGTCCTTTTGAGAGTTGGCCAATCCCAAGTGTCTATCCACCACTGATCCACCTTTTTTCTAAAGAAATGAACTGTAAAACCAAATTCATACAAGCTTTTTATGTGTCCATATTAAAATGGTTTTGCAATAGTTTCACTTTATAAAAAACATGCTTAATTGGAAATCACGGTCATGATTAAACAGGTTGCACTCACCAAAATGCCCTCCTCCTCCTTCTTATTTTTTTATTTTTTACTTTCATATTAATAACTATATGTGTTCACATGTAAATCAGATCTGTCACCAATATCCAATCAAGAGTAGGCCTTTTTCACTGCAGCCATTTTGAATGGTCATAGTAGGAAACACACAGCTGTTGCCAATGACATTAAATAATGCTTGGTTCTTTTCAAGTGTCTTTGTAAATTGTGACAGTGAGCCAGCATAAACAGTACCAGAACCCTGAAACTGGAAGACCTAAATAGATTTCATCCATTAATAATGTTATTATTAACACCTTTTACTGTGACAAAATGTCTCTCTTTCATAGGCTACACACACAGGCCAAAAAAAATGGTATCAGCTTATCCTGTAAATGAAATGGGACTATATTTGGTATATGCTTTTGCACCATGTGTCAAGTATTATATTTGGTTGTGATTGATTTCTGAAAATCACTAGCAAACCTGGCAGGCTTGCTATATTTTATGCACTTTGGACTGCATTTTTTCTACCTCATTGTTTTGCTTCACCTCTGAATAATGAAACTGTACTTGGAATTTATGTTTTGGTACATCCTTAATTTGATAGGAGGATGACCACCAATTCCGACTCATTGCTGCCATCCTGCGTCATCTGTTGATGCTGAAGACTGAGACCGAGGAGAAAACAGAGGAAGCACACAGGTGGGAAGTCAGTCCTTCACTGCTCTTAAAGGGAACACATTATGAAAAAACTCACTTTTTTAGTGCTTGTGCACATGCATTTGGCTATCTGGAGTTCCTAACAACCCACAATCTGAAATAAGACAACCCAGTCAGTTTTTTGTGTGCAGCTGAGATAAGAAAAAAATGGGAGTCAACAAGCCATTTAGATGTGGTTCCCATTTATGTCACATGCAGGCTCATTATACTGCCCCCTCCATTTGAGTATTTCCACCCATTGCTTCAGAATAGGGTTGGGTATCATTCAAAAAATGTTGATTCCAATACCAATACCAGTAATGTTACTTCGATACCGGTTCCCAAGCGTTACTTTTTTGATACCAATTTTATAAAACAAAAAGAAATTGCAACATTGCACAAATCTTTTATTTTTATTTTTCAGCTCCTACTACTTGAGCCCCATCTCTGTGCGTAATATAGAGTTTTTCCTGCCTGCCTCTGCGACGTGTAATGTTAGACAGCCACAAACATTATTAGAACTTAGTAGAAGCATGCTGCATGCTTATTGGCTTACCGATGCTTGTGAGATTTACTCCTTATGTATTGAAATTGGGTAGTGAATGACAAAATATATTTTTTAAAGTACACAAGGCAGTTTGGTTGGTGCCTGAAAAGTATTGAATTCGGTACATAGCCCTACTTGAGGACTACTTTTGCAAAGGTGCGCCATATTTTTTTCTCAAGCCAATCAGAACATATTGGGTTTTTTTGAGAGGGGGGCCTTAAAGAGACAGGAGTTAAAACAGTTTTTCAGACTGACGATGAATAAAGAGTGTATTCAGACCCTAAAATGTAAACAAGTATGAACCTGAAAATGAGCATAGTATGGGACCCTTTTAATATTTGAATATCTTTTGGTTACCTACACCGTGAACACTGACTGAAAGCCCTCTGCACTTTCTAACCTGTGAAACTGCTCAAACTTCATTTGAAACTGATTTGCATAGAAAAGCACTCAGACTGACAAAGTGCTCCTACCACTCAACTAACTAATATTAGCACCCCTCTGGACAAACACCAAGTGTCAAGCAAGCAACTCTGAATGAGAGAACAGCTTACTACAAATTAAGACTGATAAGCCGCAGTCTGATAGCAGACTGCTCATTGGAGCCTAGTTTTAGTGGTTTTTCATCTTCCTGATACTCTTAGCTGTCGTAATACTGCAGCAATAGCTTCTTCTCCTGCTAATTTAATGCAGGAATGCTAAGAATATGTGGCCATAGACTGTAATTTACACAGTGACATAGATAGATAGATAGATAGATAGATAGATAGATAGATAGATAGATAGATAGATAGATAGATAGATAGCTTTATTTGTCACATATGCACAAGTACATAGCGAGATGATGCCTTTTGTGGAGCAAGCCTCTGGGCCGCAGCTACATATAAAAGAGACTGATGTATCTCTTGACCTGTAGAGTTAGAGGCTGGGAGTGGGAGGTTATGTGAGTTTGGCCAACTTTGTTGTTTGTTTGAATGTGAGGATGTGACAGAACTGGTCTAAGTGGAGTAAGGAAGTGTGAACGGGTAAATTTTTTGTTTTTTATATAGAAAGCAAAATTACTAGTGCTGTCAAACAATACAAATATTTAATCACAATTAATTGCATTAATGTCATGGTTAACTATGACAGTTAATGAGCAATTAATCGCACATTTTTAACTATTCTATATGTCCTGTGATTTCTTTTTGTCCCATTATTTTTTTTTTTCTCAGTTTAATGCTCTTATAAACATAGAAAAGTGAATCGGCTTGCTTTGTGCATATGTTTTTTGGCATATAGCCTACTGTGTTCAATTTCATGTAACATTCTCACTTGGAGCAAATAATCTCTCACACAGTGTAACACTGTCCATTAATAAAAGGGCGAAAAAAATACCTCGGGGGTCGGAGAATTTGCATCATCTGTGTGCTTGGCCATCAAGTGGTATTTCAGACTGGACGACAAAACACACAAATCACTTTGGTCTTGTCAATGGAACCATTTGGCAACTTTTAAAAAGTAAACTTTCCATGCAGAATCTTATTGGCGTCCATTTCAGCGTCTCACGCTCGCCATCCACTCAAAATGTAACATTACTTCTCTTTGGCCGGCTCACAAGCCCAACCAACTGTGTGCTGTGTGCCTGTTGTTTTGTTTCCGGTCTAGCTAGATCCGGTGTGTTGTTTTAGTTTTTCTAACGTTACTAGTTGTTGTTTGCTAAACCAAAAAGAATGTTAATCTTGCAATAAAAAAAATGACGCCGTTAAAATGGGTTTGCGTTAATGCCATTAACGCGTTTAACTGACAGCCCTAAAAATTACATTAAGGCAGGTTTGAGGTGTTTAAAAATCAGAAGTAAATTTAAAATCAGTGTGCATACGCAAATAAGACATTTCAGATTTTGCTTTCCAATCTTTACACTACAAGATTACACTACACCCTAGCTAGGGCTGGGCTATATGGAGAAAATCAAATATCACAATATTGATATAATCTCGATATATTGCCCAGCTTTAACCCTAGCAAACAGCATTACTGAGATTTTCTCTCCAGCTAAACACATTTATTTGACTTTTAACCTCACTGTTATGAGTTATGCACATTGATAGAGCTGTGAGTTATATTTGCCGTTATTCAAATATCTGTCCATCTTCACCATTTCTGAATTTGTTTTTCCTCCAAATGTTTTCTCATTTTCTGTCTGGTATTCAATGTAGCAGGTCTTCTCAGATAGTAATGTAAATATCCAGAGTAGATAAAACTCAAAACTGACAACAAAGATGTGTGTAGGTTAAACTAATATTCTTCACTTGAAAGTCCCTTTTATCCTGTGTGAGCCATATTGCACCCTAAGGTCATCTGGCAGCTCCCCATCACTTGCGTAATGTAGACAATAAACAAGAGGTGGTTTGGTCATTTGCCATTAGGGATACTTGACTTTAGAACAACTTGTCTCAAGCAAAATGTTCCAAAACTGCTGATTTCATGTGTCCCTTTTTTACTTGACCGTTAAATATAAAGCATTTAGTAAGAACTACAGTATGTCATTTAGAGATTTTGTTTTTTAATTTCCAGCCATGCCATCAACCTGCTGAATAACCTGCCTGTGTCCTGCCTGGACGTGTTAATCGATGTGCCTGTACAGGGAGGACTAGAGATATATGGTGGGAAAAACATGGACATTGTCCAGATGTTAATAGACTTCATGGAGAAAAGGATTGACAAGGTAACGTTTATGTTCTGCAGCAAATACAGAGAGAACTGGCTGTTGTTTACACACTGAAAAATCCATTTAAGAATATGATTGAAGATATTACAGTATAGTTCCAGTGATACCAGTGGAGTAAATGTACACCTGATGTTGTTGACACTACAGGACATAACAAAAATATTTTGCACTTACATGTAAACTAAGATACATATATTTTAAACATAAGTACATTCTGACACTGCATGCCATTCAGTTTCTCATTCTCTTTGCACCACTGATTAAAATCTATCCGCTGTTGCACAGCTTGTGAAGTGTTTGTGGTTTGTGTCACTCCAAGCAGGGCTCCAACTACAAAGAGGGTTTGACTCCGGTGCTTAGCCTTTTGACCGAGGGATCCAGACACCACAGGGAGATCCGCAGATATATTAAAGCTCAGGTACAGTAGCTGCCAATAGATTTGAAGTAGACAAATCATGCTCATTTTCATGTCCATATTTGTATTTTTGGTTTCTATTAAAACATGTTTACAGGCTTTAATGTTAAAAAAAAACTTTATTAAAAACTTTATTTTTCTCATACTGTCTGTGCTGGAACACCTGTATTTACTCTGTCTGAAATGCTCCAAATATACAGTGTATATATACACACATAAATAAATATTCTGAAAATGATCTGAACTATTTATAATGTCTGCATTTATAGGTACTTCCCCCACTGAAAGATGTGAAGATCAGGCCAGAGATCGGCACCACCACCAGAAACAAGTTGGTCCGCCTTATGACCCATGTTGACATGGGTGTGAAGCAGAGCGCTGCAGAGTTTCTCTTTGTCCTCTGCAAAGAAAGCGGTGAGCAGTGGTCGGGTCATGGGAGGAACAGGTGGCACAGCATACCAAATGAGAAAATATGAGAGTGAGAGAGCAGGAATGTCATCTCTAGTTGCAAGTGATGAAGTGACTGCCAGATGCATTACTGCTGCATAACTATATAACTAACGCACGGCTAATGCTCACATGTGAACATTTATATGTAACTTCACAACCTTGTGTATTTGTGGTGTTGTCTTGTAGTGGACAACCTGTTGAAGTACACAGGATATGGAAACGCAGCAGGACTCCTTGTGGCTCGGGGACTCCTCGCAGGAGGGAGAGGAGAGACTCAGTACTCCCAAGATGAAGACTCAGACACAGAGGAATACAAATCCGCTAAACCCTTGTGAGTGCTCTGTACAGGTCTAACAATAAAGCATTGTTGTATTACATTAATGTATATGCAATAATAATGCACAAATGTGTTGCAGCTGTACGTTAAGCTTGCTCATTTGCTTGTTCCAGCATCAACCCCATCACTGGTCATGTGGAGGAGCCGATGCCAAACCCCATCGAAGAGATGACAGAAGAGCAGAAGGAGTACGAAGCCCAGAAACTTGTCAATATGTTTGACAAGTTGTCAAGGTGAATATACTAAACTAGAAACTCAGAGAGCAAATCATTTTATTTTTATATTTCATATTTTGATAGTGGACAGTAGAGAGGTGACAGGAAATTAGATGAAAATTAGACAACATGCAACAAAGCTCCCTGTTCAACCTTGAACCAAGGATGTTTTGACAACAAATACAGCTTCTTAAACCCCTTATGTCAGGAGGACATCCCATATTTAGATATTGTTAGGCTCCACCATGGTCTTAATCTGCAGGAAAAATTTATTTGTTTTGAACATGTCACAATTAAAAAAAAAAAAAATAAACAATAAAAATAAAATACACATAGTGATAGACAAGAAACAAATGTAAGATGCCACAGAAATATTTGCAAATGAAACGCAACTCACTATTTGTCAAGGCTCGACTAAGATCATTAACTTTTTCAGTTTGAACAACTGCTGCTTCTCCTGCTCAAATTATTATTATTATTCATTGTTTTCTCTGCAAAGAGCATGATGTATTTGTGTTGACCTTTCCTTAGTGAGCAGAGGCTAATGTTAGTCAAGCCCAATTCCTGTACAAAGGTAACGGTGAGCTTGCCACCCGGCCAACCGGTTCATCGAAGGAAGAATCTCTTGCCGTTATCTGCAGCTTCAATTAGGACAAGACTTTCAGCAGGGCGCAGCATTCAGCTGGAGTAAATAGAAGCTGCCGGCACGCCACCGCAGCATCATTACCACCATTCCGTTAATTATCACCTAATTGGGACACACTCGGCTTGTTGGTCCTGGTTCCTTTATGTGCATTCAGGTTTTTGATAACTCATGTATCCTGACTTTATTCTTGTGATTCTGAGGAGCCAGTCAGACAGGGAGGGGATGAGACACAGGCACAACTAACAACAAAGCAATTTGGGTGGAACGTGGATGAAGAGGAAGAGACACGGGTGAACAAATGCACAGACATAAGAAAAAATATGACCTCGTCATTGTTAAGCCAAAGAGGGGGTTGAGCTTTAATGAGGCACGTGTGCCCAGAAGATTCCTTTCCTAGGAAGCATGTTCTTTCTTCTGTTCCTCAGTAAAGGAGATGTGTTGGTGATGGAGAGGTGCTTGATCAGTACAGGCTCTAAGGAGATCGGTCAGAGCCCTGTAAGAATCTGTTCCCCTAACTGCTTAACTAGTACTCCAATTAGCACATATTCTGCACCCACCCCCACCCCAGACCCCCAGTCCTCTGTCACCGCTAAGGAAGGGTTATTTTTACACTAATTGGGAGAGATGTTTTTGTTTGTTTGTTTTGTCATTGTGTTAGCCGTCATTTTACATTCTGACTTTAACAGTGATGTAGGGTTGTGGACTGGTGGTGCCTCTGCAGCTATCATCACTAAAGAGATGTTTAAAATAAATAAATAAATATATATATATATATATATATATATATATATATATATATATATATATATATATATATATATATATATATATATATATATATATATATATATATATATATACGCTGATGTATCTTCACATTTAACCAAACCACAGGTCTTCTCCATCTCCTGTCAAACCTGTAGTTTTTTCAGGATAAGTTATATTTAATTGGAGGAATCAGTAGGACTTACATGGCCATTTATTGTTGAATCTCTTTACAAATTAATGCAAATGGGTCCTGTTTAAATCTTTGTTGGATAATTCTCTGATAAATCATCTCAGAAGGAGTGGTGACACACAGTGCAGGTATAATTGGATTAGGATGAAGGGGCAGCCTGGGCTTTGAGGAGATTAGTTTGAGCGCTGATCCTGTAATTATACTGCCAGATGGGAGGAAGGCCGAGAGGGAGAGAGGATGGCTCGACAGGGGCAAGTGTCCATAAAGGGGGGTTGTAGAGTGAGGGTCCTTGAGTTCTGAATGTAAGAGAGTAAAGATGTACAAGTGAAAGCCCTCTTAGGACTGTCCGTGGATACAAAAGGTCCTGAACACAGTTGGGTTTTGTTTACATTGGAAATATAATTGATATGTTTTCAATTTACCTCCCTATCTAACCTCTCTCCATCCAGAAAGGGGGCATCTCTGATGTTTTTCTTTTTGTGTCTACAGGCAGAACGTGATCCGGCCAATGGGGGTCAGGCCTGACGGGACGTTAGCACCTCTTGAAGAAACTCTCTGTGATCCACCCGAGGATTCGGGCTCAGACTCCGACTAGTACACTGCACATTTAGGCCACATTTTCCAGGCTAAGCTTACTTGTCTCCAACACATCTGGAGCTGTGTTCCATTTCGTGGTTTGGATCCTCTTAAAGGAAGGTGCCCATGAAGGTGGGTCTGTCAGAGGCACTAAAAGCTGGCCCAACCAGTGTACTCTCACTAAGCGGAGGTACCTGGGAGTTAGAAGATCCACACATTGTACTGATCCCTCCCAATAAATCATACTCTATTAACCTAAACTTAAATTATAATATTACAATGTTTGGATCTATAGTCACGACTGCTCTCACAGAAACCCAAACTAATGCTGGAATTTATGATGTGCTTTTAAACTCATCACCAGGACATCGCTCTAAATTGACAAAGTTTAAATAGTGAAAACTTGGTTCGTAATAACGGAGTGAGCATTACAAGTTTCAATGTCTAAGTGTTAGAATTGGTGCCCAACTGGCAAATAGTGCATCATATTAATGGTCAATTTATCCATTTAACTTCCATGTATCTGTGAGTTTGATAGGTTTAGTTTAAGCAATATATAATATATGCCGGCTCAGTCTAGTGATCCAGCCCTGAACTGGAACACAGCTCATCATGTCCCAGGAAACTCTAGAGGTCCTGTCGCAGCAGTAAGACTTTCTCCAAAGTGGAAATGGACTTGATGTGCGCCAGAAAGACTGCGGTGGCATCATAATGCATAGGAGACCTCCATGGTTACTGTTGCATCTTCCTCATCTATTTTACCACTCCCTGAGTTGAAGAAAAAAAAAATAGAGGTAATATAATTCTTTGCTGGATCATGTGTATTTCACTGAAAGCTCTTTTGTTATGGTTTAAGTGTCATCGGGTCTGAATAATCATTCCTTCACCTGTGCTTTTGTTTTTCACTTTTTTGTTATTTTCTGCTACGTAATGATTTTGTCCACTCTGTATTTCTAGATGATTCAAGTGCACATTATACACACATTTAAACGTGAAATTATTGAAAACTGTTAACAATTAACCTAGTTTTTGGTTTAAAATCATGAGGCCTGTCCAGTATGGACCACAGGATTGATGTACTGTATATTCAGAAATCAGGCACTGTCTGTGTGGATAGATTGAACTTGTAGCTCACAGTCAGTCTGTTTGGTTGTGTAGTTATCATGAATGTTGCACACCAGTAAGTCGCCAATGAAACCTTCTGAATTCAGGGCTTGTTGGTTTACTGTTATCACTGAAAAGTGTTTTTAACAAAAAGACTTCTTTTAATTTAAAATGAAGACTTTAGGAGAGATGCAACATAATCCGGAGGTGGACAGCAAACAGACTTTTTCTGCCTGCAGTGGACTATTGACAAAGAAATGTGTAAACTGTAATGATTGTTTTCTAATCCATTTTACTTTTGCCAAATCTGCATGATGTTAAATCAGTTCTCAGTGATGTGGGGGCTTTTTCTAGATTGAATTTTTTGCTAATTTTATACAAATCCACAAGTTTACCGTCTTGTATAAACTGAATATTTCTTTGTTTAGTACAATTTAATTAAATGTAAAAGCTGCCAGGTCTGAAATAAGTCATGGTTGGAAGGTTTGGCTCCTGAACTAACTGAAACCATGCTTTGGATACGTTTGTTGTATTAAAACAAACAAATTGCTAATTACAATCCAGAGAAACAGAATATTGCTTTAACCAGAGAACATGTCATTATTACAAGAATCCGTGACGGTTCATTTGTTTTAATAGTGAATAATCATGTACACACAACTTTTAACCTATCACCACTACTGCCTACTCACACGCACAATAACTCGGATAATTAGAATAAAAGAAATATTTAAATTAGTTGGCCTCGCACAGGCACAAAATACTTAACTCTGAGTTGCCTTCCTGAATTTTTTGTGACTGAGGACATTGTTTTTCAGCTTGGAAAACCATGAAAGGTCTGATATACAGACGAGTCACAAATGAAAGGGAAAACCAACATTACGTGTCTAAGTGACGTGTTGGGCCAACACTAGCCACTAGGACAACTTTAGTGCTCCTTCATAAAGAGGTCTGGTGACTGCAAAAGGCCAGAGCATAAGTTTCACTAAACATTCATTCATCATCAAACCGTTCAGTGGCCGTTATGTTTTTCCACTTCTTCAAGTTTGTCCTTTTAAATTTGTCATGCATCTGTATCACTGTTTTTTCCTCTTGTGTAAATGCCTTTGTTTCCTAATCCTAGTTGGATAAATCAAAACTGCATGTTTATCATGTCTCCATCTGGAAATATAATTTTGTTCTTTTTGCACTTTATATACTGTAAATAGCACCACACTTATTTTATGTAGTGAGGCTTCCACTGAAATGTTAATAAACTGGAGAATAAGAAGTTGTTTTATTTTACCCATACAGTAAACAATATTTAAAAAATAAAACCAGATGCAAATCACACAATGCTTTTATTAAATATA
The DNA here is from genome assembly GCA_013375575.1 of Percina caprodes. Taxonomy (NCBI): domain Eukaryota; kingdom Metazoa; phylum Chordata; class Actinopteri; order Perciformes; family Percidae; genus Percina; species Percina caprodes. The sequence goes on from JABXJD010000001.1 coordinate 6,413,634, forward strand.
GTTTAAAATACAGTGTTGTCCTGCTATATAACATTAACTACTTTATTGATATGGAATATATAAAACACCTGAAGAAACATTTATTAAAAGGCTTTAGAAATACATTTACTAGTGTTCTGGATGGTCCTTCTATAGTAAGTGCTTCAAATATGCTTGTTGATAGCTTGATAAACTGATTTTTTATTAATTTACTGTACATATGAACATAGCATAAACATGACACACTGACTCCAAAAACATTTTTCCACTAGAACTTAACCAGATGAAAAGTAAAGTGTGAATACAGTTAACAGGAGAACAGGCTTAGTCTGAGCTAAGGACAGAGAAAACCGTCTTTAACATTTCTAGTGCCATCGTTTATGAAACATGCAGCGTCAGTTGCTCAGGCTGGATGATGTAGAGCTCTTGCTGTCTGTCTCCGAGTCTGTCTCCTCGCTGCCGCTGCTGACTGCTCGTTGACCTCCTGGCGTGGACCTGGATGTCTCCATCTCACCCGGAGGCTCTGGAGCTCCTCTGCTCTGACAAGATGTCTGTCCGCTTACTGACCGAGGGCTGCTTATTAATGTAGGGATGCTCTGCAGAGAGGGAAATTATTGCCATAGTCAGCACAAGTGTTTTAAAATAGAGCCCAGAGACAATTAAAGGGGAGCGCCACAGATTTTACACAACAAAGTATGTTAAGTACTGCTTAGTCCATTTACATTTACTGCATATGTGGCTCCAGAGGGAGCTGTGTGATGTCTAATAAATTGCTTCAAGTGCTGTCATTTGAGTGCACTTCAGTTAGAGTTGAAGACTAAGTTTGAAAATTAAGAAAACATGGGGGTGTGGAGTTAAAAAAGTTAAGACCTCTGTAGCCCACTCTTAATCTTTGCTTGAGGATTGAGGCTACTTCACCACTACTTGCATAACACACCTGAATCTCTGACTGAGCTGTTGGCGGTCGATTTGTTGCATTATGGGTAGTCTCGCATTGCCAAACCTTCCTCCACAGCACTGCAGTCGAGGGTCTGGCTAATCCACACACAGCATTTGTTTTAAACCAATCACAATGACCTTGGGCAGCGCTAAGCGCCAGACGCAATAATGTCCTCTGCTAAATAGCATGTTGGAACTTATGCTCGTTCAAAGTAGTTTTAAACAGAAAACTCAGATTTGACAGATTGTCTGGAGAGATCTGAGGAGCACTTTACCATAGTCCTCATAAATCGCCCGGAGTTTAGAATGCCAACACAAAGAAAGCTAAAGGTGACATACGGCCAAAAATGAGGGACATCCAGCGGATCTTCTAGCGGCACCGGAGCAATCCTCTAAATTAATCGTGGTCGGTATCTACTACATATAGTTTATGCACCAAGGAAATATGTGTGGAAAAAAAAATGTATACTTTTTTTATTTTTTATTAACTGTCCATTGTGAGTATGACAATGTTTTTAGAAGCGCAATGCCAAATCATTGGCGTATTCTTAAGTATCTCCACTGGCTTGGATTTATATTTATATATCACATGTTCCCCACTTTCCCTTTTAATTTTGAAAAAGATAATAATAATAATAAATAACCCACAGACTTATAACTTCATGCATAACCTGCAACAGGTTTTTTTTAATAATAAAAAGGCCTTGTGTTTGAAATTGAACCCACCAATGTTTCCTGACTCCTCATCAGCTCCTCAATCTCATCGTTCCAGCCAAGCATTTCAGCAAACCTCCGCACTGTGTCCTCCAAGTCACCCAACTCGATGTGGTCTCCTCTCCGCAGTGGGACCTTCTCAAAGGGACCCACAGCATGTCGGTTCAGGAGGAGACGTGGCACAGTGGAGCGCACAGTGTTCACCAGGCTGGCAAACGGCTCGATCTAAAACAACAAGCTTTATTTATTCTATCTACTCACAAAATGTATTGGAACCTATTTTTGTACTGAATACTGAATGTAGATATTAGAAATGTTTACCTGTAAAGATGTGCCCATAATGATCAGCAGGTCTGCTTTGGGGAAGTCTTTAGTGTGGAGGAAATACTTCTGTGGAAGGTCCTCTCCAAAAAACACAACGTCAGGTTTGACTGTTGCAGAGCAGAATGTGCATATAGGGACGTTGTCGTTCATTATGGCATGCTGCAAAACGAAAAAAAAAAAAAAAAGAAGAAAGCATTACTCTGGCATCAAATACAGTGAATTACTGTTCTAAATTTGAATGTTTTTTTTTGTAACATGGGGTCAGACATACCTTAGCCTCCTCAGCAGAGTATGCGGTGTAGCACAGGTGACAAGAAGCTGTGGCAAAACTACCATGAGCTTCCACAAGTTTGTCGTCTGGGATGCCACACACTGTGAAGAAAGTTATAAATGTTAACGGATGTTAAGAGCAAACTAGGACATCCAATTTTTCAAAAACAAAACCGGCATTGACAGGGTAGCTGTCAGTACTACACAACTACTTACTGGTTGTGAAAAAGAAAAAGATTTGCACACATCCAGTATGTTTCCAGGTGGTGCGTTCAGGGACATACGGTACATAGGAATGCTGTTATATTTACATTCTATTAATGGTAATTATATATTATACCGGTGGCGGTATGTTGTCCCTGATAATTAAAAGTAATTGTCTTCATTTCTGCCTGCTTACATGCATGTTACAAATGCTTGTAGGTTAGTACTTGGGTGAAAGGGATGCATTTGGATTTACATTTACCTGTTACATGTTTGGCTTGTTTAAAAATTGAACATTTTTTCAGTACAGAGTTGTTGTTTTTATGTTCTCTTTAAAAAAAAGGTATCACTCACGTTTCTCCAGTCCGTCGATGTTCTGGGTGTACATTCGGAGCAGCAGGCCTTTGTGATGAAGCATGCGGATAAAGTAGTGTATGTAGTTTGGTCGGTGGCTGCCAGGATACAGAGCCTTGGCCAGGGAGAAGAAAGGCTGCGGGTCGTTGGAGAAGTAATCAATGTTGAAAATAGCTTCAGGGTAAGGGATGTTGTACTTCTCCATGTTGGCATAAAGACCTGTTCCTGGAGTTCTGAAAATGTGGAAATACAGGCATTTTGACATGTACATTTTGGGCATTATGGTAATGCTTCAATGAAAGAGCAGCTAACAAGAAATGTCCTAATTATTTTTCTGGAAGGTTTCTATAGCCCCTAAAAAGGTTCACAACTCATATAGTGTAATAGTAGAAGACGAAGAGAAAGATGAGGATGAGGATATAGAGAGAATAAAACCCACAAACAACCAACCTGAAGTCTGGGATGCCGCTGGCTGTGCTGATTCCTGCTCCGGCCACCACCACTACATTCTTACAGCGGCCGAGCTTCACCAGTCGAGCCACAGAGACTAGACCGCCCCGGGATGAGGACTTGGCTGCTAACGCAGATGGACTGCCCAGACTAGATATGGACCCAAAGGACTGACCAGCTTGCACAGGCCCACAGGTACCTTTGGACATCTTTCCTTCACTGGAGAGGACAAAAAAAAAAAAGACATAAAATAGGACAATCCCTGACATAATTACTTGCAGCAAAATTATTTTATAATGTATACCCAGAGGCATTTAACCTCCCCAAACAGGATTTTTTTTGTTTTTAGATACTTGCAAATTAGGGATTATACTGTATAAAGAAGGGCACAACATTATTTCTGTCTGTTAATCCCCTCTATGACTACTGCAGGTACTTTGCGGGCGGCAACAGCCAAGAAAGATATTGGGAAAAATAACTAAATATTCCGATATAAATAAGAGATGTGGAGGGATGCCTGAATTAATTCAACTTCTATACGCGTCTGTGATAGGACAAGACTCATTTATCATCTAGTCAGTGCAGTAAACTGAAGGCACTCCTTCGCATCATGTCCTAAATGAAGAACAGACGTTTTCGTTTCAACGTTGGGCTGAGGAAAACACTCAAATGCTGTCCTCCGTTAGAGTACTAAATGTAGCCATTCTGTCATTTTACAGTCATCATTACACATGTATAGTGTATGTACTGTAATCATATCCCTCTCCTATATTTAAGTAAGTAAGTTTAATTATATAGCACTTATAAATCACAAAATCCTTCACAAAAAGGGGAAATACAATAAATAAAATACATGCAAAGGAAAACAGGTACATAAAAATCCTTGTCCAAGTAAAAGCCTGTTTGAATACTGCCTTTTGAAAGAATCGACAGAATTTGAACAACGTAAAGAGAGGGGCAGTACATTCCACAGCTTGGGTGCCACTGCCTGAAATAATCCATCCCCTCTGGTTTTAAAATGAGTGCGGGGGACCACTAACAACATCTGACCTGATGACCTTAGACTCTGGGAGAAAGTGTGATGCTGTATCTGGTTAAATACATGAGAAGAAGGCTCTAAAAGTAAGGACCAGAATTTTTAAATGAATAGATAGAGATTTTTTTTAGCATCTATAGCACATTGCGCATCACCACAAGCCTGTAAACACAGAGGCTTCAGTGAAGAGAAGGGAGCGCACTGCAGCGCTTGGGAGGACTTTAAAGCCTATTTTATACAGTCTATGTTTAAAACTCACAGAAGAAAGTAGTAGCGTTTGTGATGCAGTCGGCTCGTAAAATTAAATGAGAATCAAAGTCTTTTTTTTTTTAAATCAAAGTTATTTAAAAATTTAATTGGGAACATGTTGAATTGAGATCGCGATTTTATAACGATTAATTGTGCAAGCCTAGACCACGGACAAAAAAAATAAATAAAAACTTGTCTAGTGTTCTGGAAGAGTTATACTATACCATGTTCAAAGAATTATGTTCATTTCAAAATTTGGGACCACTTTTGAACATATATTGGACCACCGCAAGCTAGTGATTTGTACCTGGTATGCCTTTATTTTGTTGCATGTAGAAATGTGTGTGTATTTATGTATATGCATGCACGTTCTGTTTTTTCTCTCGGTTTATTAATGGGTGATCTAACAGTGTGGCCTTCTGGTATGTTATCATATTTGATTGCTGTAATGTTATAATTTATACATTTAAAAAGATTATGAAGTAAAAATTACTATACATATAACTATATGTCCCCACCTTGTAGTTAAAGCATCCAGTCCACTCACACTCATCTGACTGAGGTCCTGGGCCAGAGCAGAGTCTGTCTGCTTCCTTCGTTGTTTACCATACGGACCCGTCCCAGAGTCCTGGGTCTCTGTGGGTTCGGTGGGCCTGGTCTGTGAACTGGAGCTGCGGGTCATCCTGGTGACTGGGGGTTGGGGGGCTTTTTTATTCCAGCTGGACCTGGACCTGTTCATCCCAACACCTGCTGACAGCAAGAAAAAAAGACAAATCATTTAGCCTAAATGAAACATAAGTCACTGCTTACAAGCTGTAATATGAGTTTCTTTTCCTCTGTGCCATCAGCACAAAGTGAGATATGTCCTAATGACATTATAAATGTCAGACATGAAAACAATGTTTTATTTTTAGTTGTGCAAAATGAAAAAATATTCTAATAACCTTTTTTTAATAACTGCACTAATTAGATATTGACTTATATTCAGTGATTTGCTTTCCATTTGCCCCCAACTTCTGTGTCCCATATTTAAAAAGCTGTTACACTGAAATTATCCTTTTCTCTTCACTCCCTTCGCACAGAGAGAAGCTGAAATGTTTTAAAACTGTCAACTGTTGAACAAAAGGTAATGGCTGCAATATATTAGGCAACCCCCGCTCCTCAGCAGCTAAGCTAATACAGTCCACAGCTGTGGCAGCTTTACTGTTCAAGGAAAGCGGAGGGTTGAGCTGAGGGGTTGGGGGGGTGAGAGTTAAAAAGAGGGATGGCAGAGGTGAAAGGGAACCATAGATTGACTTTGTGTCAACAAACCCAGCTGGGAGAGAAAAAAGGATGCCCCCTAACGGCCCCCTCAAACTAGGGAAAGGGGGAGGGGGCCAGAGATAAATGATACAGAGGCGGGATTCAATAAAGAGGGAACAGAGGAGTAGAAGAAGAGGAGGAGGAAGAGGGGGGCTTCTTTTCCAAAGCTATTCTAGGCCTTCAAACAACTTCCATGAGGAATGAGTGTGAGTGATCAGGGAGAGGCAGCCGACAAGGAAACAAAAGAACTACAACCCATAAAACATGACTGCTTCAGAGGGCAGCAGGGAGATAAGACGAGCTTTTCTCCAGAAGCACCTTATCGCCCTCCGGAGGGGATGGGAGAGGAGAAGAGGGGTCACTAAAGGCATTAGTAACCTTTAGGATGACAGTCCTAAAGCCTTTCTTTAATTCTACATTTAAAGAAAATGTGTCATTACCAAGCTTTAAACTGATGTAAACGTTTAATTCTAACTAGCACCCGACCGATTGATTTTTAAAGCCGATACCGATATGAATATTTGGTTATTTAAAAATCCGATATGCCGATATATATATTTAAAAAAAATAATAATCCAGAAACGCGTTACAAAACAAACAGATTTCTCTATATTTATATATTTATATTATATTATATAATGATCCTTTGTTTTATTGTCACAACAGAACAGAGGGACATCAAAGTATGTTAAAGGTCTGATAAATAAAATGTATACAAATATAAAAACTATATGAAACTTAAAGTCCTTTGAACAAAAACACGATGAAAAATAATCAGTGTTGTCAACAGGGACGTTGTAGAGCGCCCTCTGGTGGACAAACTATGCAACACCAACGCTCATAACATGGTTGAGAGTCCGTTTTTGTTTTCAATATTCACAGCCATTATAAATGCCAAAACGATATATCAGGAAATGCCTAATATCGGCCCACCGACATATCGGTCGGGCTCTAATTCTAACAATTGTAGACAAGCCCTTGAACCATCATAACAATCTAACATTCTCTGAACTACTTTCATTTTAGGCACTCAATCTTCTTTCACTTTGCCTCCTTAAAAGGCTGAATCCCACACATTACTACTCTCTCTTCTCTCCCTGCACATCCTAAAGAACTATTAAAAACAGCGGGAGGGTCAGGGTCTTGGCTTTTGTCTGGACTCCTCTAAAAAGACACTGCTGGGTACAGGCAATCAATCACTAGCTCAGTTATTACAGTCTCACACAGATGGTGCACTGTAGCAGCCGATCCAATATGTCAACACACCCTCTAATCATATCTGGAAAAGTTACACTTGCAGAAAAAGTCATGCACACAAATGACCAACATGACCTAGAACAACAAATAAAGCACACGGGTGTATTTCTCCTTGAATGTTAATCATACACTCAATTAAACTTGACTCATAGGGAAAAGAGGAGAAACTTAAACATCTAGAGGAAACACAACAGGAAGTTTGGCTGCAGACTACTGTGGTGAGGCAGCAGCAGGTTTTCAGGCAAACAGGTTCCAACCAGTCCAAAACGCAAAGGGCAATGTTGACAAAATGGAAGACACTTAGCAACAACCTTAAAACAAATACAAACTTATATTGTGCCATTTAAAAAAAAAAAAACTTACATTTAAAGTAAAAACGTCCCATGCAAAACAAAATTCTTATAAGATCAAACTGCTTAGTGTTTTAAAAGATTTTTTAATCTGGTAAATTTGTGCCACAAATACATTAGCATTGTTTATTGATGAATAAATCCCTGTATAAATGACAAAAGGTTTAAAAAGGATTTGAGAGCCCCCCCCCCTTTTTTACTTGGCCTTTCACACTGCTTGTTCTCGCAGCTCTCCCCAGACGAAAAGCTGAGCGTGTCCCAGTGTGTCCCACTGCTGGACCACCAGGAGTGTAGCTGCTCATATGAGGGTTACAGTTATCTAATTAGGACAGACCTACAACACTGGGCACGCCTCGGTGCCCCCCCAGATAAATAGTCAGGCTAATGGGTAATCCTTTTACTTAGAGGCTGGGACCAAAAGCCAAACACCAGCAAAGAGCAGCAGGATTTGTGTCAAAACAACAAAAATGCAACAGCAGACATTTACTGCTCATTGATGAAGCCCAAGAGGTTCCTATCTGAAATGTTTTTGTTTTTCTAGAGTTGATTGTTAACAACTAGAGCTCAACCGATTGGCGGGCCGATATTAGGCATTTCCTGAACTATCGGTACTGGCATTTATAATGGCCCATAAAAAAAATGATCGGCCAAAATAAAATAAAAACGGACGGTCAACCATGTTATGAGTGTTGGCGTTATACTATAGTTCGTCCAGCAAAGGGCGCTCTACAACGTTCCTGTTGGCAACACTGATTTTTTTTTTTTAATTATTGTGTTTTTGTTCAAAGTTTCATATCTTAAGTTTGTATTTTTATACATTTTATTTTTTAGAACTTTAATATATTTTGATGTTCCTCTATTATGTTGTGACAATAAAACAAATTGTTATATTATTTTAGTGAGAACTCATAAATAACCAATGTCAGGGAAATCTATGTTTCTGGATTTTTTTTCTTATAAATATGTGTTGGCCGGTATATATCGGAATTTTGGATTTTTAAATAACCAAATGTTTGTATCGGTATCGGCCTTAAAAATCCTTTATCGGTCGTGCTCTATTGAGAACTTGTACCTGGTGCCTCTGGAGTAACATGTCAGCTGTGTCTTAAAGGAGTTTTGGTTAACTTTAATGAAGGGCTTTCCCTCTGCAACCCCAGCATTTAACCCTCCACTTACAGCAGAATTGAGGACAGCCAACTTTGATCTCTGCTGCCCCCCATGACGCAAAGATGGCAACAGGCAGCCTGGTCGCTATGGAAACCTCTTCATTACTTAGTTGGAGAGGCAACAGCTCTATGTCCTCCTTCGCCACCTGCTCACTAATGACATATCACTCTGTGTAGCATCTTTGTTGGACGCTCAATTGACACAAAGCAGCGAGTCCTAATTTGTGTTAATATATTGTTTGCTCACACAGAGGGAGAGGTGGGTGGTGGAGAGCTAATTCTGCCCAGTGGGTTCAAGGCTAACTACAGACTCTTGCCCCATTACTCCTTTCAGGACTTACCAGCCCTACATTAAACACCAATTATGGGATGTGATGTTATTTGTACAACCATGTAGATGCTGTGAGAGAACGGGATGTGAAAATAACAAAATTGAAAGCACAGGTACGCTCTCACCCTGACAAAAATGCTATACCACCTCTACATGACATACAACAAAACCAGCAACAGAAAGAGAAAAATGAAGGCTGTCCAGGTAATTAAAGTCAGCCAGTGAAAGGTTTTGTTTGATAAAAGGCCTTTTCACGGTAAACGGATTATGAATATAGCTTTTATAGTTGGGTTTTAGTTGTCGGTTGACTAATTGATCAATCAACTAATCAATCAGTCATAACTGGTTACAGAATGGGCCTTAAGAAACTTTATAACTTCTAACTTTTAACCTTGACATATGGCATAAAGCGCCATTACCTAGCCCGTTAGCAAAACATGTTGTTGAGGACATAACAGTGTGCCTAACTATGTGTGACCAAAAAGGGAGAAAAAAGAAAAGAAAAAGAAGGACCTCTTTTGGATGTGCAGTGCTGAAAGAATTCCGGTGCTCAAAAAACTAAGTTGACACTTATCTTGTAATCAGTTAAGTCCTCCAGAGGAGCTACTAACAGTGAGGCTACACTGGCATCTGCTGGGACCAAAAGCTCATTACACATGAAAACCATCAACCCATTTTAAAAAAACAATCTATGCAACATACAGTATACAACGATAACTGACTTACAAAATGACACTCCATCATCTCCAACCTATAAGTTTGTTTACTGCAGTGCAAGCAGATCATGCCTCCTGTTGCTGAAAGGGATTTGATTCATTGATGAGCGAATAAAGGGGAAATTATAATTTTGATTTATTAGAATAATGGAATATTAACTTTGGTTTTTCTCCGTTTCTATTTTGTACATGATTATAAAATTAATAGCATTTTTTTTAGATGTTGATTAAGGAATCTTGTGGTGTACACTACATCATTGTTGTTAACATGGTAATTATCTTTCTAATTGATTCATTCCATTGATTTAGGACAGTGGTTCCCGTTCTGGCCCGAGTTAGCCCCACAGCATGTCAGATGAACTCACGTACCACTTTATCAATCCACACTGTATATTATTGTTACATTATCATTATATATGGATATTGTGAATTTTGTACAATATAATTGAATTAACAATATTGTTGGTTGAGTGGTTTAGTATTAGTATATATTAGTATATATTTAGTACTATTGGTCTACTACTTGGAGTGAAACTGAATATTTCAACCATTTATCCACCGTTACTTTTAGCTAATCATTTGAACTGATTGTCCATTACTTTTAGCTACCTGTTTAAACTTCTGTGCTCACTTACTGACTAGTATTATTTATTTATTTGTTTTACATACTTGTACATAACTACAACACGTAGTGTTCAGGTGTTACAGTTGACTAATGTTACTATGTGAATATATTCTTTTAAATCCAATCATAGGCCTATAAATAAATCAAATCACACGCACGCACACACATATATTATTTTTTTTTTTTTTTCCCTTTAGTAACTCTTTATTCTTTCCATGTACCCAGGGGCAAATGCAGAAACACCCCTGGTTGGTAATCTCTGATTTAAGAGGGACATCTGCATGTACCAAGTACAAGCATTACTGGATCCAGTTAAATTATTGAAAACTAATGTTTTAAGACAGTGTTCTCAAATGGTGGTACGTGTACACCTAGGGGTACTTTGGAGTACTGCAGGGGGCATGTGAATTTTTTACAAAAATACTAATTTAAAAATATGTCATGCATAATTCCTAAAATAATTGTGGTATTAATGAATGAATTAAGTGATGGATTCTAAACATTTGAAATTTAGCATTTAAATGTTTTTAGTTACAAGGCAGTTGTTTAGTGAATCTAACGCTGTATTGTTCCTTTTTCATATAAACTTTTTTTTTCCTACCAAAAATGTTTTGAAGAAACACTGTTTTAAGACATAAAAATATGCTTTGTATAATTATAATAATACAATTTTTGGAGAGAATTTCTTTTTCACACCGATGGCAAAAAATATATATTTGAGAATTTAAAAATGTATTTTGAGAGAGATTTTTTTTGCTCTTGGTATGGAAACGTTTTCTCTCAAATATTTTTTTTGCTTTTCTGTTATCAGTGTGATAACATTTTCCCTCAAACATTTTTTTTCTTCTTCTCTCAGATCATTTATTTTCTCGCATGTGATAAAGAAACAAATCTAGCTCCATAACCTGGAGGCTTTACGGATCCACATTACATGTGTAAGTTGCACCTTGAACCATGATTGGCTTACACACTTGTTGTGATGTCACAAATGATGCTCCTACCTACACATTTAAACATGAGACATAAGGTGAGCACAGAGAAACTTTCCTCCTTCAGTAGCTTAAAGGTAAAACTTTTAGTGTCTTTTAGTGATAAACTGCACACACACACAAAAATCTGCACAGTGAAGCTCTATACAACCAAGTAAAAACAATAGGAAAAACATATTTTGGACTGGAGGGGGGGCCTTAAACTAAATGGGATACATATAACAACTTACACAACAGCTTTTTATTAGAGAAAAACAGCCTTTTCTCCTCAGACTGAGCAGTGCCACGTTAGGTAAACAGACTCAGGCTAAAACACTTAAAACACATACAAATCAAATACATAAAACACCAAGATCTTAGAAACCTCCTTTAAAGATGTAACGTTAGGCTTTTGGGGCTAATGTAGCGAAATTATTGCAAAAAAGATGGGCGTCCACTTCTCTGCCATCAATGCTAATACCACCAACGTTATAACAGGGCTATAATTGACATCATTGTCATTTACCTTTCCAGACGGCGGAACTTTTGAATGCTGAACCGAAGGCGACGAGCAGCCAGACGTTGGGTCTTCAGTTGGGAAACTCGAGATGTTTCACATCCAGAAGGAAACTCGCTTTAGCACTAAACTGAGAGTTTGTAATCCACCAGCCGCTACAGTCAGGTTAACATCTGATTCAGTCGTGGTGAAGGTGTTTCCTTCTTCTCATGCACTTTATCTGCATGCAGCCTAAAGTGTGAGTTTTAGAGGAGAGAGCTGTCACTCTGCTGCTGTTTCCGGGTACTAAATAAATCATTACGAATACAGGCGGGAAACTAGAGCTGGAGTCACGTGGTTTCCCTTTTCACAGCAGACAGGCTGGTCATAATATGTAAAGCTACTATAATAACATTAACAATGGCTCTATTCTATATAACTGTCCCAGTAAGACATGACTACAACAATTGACATGATTACATGTCAGTTGTTGACATGATTACAACAATTCCTTATTATTTTTAGATTGCAGATGCAATTATGTTACTTTAGATCAACATCTAAAAATAGATTTGCTTGTTCTCACAAAATCTTTTTGTAATAGCTTTTGAGATTGGTGACCTGTGCAGATGCAGGATTTACCTTGCCTCTTGCCCGGTGTGAGCCGTAGAGCCCCGTCACACAGGATTAGTGGGTATGAGTGGATAAATGTATAGATGTAGCATTGTCTCCCTTATTAAAATGTTCAGCAAATGTTTATTTTGGTTACCGTAGTTGTATCTGCAATACATGTCCACTCTATTTTGCATTTGTTTTGATTGTAGGCCCTACATTCATTCACAAACAAACCCACAAGGGAGGTAAACACAGATCTCCATAGAACAGGTAGTGAAGACATGTATGCTGGACCTGTCTGAGGCCCAAATCATTCAGTTAGTAAAAGTGGCCAAAATAATTTGCAAATAACATTACCACAAAGAAACTGACACACAACAAATATGTACCCCTTGAAGCTTTGCAGCCAGGGCACAGTTTCCCACTTTGCCTGGTTTACATTAATGCATTTTTCCACTCTCCTCGTGAAAATGTAGCTTAATATTATGTATTAAGGTGGTATTTGATTCTGGTTAGTTTGTATACTATAACGTGACATATCTTCATAAAAGAGACGATCTTTGATGGAGGATTTGAAAAAAATGAAGAAAAAAAGTAGGATGGACGTCACTTCCACTTTCAGGGGGGAGGATGTTATTGTGGTGTTTGTGTCCCGACTGTCCTCTCGCGCCAAAGTGATGGCCAGGAGCTCCATACAAAATAAACCTTCTGTTTTCACGTGCATTATACTACACCCTGCGATACTTTTCTAACGTGGTACCCAAACAGTTGCTCTTTTTCAACCACCAAATCATCTATAATCATTTATAATTAATTTAATCATTTCTGCAAATTCCACGTGAACAGCATTGTTATTATCTAACACTACCTGTGAAGCCCGTTAAATGTGTTGTGATGTGGTTTAGTAGAGGATAGGCGCCTCCATCCTGCGGACAGTGTGTCGCTACCTCTGTGTGTTTTAATGGGCGGAGACTGCCTCCTTCAAAATATAACGTTAGTCAGAGAGAGACAACACAGTTTAACCACCAGCAGCTATTACAGGCCGTGGAACCTGAAATTATTTTTTGCTCACATAGTTTTCAGTCCCGCACAGCATATTGTATCAGTTTGATAACGTTACCGAACAAGGTAAGTGCTAACTGAGCGAACGATAGTTTGAGGTTTGTGTAACGAGAGTCAGCCATGAGAACTTCTGCCACAAAAACAACAACGATCCATACTATCTTGCAAACCAGCTTCAATGCCCTCAACCTTCGACCATTAGTGTAATCGGGACAGATATGTTGAGGAAATGCAAAAAAACGTCGATGGATTAAACGTTAAAGTGCTTTAAAAAAAAAACCGTTAAAGTGATGTTTTGTTACGGGAGAGCTGTGACGTGTCTGGATGTTTCAGCTAGAAGACTACACAAATGGCTAATGATGGCGATTAAATGCAAAAAAACACACAATTCAACTTTGACAAGTTGAATTGTACAGTAATTCGACAACGCTTAAGAAAGTATCAGTGTTTTCACTGGATGTAGCTAGGGTTAACGTTAGCTTAAGTTAACGTAAACGCAGTATGCCATGAACAAATGCGCTAGGTTAGCTAGCTAACGTTAGCACAAGTTTTACATTGCACGTCGGGCCTTTTAGCCAAGTCCTCATGAGTATATTTAATTTGAACCTGTCAAGGACATACACGGTGTAATGTTGTCTACTCATCAGTAAATTGTCTCAGCTGCCATAAAGGCGTCCATTTGTTCATCTTAAACGCCATGACTGAATAACGCTTTCGTAGATTTCAAAACTGCATAAGGACTTCTCAAAAGAAAAACATTGAAACGATGGCCCCAGATCATTTCTACTTTAGGGATACGTAGTCATTTATTTTAAAATGTCCTGTTTATTACTGTTTCCTACATATGGAACGTTTTTGTTCATTAGTATATTATTAGAAAGCCTGTTCTTGAGTAAAAACACATTTTAACCTCTTGAAGCCAACAGCTCTGTGGCAAACCGTGAACAGGTCTGCCTTGTTTTAAGATCAGCAGCAGCACACCCAAAGCAAACTCTAGTTTATTTTTTTTAAAATGCTGTGTGCTTAACAGCCCCATTTCAAATTATTGACATTAGTTAAGGCTTCCCCTGTAGACTTAAAAATGTTGTCTATTTGGAATAAGGTCTTTTAAAAACTGGTGTGGGCTGGTCACAGCAGTATGAAAGTTAAAAGTCCCATGACATGGTGCTCTTTGGATGCTTTTATATAGACCTTAGTGGTCCTTTAATACCATATGTGAAGTCTCTTTCCCAAAATTCTGCCATGGTGCAGAATTACAGCCACTAGAGCCAGTCCCACAATGAGCTTTTCTTAATAGACTATGTGCCATTTCTGAGTCTGTAGCTTTTGAGGAGGATAGAGGGAGGGGGAGAACCAATTGCCACTTTGCTCGTTTGAAAGGCATGATGTCTCTCTCTCATGGGCGGGCAAAGCAGAGACAGGGGAGGTTACCTTGCCCCTTATGACCTCATAATGAGCAAGATTCCAGATCGGCTTATCTGAGCTTTCATTTTCTCAAACGGCAGAGTAGGATACCCCGGGCTCGGTTTACACCTATCGCCATTTCTAGCCACTGGGGGACCATAGGCAGGCTGGGGGAACATAATACGCATATTAATGTTAAAAAACTCAAAGTGACATTTTCATACCATGGGACCTTTTTAAAGCAACTCATACATGTACCAAGCAAGTAGAACAAAGGCATTGCTGTCTGTGTGCAATACTTAAATGTGCAAAATTTAAGAGGTAAAAAAACAGTCTTGTTTAGTGTGCTTCCCACTTAACCAACAAGACCGTAATAAACAGAAAAATATGCAACAACAAGCACAGGCACAGATCTCTTACAGGGTTAACATCATAATAGAAATGAAATAGGGATGCCAGGAGGGAATCTATTTAATGTTACAAAGAATCTCTTTCCCTTTTGCTCCCCACTCTTTGCATCTTTGTTTACATTGTCTTTGTACATAATTGTGTCATTTATTTTCTCAGAGAGATGAGTCAGGCGGGGCAGGTGCCTGAGGACATGCCTGCATACCTCAATGATGAGCCAGTAGCTACAGGTAGGTTTATGTCCTTAAGATAGTGATACATTTGTGTTTATTTTTATTTTTTAAAGGTTTTCATGTTGTCAGTCAAAGAACTAAATGGGGGACAAATTAGATGAAAATGTAGAGTATGAATTTTGCATAGTGATTAACTCTTTCTATAGTAATCAGCTTCTGGTAAACTTAAAGGGGTGATATAATGCAGAACTGTTTTTTACCTTTTCATATCGTATCTTTTAACGATAGTTTGGAGGGTAAATAGGACATACATAGAACCTAAACATCCCATTGACACCTGTCATCTGAAAATCTCACAATTTGAAAATGGGCAGATCTCAACAAAGTCACCGTTTCAGTGTTACTGGACTACCGAACGCCACTGCCCTGACAGAGCTCCAGGGACTGCAGCTCGCTGTTCTCCCTCCTCTCTCCTGCTAAATGGCCTGTGTGCCTGTGTGCCTGTGTGCCTGTGTGCCTGTGTGCCTGTGTGCCTGTGTGCCTGTGTGCCTGTGTGCCTGTGTGCCTGTGTGCCTGTGTGCCTGTGTGCCTGTGCGTGTGCGTGTGTGTGCCTGTGTGTGCGTGTGTGTGTGTGTGTGTGTGTGTGTGTGGTCAGCCATCTCGTTATGCCCGCAATCTCTTACCACAGGTTCCAGTTAATCTTATAATAAATATGTGTGTTGAGTTATTTAAATAAACGCCTCTTGGCCGCTAGTTTGATAGTGCCCGCGGTAAGCTGGATGAAGCTCTATCAATGAGAGCTAACTAGCCTCCTCCGAACAAGACCTCACAAAAACGCATTAAATTGAAATCCGACAAAAGTGTTAGCTAAGCTTTGTAAGACCTTAGGGTAGCTGTGATAAAACGGTGAGGAAATTCAAACTGTAAATATACTATAGTTATTCGGCAGCCGGCCAGCTCCGAGCTCCGGTAGTCCAGTAACGCAGATATGGTGACTTTGCCCTGGGTATGGAGCGCAGCGGGCTGCCGCTGTCACCGTCAGACTGGGTGGAGCTCCTGAAGTCCGACACGTCTTACCAAATTTGCAATTAGCCATCAATTTTCGTAAATCGTCCCATATTTGAGTTTTATATAGTTGATTTCTTGCATAAAAAAAGTCTCAGAAGTGAATTTAGTAACAAAATAGCAAACAAAAAATGTATAACGTTGCAGTGTCTGAAATATGAGACCTGCTGTATCGTCTCCACTGTATGTTTGTGGTTTGCTCAACCAATCAGTGCGCAGGTCATCTAAATATTCATGAGCATACCATATTTGGTAGAAAAGCTCTTGTTCCAAATAGGGCCAAATTCACAGGGTAGTTTAGGGCTAATAAAATAGCAACTGGGCAATTTTCAGCACAACCAATGTTACATACCTTATTAGGAGACCTTAAGGAACAGTGTGAAATAACCTATATAAGCATTCTATCACCCCTTTAATATGTGCCGATTCATGACGTAAGTGTTCTTTGAGGCACAGCTGTGTCCTCTGTTTACCAAAGATATTTGAACTGTAACTTTTTAGCTCTTTGGCAGATTACAATTTTGATACATGGCTGTTTTTTATATTTGAATGATGGAACACGTGTAAATGCAGCCATGTGTTGTATGTAAAAAGAAAGGGAAATTTTTCGATACAGCATAGTATCGCAATATTTTCTGTGGCAATATTGTATCGATACACAGGCACTACAAGTATCGATCTTTTATCGTATATGTGTTTGTCTTCTTGACAATCACATTTCGCGGCAATAAAATTGAAGTGAAATGAACAAACAGAGAAATGTTTCTTAGATGAAACCGATGTTTCATCGTGATGATATCGTATCGGGAGGTGTGTGGTGATTCCCATCCCTACTGTGTCGGTACTCCTGCCTGCTTCTCCAAACTTACTTGAACAAATCCGAACTATCCCTTTAACTGAGGAAGAATAAGAAGTAGAAAAAGAAGAAACAACCCTATATGATGTAGTACTGAAATGAGTAGTTTAAATTAATCTCTTGTTGTTTTAAACCAGATGACAACATCAAGGACCATCCACAGACACAGCCTGGCATGTTTGGCAGGTTGGCGGGGGGCTTGTACGGTGCCACCAAGGGAGCTGTAGGAGCGACGGTGGGCGGTGTGACCTGGATAGGTGGAAAGAGTCTGGACCTCACCAAAAGCACCGTCTACTCTGTAGCCGCCCTGCCTGCGATGGGAGTGGGGCTGGTTAAAGGAGGAGTTTGTGCTGTAGCTGGAGGAGTGACTGCTGTCGGTTCTGCAGTGGTCAGCAAAGTTCCCATAGGAGGAGGCAAAAAGAAGGACAAGTCTGACTGACAAGGAGAAGAGAGTGAACACACACACAGTTGAGGTGTTATGGCTTGCACTGTGCTGTTGGCCTGTGTAGGAATCATGAGCAACAAAGGACTCAAAAATTTAGTGTACACATTTTGGTGAGGGGTCTTTTTTTTTTTCATTTTTTTTTTTTTTTATATGTGAGTGTTGGTAAAACCCACCTTCATATATTTTTTTTGAGGCTAGGACCCACAAAGCAAGAACTAACAAAGACTATCCTGCTCTGTTGTTAAATGAAACACACTATTATCACCAGTGCCTGAAATTGCTCAAATAAAATGTCCATGTTCCATATTTGATAATAAGCGACAACACTGCTTTCACTGTAAACGGTTGTGTTCGCCATATAAGTTAACTTCAGTACCAGAGGAGAAAAGCTGAGAAAAGTGTAAATGCACTTAAATTTCACTTGCAGGACAATCATTGATCAATGATGATCTGTAACTAACAAGATGTTTCACTGTCAACAGACAAACATGTGGATCAGAAAATGTGTAAAGGGTGGCTAAATCACCTTTCTGTTCAGTTCACTTTGTTCAGCCTGCACAAATGAACAAGATACGTCTGATCGAAGAGTACAGTCCAGGTTAATATTGAAACCATCTGCTGGCTGTAACTGAATATTCCTCTGAGGAGATTTTGTAAGTTTCAATTTTCTTCTGAATTCACATTGCCGTCTGGTGGTTATATTCTCACTGGAGTGGAAGATGACTCGTACTTTTGATACATAATCTAAATCATTACAATAAATATAAAATTCAGAGTATTTTGATTGCAAGTTCTATTATTTCCAGCTGTAGTGTTAATTGATTCACTATGACTCAATAAATGACATTTTATACATGACCTCTTTTGACTAACTATATATTTTGATAGTTACTATTGGTTGGTTTCTCTCCTAAATCTAAGTAGGTCAACATTTCTCCTTTGGATACATACGCTTCGTGAAGGCATTAGTTTCTCCTACTGTATCAAAGAATTAGTTTTCATCCTGAGCGTTTCTTTAATGCTCCTCCATATTGCTTATTGTTACTGTATTTACTTTTTTAGGGATCTGATGGCTGTATTTTTTTTTTTGTCAATACGATACACACAATTTTTAGTGTTAACTACATTTTTAAGCTGACAAACACGTAAGAGTAAATTGAATTAAAGTTGTTTTTGTAAAATTTAACTTGAAAATGTCATTTAAATCTTGAATGATACAAAACAAAGCTTTGAAAGCTTTTGTTTTATCTGTGTTGCAGAATGTGCAAAGTTGAAATGAGATTTTTTTGAAACATGGCAATATTATATTGTTTAAATAAAACATATGCTGAAGGTTGTTGACTACGAACAGGTCATTGTAAAGTCCGGAAAAGAAGATTCTAAGCATGCTTTTTTTTTTTTTTTTCTTTTACAGGGAGGAACAATTAAATATTAGTGAAACTAAAAGGGGAGAGAGAGGGGGAATGACACGTAGCAAAGGGCCGCAAGTCGGAGTCAAACCTTGGCCCGCTGCGTTGAGGAGTAAACCTCTAGATACATGGGCACCCGCTCTACCAACTGAGCTATCTGGGCACCACAAATTTACTTTGTAATGTAGGAATTAAGGCATTTTATCATTATTTCACTCATGGTATTTGTTTTTAAGACATTTGTCCTTTTATTACATCCCTTTTACATTCACAATTAATTATTAGTTCTATGCATAAGATATTTTTGAAAGGGTGGGACAAGAGGGTCATGAGAGGCTGGGGTACAAGGGTAAAAGTCTCAGGAGTCAGGTCAGGCAAAACTTGGATTTTTTTATATGGATGTGACCATGTGATGAATGTGATCCATTGCGTTATTTCACGTTTGACTCTTAAGTCTTTTTGCATGTAATAAAATTTCACACCACAAACAATTAAACCATGTTACTGTTCCAAATGTTTTACTAAATGCTTTCAGCCAAATTCTTGAGCTTGACACTGTGTTGTTTACTGCTTAGGTCATGATCACTGGTCCAACAGTAACCACAACCTTAGGCTCAGCATTCCTCTGGTCCACATCTCTCTTCCTTCTGCCGCAGGACGGTTCACACTGTCTGCCAGGCATAGCTTGACACACTGCTGTACTGCAGTGAATGTACACCTGAACAAGTAAAAAACAGTGTTGGCAGAGCAAAACCAAAATGTTTTGTTGCAGGCAATCCTCATCAATGGATTTAATAATTACCTGTGACTTCAGGGGCGGTGACTTCAGGGGCTGCAGTGACTTCGGGGACTGCGGTGACTTTGGGTACTGCGGGGAGTAGGTGTCCACAAAAGTAAACATTTTGAAAAGGAAACGCTTGTAGTGATAAGGAAAGGTCAGACCAGAGGAGGAACCGACTGGAATCAGTGAGGAGAAGTAGCGGTCATTGAGGTTTGGACACCTGGATGAAAAAAAAAAGTTATTTTAAAGCATTGACACTGAAAATACATTGAATAAGAAAGTCAGTGTCATTCAGTCATATGTTGAGGTAGTTAAGAAAGAATTTCTCTAAAGTTTGTCCACCAGATATAACTGACAAGTTTATTTTTCAACTCTACGGTGTTCACATTTAAGCAAATATCTTTTACCAATATTTGCTTCAAACACTTTTTAATAATTCTAAGTTTTCCTAATGATCAGACAGGATGACAGCAATGTTGTGAATTGGTGTTTTAGTTACCCGTTCGTTATTATGTCCCACTGAGGCAGACTGTAAGGTTTGGGGTCATTTGTTGCCCAACAGCGACCCAGAGTCAGGACAAGAGAGGGATCTGTCTTTTCAAGGAGTTGAACCTCCACGTACACAGGGTCCCTCAGAATTTTGGTCACAGGATAGTCTGCCGCCGTGTAATAAGAGGTGTAGGCTACATCCACTGTGAGAGCAGAGACCAGTTATTATGAAAGCCCACGTTATGAAATGATCTACAAAACACAGCAACGCTGCCAGGCTGACATGAACTCACCTTCATTACAACCCTTTGTATGGCATTGTCCATTAGCCAACCTCAGCTGTACATTGATGGGCCCCAGAGCAGCAACCGGTAGAGGAGGATCTTGTAGCGGAAATACTTCTACAACCACAGATAGAATAGAAGTGCCAGTGAACCTTCCCTGGAAGATCAATCTGAAAAGAGTGAACTGACATTATGTTGCTTGGCCAGAACTTAAATTTTGATACCACAAACATTAAAAAAAGGTAATCACTTACACAAAGGAGCTGTCCCTGGTAACGGCTCCATTAGGCCCAACACCCACTTCAAATGAGGAAGACATCCTGTTCTGATAGATTATAACACCAGACTCCTCCTACAAAAGTAAAACTGGCAGGTGGGGTAACAATGTTTGAAAACAGTTTTTATTAGTTAAAAAGTGGAGAAAATCAAGCTCTTACCATAACAACAGAGCCACAGGCCGTAACTGGAAATTGGTAAATGGCAAACTCTGAATTGGAGTCAATAGATGTACAGCCTGGACCTTGTTCCAACATTGAGATTGACTCGAGGTCAATCCTGGGCCGAGTGGCATCTCTGGCCACAACAACAATGAACTGAGCATCCTGGGTGACCTGGACAGTCACTGGTGGCACAAAAACAGTCAATAATATACCAAATGGTTTGAAGAAACTGCAACAAGACTAGTCTAATGCCATTCTAAGGACTATTTTAGGTTTACTTTGGGTACAGCTAAAGCTAAATGCTAACATCAGCATTATAAGATGTACTTTTAACATGATGTTCACCATCTTAGTTTGGCATGTTAACATTTGATAATTTGCTCCAATTTAAGTGAAGCTAAAGCTTGTGGGGATGACAGTTTTGCAGGAATTGGACACCATTAAATCTAGACCTTATGCTGCTAGATTAAAAGTCAGAAAATCACCAAAGTCAGTAATTCATCCTCTTGGATTTTGGCTAGTCTATTCCAATAATATGCTTCTGCTAGTGTGGCTAAATTACAAAATGAGACCATAATATTAATGATCACAGTAGAATTTTATTCAGCAAAGTTTTCTCAAAAAAAAAAAACATATCCTCAAGTGACATATTGGCATCACTGGTAAAGTCACTGTAATATTACACGTACATTATGGAGCTTGAATCTAGTACTCCATTGTATGTTTTAACAAAGAAAATTACAGTTACTACTAATTATTTAAGTCATCCATTGTTGTTACAATGCCGTATTTAGCCTACTCAATACAACCAAAAAAAAGTGTCTAAAATCTACCTGCTTTTCCGAAGTAGCATCCTTGGGCATCAAAGCAGCAGTTAATCGCTTTACATGTTTCTGCAGAAACACCAGAACTTCCACAGGGGATTCTCTGGGCTGCTGCCACCTCACAACTCGGGAAAAAAGGTATTTGCGGCAGTTGTGGTGGTTGCTGCTGTTGTGGTGGTTGCTGCGGTTGTTGGGGTGGCTGAGCTGGAACTACCTTTTTCCAGATCTGAGCTTCTACCTTTGTCCAAACTAAGCACCCTAGCAGAGCTAGTGCCACTAAAGAGGTGACATTCCAGCGCTTTGCCATGGCTAAACAGCAGTTTCACATGCACAGTTATATGTGCTGCCACATTTATATGTGACTGGGCTTGATGTTTTATAAACCCCACCTCTGAGGCCAAATAACCACAAAGCTTTTAATAGCCACTTAAAAGTGACAGGGGCGTATTTTGTAATGTTTTGTTTTATTATTCAGATGGGTGATTTGAGAGGCCTTTTGGCAACTTCACAAGGTCAGTTGCGGGACAGGGGGAAATATATGTTATCAGATCATTGGGGTGGTTGACACTGACATTAAAGTATTTATTGATAATTTAGGTCACAAAAACCCTTTCAAAGGTCTTTGTGGCCTTAAGCTTTATTTGTTACCAAATGTTTATTTTGCAAGTGCGCAATGCACAGGACCTTTCAGATAATTTACTTAACATCTTTTACATAACAGTGACATGAACAAGTCATAAATGGTTATGATATAACGATTTTTTAGTAAGTGTCATTCGGTTTTGTCATGACAAGTTATGGTTATTGTTAGGATTAAGGTCATGTGAGTGTCACGTGTTCATAGCAGTGTCATGTCACGCTTGTGTAGAAAACTTCAAGTAAAGTGTTACCTTTGGTTTAGCTGGCAAATTGTTTTACACAAATAAACACTCAAATGTTTCCATGACACAGACAAAGGGCATGCAGATCCCTTCCTCAAAACGTTTTTTATGTAGAAAATTAAGCTAAAACTATCTGTATAACTTTTACTAAAATACTGTGTAACCTTTGCTGAACAGCAGCTAAGTTGCAATTACAGCATTGCATGAGTTGAGCAAGGATGAGTTGTATTGCTTTTCATTTGTAAGCTGAAGATTATGTAATATTTCTTTCAAAACTGGTGTAGACCTTCACGATTGAACCATGGAATAACAGATAAAATAATTGCCTTACCAAAAGTGGACAAATGCAATAATCAATCAAAAACCATCATCATAAATCTACTTTAGGGAATAAAGTTGTTGATTGGACAATATAACCAAAAAAGATCAAATACTTAAAAATGGTTTAAGTGCATATTTCTTTCACACAGTTTCTTTTGGGAAAAACGATGCATATGCAGTTGTATTGTTTAAAATCAAATAATAGGGAAATTGATTAATTTTCCTCAGACCCAACTTTGGAGACAACAACCATATCCCCTTCATTTCCTCAGGATCTGTAGCACAAAAATGGATCCAATTAAATGGAAATCCTTAAAATTCAAGAATGGAATCTAACACCAAGAACATTTCAGGATGTAAATAATAATATACCTTAATATTTTAAAAGCTGCTTACACATCAAAAATAATACAATAATAACATTATGCATAATTAGTACTTTTACTTTTAACAATATTTTGTTAAATAGTTTATTTAACACTTGAAAACAAGGCCTTTATCTTTAATTTAGTATTTCATAAAATAAAGTAAAAGTAGCAATACCACAGTATTAAAAAAGGCCTACTTTATTACATGTAAAATACCTCCATTCAAAATCTTAGAAAGAAGTAGAGAAGTATCAGCACAAAAATAAAGTACCACATGAGTACCTATAATATTATTAGATCATTATTGTTGATGTATTAATACATAAGTGGTTGCCTACTTTAATGTTGTTGTTGGTCAAGGTGAGGCTGACTTTATCTACTTATAGGCTACTTTTGTTAGTTTTTGTAACTTAATTTTAAAAGTAACTGGTAATTGCATAGCTATAAAATTAATGTAGTTGGCATGTAGTTGTAAAATTATTATTATTATTATTATTATTATTATTATTATTATTATTATTATATATTTCTCTCTGAAATGCAGTGAATTAGAAGTAGTAGCAGCAAATGCCAATACTTAAGTAAAGTAATACTTAAGTAAAGTAAACCTCAAAATTGCACACAGCATAGTAGCCTATAGCTTACTTGAAATAATGTAGCCTCCATTACTCTGTTACTTAGCCTATATAATCTCATTTTTAACTGCACAGTGTAGGCTTACATCATGGGGGTATGATATTGGTTTACATTCAAGTTTAAGGAGGGTTTTCTCTGTATACAGTCTATGGTAAGGACAAGGAGCTCAACCATTGTGGCCTACGTTCCCCACAATTCCAAGCGGTCTAATTGACCGAGAATCAGCGCGAGTGCGTGCTGCGTCCTCTTCGCAGGAGAACAGGAGCAGCGTCTGTTGACTGAGATGAGAACTAAGTATTATAAGACTTAACGGTGAGCTGTTACCGGTGGAGATGTCTCTGTTAGCCACACACAGTTCAGAGACGAGCAGCCGGAGGAGGAGGCCGGCTGAAAACACACAAGGTGAGCGGCCCAAATAGCTTGTGGTCGTCTAATGAAGAAAACTTTATTGTAACAAACAGACTGTGTCACAGCGCTGCGAATACATTCTCCATTTTAATTTGTCAGCATACTGTGTACATGCGTTATTTACCGTGATATCGTCATGTGGATAAAAAGAGTAAGCACTGCCTGCTCGGTATAGAGAGGGCTGTTTCATATCGGCCAGTCACATCTTATTGCTTACGACGTATTTCCCCACTGCGTATGCGCGCGTACGCGCGTGTGTTTGCGCAATTTATGTAATTTGAATGTTTTTTTGACAAGGTAACTAAAGCCATATGAGACACAAGTTAATAAGCAAAGCAGAGTATCTTTGCATATCTTAAAACATGTTTAGAAGAGATATTTAAATAAAAACTTTACTGTTGTGTACTGTCATTTAATTAACAGCAGTCGACAATGATTGAGCAACACACTCAAAAGTCACAGGTTCAGGCACAATCTTGTCTTTTTTATGTTTAACACTTTGTATTGTGCTTATCTATCCTGCGTAGGATCGACGTATCTCCCAGAACAAATAGGCACAATCTTGTCTTGTTGATAACTTCCAAAAGTCAATGTACACACTACTATACCAAATTTAAAAATATATATATTTATATTAGTTAAATACAGTTATTTCAATTACCTGACGATTAAAAAATAATCTGATTCAGTGTTCTTTCCACAACCACAAATAATGAAATGTGACTCTGACCCATGGACAAATAGCAAAGTGACTTTCAGTAGTACGCAAAAGTTTCAATTTATACTGTATTTGTACTTTCCATTTAATGAGTGGATTTGCTGTAATAATTCTATCATCATGTTGACCAATATTTCGACCACTTTGTGAATACACAAAACATCTTTTAGTTTTATTTGTGTTATTAGTTTCTTGCTTGGTGTTACAGATCTTCCATGGGAGCATGATCCCCAGGCCGCTCACAACAATGAACATATCCATGACCAACTGTGTGGAGGTCCACAAACTAATTCAACAGACACTCCTTCACATCACTCCATATGTCCTGCACTGTGCACAACAAAATGCATGCCTGGAAATGCATGTAAGTACTGGGTACTGACTTATTTTGATTTTTTTTTTTTTATACAGCAATGCTGATGTGTTTTCAAACATTATCTGTCATCTTGTTGCTTGTCAATTTAGGTCCGAGTCATCATGCCTGTGATGATAGCTGGGAGGAGATCCAAAGCAAGAGAACTATCAGAGCGGAGAATGAAGTGGAGGCCAACAAACTGGTCAACAACTACAGGGTAAGTAGTCTAAGAGCAAATGTTTCCCTATGCAGATCGAAAGTGGTTTGAGTGCAGCACAACTGGCTAAATGGTTTCTCCTTTAAACTTAGTGTGTGTGTGTGTGTGTGTGTGTGTGTTCAGTTTGGTTTCAGAAAATGGAAGAGCCATGTGACGGAGCGTCCCTTTGAAGTCAGGTCAGAGGTTGTGAAAGAGCTCTACTCTGAACTGAACGTCTTTAAACCATATTCAGGTACAGGTTATAGTACTTGAGTAGTGTGTAAGGTTTGTGTTTGTATCACAACTTGGAAAATCATTGATGAGACGATTTTTGGTGTTTAACAAGCCAACAGTTCAGTGTCATGACTAACAACTTTATTTGGAGGTGAAACCAAAAGCGAGCGGACCCAAAATCACAAAGTCACAAATCATTTTTTATTGATCAGAAAAACTGTGTGCACACAACCAAGGCAAGCATGTTAGGTCTAAGTATGTAGATTGTGAGGGATGTTTGGGTAGTTTATTATTATTATATTATATAGTTATTTTACAGTGCACCTTTGTTTTCTTTTCCAAAATAAGTTGGGCCAACCTGGTGAATTTGTTTAAAATCCGTGATCATTTACCCACGTGTGTTTCTTGCATCATTTGACCTGTTTTTAGAGATGTCACTGTGTTCCCAGATCTCAGCATGTAACTTTATGAATACCTATTACTGAGAGAAATGATGGCCAAAATATACAAAA
Organism: Percina caprodes; assembly: GCA_013375575.1. Taxonomy (NCBI): domain Eukaryota; kingdom Metazoa; phylum Chordata; class Actinopteri; order Perciformes; family Percidae; genus Percina; species Percina caprodes. The sequence goes on from JABXJD010000001.1 coordinate 6,440,248, forward strand.
ATAAAACCAAAGGCTTAATAAACCAGCATTATCATTTTATATATAAATTAAATAGAGACAAATTGTGGCTGCTGGGAAACTTGCCAGCCTTTCACTAAAGATTTATTTCTGTCTTCTTGTTGTCAGGTCATCTCATCACATGCGGAAACGTAGCGTATGTGCTTCTCTTTGGTTGGTGGGTCTCTCTGGCATATTTCCTGGTCTCCCTATTGATGTTCATCACTATCACTGGTGTACCGTATGGTAGGTGAGCCCATCAACAAAGATTCATGATAATATTTCTCACCAATCCGATGTTGTCCTCATTCATTATTTCTCTCATTCTTTAGGCAAACTTTGCTGGAAGTTGTCCTGCTACTTCCTGTGGCCATTCGGAAAATCTATCCACGAGGTACAGTTTGGGTTCAGTTGATGTTTGGGATGTTCCTCCTGTTGTCTCTTTTCATTTTTCTACTAACTAAAATGAGGAAGATGCACAGTGAATCCTACAGCTTCCTCATAGTCTCTCACAGACTTGTGGTCATGAAAGCAGCGGTCTTGCTTTTACTGAGCAACACCACAAGTTTGCTGCAACTTATCTAATGCCTCGCTTAAAATAAAAAGTCAGAAGAGAAGGATTTTGAATAATAAGGTACACATAAAGTTTACACGTACATCATAGTTGGTTTGATATTCATGCCTGTGATACAGTTGTTACTTGACAAGGCGCAGATGAATCTCCACAGAAAGACCTCATTGGGTGACTGATAGTCAGGCTTTGGTGCTCTGGTTTCCGTTGTGTTTTATCCCTCAACAGAATTAACTGATTTTGATATGATATACAAAAAGTCAGTCAGGAGCAACCCATATTTGGGCGCCCATATAGAGGTTTACTCCTCGACAGTGTGGGTTGACTATGACCTGCTGCATGTCATTCCCCTCTCTCTCCCCCCTTTCATGTCTTCATCAAAAAACAGAAAAAACTTTGGACACTTGGTTCAGCATTGCTGACTCATTGAAGTCCTTGCGGTAGACTGGTGCTGCGGCCTTCTTGACTCTATTTCCTCATGTGTTTGATCCCTTATTTTGTTTCTGTCTGTGTGTGTGTGTCTGTTTCTGTGTGTGTTGTTTCTGAGCTGCGGACGTTGCTCTTGCTGTTGTGTTTTTGTTGTGTTTCCCTCCTTCCCGTCTTTCTTATTTTTTTATTGGTCCTTGAACACGTTCTCATGTCTCAGCATATCATTTGTAATTGTTGGTAATCTTTAAATAAAAACATTTAAATGTAGCCATAGTTAATTGACTTTTTACTGTTTACTTGTGTGTGATTTACTTTTACTCCATTGTGTAGTTTTGACAACAAATTTAATTATTGATTCATCATTTTAATTATCTATCAAGCAGAAAAACAACAAACATCCATGTTTTTTCTGTTTTATAGCACTGTCTATCTATCTTTCTATCTGATCTGTTGACCAGATAGAACACAACACATTCCCATCAGAATTTCCAAATGCCATGGTGGAGTCTTCATATTGTAGCTACTTCCTGACATTTTAAACATTAAGCAATGAATTCATTAATAGAATCTCAGACGGATCAATCAAAACTATTAAGTCATTGTTAGTTGCAGCCCTTGTGATTGTGATTACACTAGATAAAATGTAAAGTTGGTGCTCTAATGCACCTGAAATAAAACTTTCCTCTGGTTGTTTTTCTGCAGATTGGAAATACACTGAGGAGATGTTGTGAGCAAGCACCTGAATGCGATTGTGACATAGATCGGACAGAAGATACCTCGCCAGTTCTGCTGCCTTCACCCACAGAGGTGCCAATCCCAGAGTTGCCAGGGCGACCTCTGTATACTCCCTACTGGGTAACTTAAAATATACATAGACAATCCATAAACACCTCTCTCTCTCTCTCTCTCTCTCTCTCTAAATATATATATATATATATATATATATATATGACCATATATATATATATATATATATATATATATATATATATATATATATATATATATATATATATATATATATCTGACTTTCTCCCACATAGACTTTATATAAAGAACGATGAAGTGAAGCCAAATTATCCCTGATGTGGGTGCTGCCATCTTGAAACTTTGGAGCCAGAGTTTGCGCAGAAAAGTCTTGCCCAGACACCTGCCTGACCAATCACGGTCATTCAGAGTTGTCACTTACGTCATCAGAAAAATGAATACTTGAACAAACATCACAGTGAAAAGAACTACCTAAAATTACAGAAACCATCTTTGGGAAAAAAGTATTTGAGGTGTACTTTGATTTGGCCCATGTACCATCTGCTTACTGTGGGATTTATTAAATATACTGCAGCCAGCCACCAGGGACAATCCAGATGTTTTGTAAATATACAGTCCATGTACACTATCAACCCCTGCATGGAAATTATAGAAAATGTTTTCTCCTTGCTGTGTAGCATCGTTTCTCCACCTACGTGTGGCTGCTGCTGGGATATCCTCCTCTGGTGGTCATCCACTCCCTGGCCTGCTTCCTCTCCTGGATCCTTGTCTTTACTATCCCTGTTTTCAAGATGAATGCACGGACACTGGGAGTCATTCTTCTCTTGGCTCCTGAGGATGTCTCTGTCTCCACTTGCTCACAAAGAAAGGCAAGGAAGAGATTTAATATTTATCACCCACAGCACAAAACTAAACTTTAAACTTTGTTGTTTACTTGATTTTTTACCCTTAGCATCAACTCTATGAGACCAGAGCACTGCTGTGCTGTTACCATGCTGCAAACTGGTACTACTACAAATACACTGTCGATGGGATCAATGTGTTTGCTGTCAGTATCCTTTACCGGTGTGTGTGAATTGGTGTGTAAGTGTGTCATATGAACACTTGTTGTCAACTTTGACCCCCATCTCAGACCTCCTCCCTTTAGTAATAGTTGCTATGGTAATTGGATATATTGACAGAGAAAACCAGTACGCCAGTTCTAATGTCAAGTTCGCCATCGCAATCTGCTCCATCATACCTCTGTCCTATTATATTGGTATGGGCATTGCCAGGTGAGCTGTTTTCATCACTTTAAAACATGCCTGTAAAAAAGTGAAATAAAATATATTGAATGTGATGTTGCTCTATACATACCAAATACCAAAAAAAGGAAAAAGAGTTACGGATGTTCTTACAAAGCAGCTTCTGATGTGAAATGTTGATCATTTCTGACACTTGCAGTATCTCAGCCCAGAGTAACTTTGCAGTGGGTGCGGTGGTGAACGCCACCTTCGGCTCCATCACAGAGTTGACCTTTTACATCACAGCCCTGCTCAGAGGTCACCAGGCCGCAAACCCGTGTCTGCAGGAGGTTGTTAAAGCAGCACTGACTGGCACGCTGCTCGGATGCATCCTCTTCATCCCTGTGAGCCAACCTGCATTAACATCACATATTACAGCTTTTACCACATTTACCACACACGAAAAACAATCAAACAGCCTACCATTATAACGCTGTGTCTATTTCAGCAATCGGAGAATCACAATAGAGACAAAAGTCACTTTTAAATACACAACACTAATACAGCATGTGCAGTATGAGGCTTCTTGCTTTGTCTTTTTCTCAGGGCATCTGCATGATAATCGGAGGGCTGAGACATAGTGAGCAGAGATTCAACAGTCGATCTACAGGAGTGAGTGCTGCGCTGCTTTTCATCTCTGTAGGAGGCAAGTATTTTATACATATTTATGTACTGTATGCCATCATCCAGTTCTACAGTTTTGGAAGTGTCAGAGACAGGTGGTAATAACAGCAAAAGAAGTTACAAAACTTGTTCTTCATTGCCAGCAGGAAACTAGCAGCAGTAGCAGTTTAGGCCTCTAGATGCAATGCATATTGTTTTCTCTTCCTAAAGACAAGAGGACATAACAGCAGCTAAAACGTTGAAACTTGCTCCACCTGCAGGCAACAAATGTTAGAGCTACAGTTGTTTTCTTTGTTTGAAGCTGCTGTTTTCATTGTGTTTTTTTTTATTATAGACTACATGCAACACCTGCACCACCTGTTTGCTAAAATAAATTCTATAGATTTAACGTTATTGTGTCACAATTATCCCTTGGATATTAACTTATCTAATAAAAAAGAGTTTGTCAATTCATTTTAAAAGGATTTTCCTTCCTAAATACTGTGTCCATAAACCAAGCTTAACATGAATCTTTTTTAAACACTTAATCATTGAAGAAGTAAATAAGTAAAAAAATGTGTTCAGAGATATTCCATCAAAAAAGAAGATGTAAATGCAATGTAAAAGCATTACCAAAATGTTATACCCTGGCTCATCCCCTAACTGTCAATGGCAGGTGTGTTTGCCCCCACGCTTTTCTCCAAGGCTTATGGAAATCTGGTGTGTGACGCCTGCACCAACTCCACTGGAGGAAACAGCTCGAGCAATAGTAGCGGGCAGTTTGTCTGCCACAACTGCCACTATGATCTGGTCAGCATCAATAATCTCATCCTAACAAGCACATTATAACAAACAATATATGACTTACATACACTATATTATGTATAATGTGATTTTATGTTTGTCTTAACAGAAAAACGGTACATTGTTCCGAAACCATGTTGAGTAAGAATTTCTTTTTCTTTTCATTTGTATACTGACTGTAATATAAAGGCTCTTTTTTTACCTTTTCTTGTTGGTGCATTTAATGGTGCTCTGACATCCAAGTATCAAGAGTTTCCACAATGTCTGTGTTTGGTTGTTATTTGTCTTCTTGGTATAATTTTCAGCAGCACACACTAAAGTCTCAGAGTTTTCAGCATGCTTCTCTTTAAGTTGATTTTCATTTCTAGTGAAACAAATGCAAAACAATGTCTGTCTAGAAGAGATCAATCTAAACAATTGACTTATCTTCTTCTAGAAAGACATTGTTTTGGAAAGTGGTTGAACACAGATTTAAGGTATAATAAAAAGACCCGAGGCAAATAAGCTCAAACGTCCTAATGCAAAGCGACCATATGGTCTTTAGAGTTTCTTCTTTATATTTCTTCCCTCTCATTGTGTGTTCTTGTCGCCAGGCCACTGGTGTACACAGTGTCTGCCCTCTTGCCAGTTGCCTACATCATTGGTCTGATATTCACGCTGAAGACACACTCCCACATTTATGACATCCATGTTGGAGAAGGACAGGGTATGAGTCTCCCTCCCATGAATCTAAGTTAATGGCAAACACATTCCACTACAGTACAGCACAGTGAGGGCACAGTTGTCTAATGTTTTGTTTATCTGTGCAGTGTCTGGCCACCATGGAGCAGTGGTCCACTGGTCACGGTGGAGGTCTCTGGTCATCCTCATCATGGCCACTGTGCTCACATCTGCTTGTGCCGATCTTGTCACAGAGCACATCCAGCCCATATTAAACCAGCCCAACATCTCTCAGGTCAGAACGTGCAAATGAGCGTGCTCAGTCAGTTTTTATAGGGTTGTTTCCTCCAGCTGTGCTAACGTTTGTCTTTCTTTCTCCAGTATTTCATTGGTGTGACAGTTCTCGCTATGGTTCCTGAGATCCCTGAGATTGTTAATGGGATACAGTTTGCTCTCCAAAACAACATCAGTCTTAGGTAAATCTTGTCTTATTAAAGAAAGGTACTCGGACAATTTAATTATATTTGCATCTGAATGATTTCTCTTTTTTCAGCTTGGAGGTGGGAAGTTGTATTGCTGTTCAGGTCTGCATGCTACAAATTCCAATTCTGGTCTGCTTTAACGCCTTCTATGTAAGACACCCAGTTGGATCACTGATTCATTTATACAAATACCAACTGTTTGTTGTTTGATCGTTTCTGCATTCATCTCTGTTTTTGACAGGATGTTGGATTTGTACTGTTATTCAGTGACATGCACCTGTGGGCCAGTATCTTCAGTGTGATTCTTGTCAACTACATTTTCATGGATGGCAAGTCTGACTATTTTCAGGGTAAGTTTTATGTGTAAGTGTAATCAGAGATAGAACATCCTTCATTGAATTATGTCTTCTATTGAATCATAAAAAACATAAGTTAACAAATCTTTGCTGCCCCCTTGTGAAATATGTAAGATTTAGACAGGAAGGAAAGCAGAAGCATCAATCAGCATGGTTCCACATATTTGACATTGTAAATTACAGATTGCATATACTTTGCATGCTGACCATTTTTAAACCCAAAAGGTTTTTTAGATTGATTCCTTTTTATGCTTTGAAAATTTGCTTGAAAAGATCAATCGCAGTACTACTTAGTATTACTTTACACTGTCGTCAACATTATGTGCATAACATTGTTATACACAATGGTCGCTGATATTTGAGTCAGCTGCTTTAAACTCACATGCTAATAGCAAATAGGTGCTTATGGCACATTAGGATGTTGCCATAAGGATGTGAATGTGGTTTTTTTAAAGTATCTATTTAGTGGCCAACTCCACACAGCCCTTGAGCCCTAGAGTCAATGATCCTGAGTGTTCTCAGTTTTATTCAGATATATCCAGATAACACAGTGAAACTGCCAAAGGTGCCCCAGGATGTTGGTTTGATAAATATAATCTTAGAACATCAGGGATCACATCTGGTTTAACACAATGCTAATCCAATTACACCCCCACCCCCAGGTACAGCTCTGGTGGTTGTCTACCTCATTCTACTGGCTATGTATTACTTCGCTCCATCTCCAGCAGGCTGCTGACTGTGGGACTGACACTTTTTAGCCTTGCAAGTTACCACTCCCTGTAGATGGGATTTTATCCAGACAGTCAATCATCATGTGTGACTCCTGACATGGGATGTTTAAGAATTTAATTTCTCATGCTGTTTTCCTACATTATACAAATGAAAAAACTGAACACTCTAATCTCAGGTAGGTCATTGATGCTCACAATACTACTGTAAAATTTGTAAGTTAAAATACTTATGTGTCCTCATACTCATAACTATTTATGGTCTTTGTAGACTGGCTAAAGAAAGAAAACAGTATTTTTACAATGCTAATAAACAGAGTATCTGCACTAAGGCTAATTTAAGTTGTGATGTTTTGTATACTTTAACTCAAATGTTAAAAATGGTACTGTACATGTCAGAGATTATGTGACATCATTTTAGATAAACTGGCACCCTATATTTGGAAACTGAATACAACATTTTGAAAAACTGGCTGCCTGTGTTTTTATTGTTTGTACAGACAAGAATTAGAAACCATAATAAACATTACAGCCAGATTTGTTTTTGAAGAGACAGTCACCTTTTCTCCCCAGAGTTTACGTAAAATGACATGCACACCATTCCGACATGCAAAAGAGATCATTTAACTTTCATTAACATAAAAAAATGATGCAAATATAAACATCTAAGCAAGGCACTACATTTACCAAGTCCAAGAACAAAGTTAAGCTGTCGCTTCATAATAGGATATAAATAACGCTGTAACATGTCAAACATAAAAAGTAAATGAGGTGGAGTTTTGAATGTGAGAATGAGCATTATAATACAATGTTTTAGATGAGTTAGCTTAGTATTGTAACAATTAAAATGAACATGAGATAACATATTTAAGGTACAGGTGAAAAAAGAGGCAAAAGTGTGACTTAATACAATCAGCTGAAATGTTAAAGTATTTAAGAGTTACAGTCCACAGTAGCCACAAAAGATTAGTTTTCATGAGTCATCTTGACCGTATCGTGGACGTACATATTTTTGTCCCAAACATGACAGCCTGTTGACATTTTGGCAATGGTGATGCTCTACAGAGTCTGATCACAGTATTTCACATCCTGAGTACACCTTACATACCTTATTACTAGTTTAAAAAAGAAAAAAAAAAAAAAAAAGTCCCATGCTCCTATATACCTTACCACAGCACAGTATTCTCTGGAAAAACTAGACAAGTTTAAAAAAAAAAATAAAAAAAATAAAAAAAAAACTAGTATATGCAGTATAAAAAGGTTAAAATGGATTTTAGCATACATTGGGAACTGAAATGACCAATGACTTATTTAAGTGTCAAAGAATGTAGCTGCACGTTTTGCTACAATAAAGAACTAAGTTGTCATTAAAAAAAAAAAATCAAACAGCAGCACAGTGGTAAAACTAAATAGGTAAAAAGAGTTAATGAAAAGTCTTTAGCTGCAAGTGGCATCTCCTGATTATTTTAACAACAAAAGGCTCATGTGGAGAACACCAGGCAAATCACATGGGGAAAAGGCTGCGTGTGCACAGCTAAGAGAGAAATAAACAAATCAAAATCTTATACAGAGCAGAGACATAAAAACAATGTGTGGGACATACTGGAAATTCAGAAGGCACCGAATGTAGAAATGAAAAGGCTTGAGAATCACTGTGGAGCTGCAGGTTAATAAAATAATTTCTAAATGTATGAAGCTTAATTTTTCCTAAAAGAAAAAGGAAGACCGAAGAGGCACTAGAAGATTCACAGTGATAACATGTCGCAGATGTTTTAATAAGGCTTTTGGGTTTTCATCTGATCAGAAGGCCGAAATTGACCAGTGAGCGGAACATTTTAAAATTTGAACTGTAGAGTTACAATCAAAGCTCAATATCAGCATGCAATCAGAAAGCCCTTGAGGCTAAAACATGATGCCTTAAATAATTAACCTAATTAGACCTTTAGGTATCCCAGTTTCACATGTCCATGATTTATCAGCAGTGTCTTTTCAGATCATCTGGCTGATTTTTAACCAACTAAATGGAAATTTAAGTTTATATCACCATGGTTTGGCAATCATTTCTGATCTAACCCTATGTCAGAGTGGGGACTGAACATATGGCAAAGATTGCAAACATTGTGTGACGAATTTCAGCTACAATTAAACAAACTGATCTCTGAATTGAATCTAAAAATGACAGCAGAAGCAACATTCATTTTGCCTTAACTATTCCTGCTCTACAAGTTTCTGTGACAGTGATGTGTAAAAAACAAAAAACAGGGAAATGCATGACATAGTGGACACAAAACTTCAAGTGCAAAGCACAAGAAAGTGATTCTGTTTAGTAAAGCTGATGCATGGCTTCTGATGGATGCATGCAAACTCAAATCTGACACATACAGAGAAACACTAAACATTGCACTTTGCATTTAAAAAACCCACCTACATTACATAAAACTAAAGTTAAAAGGCATTCAAAGTTTTTTGTTTAATCATCTGACTTTCTTTGTCCTTTTCAAGAACTTTTTTGCTGAGTCATCAGTTATATTTTAGTCAGTGCCGTTCCAACACATACCGCGTGCTTCAGTCTCTGTGTCTATTTGAGCCGCTGAATAAGTGCATGTGTCAGTCCCATGCTGAGCAGCTGAAGGGTGGACAGCTGGGCTAAGTGAGGGAAAGTTTTCAGCAGTTTCTCCCAGGTCAGTTCCAGCAGGCTGGGCACCGCCAACCACACTTTGTACAAAGAGCCAGTCCTTTTGTTCCCAGACATGTTGACGACGCCACCGTGGACATACATGCAGCCAGCCTAAAGAAGGAACAATTGCAGAATTAGAGCTGTAACAATTATTTGATTAAATCAATCAACATAAAACGAATGGGCAAATATTTTGACAATCAATTAAATGAATTTTTGTAAGCAGTAACCCTCAATTTTCTCTAGTTTCAGCTTTACCAAATGTGAGGATTTGCTGCTTCTATATAACTGAAAATTGAATATCTTGGTTTTTGGGTTGGTGTTCATACAAGACATTTGAGGATGTCACCCTGGAAAATTGACATTTGTCACTATTTTGTCCATTTTATAGACTAAACAATGGATAAATTAATAGACACAAAAACATTGCAGATTAACCGATAATGAAAAATGAAAATAATGATTTGTTGCAGCCCTACCACACAACTGTTTTCCATCTCCGTGTCCATTTCTTTTTCTCAGTGCAAAAGAGAAATCTGATGACCAAGATAGGTACAGACATGTGTGAAGGATAATTTACTCACTGGAGTGACGGCAGCAGAGTGAAAGTATGCTGGTTCTGGCATGGCGGCAGGCAGCTTGGTCCATTGAAAAGTCTGCAGGTTGATCTTCCACAGGTCGGATAGGATCAGCTCTCCATTATAACCCCCACATATAAACACCTCTAGAGGTAGAAACAGAGTGTGACATGGTTAAATAAAACATTTTAGACAGGCGTGTCCAAATAATGCTGCATGACAATACTCCTTACCATCTTTGACCTGCACACAGCTGTGACAACGGCGGGCAGCAGGATATCCTGTGATGGTAAGGACATCTAATGTAAATTCAATGTGCCATCTTAAAATACTTTATTCAACAAAACATGGATCACAAACCTATTTTTTCATGGGGTTTGGTGACCATTTCCTCCCAGTAATTTGTCTCCAAGTTATATGCGTGAATCTGATGAAACAAATATAAATTTAGGACCAACACACTGTTTTTCTGTCAGAGTTTATGTGCGTGTTCTGCTTACCTTTTCCAGGGTATATGACGTCCAGGACGTCCCACCTCCTAAAATGTATATTCTCTGTCCATCATGAGCTAGTTCATGTCTGTACCTGTAAATAAGTCTGTTTTAATTACTATTCTGGGGATTCACTATTAATCATACATACTGTAGTTGTAAAAACTACATCTGCTGTCTGACCTCTCCTCAGGTAGGTCTGATGGTGCGTTGTTGGGTTTGAGGTGGGTCCACTCTCTGGTGGTCAGGTCTAGCCGGTGCAGATCGGTGCTGTAAAGGTAGCCTGTTGTCCCGCCAAACACATAGAGGTAGCCATTTATGATGACCATCGCCTGGAAATGGACAATCCTTAGATGTTTTGTTGGTGGAATACACAGCTACATATAGTAGTTAAAGCATTATTAATAAATGATGACAGTGAACAACATTTAAGGACTTCAGCTTTACATGTAAACCAGCAATATTTATAAAAAATAAATAAAAATTGACCTGTCCGTAGATCTTGTTGGGTTTCTTCCCTCTGCAGTTGAGCAGGTTCCATCGTTTGTACTGTACATTGCAAACATGGACGTCATTGCCGTTGTTCTCACCAAATGGAATACCTGTGCCACCAAATACAAGCAGGTTGTTGCCGTGTAAGACAGCTGTGAGAGAGAGAGAGAGAAAATTAGTCACTACTACAATTTGATATCTTGCTCAGAATACCTTATAAGGTTGGCTTAAATCTGCATACTGGACTATTTCACTCCATGAAGCTTTAAAGAGTAACAATATCTGGTCCAGTATTAAGCAAGATTGTTGCAATCGCAGCAACGAAACAAGCTACAATATAAGTTATGGAGCAATTGCCCACCGTCAAATTACATCCACAAAAGTGCTTGTTTTGCCAATGACATGCTCAGATTATTAATCTAAGTGTCTGAAAACTTTAAGGAAAGGATCCCAAAATTGCTATTTTGCCACCAGACTCCATTTACATGTTACTGTAATTTTTATCATCGTAAAACAGATTCACATTCAAAAAAAACAAACAAAAAGAAACTATCAAAAACTCTGTCCACTCTTCCAACAATCACCACTCTGGTTTGGTTAAAAGAAATACATAACTTACTGATTTACATAACAAAAAACAAGATTTTTTAGTGAAGAAAGTGACGATGCACATTTGCCCTGTAGAATTACATCGCAGCCCGGTTTGCAGCTGACAGTTACAGCGTTCCCGCTTTATACTGGACCAATGTCGAAGACTGTTGTTCACAATAGTCACCAAGGCAAGGGGAAATAGGGTCCAGTTTGAAAAAAATAAAAATTATCCAAGTTACAGCATTAAACATACAGTATTAAAATGTATGTATGAATTTTGGACCACTCGTGACACCATAGAGCAAATGTTTTGATGAATTGGTCTCCACGTTGTTTGTAGGTCACAAGCTTCTATAGTTAATAATATAGTTAAAAGCAATAAACACACATTGTAAAAAGGTATAAATGAGCCAAAAAAAAGGAGAGACAAAGACCGCAGGTTTATGCAGCCATAACCTTTAAACAACATTTAAAGATAGGTTTTGAAAATGGTCCATGACGTAGGAGTGTTTTTTTGTCTTTTTGGATAACCTAAGTCTCATTCATCAGAACAAACTAAGCCTGGGTACATTTGACTTGAAGTCACTAAAAAAATAAAGACAATCAGGTAATCTGGTTATTTAGGTGCATGTAAACATACTGATTGTTTGCAGTGTGTCAGACAGCTTAGATAGAAATCATTAAAGCTGCATCGTGGAGTTTTCTTGTCAACAAAGTTTCTGTTTACATTCTGTGTTACTCAGCAAAACTCATTGTGTGAACCTTGAGCTCTCACAAGAAGTAGTTGATGAATACATTTGGTTGGTCAAACATTTGAAAAGAACATTTTTACAAGTGTGAACCCAGCATTGTTTAGTCTTAAGTATTTTTACCCCTGCTTTTGTTGGCACATTGCAGTGTTCCCTGGTGCATTACTGCCATCTGTTGATCAGTGGAATAGTGTGAAACCACTGGCAGGGATGTGTATTGCATCATAAACAGTGACACTCCATAGTCCTACTAATGGTCGTAAATTCAACAGGGTACCTTTAAAGAAGACCAGAAGGTGGTTCTAAAAGGAGATCAGGTGGGTGTGAGCAGAAGGTTTAATTCAGATTAGAAATTATGAGCGGCACATCAATCTTTACCTGACATAGAGGCCAGCTCTGTGGGCATGTAACCCTCTGTGCGGACCTGCTGCCAGGTGGCTGTGGCAAAATGAAACCGCCAAAGCTCCCTGAAAAGAGGGTAGTCTTCATTCTCTGACCCGCCTGCCTCCTCAAAGTCTGGGTTGTAGCCTCCAAACACATACAGGTTGGTGCTGTCTGCAACACAGCGGTGTCCGCTCCGAGCGGGGGGTACACAGTGTCCTGTGGGAGAAACAGGTTCAAGACAGACAGAATGTGAGAGCCCTGATGTAAATGTAAATGTAGTAACCATAAAAGAACATATCTTACAGCATAAATATTGAGATACCACAATGTGTATCATGTTGTGCTCACCAAATGTTGGCTATTTTCTGTACCTACAAATACTGTACGTGAAAGAGACAGCACTTAGTCAATTTTTATAACATTACAGTTACTGTATGCATCTAACGGGAGCGGGACCACTCAGTCCCACAGTCAGTTTATCTGACACAGCTCTCCTTCTCTGAGAAGGAACAGTCTGAGGGGAGGTCATGTTATTTGAGCACCTTCTCTCAGAAACCTGTTGGGGATCCGCAGGTTGGGGCAGGAAGGGGAGAAGATGCGCCGAGCCTGAAGCCACCGTGCCCGCTTCTTGGAGCCTGTCAATCAGTCACCATATGAAAAGTAAAGATTAGATTAGATTAGATTATACTTTATTTATCCCACAACGGGGAAATTTCCTTATTACAGCAGCAGAAATACAGCAAAAAACAATAAAAAACAATAAGGAGACAGAAATATAGTTAAATTTACAGCCTTTATGTCAGGTTGGACGAATAACACTACTGACATCTAAGGTTTTACAGATTACAGAAAAAAACCGTCTCAGGTTAAAATGTTTATCATCAGAACGAGTAGATACCATTAAAAGTGGACCTTGTCACTGACTGGGAGTTATAGCGACTGTTTAATTTAGCTTAATGTAAATGGTTGTACCAAATGTCATTTTTTTTCTCATGGTACATATTCTATGGAGTTGAAGGCCGTTTGACCCATTGAACATACATAATTTACCTTTCATAACTTACTATTGTATGCAAGTAATGGATATTTTCACAACAGTGAACCTCGCTAACCGTTATGTTGTCTGTTATCATCAGTGTCTCCTACCTCCATGAAGCTAATCCTCGACCCCCTCTCTCATTCTATCAGTCGCATATATTCTAATCGATATCTAAAGAAAATAACGAATTAGATGCCTGCTGGGTTCACTTAGCTACGGATTTCTGCTGTCTTCCGTAGCAACGTCAGCTAGCTTTGGCCTGTGAGCGGTAACGTTAGCGGTGTTCCACCACGTCGCTAACTAACTCACAGAGCTCAGGCGTGTAGTGTACACAAAGACAAAATAACAATGACTAACGTTACCTAGAATAACCATTAGCTCACTGTTTGCTGTGCTGACTGTGCCACGCTGCTTGTTCTTGCAAGGCAGTGGGTTTCGTGTACAAACCTGATTCGCGGATGGAGGGCCTCCACGACAGTTTCTCAAACTTATTGAGCTGGCTCAAGGTTCCGTCATGTTCGGCCGACGACATTGCGACAGTGAACCACACAGACAGACAGGGTTTACCCCCGGACCTGGACCTGAACCCGCTTCAGTACACGGAGTGGCATGAGCTTGCGAGCTGCAGCAATCAAACCAAAATAAAGAAATAACACTGCAGTCCACACCTGCTGCTGACTGCAGCATCACAGCCAGCTGGCCTGAACCGACCAATCAGAGGAGGGGGGAACCCTTGATGTCGCGTTCAAGACTCACATGGTGTTGTTTATATCTTTTGAAAAACTGCAGCGTACAACGTATTTAAAGAAAAAAAAACATCAGCACGTAAAAAGCTCTGCATTCTTTATGCGGTTACTAAAATAAATACAAATACGTTGCTTACCTCAGAGCTGTGTCACCAGTAACAGAAGCAATAGACTATAGAATTAAAAGTAGTCTTTTCAGTAAAATAGAAAAACATAGTGAAAATGCCTGTCATTCCTAAAGTCCAAGTTGACGCCTTCAAATTGTTTTGTCAAAACAACAGTCTGAAATCGAAAGATATTTTATTTACAATCTAATAAGACAAAGAAAAGCATTAAATTCTCACAAGCGATAAGCTAGAACCAATAAATGAAATTAACCTAAACAATTAATTGATTAATCAGTGATTTATTTGATATCTGTTTTATGTCAGATAACTGGGCATAACTTATATCTGATATTGGTAAAGATCTGGGATTTATAAGGCGTCCTTTAATCAAACAACCCTAAAGTGAATAATGGGATCAAAGTAATGTAGTATGAAAAGACTTGGTTTTGTCTATATTGCACCATTCTAATATTGCACCAGTTTAATGTCACAAGACCTTTCTAACTGTCATGTGTCTACTTAATGACTATAGCTACTATAGTCAAGTCATTCTCCTACTAAAATGTGTAAAGATGACTTATAACGTGCCAAAAGGCAAAAAATACCTACTTATTTTATTATCTTCTTGGACTGTTTTGCTGACACATGATAATCTTGATTTGAAGATCATTGGGATAGGCTGAAAACAGATCAATCCCATGAGAAACTGCATTGGCTTTTTAGACTGACTGAAAACAAACAAAGTATAACGAAGAATTAATTGTAACCATGAGTTGCATCAGTGATTTCATCATGAAAAGATTGGATCAAACTATCTAAACTACTACTCTTTTGTTTTGTTTTGATTTGTACCAAATCACTCCACAGCAGAAGTGTTTTTGATTGCGTTGTTGTTAATGTTTGACATTCAACACCCTTGCTGTCAAGACCCTATAGTTGTTACAATAAAACAACTTTTTGTATTGCACTCCTAGCCTGTTTCTGCTGAGATCAATCAAACTTAAGATCCATGCCATTCACTGTGTTCTTTCACAAGTTTTCTTCGGACTTAGAAACGTCACTTTTTCCAGGTGGTAAAATGTTAATCAGAAGTTTACATTGGTCATTTGTTAGATGAAAGAATCTCAGCCTCAGCTAATGTAACATAGCCTCACCAAATAATTCCTATGGAAGCAAGTAGGCAATGAAGCAGTCTGTGAAGTAAGTCAGTAATTAATTAAGTAAGTAAAATGTATTTATATAATATTTTTCAAAGATAAAAAGCACAGTGCTTTAAATAAAACATACAATATGATACATATTAAAACACAGTGCACAATTAAAATCACAAAGTAAAATGTTACTGACAGTAATTACATTTCTGAACAATGAGCTGCAGCTGTGTTAATGAGATTAAACTGGAGATGAGTTGACAACTTTGGTTCATTCCAGTGACCTAGTCAGATAAGTGGAGGTCATCACTTGATACCATCTCATCCAAAGTGATTAGTTTGACTGGGTGATGCACTATATTCATTAATTTTGTTTGTCTATGCATTAAGAGATTCTGAATGATGTTATTTTAATCTGCCATGTAAAATAGGCCTACAAAAGTATTATTTTGTATTGATCTGGGAACATGGAAGGCCAATTGACATTTTATGGTATTAAATGATGGATCTGACTTGAAATAAAGTGTAAACAATTTGGTATGGGTTGAGCAATGTGGTGGACAGACGCTAAGAAGGTTGACTCCATTACAAATCTGCAATTCTCTGAATACACAAACCCAGAAATTTACACACTTCAATGCACATAAATACTTACAGCATAACAAAGGGAAGTGTAAGGCTGCAACTAACAATTATTTAAATTTTTGATTAATCTGTTGATAATTTTCTGGACTAATCGATTAGTTGTTTGGTCTATTAAATGTCAGAAAATGGTGAAAAATGCCCAATAGTGTGTCCCAAAGCCCAACAAGACGTCCTCAGATTTCTTGTTTTGTCCACACAAAAAAAATTACAAAATTAAATTTCATTTAAGAAGCTGGAATTTAAAAAAAATGATAAATCAATTATCAAATTAGTTGACGATTGATTTAATAGTTGACTACCAATTGATTAATTGATTAATCTCTCATTTACGCACACACATACACTATTGCAGCTGACCTGAGCTCAATGACTGTAAATCATTATGTTAAATTCATTCTATTAACAGTAGCCCTAGGAAAATATATTTAGATAAAATAGAAGGCAGATTTTTTTCCATCACAAAGACAATAAATTAACAAGCTTCTTCGTGTACTTCACGAAGATGGACTACTATGTCAAAGCCAATGTTTCTGTGACAGCTGTTGTGTGTGTGTGTGTGTGTGTGTGTGTGTGTGTGTGTGTGTGTGTGTGTGTGTGTGTGTGTGTGTGTGTGTGTGTGTCATAATGTTAAAATGTAGTCCTGGAGACACAGTGGTTTTAGTATTTAACCAGGTATTCATATGTCTGTCTGTCTGTGACAGATTGTGTCACTGTGATAGTGTCACAACATTGCAAGATGCAGTCACGTAAGTTTACATGTGTGTAGTTGAAAAGGCTCAAGGCTGAAGTCCGAGTTGTTTGTGGTCCTTTTTTTATCAATAGAATATTATTTACTAATTGTAAATAGTTTTATCTCTTGAGATGTGTGATGAGAATAAACACTGTGAGTGGGATTGAAAGGGGTTGAATGGAATGTGATTTCTCTTTTTTGTTTTATTGTTCACTTTGGTGCACCTTGTCAGTTTGTTTGGTTTTATTCTTTACTCCAGATGGGAACGCATTTAATTGCATATATGAATGAAGGGCGATATTAGAAATGCCTTTCATTATAATGCAGTGCAACTGCAACTCAAACGTTATTCTCCGACCAAAATGACCATAAACTCAAATATATGCTCTCTATATAAATCTATACTTATCTGAAATAGTTTCAACAAAAAAGCCTGAACATTATAACCTGCATGAACACTGAATGTACTGCATGAGCTCACTGTATTGGTTCCTTGGTGAGCTACATTAGTTGTTGCTACAGTAGGTGTCTTGTATCCTTGTACTAACTATGGTCCTAGTATTTCTTCACCAATTAATGTAGGCTATATTTACAAAAATAAAGGCTAAAATAACTCATTAACTATTCATCTTTATGATTCATATCATTAGTAGACACAGTGCCTGTGAAGAAACACAACTTTGGCCTAAAGTGCGTCTTTCAGCCTTTCGATGCTAATTTCATCATAGATGTAGGCAAGATAGAAAGGCACGCACTTTATCTTTGGGCACTATGACCAGCCTCACCAAAAAACAAGTCATAAACATATTTAATATTAGAATGTGGACTTCTATCTTTGTAGGAACGACTACAGCATGTTTATTCACCGTTATAAAATTGCACACTAACAGTGTAAATTGTGTTCTGTAGAGTGTACGTCTATACCCAAACCCCTCCTCTCCTTAGGCTGGTCACTGGCAGTCTTCAGGACAGGACACAAACACTGAAGATCCACTGAGGGAAAAGTAGGCGATGTTGCAGCTAGGCTTTTGTTTATGGACATTGTGGGAAGGCTTTTGACAAAGTCCAGACGGATTGTAGGTATTTTCAAGCTGTAAAATTGAGGTAGTGTGATCGCCGCAGTATCTTTAGATCACTTCTGAAAGGAATACAAAAATGTCGTCTCCAAGTCCGGGCAAGAGGCGAATGGATACCGACGTGGTGAAACTGTATCCTTTTCTGAACATAAATCAACAAACCAAAATCAAATAGGCCTGTTTTATAATAACTGTCAGCTATCTAACGTTAGTGTTGGTTAAATAAAGCATTTGTTGCTGATGGCTGCTAATAATATGTATTTATGTTGCTACTCGCTCTGTGGTATTAATAGATTTGGTTAAAGTGTGTAACGCTAAACACGTTGATGTTAATGGATAACGTTAACGTTAGCTCTATGACTAACGTCAGATTCTGTAGGTTGGCAGACGTTAGTTAGCTAGCTAGCTAGCTAGCTCACTGTTTAGTTAGTAGAATAGCGAGGAATCTAACTATATGTTTAAGGTTTATGAACTCGCCTTTTAGCCAGCGTTAGCTTGCTATGTGTTAGCTATGCTCTTGTTTGCATCAATCACGGAAACTTACGCAATGTGCCGTTGTTAGCCTTAGCTCTGAGGCAAAGTTAGCCCGTTGGTCAATAATAAGTGGTCCCACCGGACTGACAACACAATGTGAAGGATTAAAGAATACCATTTTACATTTTGGAGACGCTGCTTTGGAAAGATATATTTATTTGTTCATGATTTAGTAATGTTAACGTCAAGGTAGCTAGCCGTGTTACGTCTAGCATGCTATCACACAGTGAGAACAAATAAGGTCGATGTAGCGTAACAGAGACGATCTTCGACAAATGCCAGTCTGACTACATTAATTAACGCTACCGTTTGAGAACACAGAAATCTGATTTTGACATTTTGTGCATTTTAAATTGTTTCCCTAACACAAACACTAATCTTGCGATTTGCAGAAAACACCAATTGTATTCAGAGTGAATAATATACATAGTCACGGTTAGCGTGTTTACCACAAATTATACAGTAAAGAATATTAAGCCAAAAATATAATTTGTTCGAATTTGAATTATGCTAAAAAAAAAAAAAACCTGTATGTTGTTATAATTTTAATTAAATTTTTTTCTCAACAGTCTGATGTTACATG
Organism: Percina caprodes; assembly: GCA_013375575.1. Taxonomy (NCBI): domain Eukaryota; kingdom Metazoa; phylum Chordata; class Actinopteri; order Perciformes; family Percidae; genus Percina; species Percina caprodes. Next base: position 6,459,502 of record JABXJD010000001.1, read on the forward strand.
ATGTTATCTTTTAATTAGTTTACAGCTGCCTGGTGTGGTCTTCTTGTAATAAGTAATCGTCGAATGTATATATATATTTTTTGTATTATTTCAAATTATTGGCAGTTATCAGCTGAAGTTTGCGTGAAAGGATTTCTGACAGCGTGAGCTGAATTGTTTTGTTTTTGTCCTGCAGCTAGATGTTGCTCTCTGATTGGTCAGCCTGTTACCATCCGGAACATGGTGGGAGGGCGGGGCTTCACACACAGCTGATCGAGGAACAACAAGCATGCTGTACGGGGTACATGCAGGGGGACATAGGCTGGGAACATCCAGTACTGAGCAATGTACTGACAGGCAACTAGCGCTGAAACAATAAGATAGTTGTGTAATTCATTAGTCGATCAAAAGAAAATTCTTCCGCAATTCTTCTTCACTTGCTGGTTCCAGTTTCTAAATGTTTCCTGTCTTTCGCAGTTTTTATTTTTTAAACTAAATATTTTGGGGGTTTGGACTTTTTGGCAGTCAAAACAAGTTATTTGAAGATGTCACATTAGGGTCTGGGAAATTGTAATGAGGATTTTTCACTATTTTCTGACATTTTATAGACTAAACAAATAGTCAATTTACCAGAATTATTTTTATTTAATTTGAAAATGAAAATAATCATGCTTAAGACTGCTTGTTTAGTGAGTATAGCTTTAGTTATTTATAATTGAGTGTGTTAAGGTTACCATTTTTAAAAAGCTTAAACCTCAGATGCAATTAGTGAATAAAAATAGTTTTATGTGCAGAGTATTTAAGTCCCAAGTCATGTTAAGTTTTTGGACAGTCATGTCTATAAAAAGATGCAAACAAAGCAAAAGCACTAATAAAGCTAATTGTTTTATTTATGCCATTATTAAGTATGGATGAGAAATACAAGAATAGATAGTGGGGGTAGCCCAGGAAAAACATGTTAGGAAACATCAGTTCTTCCTCTTGCAGTTTTCAATCCTAAGTGTAGAACTGTTTAACAGGAGATGCAGTTTCATGTTGTGGCTTTAAATCAAATATGTTAGATACGTCCAACACATGTACATTAGGCTGGACCAAAAATATAGTCGTAAAGTCTAATGCAGATAAGAGAGAAATGCACATGTCACACATGCCCCTGCTTTAAATAACATTTCAAGCTACTCTTGTCTTCTTGTTCAGTGGTTTGTGAACCTTTTTTCCACAGAGTGACTAAGCTTTTCAAACCTCTGTTTTACAGTTATTTTGCCTCCTCACACGCTATCTAGCTGTGTTGTTACTTGTGCTCCAGCAGTTTGGCATTACCTCGATTTGTTGGTGGTAGAGATGACAGAGGGTTTTCTGAAAGGATAATGAACAGTTCACTTGTGGGGGTTTTAGTGTTTTTTTTTTTCTTCTCCATCTGTCATTGTGTCAGATTCACATAGGCATTGACTGAACGCGCCCAACATTTCTGTGTTGCCGTCAGAAAGTGGGCTCAGTTTCGTGTCTGTTTTTGTCACCACAAGCTGTGATTTTGACACATCCTTCCCACCCAAGTCACCTCACATCGTCTCCAGCTGTTGTTACCAGCAAAACAGATTCCCATCAGTCTTCCCCACAGCTAAGCTGGCTGAAGGCAGCACATTTATGCTTAATAAAGTGAGTGTGTTTATAGGGAGTAATAGTTTGGGTTGGACAGATGAAGTTTTGTCCCATCCTGTATATAAAGAAAAGTGACAGTGTGATCATTAATATCATCTGTATCTTAAGTGCTAGTTGTGCTTATCCTTTCCATGTTTGATAAAGATGATATCCTGTGCTGGGTGTGAAGCTGTTTTGGTGTCTGTTGGTTGAGTTTGTCCAACACTGCATTATTGATCTCGCTGCCATGGGTCACGTCATTGATCCAATGTTTGACCTCTGCCCAGATAAGTTCACAGAGAGAGAAAGAGGCACTTTTCAGCCTAATTTTGATTTATTTCTGTTGAGCTTGTGTTTATATTTTGCTGTGCCTCTCGTATTTCGGGTTCACCTTTTTCCTTAACCAGACGTCAGCATTGAGAGCAAGCATGAGGTCACCATCCTTAGCGGACTGAATGAGTTTGTGGTGAAGTTCCACGGACCACCTGGATGTAGGTTTTTCACATTGATTCTCCCTCTCATTGATCAGCATTTCACCAGCATACTGTACATTTCTTCAGCATCCAGTCAGTGTTATTAAGTTTAAAATTTAATTTTAACATACTGCATAAAGTTTTAGTTTAGACATGTTTTTCAATTGAGTTTATTGTTATTTTCTTTTCAGCGTCGTATGAAGGTGGTGTGTGGAAGGTCAGAGTGGACCTGCCAGATAAATACCCCTTCAAATCTCCGTCAATAGGTATGAATTAAGTAGCAGAAGTGTTGTAGCGATGCCTTGCAATGTCCATATTAAATCTTACTCTGCAATGATTAAAACCTGCTTTTTCAATGTTCACAGGATTCATGAATAAAATCTTTCATCCCAACATTGATGAAGCGTAAGTGGCGCTCACAGTATTTTAGATATCACTTTGTATTGATTCAAGTATTGCTTTTTATATATTGCTTTATTCTAATTTAACCAGTTGACATGTCAAAGAGTGAATTGAATTTAAAAGCAACAACCGTGTGTGTGTGTGTGTGTGTAAATCATTTCATAGTTCTAATTGTTGCATGAAGCATATCCTCAATGTTTGGCATAAAAAAAGATTTATAGTATTACATTGAGGAGAAGCTGATGTTTTGTTTCTTGTTCAGGTCACCCAACCCCCCTGCTTTGCTTAGACAACCTCTGCTGGGCTATTATGTTGTACTCAAAGTGTTTTTCTTTTTCAGGTCAGGAACCGTGTGTTTAGATGTCATTAACCAGACATGGACAGCTCTCTACGGTAAGTCACAGCCACAGTTCTCATTGTGACAGCTTTATGTAGTTTCACCGGTTACTCGGATTAACTGACTTACTGTAATAACCAATAAAAAAGACACAAAGCGAGCAGCTTAAACCTGTTACAGTGCTGCTTCAGGCAGTTTAATCGTCTTACACTTTAGTGATAACTGCTGCCTGTATTGAGGTTGTGCATTGAGCACTGATAGATAAGAAGGTCCTGACGCTAAGAGGAACCTGATAAACATGCTCATCTAGAGGGTATTTTTCTCACTTTCTTAGTTTTACAGTGAATGTAACACTCTTTCCTACTTCTATCTAATAGTGTCCAGCTTTAGGTTTACATTGTAGTCCTTGGGCTTTTAACTTCTAGTTCATTTGATCAAGTTGTCGTATTGAAAAGTTATCTCAACAGTACGTTACTGTTTCAAAAAATGGACTTAAAGTTCTCATATTATGCTTATTTTCAAGTTCATAATTGTATTTAGTGGTTGTACCAGAATAGGTTTACATAGTTTAATTTTCAAAAAACTCCATATTGTTGTTTATCTGCACATTGCTGCAGCTCCTTTTTTCACCCTGTGTGTTGAGCTCTCTGTTTTAGCTACTGAGTGAGGCATCACACTTCTATTCCATCTTTGTTGGGAGTTGCACATGCATAGTAGCTAGGGAAGGACAACCAGCCAGTCAGAAGCAGAGTATGAGGGTGTGCCATGCTAGCAGATAGTTGAGCTTTATAACGTGTGTTACCAAGTGACACGGAAGTAAAGGCTGGACTACAATAGAGCTGTTGGGAGCAGTATATTCTCAGCCGGGTTTTCTGTTGGAGATGACAACTACCTTTCTGGGGGACATTTTCACTTTTTAAACCTATAAACCACAAAAAAGGTATGTCAAAAAGCATAATATGAGCACTTTAATGGAAATGGTTTTAATATTAAAAACCGTCTTTGTTTTAACAAAAGAGAGCTTAAGAGGTGTGAGATTTATCACAGCTGAAGAGGGACAACTATGTTCATTTGTTTCTCTCAACTAGACATTTGTTGTGTATGTGAAAACACCTTGATGAGTGGTTGCGTATTTTGCAGGGGCGGTGTGACACCGGTATAATGAGCAGTTAGGGCAGATAATAATCTTTAGCTTTGATGACTAACAGACTGAACAACTGAAAGAATGCAGTAGATAACCTTGATTGAGGCATCATCATGATTTTGAAAACCATATCATTATATTATCAAATGTAGTGAGTTTCAAAATATGTCACTGATATTTATCCTTAACAAAATCCAGTACTTGTTTAATTTATACTTTTTATTGATCCACAGTGGGGAATAAAACAATAAAAAAGTCACTCTGTTGTTATAAGACACTACACTGAAATACACAAACACACATGCTTAGGTCCTATACACAAATGGAGAGATGTCAGAGTGAAGGGGCAGGCTGCGACTGCTGGTGCCCCGAATGGACCACCTACCAGTCCACTCTCTGTACAGGGACTTGAACCAGCGCCCCTCCGGTTCCCAACCTAACTCCCTATGGACTGAGCTACTGCCACCACTTATTATTAACTATATATCTGAAAGTTGTTTGAGGCTGACAAAAAGGTCATCCTCAGTAGCATCTGTTGATGGTTTATTCACATACACAAAAATTATGGTAAAATCTTCATATTGCCCAGATTCACGTTTGCAGGTGACATACACTCAATACAGTGCCTAAGCACTGTATTAGCACATTAGCAGAGCTGCTGCTCTGCTAATGTGCTGCTAACACTACGCTTCCTGTATAGACAGTGTTACGTGTAATCTGTTTTAATTCTTTTTGCTACATTACATTATATATACATACACACACACACAGAGCAGGGTTGAAGTTGCTACAGATGTCAGTAAAATTAGAGCAGTAACTTGTCTGTCTTTGCTAACGTTTTTAAGTGCTGTAATCGATTACGTCTGACCAAAAACCAATACAACTATATAGCCATACAGCTGTTTGACTTGAACATTTTCATTACAAGAGAGACCTCTAGTGGATCATGTCATGTTGTAGCTACACACATAGTGTCATAGTATATTTCAATGTAGCTTTGTTCTCTGTACTGACTGCTCTTTCTCCCCACATCCACCAGACCTCACCAACATCTTTGAGTCGTTCCTCCCTCAGCTGCTTGCCTACCCCAACCCCATCGATCCTCTGAACGGGGATGCAGCTGCCATGTACTTACACCGGCCGGAGGATTATAAACACAAGATCAAAGGTAGCACACCAGGGTTTAACGTTGAAAATCTGAAGTGGGTGAGAGGTTGAGATGCAAAAAAACATGTATGGTTAGTGGTTGGTATGCCTGTTTTCTCTGTATTTCTGCATTTAGGGACTATACAGTTTATTCAACAAGATCTTGTGCAATTCCAGAATGCAACTGTGATTTTTCAAGGAGCTATTGTAGCTACTTAATTTACAAGGATTAAACACATATTGTCCAAACATACTCATAGGCCTTGTCATGTCAGTACATGGTTGCGACTTGCAATTAAAATAGTCTGAATTTCCAGTAGTTTAGATCATAGAACAGACCGCATTATTATTAACACTGCAGGAGCTATGTGTGCATGTCATTTTACTTATTTTTAATTAGTAAATATCATTTGATAAGGGCCAGACTTGGTGAAATCATCAGCTGACTAAATGATTTTAAGCTTTAGTGCGTAACGTTTTTTATAATAATAATGAACATTCGTTACATTCAAGCCATTGCCAAATGAGTTGTTTTTTTAATCCTCCATGTCCTCCTTGGCTACGTAGCAACTGTGTGGACGAGGGGAGGGGGTAATGCGCGTTCACCGAAGGCTTGTATCATGTGGGCGTGCCGACCATTTTGTTGTGATTACTTAAAATTCCTCATGGGGGAGACAGAAACTACGCACTATAGCTTTAAACTCAATATCCACATATTCACTTGTTATGGAGCTTTCAACTTGGACTGTGCCACATGTGCCGTATGATTTTTATGATATGATATAAAACAATTAAGGCCATGATGATGGCATTATTCTGACTTGTTTGTAACTTGTACAATTACTTGTAATTGACCTGTTAATTTGGTAACTGATGTACACTTTATTGTACTATTAAGATCATATACAGAATCTGAATCTTTATAAAAATGATTTTCTTTATGAAAACAATGTTTGACTTTTAAAAAGGGGGTCGTCTTCTAATCAGCGTTGTTTTATATTCAGACCAATAAGGTGTGTGTGTGTCTGTGTGTGTGTCTCTGTGTGTGTGTCCAGAATCCAAGTATGTCCAATTTTAGTCAAGCATGAAAATGAATTTGTGATATTTCGAAATTATTTTTGAAAAGTTTTTTTTATGCCCAATTTAAAATGTGCATTAAAAACTGGTCGATGAAAATGCATTTTGTATCGCATGTACTTCATCAACAGGTTATGTTTGCTTATCTTAAGGACTTGAATTAAAAGTTCATTTTAAGAGATTAATTCCTGAGATGTTCTAATGATAACCTTGTCTGCTGATGAAGACCGCGTGCTACATTTGGACCTTGAGTTGAGATTGTTTTTTGTTTTTTTCCTCTCCAAAGGCTATACACTGTGACTACTATTGATTAAGAGCCTTATGTGTCTTTTTCAGAGTACATCCAGAAGTATGCCACAGAGGAGGCTCTAAAGGAGCAGGAGGAGGGAGGAGGCGACTCCTCCTCCGAGAGCTCCATGTCAGACTTTTCGGAGGACGAGGCTCAGGACATGGAGTTGTAGTGAACGGGGAGATCTTGCCCCCTTCGCCTCACAGCAGACAGTCGTTTCCTAAAGAGCTGAAACTCAGTACTATATTCGTATTTAAACAAGACAATTTTTTACAGCAACACAAGGATTTTTATTGCTACACAAGGATTTGCAGTATGATATTGCAAAATATTAACCCTTACTACTGTCACCCTCCTCTTCGCCCTCGAGAGCCTGTTTAGATCAGAAAGGAGTGCATCATTCATTTCCACGATCTTTTGGTGGCTTCAATCAAGGCTTTCACACTGCTTGTCCAGACTGAGGACAGGGGACTGACATAACATGCTCAAGTTCTTTTGTTGTTGTTGTCTTTATTAAACATTTTACTGCATCATCGGGCCTCTTTCCGTCGCAGACAGGACTGCAGGATGACAATCCACCAGTTCTGAGCGGTCTCAATTTCAAAATCAGAAGGACGTGGATTCCCCTTTTCACCTTTAATTTTTACTCTGCCCCTCCCCAAGGAGTTGTCATTACAATCATCCCTTCAGAGGAGCTGAAGACCAGAGGGCCACAGTGCGGTCATGTGTTGATCGTGTACAGACTGGTGTGGCTGCAGACGTCCTCTCTGACAGAACTGCCCTCTGTGCAAACCTGCTGACACGTCACACACACACACACACACACACACATCGACCATCAACCAACCAACGCACCAACCACCACAATGCCACAGCGTGTGTGTGTGCATGCGTGCGTGCACGTGTGTACATGTGTGTGCACGTGCGTGTGTTTGTGTGTGTGTGTGTGTGGGGGGGGGCATGGCTTATTGAAAACCTGTGTTTTACTGACCCCTGAGCAGAAATCATAAGAGAAGGCTCAACATTCAGATGCTATTCCTCTTAAACACCCATCTCCTCCTTTTCCTCTCCGTTTTAGGAAAGTGTTTGTCATTCTCTGATTATCTTTGTATATTGTGGCATGACACAAAAGTTAAGTTGTGTAGGGCTTTGTGGAGCTGTAGAAATGGGGAGGACGCCCCGTGTGCAGGGCCTCTGTGGGCCGGGTGGGGTTTGGTGGTGATTATCCAGGTCCTTGTTGAATTATTGACTTATTAACTTTGCCTATTGCTTGTGTTGAACTATATTAGGTGTTTGACTTGCGTAGGGATAGTTAGTTTTTTCTTTGCGGGTGGTGACTCCAATCATAATGTATTGTTTAATACTTCTATAACACACTAGTTAAAAGACTAATTGTCCTGTAAAGATGGAGGAGAATTAATATTTGTCTGTGGGATGACTCTCCACCTGCACCCCATTCTTAAGCAAATGTGTCCCATCAAAGAGGATTTACGTTGTCAGACAGAAGTGCTCTTTGTTTCAGCCATTCAACACTGTCGCATTTACTTTTTCATGCTGTTGATGTCCTTTTTTCCAAAAGGGTGGTACCCAAATCTAATGTAGCTACAAGTTTAGTTTCATATATATGCCCCAAAAAAACAAAAAAATCCTCCTCAGACTGGGTTTGGTGATAACCAGTTTTCACTGAGGTTAAGTGAGAAAATAATAAATAATGTTCCTCAAAGTGTGAAACTCCAGAGTGGCAGTGTCGGAGTAGTTAAAAATGAAATTTGGGCACAGGTTTCCTATTATTAGAAGTATTGTTATTCAGTTAAAAAGCTTTAGTTCTGGTTTAACCCTGGAGAGGTCACACGCTTGTTTGCGCCTGTGAGGAGCAATTGACAATTTACTGTAAAATGTCATGATGGTACACTGGCATGTGTTTCAGCGCAGGCTTGAAGCTTGAAGCATGTTTGTAACACACATTCATCGCATTGCAGTTTGTATTATGTGTTATTTCTGGAAGGAAACAAAAATCTGAATCATACTCTATCACCATTAAAATGGTCTATTTCTTATTGTTTGGAGAGAATTTGATTAGAATTAAAAAATGTAATTAATAATGCCTTTTTATTTTTTTTAAGTGATATGCGATGTCTTGCCAGAGGTTTAACCTTCATTTGAGAATGAACATAGGTTGGTAAAACTAGCATTTCACAGTATTTTTGACATGGCATAAACATTTTTTTTTTGTTAAACAGCCTAGTTAAAATGGCTCTAGTTAGCCTCGATAACCAAATATGTGTTGGTGTAGATCTTAGGACTACATGATGTCACATTCATTTGTCATTTGCAACAACAAAAAACAAACTGTCCATCTGGGTCATCTGGATTCATCAGTGTATTATGTCTTTTTATTTTTTTTATTTGAGACACATATATTTGATGCCTATAATTTGTTTTAATGTTTTTATTTTTGTCTTTTAAGCCCTATCTCCAAGATACAAGCTGAGATATCCCTGACTTTTTAAAAGCAAAAAAAGTAATAAATGTGCTTCCCTTGTAACTTGAAGAAAGAAATAAACACATAAAAGTGTTTGTGTGTGTGTGTGTGTTTACGTGCGCCCACTTGAAATTTATTCTCATGATAACCATCACATTTAAATTGGTAATTCAAATGGTTTCATTTCTTGGACCTAATTTTCACAGGGATTGGGACAAGTCACACATGGGCGTAAGATTAAAATGGTGATATTCTTTGGACATTTGGGAGTCCTACACAGACTGAAGGAGTCTAGGGCTTCCTCTGTCCACTAGATGGCAGTCCTACTGTTTGTCTTTTAGATTATTAGAGACTGTCTTTGATCTGACTGAATGAAGAGGAGGTCCACCCATAAAGTTAGACAATTATTAAGCTTCACTTTTTTTAAGACATAAAACTTTATTCTTTAAACATTGTTTATATGTTACATATAAGTAGGGAAAAAACATATTAATTGCTTAAATGTTTTTTTTAAGGATTATGTGTAGGAAATGATATATGTTTACTTTCTACATTTTGTTGCTGTTTGTCATTGTTAAGGTCTTCTTTCGTATGTACTCAGAGAAATGGCTGTTTCTTGTGACTTGTCACATTAGGAAAAACACAGGTGTAAATAATAAAATTGAGGATGGCTGAATTCTATTTAGCGACTTCAGTTTCAGGGTCCAGAAAGTGTGCATGCTTGCACAGAGCCATCATTAATAGCACCACCTGTGCTTTTCCTACCATGACCAGTCAAAATGTCTGCTGAGGAAAATGCCTGTTGGTGAGAGCTGAGTTTGTATGTTAGCCCATTTCTTCCAGGAAAAGAATAATGAGAAGGTAGGCCGAGTGCCAATAAACATTCATGGTAAATCAGAATTTTGACATTTTATCTCACTTTTTTTTTTTTTTTTTAATTATGGTTTACCTTAAGCATTTTAATTGAATCCTGGAATATTGTGAATCTATTTCATTTCTTATCCCCATGATATTCTCTCGTTTTATTAATGTGTTACTGGTTTCAGACATGGATCATCTTAAATAAGTAAATTAATGAAGGTGGTCGTGCACGTTGAGCTGCTTGAGTATGACGCTCTTCAACAGAGCCTGGCAGCTTATAATGATCTTATGAAATATTCATTGGTGTGTGGCTCTCTCTGAGCATTGTCAGGTTTCTTGTTTCAACATCAGTTTAATTTGGCTGGTTGGCACGGTGGGTAACGACGATGCTTTTGACCATTGTGCTTATTTTTCCAGAAACCTTAGAGGACTTAAATGCGATAGTATTTTGGATGACCAGCTCCTATCAGAGTGATATTAAATGGTCAGAAATTAGTTTTCCTCATAGAGCTTGCCTTTCTGTTGTGGAGCTCAGATTAGGAGAAGAAACAATGAGTAAAATCTCAGAAAATTGATTTTGATAAAAGATTCTAATACTGAATATCGTGTTATCAATGCAGAAGCATTTATGGTTGAGGAAAAGATAGTTTCAATGCCATTTATGGAGGTTAAAACTGATGTGGAGTTAGTTTAGTAAGACCAAGAACTGCGTACCGCGCAATGATGAGTTTCATAAGTCATAAAACAGAGGCATCACTTTTTTATATTACTTTAATGTAGTGAAACCGGTGACGAGTGAAGTTATTTCAGCGTAACGCGAGCAGCGCTGTGCAGAGGGCGATGAGACGCTGCTGGCCGGCTGCGCCTCCTTCATAATGTATGGAGAGGACAAAGGCTGCACGGGTGGATTTCAGCGTCAACTTTGAAAGAGCCGTAACCCAAACCTGTCCTATCCCACTCTGACGGATTCACATCAGCTGAAAGGATGATGCCTCTTTTTCCACCTGCAATCTGTTTAATAATCACCAACAGCAGGTAAATGAGCCCTGCAGGGACCTGTGGGTGCCCGTATATAACGAGGAACAGAGAAGGCCAGGAGAAACTTTGAGTCCCGTACAGGGATGAGGCAGAGCGGAGCTTCAGGCCTGGCTGCAGCAGAGTGCCACACCCGGTGGATGCTGGTAGGTCTGCTGCCTGGTGGCAAACATCAGGGGTTTATTATGGACCGCGTTAAGTGAATGTGAAGTTTGCAATTTTTTCGCATGGTGTCCTTAAATGATAATTAGGCTAGATTACGTTTAAATTAGCGTACATCATTATGATTGGTGCCAATCTGCTTTATTTCCGTTTTGTATGAATGGTGTTTTTACTTTAGTGTTAACTTTAGTGCTTTTTGTGTGACTATAATCTTAATTTTGTTTGACATATACCAAATAATTGTATTATCAATCACCCGGTTTTCCAGCATCCCTCATCCCCGCCACTGCAGTGCGCGTCCTGTGCGTAAAAGGCGCAGAGGAAATGCGCGGTAGGTCTGTGTAGAAGCAGCATAAGGAGTGGGAGGAGGGCCGCGTGGATTACTATACTGCCAGTGGGTTAAGATGCTTAGCAACTAATTACCTGTGTACTAAAATCCCCTGCCATACAGCCCAATCAAGCAGTGAGAGACGGAGACATGGAGAGTTTAATGACACAGTGTGGACCAGCGGACTAAAGAACTACCAAAAAAAAGTCCACTCTCCTCCATCAAGCCAGTTCATCATGCTGAAGACCACCACGCTTTTTTTCTCTCATCTTTGATACGGTTAAATAGCTGTCTGGTTGTGAAGATTTCACTGCTGGGTACTTTAGGAGGCTTGGGTCAAAACATTTTATTTTTGTGTTTTTACAACTAAAATGTTGTTGTGTGCATTGAAGATATCGGATCGTCTTTATAAGGTAAGAATCCAACCATCCACAGGCCTCCGTAATATGCGTGGCAAGAGCCTGCGTATCGTTGTGGTAAATGCATGCAATCCCTTCCAACGTGAGTGTAATCAGATGAGAGATTATGAAGAGTAGTGTAAATTGTGAAGTAGTAGGTATTTATGACCTTTAGCTGGCCTGTTAATCACCACAAGGCACAACAACTAATAATTGCTCTTTGAAAATGAGGAGTTAATGCTTTTGTTTTCTGAAAAACAACTTCAGACTACTCCTCATTTCATAACGTTAAGATTTCAGGAAGCGAAGAGGTTATTCCACAATGTTTTTATCCTCTACTGCAGCCTTGATGGGACTTGACTCTATTGAAGGAGATGAGTAATATTGTTCTTATTGCTCTATCACTATATGAGGAGCAACTAAACCAGCAACTCCATGATATTTGTTTATGTTTCTCTCTCTCTCTCTTTCTCTTTCTCTCTCTCTCTCTCTCTCTCGCTCTCTCTCTCAAGCTTTTTACTTTATTGATCTCTCCCGGAAACGGGAAGATGAGCCCTGCTTTGGGACCCATTTGGAGCATCTCAAAAATCACTTAGCGCATCATTCCCTACAGCCAAAATCAATCTGAACAGCAGACCTGCTCCTCCATCAGGATCAAGAGGGATCTCATCGTGGAAGCCTGAAATGTCCGAAAAGCTAATCCTATAATAACGTTCAGAAGGATATAAATGCACGCTAATTTCTGTGAGGATTTTCTTACAGAAACTGGGTGACTAAGCACCACTACAGGCCTGTCTGTCCCAGTAGCAGATGGCAGAGCTGGATTTACTCCCCATTCTGTGTGGTGGACGAAACAGAGATGAGTGAAGGACGCCATTGATTCTGATACTGTCTGCCTGTTTCCACTCTGCACAGGACTGTAAAGACAATACTTTTCAAACTTCCAAGAGGTCAGCAGACGTTTTACAGGCAGACATAAAAATCAAACCTGAGCAGGAAGCAGCACACAGGATGTCAGGATTCACCTTTGAAGGAATAGATGGTCAGGTTTTAAGACCGTTCAATGTAGCCTGATGTGGGACAACACTTATATTTCCTCCTGTTCTGTGTATGGCACTGGTAGAATTCACTGTCACAGCATACTATCAGTGATTTACCATAGGGCCATAAACAGAGTAGAGACATAACCACACTACCTTTGTTCATGTGCCCGTCTGAACAGGTCTTCCTAACTAGTGACATTGCTCATCTTCTTTGCCCATTTTGGCACTAGCACATTTTTGCTTTGTTTCTCATTGTTTGAGCAATCATGTGTAGTGCCAATATAGGACAAGACAGACACTCAGCTGTTCAGAAATATTCTGTTGTGAGAGAGAAACATAGAGAATGGAGAAGGAGGGATGGGGAATAAACTATGGATCTGATCGACTCAGATATCACTGGTTACCATGGAGGCTCATGCTCCATCTCTGAGACGCTGTCCTGTGTAACCTGAACTCGAATTGTCACTCAGATCTGGTGGCTGTGACGGGTGCCCTCTCCCACAGTGTTTGGCAATGGTAGAACTCACTCTGGTGGGCTGGAAGGAACCGGTGGTTCTAGACTTGCCAACAACTGACTGAGAGCTTTAACCTGCCGTCCACCATCCAAGGACTCATTACAGGAGGATTATTTTATGTTTAGAACTGTGTGTTAGACAGATCAAAGCTGCCATTTTAATCACAAAGGTCATAGGGTGGCAGGTTTAGAGTGAGGGCGTGGTTGTTGGGTGTGTGAGTGACTGCAGGCGGAGCAGTGAGGGGTTCAAATTGAGCTTCCCCTCCTGAGCGTTCTTGCAGTCTCAGAACACCATAGAAACTTCGCAAGGACACAGCAAGTTCACCATTTCTGTGAAGAACAACCACAGAACAAGCCACACATAAAAATACAACACAAGTCCAGAAAGTGAGTTGGTTTGGAAAACACCCGCAGAGGTTATAAATGCTTTGTCCTCCCCCAGATGCATGATGTCCCCTCTGGGTCGACTTGGCCACCCTTAGCTGATCATGACATCAAAGTGTAATCTTCGACTTCAAACACTGAAGCAATGAACCAAAGGATTCTTTTAACTATTGGGCCATAACACATATATCCATACACAGGCCATTCAGCATCAGGTTGACTGCCCAGGTCAATAAATCAACGGTGTTCACGTGTTTGGCTGTGAAACCAGCAGCTGAAGGCCTGTAGTAGTAGTAAATCCTCAACGGTTGGTGTTAGCAGCAGCAGCTAGCTCAGTTTATGGTGCAACCTCATCCTGTTCAATCATTGAAGGTTTGAGATGAGGTGCTGCAGAGGTACATCAGACCTCAGTATTTCTAAAATCCTGGCTACGGCCCTGGAACTTTATTTTACATTTTATTAAAGAAGACAAGGTATCCAAGGTATTTGGCAGTATTACACTAAAGTGTGCATAAAATGATGCATTAAAACATGTGCAATCTGTCTGTTGATGTAATGCAGCCTTTAAAATTGTATCTTGGATTGAAATACTTCCCTCATAAGTACAATATTTAACTGCAGCTAGTATATGATATACTGTATGTGATTTAAGTGTAATTTCCAACTACTAGGAAACTTCAATGGGGATTATTGAGAGTACTACGTTTAAAAGTATGACAATAAAAAGAGAAATAGAGGCCAGAGGAAAAACAGAAAGAAGGGATAGATGGAGAAACTGACAGTATATTCAAACAAAGACAAAACACACCACTGGTGTCTGTGTTTGTTTGGTGGGACTGAGCAGTCAGAGCGATCAGCGGCTGATAAGTGTTCATCATGTTTCATATAAATGCCGTGAGAGTCCATTATGGTTGTCTGCAGAGGATGTTAGGTTAAGTGGTGCCAGTGGCCGCACAGAGAGGAAGGAGGGAGGCTGACACGCTGACAGCTGGTACAAGTGATTAGTACCATGTAGTGATGCAGGGAAGGCATCAAAGCTCTTTAGGGAGAATCCCTCCCTAAGGAGGCAAACACACACACACACACACACACACACACACACACACACACACATCGAATCCTGATACACGCAACTTCCTGGTAGCTAAAACTGCCTTTAAACTGAGTACACAGTTTCAACAGCATATAGGCTGTACAGGCCATCTGTCATTCTCAGAGGCATCACCAATGGATTATCAACAGCTCTAACACACGCACACACGCACACACACACACAGACACTATGGGATACTGGTAATACAGGAGAATGAGTAGTGTTATTCGATTAGATTGGGTGTGGAAGTCAATGAATTTCCTCATTAATCTCTTACACTAATGGCTGTTTAATTGCTATGGTCTCAGCTGTCCTTTTGTACTGTTAATTTATTGTTGTATTAAAGTTTTTTTTTTACACAAATCTCCACATCGCAGTGAGTGTCAATTTATTTAGCATGTAGAAGAATACATAGAACATATGAAATCTTCAGAAAGGTGATGGACTGTCGCCACACTGATAATTTATTGGTGGACTGATCCAGTTATTGTCACTGCAGTGAGATAAAATGTTTGAGCTTAATTAGTTGAGTAAAATGTTTCAGTTAGAACAATGGAAGGAGGAGGATGAGGACAGACTAGTTGCAGTCACACTAGTGTTGCCCTCCTGCTTACTCTGCTGCCCCAAAGACACACAGTGTACAGTTCACTAAGGATCTTCAGCCAGGCCATTCCTCGGTACACACACAAAAACACCGGCAGTCACTGGATTACAGTAATCCAGGAACAGGAGGGTATTTATAGGACTTCATGATCAGAGACAGACAGGATGCAACAATCGAGGAAAAACAGATAATGATTGCCAAATGACTGGCTGGATTAGTTTGGAACACGGTTGATTACGTGGCATCTAGCAGGAACTAAAACTACTTTAGAAGGCTAATTCAGTAAGTAAAGCTACTGTAAGTATCACATTATTTTGTCTGAAAATATAACTTTGCCCCGAAGCTAATTTAAATCAAATAAAAATAAATAAATGCATGGGTTATTTTAACAAATAAACAACTGAAAACAAGTATTGTTTGCAGTGGCCTCATAACTGCAAGTTCCTGAAATAAAATATACAAATGGAGGTAAGAGTTGTAATTAATAGCCTAGTTTTTGCCGAGACAGAAGACGTGACATGACAGAGACATGACAAAGTGAAACAGGCAGACACTCACAAACTCGACAAACATTTTTTAAAAGGCTTGGTCTGAAAAGAGGAACAAAGTACATGGTATGAAAATAGACAAACTAAATTGAAATTATGATTACTATCAATAGCTATGGCAGTGAAAGAATAAAGGACACACTGCAGCCTTCAACCTTGTGGAAACAACGATCATGTTTTGGTGTTTGTGGTTGTTTAAATGATTCATGAGGCCTTCGATGGAGAGAAAAGAACTGATTTGTTGAGTTCAAGTTCAGTAGGTCTAATGGCAACATTGACGGGATGACTCTCTTTTCTTTTCAGTGTCCAGGAATCATATTTAACATTTGGTAACTGTAGACAAACAGAATGAAGCCTAATAAAGTCTCTAGGATTAATTTGTTGAAAAATACCATACATTTATAAAGTAAGACTTTTTAACAATACAATGCTATTACAGTAAATACATCTTTACCCAAATGTGTACATAATTTTCCTATCACATTAGTTGCAGCAAACAGCAGAATACACAAGGCCTCTGGAACAAAATGACCTGTGCAGAGCTTTTTCAATATGAAAAAACCCTCTTGATATATATTTTTTTGCGATAATTTCATCATTCTTCTGTGCAGGTCAGGGTCAGGCTCAGACTCTGAAGGCAGAGGCTGGATTTTGAAACGCTGAAGTGTTTTCAGCCTAGTCTGTGGTGGTGACTCTTAGAGGACTGCAGTGATGCGTAAAGTTGACAATGAACTGTGAGGAAGCAAGCAACCAGCGGTGCAGCTGACCTTCAGGCTCAGACTGTTCTCCCTCCTTTCCTTTTAGTGGGACACTGACCGTTGTCCTCCTTTTCTGTGGTTGAGATATTACAGTTTTTTCCAATTGCTAACACACTAAAATGACATGCATATCATAATTATTTTAACTGACACACAGAAAGCAAAACACATTTTCTGCTTTGTACACATTTTGCAATTTAAATGCACTGAACACACAACTATCTGACATAAAGTCACATGGTTACCATTCAAAATAACACTACATGAGGCGGCTGTATGGCTGCATGGCTCATGACTAATTGGCCGATACATGTGCCACCTAGCCAAACACCTCAATGAGGAAGTAAGCACTATAAAAAGGCCACAGGTGAGCACTGTTTTTTTTTTTTTTTACAAGAATGGAAGACCCAGCTGTGCAGCAAGATGCTTGCAAATATATTTTTTCTGCAATTTTCTTTTTCAGTTAACTGTTTTTTGTGAGCCTATTTTTGTTCAGGCCAGTGTAAATATATCTGCTGTGCATATGTTGCACTGACATGTTTGGTGAAAAAAAAAGAAATCTGGTAATATGAATGAAGTGTGTGCCATTTGGTGCAAAAGTTTGATTTGGATAGTGCTATATGTAGTTTTGGTTGCAGTGCTTCATTTTGCAGCATATATGAGGTATTTTGCAGTTTTGGTGAGAATTGTGTTAAGCATTTTGGTAAACAAAAATAAATAAATAAAAATTATAAAAAAAATAATTGTGTGCACATTATATAAATACGGGAGTTTAAAGCAGTGTTGCGAACATGACATTTTTTCACAAGTATTTTGATAAAACCAGCCTAGTTTGCAAAATTGTGTTTTAGCAATTGGAAAAAACTGTAAGAGTATCCTCATAGGCCAAGATGCTTTTTCTTTTGAATTTGAATTTTTGAAACTTTAGGTGGTCTGGTCTTTGGCCCTTTACTGATGCTGGTTGAGCAAATCCAGAATCTGTAAGCCCACTACAAATTCTGCAGTGGGTGTTACACAGTTAGTTCACCTGGTAGAGCGGCCAGGGATTTGACTCTGACATGCGACCTTTGCTGCATGTCACTCCCTCTCTCCCCTTTCATGTATAAGCTGTCCTGTTCAAAAAATGGCCTAAAATGCACAACAAATAATCTTAAAAAAAAGAAAACACATTTTGGACATGATGATATTTCATGAAAACATGCATTTATCATCCTTTTTAAAAGCAGACTTGAGTGTAATGCTGTGTTGCAACATCCTTTAAGAAAAGCTTTGCAGTTGGACATACAAGTAATCATAAAACTAACAAATGGTGGGAAAGTTATGAATGTTGAATGTCTCACAAATTTCCCTCTACAATTTAATACAGTGTACTGTGAAGTCTTGAGAGCGGGATACTTTTATGTTCTTTCATTCAGAAACAGTGCAAGTATATAAAGTAGGAGACAATCTGTTGTTTCCAGCTGTCCCAGTAAGTCATGACGGAGTGACAGAGAGCCATGAGCACAATACCAGGACCCTGGAATTGAAGCAGCTGAATGAAATTCAGCTATCATTCATTTTATTATTTACACCTGTGTTTCACCTACTGTGACATGTCAACATGTCCACTGCTAATTATGTCCAGGACATACACACCGTCCAGCTGCCATTGGAACCTAGATTTATGTTTTATCTTAGTGCCCAGCAAAAACCAGAGTGTCTGTTTGAGTAGCAGGTTCATTCAGAATATAGGCTACTGGTGCTAAATATTTTGTGTGTGTGTGTGTGTGTGTGTGTGTGTGTGTGTGTGTGTGTGTGTGTGTGGGGGGGATACATTCCTACTTGCAATTATGTGTTGTTGCAACTCAAAGTCAAACTGCATTATTTTCTCGCACCATTTCAATAATGGCAGGCTTTTGTTGAGTGAAGAGCCATTCCCTTCCACCTTGAAGAGGTCGTACAACCTTTCTGTAGAAAATGCCACCACAACATTTCATTGGTTAGGTTCTTTATCACATACTGTACACAGTACTGTAACATCACAATGGTATTCCTTTACATATACAAAAAGCACTACCCATTTTGTTTAGTAGAGTTAGTACAATAATACTGTAATATGATACAGAATAATGTGACATACAGTAGGTACGGTCTGGAGTAGAAACTTGAAGATGTACTGTACCTGTTCTCCAGTCGGAATGTCCTTATTATCAATGCTATTGTGTAGCAACTGAGGTTAGCGTGGACTCTTTGCCCAGCCTCCCTCATGGACAGGCCATGATTTATCACATGGTTCACATGGTTCCAACTCCTCTCTCTCTTTGTCATCCTCTTACTCTGACTGTCATTGCCTCCATGCTTGCAAAGTTTGCAAAATGGCTTACCTGAGGCCTATTTGTAGTGCTAAGGCTCAGACCGATTGATGTTCGGTTTTCTGTTCAATTGTATTCAGGTGTGTATGTAAGTGCCTACAATTGCCAGTTTTGTCTAATGTAAAAAAACTTGTGTAGTGTTTCGCAATGAGTGTGTTACAGAATTGCAAACAAAGTGCAAAGTTGACAATGTGTTTAAGCTATAGTTACACTGTGTTTAAGGGTCACTACAAAAAGTTAAGGTATTGAGGCTTTGGTCTAAGCATTCATTTTTAGTGTGTAAGCAATGGGCAAAAACTGTAATAACAATATATATGGACACCTGTATGTCTGGGGGTTGTATGAGCACCAATGTATGATGTGACCGCAGACATTATATAAAGTATTGTTCATGCTGTTCTAATGTCAACAAGAAAAAGAGAAGCATAGAAATCTGTTCTTTTTATTTATATATTTTATGCTTGCTTAACTACAATTATCTCTGAATGAAAACACGTCAACTTTAGCATTCCTTTCATGAAGTTAAGGTAAATGTGGTAATGTTAGATAAATCAGGATTATAGAGAATGAGAAACTATTTAAATGTGTTCCCTCATTAATAATCAGCAGATATTCAGTTGACAAATACTGTTGATCACTTAAGGTGTGAACTGTTAACAGTCGTTAAATGTGGTCAGTTAAATATACTTTACTGATTGCTGCTGCAATTTATAAATGGTGTTGTTATTATTTCAAGCAGAAGAATAAAAATCTCCCATTCAACATTTTGGGTTTCTCTTGATTTTATACTCTTTTAGTTTCAATTAAGAATTTACTGTGATTACATTGTGGTTACTGTGAACATTTATAACCAGGAAAATGTAACACATAAAACAGATACACGTAAGTACACAGAAAAATCAGTGAACAAGTAAAAATTAACTGTCTCTAAACAATATTGAGTTTGGGTACGATTGAGACTGTAGAGGGCGACAGTGCTCTGTTTGCAGGACTGAGGGTGGTTTTCAACATCAAATCCACAACAGAACATCAGAAGAATTTCTGCTTCGGCTTTATGTCCAGAAGGTTAATACCTATTAAAAAGATAGATTTCGATTGAATACAAAAAGTTGTGTGTGTGTGTGTGTGTGTGTGTGTGTGTGCGTGTGTGTGTGTGTGTGTGTGTGTGTGTGTGTGTGTGTGATTTTGTGTAAGAAAAGTGTCCTTGTCCTCACCTGTAGTAGTTGGATTTGAAGGGTCCATGTTTGCTGATACCCAGGTACTGGGCCTGTTCATCTGTCAACTCTGTGAGGTGAGCGTCAAACGTCTGCAGGTGAAGACTGGCCACGTATTCATCTGAAACCATAAGAAGAGGGTTTATCATGTTTGGATAAAATGAATGAGTGAATATGAAAAAAACAAAAAAGGTAATAACTGTTTTAGAATATTAAAGCTGACTTGCCCGTCTTCTTTGGCAGCAGGTAGACATCCTGTTTGTAACGTCCTTCTGGAGCCCTGTACAGCTCTATGAGCGCCAGAGCCTGACATATAACAAGGTAACACAACTACAGTCTCAACATGACAGAGCTACAGATACGTTCTCTGTAATCCATTTAGAGAATATTAACACATCAAGGCTTCCAGCATTTTTCTGAATACATTTCTGAAGTAAATAACATAAAACAAATGATCGCACCTGAGTTGTAGCAGTGATGGAGAGGATCAATAAGGGCACTGTGGAGCAACTCAGATTCAACAAACGGCCCTGAGAGAAAATTAAAAACTGAAATGACATACTGTGAAATGACAGCAGCTACTAATGACTAACTAAAGATTTCTTGAAAGTTTTTTTTTTTAAATCTCAAATAATTATGTAAAATAGTCCTCAAGTATCCCTTAAGAGCTGCATACTTTAACAATGGCCAGGTAAATCTGAGCCTTTCATTTGTTATTAGTAAACTGCTTTAAAACCATTTTGAAAACTCACTTCTAATCTGACAAAGACAGCATCCTGAAGCTTTTTAAATTCTGTGAGATATATATTTATATATCTATATATATGCAACATGATGACAACTGATACAGGCTAAAAATCATAAACAAATACTTGCTGTACATTTGTCATTTTGCACTTAAGAAGTCTAGACATTTAGTGTATAAAGTTAACAAGTTACACCTTGCTAAGAAATATTGCTAATATAGTACAGTTTTTTTCAATTGCTTAAGCACTTTTTGAAAAGAGAGACCGTTTTTTCAAAACACTACACACAATCAGCACAACCACACACCCAATTAGCAGAACATCTCAGACCCTTTGCAAAATGAAACACTCTTGCAAAAGCTATACATTAATTTATAAAAACATAGTTTGCTACCATGTGAAACACACGTTTCATTTGACTTGGTTCAGTTTGAACCAGTTACACACTGCTGTTGCGAACCTAAAACACTTCTAGCAATTCTACTTCTCAGTGATTAGAGTACTGTAAATGAAGTACACAGAGAAAGTGCAAACAAACAACATGTTCACCAAACTCTACACCAGACCAATGCCTCAGACTGAGGAAAATATAATTTATTTCTCTCCATATACCCAAATCAGTCAACATGTCAACATGAAGAATCACAACAAAACATGTCCCACTTTCAATGCCACTACTGTAAATAAAACTGTTAGTTCAGCAAACAACAGACAAACATAAAATACGGTATCCTGTACAGGCTGCAATTAATTTGTGTCAGTTTAAGGGTCCTTCAAGTGTTTAAGTTTGGGAACCACTGCTCTACTTTTTCTCTTAGATGTCAGATAAGGCTAACTGTTAGTTAGCCAGTTAGTTAATTATTGATAAGAGAACATTTCAAGCTCCCTGCAAGGTTAGCTTAATTCAAATAAATCTGGAGAGCCACAATCAGTATGATAAGTATAGTAATGTAGAAAAGGCTCCATGAATGTGCCTGTTCTCAGTTTTCATAAACAATATGTTTCATTATAAGACATTAGGCTGTAGTTAATGCTGGCTGATATAGAAGCTTAATGCTGTGTGAGATAAGTAAAGTGATAAAAAGTCCTTCTAGCTACAGTGTATCGCCCTAGCTGTAAGCATTCAAAATAGCCACTGTAACTTTCACTTGAAATTCTTTTGGATAAATGCTTCAGCAAAATGTAATGTGATGGCTGAGTAATAAACAGGATAATGTGCCGGATGCCAGTCATTACTGCAGCAATGCTCTTGCTGGAATTAATGACACTGTTCACGGTGGTAGACCCCCGTTCATAGCACACTGTGGGAATTTACTTTACATTATTCCACAGTGCTGGTATATAAAACTAATATCAGTATCATCACCTCGGCCAGCAGGATGATTCTCTTGCCATCAGGCCAGATAACATGATCCACCTTAGGCCTCACACGCTCCCACCTCAGCTCTGCAGTCCGCAGACTCAACTGAGAAGAAAGAATCACACACAAAAACATGCACATAAATATAGGTTACACACACACACACACACACACACACACACACACACACACACACACACACACACACACACACACACACACACACACACACACACAGACTGTTCAAACCAAATCTATCTCAGTGCTGCAGTGTCCCATGTTGCAGACTATACAGCCGCTCTTCATTCTATCCAGATGTTCCCTCTCTACCACGTTTTTATTGCCTGCAGATAAACAGAGATGATGCAAATGGGAACTGTAGTGATATTCTTAATAAGAGCTAAGATGACTTTGTAGAGAACATCAGTTACTTACCTGTGCAGGTGATGACCATGTCTGCCTGTCTGACCACTTCACTCAATTTAATCACTCTGAAGCCATCCATGCTTGGAGAAGGGCAAAAAAGGGGGTCACACACAAAAGAAATGTTTCAGGATGTTCTGCTACAGTGTCCCATTGAACAGAGTGAAAAGATTCCTCTATTCATACCAGGCCTGAACAGCACAAATGGGATCCACTTCTGTGACATATACAACAGCACCCAATGCTTTCAGGGCAGCACAGCAACCTTTGCCAACCTAGAGATAAAAAAAAGGTTGGTAGAGCTGCTTAAATGTATGTGACATACATGTGACATAAAGTATGTCACATTCCCAGCAGCACTGGGAACATTCCTTTTTTTTCACTGACCTCCCCATAGCCGCACACCACCACTTGTTTTCCTCCAAACATGATGTCAGTGGTTCTCTTCAACCTGACGGAAGAGTTCAACACAGTTTCTCTGTTGCTTTGTACTGTACCAGTGGTTTTACCTGTTTACATTCAAAACATGGCTCCTTACCCGTCCAGTATGGACTCCTTGCAGCAGTAAAGGTTTTCAAATTTCTGCTTGGTCACCGAGTCATTAACGTTGATGGCCGGGACACACAGCTCGCCTGCCTTTGACAGCTGGTATAACCTGAAACACAGGTGGAGAGACACAGGTGTGAAGTGGAGAAGGACTTTGTGAACGTGTCAGAATATCATTCAAGTTTTGTGTGAACCTAACCGATAGATGCCTGTCACACTTTCCTCTACGATGCCTACGATCTTCTTGAACAGGCCTGGGTGCTTCGTATAGATCCAGTGGGTCAGGTCCCCTCCATCATCCAGAATCTGTGAAAAAAACAAGCTAAACTCTCAGTCATTAAAGGCACAGTTCACCCAAATACAAAACAAAATTGTATTTAAACTTATCCATGCAAATTTAGTATGCTGACTTTTGAAGATGTACACTCTAGTTCAGCTCAGTGTGATCAATGAAATTTGTCATGTAGGGGTAAAAGCAGTGAAACTTCAACTTATTTACTAGAAATCCACATATTTTAAAGCTATAGTGCATAGGTTCTGTGTCCCCCATGAGGAATCATGATTAATGACAACAAAACTGTCGGCGCATTCACATG
Source organism: Percina caprodes (assembly GCA_013375575.1). Classification (NCBI taxonomy): domain Eukaryota; kingdom Metazoa; phylum Chordata; class Actinopteri; order Perciformes; family Percidae; genus Percina; species Percina caprodes. The sequence goes on from JABXJD010000001.1 coordinate 6,483,433, forward strand.
ATACAAGCCTTATGTGATCGTGCACTCACCCCCACCCCTCCTTTATACAGTTGCTAGTAGCCAAGGAGGACACGGAGGATTAAAAAAACATGACGACCTCTTCAGAAGAGGTAATTATCATCACTTGAGTTTTCACAAAAACTCAGTCACAATCTTGTGAACAAAGCTATACTGAAAAATACAGAGAGAGTTGTGTGGAGCTGATAGTCTTAATTAGCTTTGTAGCAACTCATTTGGCAATGGCTTTAAAATTAACAGGATTTTTTTTTATATATTATATCAAGAAAGAAACCTTGCTATTGAGTTTTGATGTTATTTTGCTACATGTCACGTAATATTTGTATGTATCTGTGGAGAAAAAAATTAACTGTTTTTGTTCAATATGCACTAATGAAGCAGACTGTGTACACTCGAAAAAGTAAAATTAGCCAAATTATAGCAAAAATAATTTAACATACCTTTTATACCAAAAGATCCAAAACTGAGAAAAGTGTGACTGCATTTTTGTAGTAACAGAACCTTGAGTTTCTTTAGAACACGTTGTTTTGATGGTTAAAAGCCACCAAACCTAATATCACTGTGGTGAACTAAAGTTTTGTATCTCCAAACTTTGGCCAGTAAATCATAAAATAAATTATGAGTACTGTCCTTTCCGTTTGATAACAATACCATGTTGGGCTGCCAGGTCTCAGCACCGACACATCGGTCAATACACCACCAGAAGTCTTCCTCTGATTCTCCTCTCCACGCAAACACTGAGGTGCCTGAGATAAAGAGCAGGTGATGTAATTATTAAAAGAAATCCAGATAAGCCAAGTTGGTCAGCTGGAGAAGTAGGATGCACAGACTGCCGTACCTCTTTGAGCCAGAGCAGCAGCCACAGCGTTCTGAGTGGAGAAGATGTTACAGGCCGCCCAGCGACACTGAGCCCCCAACACCGACAGAGTCTCAATCAACACCTGGAAGAGAACAACAAAACAAGTCTTTTTTTAAATTTTTTATAATTTTATCATTTCTAATGCAGATAAGAGAAGAATAATGCCAAATAATCAGCCACAACCAGGGTGTAGTAAACACAGTAAAACTCTTTGTGTGTGTGTGTGTGTGTGTGTGTGTGTGTGTGTGTGTGTGTGTGTGTGTGTGTGTGTGTGTGTGTGTGTGTGTGTGTGTGTGTGTGTGTGTGTGTGTGTGTGTGTGTGACTAACCGCTGTTTGTGCAGTGATGTGTGTGCAGCCCACCACTTTGGCACCAGCAAGCGGTTTCTCCCCACATGCTCTTTTCCTCAGGACCATCAGTGCTGGCATTTCTATATATCACATTCAATTTGAGAACAGACATATTTCATTTATTTACGGCCTAATATTCTCTCCTTGTTGTGTGTCGCTTCTTGAATAGGTGCTACAAAAATTATATTAATTTTGTCATCTTCACTTGTGAGGACACCTCTTTATCTTTACCTTGCTGTGCGGTTTCTATTTCTCTGCGTCCAAATTCAGCCTGTTTCATGTTTTTGATGCAAAAGTCAGAAAGGCCTTTGGAGGTCTTCTGATGCTTGTCTCTGGGAGAGGATTCACCCTTGCTGTCACTGCACACTGCCACACAGAAGTAATCCATTGTGTAGAAACACAATCAACTGACATTGTGTAACGTCTAAAACCAAACTTAGTGAAGTATAATATAATAAGAGTAATACAGAGACACACGATTTGTTGGAAAGCTTGAAAGTTAGGAATTATCTCCTCCAGCCTTGTGTTTTGAGTCAGACTCTAGCTAGGTGAGACTTTTCTCTGAGGAGCCTTTGAAGTCTGTATGAACTGTGGCAGTGATTGATACGTTTCAAAAAGGCTCAGAGAGAGATGATTAGGACTAAATTAAAGAGACTTGTTTCTTCAGAAGACTTTTCCTTTTAATTAAGGTTTAGCTGAAGGAGAAAACACTGAGGCTAATCCTCGGGGGCCTGTAGTTTTCGTGCTGATGGGATCCAAACCAGCTCAGTTTATGCATCAGAGACTGTGACCAGACTTAAGAGTATGTTTTTTTTTCTAAGTTTCCGTACCTGAACTGTAGCTATCTATAGACAACTGTGAGATGGAACCAGCCGGAGAGTGACGACTGGTGTTGGCGAAATGTTTGTTGAATTTTGGCTTCTGTTCAGTGAACTGTATTTGCTGTGGAGCCAAAAAAAGAGACACAAACTGACAATATAAATAAGAGTCAACCATAAAGTCGGATCAACTTCATGCGTGAAACAGACATACCTGATGTAGTCATGGATAGCCAACATTGCATATAAGCACCACCCTTCACAGCAGATTTTACACACAGCCTATACTAGCACAAATCTCATTGTCTTCTCCTGACTCATCCCTGCATCTGCTGTCTCACTATCCACTGGGACTTTTTAGAGGCTGGGCTGCTGCCACAGAAGTCCCACTTGGCAATGTCCATTCCCTGGCTGCTCGCCTGACTCACTGGGCCCACCTCCAAATAATAAACATTAAATATATACAGTATATACAATTTAGTATTGTATATAGTTTAAATAAAATAAATACAGTTTTTCTTCATAATCCTCTTGATTTAAAACGTCCCACTTTGATTGGTTGATAAAGGGTTTCAAGTAAAATCTTGATCCACTTTGCTGACTTGGTCCTAAATTTAGACTGGCCTAAAATGTAGCTTTATTTTTGTTCAAGTAAGATCACTTGAAAACAATCTATTGAATAAAGCTTGCATTTACTCAAGCAGCTGCTTAATTTTTAACAAAAGACAAAAGACATTGAGCTGTAGCAATGTGAAAGCTCACTTAATGATCAACAAAACAATCTCTTACGGGACTCAGAAATAGTTTTGAATCCAAACCAGCTACTATTAAAGTACAACGACAGCCATTGAAGCTAAAATTGAAGTGGCTGCAGGTCTTATGTGTTAATAAATGCATGCTTGGTAAAACCATTTGTGCATTCATTTAAAACCTGAAAATGTCTGATTTTTTTCAATCAATAAAACCCAAAAGAATTCACAGTTGTAGTAGTTAGAAAAACAAGTATAAATTGTCTTTTTAAACGAGTATTCAAGTACCCCTAATAAAACAACGTATTGGTTACTAATTCAATATAAAGACTTGATTCAAGACTGTATAATTCATTGTTTTGTGCAGTGTGACTAAAAGTCTCTTAAAGGGGCATTTCACAGATTTTACACGTGCTGATCAGCTTACATGTCATGGAAAGAACATCACAGTCTGTAAAAACAGTTGTACAAAGTGTTCTGTGAGTCTAAAGGAGCTTTCTAAAGTCAGAGAGAAAAACACCTGATTACGTCATAATGGGTCTTGGAATTTGTTTATTTTATTTTGTTTTTAAAGCTTTTTGGATAGGACAGCTGAAGACAGGGAAGGGGAGAGAGAAAATCTGTGGAGTTTTTATGATGTGGACATTCAATATGTGGTGCCTACATTACCCACAATGCAATGGTCAGGTGGTGGATTCGTTATGTTAGTAGTAGTTAAGGTAGCCTGCAGCAGGGATGAGGTGTGAGCAACCGAGGTCTTGTAAACTCACTTCCTTCTAACTCCACACCTCCAGATTTTTTTCATTTTCACATTTTTACAGTCTTGAACTCCAACTGAAGCTGACTCAAGTGACATCACTTTAGCCAATTTATCATAAAAACACAGCTCCCTCTAGAAATGCAGCAGTATACCCCAAGGCACACATCCCTTTTAAGTCTGCTCTGTCTTTTAAAAGTGGCAAAATGAGTGAAATATGTGTGTTCGAGTGCTGTTAAAAAAATCCATAGAGGCTGGCACATTACAACTAAAATCATTGACAGCCTGAGCGTGTGCAGAGTCACAGGCTTCACAGGCTTTCTGTGGAGTACACTAACAAATGCACGTACCACACAAGTCTAGATCTAGACAGCCCTGACAAACAAGTCAGTCAAAGTCAGGAAGTGAAGCAGTTTCCTTGCTCACCGTGCCAGTCTTCAGAGCTTCAGTCACCAGCTCTCTTGTCCCATCCTCAGACTCCTTTGCCCCATATCTGTCCCGACAATGAGGTGGGCTCCTGCTCTCTGCGGCCTTTAGCATTTGCAGCAGGTTGAGGTTGCATTTTACTGACTCATGTTTGGTGGTTTTCGCCTTTGCTTCTCCATTCAGCACAGCTCCCCGTGGTTTAGGATATTCATCAGGTTGTGGCAGGTTCCCCCAGGAGGTTCCAGTCTGGTCCTTTTCCTCTGCCATGGCAAGTAACGAAGTGAATTGGATTCCTGCTTAGGTGATCTGACAACAGCTCAGGCATACCCTGCCCACATATATCTGATATTTCCCCCTGCAAGGCTTCTGTTTACTAAACAGAAGGAGTTCTGAGTTACTTTGACCAAAGGTAGATCTACATCCTGGATGCAGTGTGTACATAGAAACATTTACGTGAGCACTGCTTTCTGACACAGAGGAAAATGTGACCTTAAAATGTAACTCACTACTTTAAAAGTGAAACATAGGTAGAATGCTTTTAGGAAGACTTCTAAATAAACTTCAATCCCCATCATCTCTCCCTTAAACTATTCAGCTGTTAAAAGGCGTTCACTTTTCAGTAAACCAACCAGAACTGGCCACAAAATTCATGATCCAATCACAGCATGACGTCCTGCTTTAAATGTTTTCTTTCTATGCCATCAGCTGTCTTTTCAGGCAAACTTGTAACCCTCCTCCTCCCCTTCCACCTCTGGGCATTGTCAACCACGGCAACCTGAGTTCGGCAGACAGCTCCTTTGTTCGATCTCCGGGTTCCTTCTCCACCATCACCAGTGTTTAGGCTCCTTTGGGGGGAATATGTCTGGCTTCTCTACCCCCACGTGTTCACATTAAAGTCCACCAGCAGACCATCTCCCTTTACATGTCTATCACCAGGCTGACAGACGAGAGGCACACTGATATTAGTTGTCAGATTTGTTAATTTGGTGATACATTATGTAAATGTTTTACATTTGATGTGTTATTCTCTATTAGGCTATGGCGATATTTAAAGGGTAAATTCACAAGTCTGCTGTATGAAAATTTCAAAAAACAGAACTCCTTTTTGTGCTTTCCTTGAGCTGAAGTGGAAGGATAGTAACAAAAAGGCAATGGCTAGTATGAACAGGAGGAATGACTCCAGAAAGCTAACCTGTTTTAACGTTCATATGAGCACCTGACTATTGTTTTAAAACATGAAAAACTGTGAGCCTATCCAGTAAAGTAAAGGTTTTAGTTTAGGTAGCGTTTGGCGAAGTAGATCAGGGGAAATGTTGGTGAGAGACTGTAACCATAGTGAGAGTCATTATTTTTGCATTGTGGTTGTCAATCTACTCAAGTCTTATGCAGTTTGCTGTAAAAACATACAGCGGTCACACATGTTGCCACAGAGCACACTGGACATGGTTCAAGTTTTTAGGTTTCTGCCAGTGAGCCTTCAGCAGGAGACATGCTTTTAGTCCCACTAGAGGGAGTAACAGTTCCACAGCTGTCCAGAAGGGGTTTTCCCACAGCTAAGACAGAGAAACCTTCTGTCCTTTTTTCCCTCCGGGTGAAGACTATGGGGAATTTTAGTTTGATTTGGCTGTTCTGTTTCTGTGTCTGACACAAACCAGGAGAGGTTTACAACACTCAGTCCAGAGGGAGGAACAATGGGAGGGGGAGTTAATAGTATCCTCTCTCTCTCTCTCTCTCTCTCTCTCTCTCCCGGTAAGTGACTGGTGAATTGTCCACTATTAGACCATTTATACCTTGAATTAGGCCTATGTGTTGTGGTCAGGTTGTTAGTGTTAAAGAAAATATAATCTTTGCTCACTTTGCTGTGAAGCGTCTTTATTCTTGTTAAGGATGGAGTTATATAAGAGACAAAAGTAGTGAGAGGTAGTCAGAAAAGGAGAAATATAGCATAGCTTGGGTAAGTAGTTACTAGCAACAAATAAATGACATTTGTATACCATGCTTGCTTCTTCTTCTAACTAGGTAGAATAAAGCTGTAATTTCTCATAATCTCCTGTAGAGATGACACACTTTGCAGCGGAAAATGGTACAAAAAGGCATTGTGTATTAGGGTTTCCCCTGTTTCCTCCAGTGCACTGCACTTTTTTTGTGGTGCAGTGTAATTCCTCCCGTCAGGCAGAAGCCCAGTAGGTATTGGGCAAATGTTAGGATGCCCAGCTGAAGCCTAATGCCTTGGTGAAACCAGTTTATTTGAAATTATGACAAAGTAAATTGACACTAAACTACTTTTTCTGACACTATCCCTTTTATTTATGGAAAACATGTAATAATACATGACAGAGGGTAAGGTATGGCTGAATATCACATTTGGTCTTATTTCACAACAACATGGATTACTGATGTCATTATCTTAATATGATTAATCTAACCGGACACTAAACGTGCACACACACACACACACACACACACACACACACACACACACACACACACACATCATTAGTTTACAAGATTTATCACATTATAACAAACATGCGTCAGTATTTCTTTTAACATTCATCGCGCTGTACGTATATTCTTGTATTGGCACAGCAGCAGGTGCTTAAAGGTGTTTTTGAAGGTGGCGTTGCAGAGGGCGTAGCAGGCTGGGTTGATTGTGCTGTTGATGTAGCAGAGCCAGTAGCCAATGGTCCAGAGGGAGTTTGGGATGCAGATGGAACAGAAGGTGTTGATCAGGACCATCACGTTGTACGGAGTCCATGTGGCAACAAAAGTAACCAGGATGGCCATGATGGTGCGCGTCACCTTTTTCTCCCTGGAAGAAATGCCCTTCCTTTTCCACTTTGCCACAGCACTCTGTTTCGTCACCTGGAAAATGAGAAATTTTCATCCAAGTGTTTTAAGGCATGTTGTGGGTAATGGAACAAACTGTAGCCTAAACACACTTTGACACATTAGCACCTTATAAAGTTGTTAAGGCTACAAGGCAAGCAGTCAATTATTTACACATCCAGCAGACATGAAGCAACATTAGCTTACAAGCAAACAACTGTTTTTGTTGTTATATTTGTATTAAGAATCTACAGCCATGCTTGCACTTATGCACAACATTGCTTTAAATTCAAATGTCAGCATGCTAAAATGCTAACAATGACAATGTTAGCATGCTAAACTTTAGGAGGTATAATGGACACCATCTTAATTTAGTGTAGTAGCATGCTAACATTCGCTAAATAGCAGTAAACACAAATTACAGTTGATACTGATGGGAATGTTGTTAGTCTTGCAGATTTTATAAATAAAAGTATTAGACAAATTAAACATTTTGATCTGATGATGGCGCTATATTGAAATTTAAGGGATCACCAAAGTTATTACAATCCATCCTGAGGGAAACATGAATGTCTGAACCAAATTTTAATCCAAATCCATCCAATAGTGGTTGAGACATTTCACTAAAAAACACAAATCAGGGGAAAATTAATGTACAAAACTTTACGGCAATCAAATTGATGGACCAACCAACCCTTAGGGCTTAGAGCTGTAAATCTGATCAGGTCTGATTCCTGATTGATAATTTGCGTTTTTTAGTCATCTGAATCATAATGGACAATATTTTACTCAATAATCAAATTTACCTTGAACAGTGTCCTTGTGACCATAGTTTGTCTGTCAGCAGCTGAGTTCTGCGGAGAAGCTGGCTGTGTTTGATTTGTCTGTTTCCCACCATTTAAGCCTTTCTGTAATGATGCAGGGGCCACAGTGTCCTTAGACGTTGATGCCTGATTGCTGTCTGCCTTGGAGTCCATTTGGTCCGTACTTTCTTCCTGACAGGGTCTGCTTCCGTTCTGCTGCTGCAACTTTTCCTTCTCATCTTCAGGCTCCACCTGAGCGTCTCTTATTGTAATGCAGTTGTTTTGGCTCTCACATCCATCCTCCTGGCTGTGAGAGGGGACCTCTCCCAGACTAGTACCTGAGGTCTTTCTGCTGTCCCTCCTCATGCGGCTGCGGCTGGCCTTGGAGATGCGCCAGTAGAGGTAGATCATGATGACTACTGGCAGGTAAAAAGCTGCTATGGCTGTCCCAAATGTCACCGCAGGGTTTGAGAAGAACTGGATGTAGCACTCACCTGGTGGCACGGTTCTCCCACCCACAATGAACTGCCAGAACAAAATAGCTGGAGCCCACAGGATGAAGGACAAGACCCAAGCAGCAGCAATCATCAGACCTGCCATCTTGGTGCTGCGGTGCGCTGGGTAGCTGAGCGGTTTGGTGACACAGAAGTAACGGTCAAAACTAATGATGAGCAGGTTCATGACTGAGGCGTTGCTGACAACATAATCAACAGCCAACCACAGGTCACACACTACTGCTCCCAAGGGCCAGTAGCCAATTACAATATAGACAGTGTAGAGGTTCATGGAGCAGACGCCAATAATGAGGTCAGCACAGGCCAGGCTGAACAGGAAGTAGTTGTTGACAGTCTGCAGATTCCTGTTTACCTTTAGAGAAACAACATGGGGCAGGCTGTCAGATGCTAATCTTTTTTTGTGCAATGTGATTTGTGTGTTCTCATTTCTATTACATTACCACTCTGCACACAGTTGCACATGCTGTATTCTTATCTTTAAGTCTGTGCATGCTTTTCATGGTGTATGAAGATCAATGTTTGAAACTTTAATCATAAATGATCAAAACAAGAAAACACAAACCTTTATAGAGAGCATGACCAGGATGTTTCCGATGACGGTAATCAGACTCAGAGATCCAGCCACCAGGATGATGAGTACAATCTCCACAGTCGAGTAAGGGCTTCCAGAGAAGAGGCTGGTGTTATCATCACTGCTGATGTTGGAAGTGTGGGAGAAATTCAGAGTCTCCATACTGTCTGGTTTTGGATATCCTTCTCACAGATGTTTCAGGCTCGAATGGCATCTGTACAAAACCTGGTAAACACAAATATTATGAAGTAATCAGCCTTTTATGGCTCACGGCTTGGTCTGGGTGTAAAGGATAAACAGGTGAGCAAATAAAGGCTGCAGCAGCTGTGTTTAAAATATACAGCAGTGTCCATATCAGGAATAACACATGAGAAGGATTGGAATCTGCGCAGTCACTGTTGTTTTATGCTCCTGCAAAACTCATCCCAAGCAACACAACTCTTAACACACGTCTCTGAACAGGCTCAGTGCAGCCAAACACTATGAACAATCCTCATCGAGGCAACACACAGTGAGTAAAAACACTAGCATCAAACACCAGTACAGAAATTACGATTACTACTACTCAATAGTTTCTTTAAAGAAAATATATATAGATTTATGTAATATACCAATTTTTAAGTAAGGTAAACAAGAAGGGGGAAAAATCTGCAGTTTGCTTCAATATATAATTTTGTCTCTAGTAATTTATGGAATTACTGGAAAAAACTAAAGGTGCATAATAGAAATAAAGAATAGTGCGACTACAGTGATCTTGCCTCTCTCCAGCATCATGCAGCAAGTTTTCTTCACCACATTGGATGTCTACATCATTTCTAAATACTAATGGACGTGGTGTTTCCTTGCTTTCACCCCCATTACTTTCTGAAAAACAGTAAGAATGCAGTTTTACTATAGTAAAGATATAATTTTATTACTATATTTTTATAGCTGTGTATGTGACCTCAGACATCTTACCTGGACATATTGGTATATTTTACCTGTTTCTCTCAAACGGTACAGTGTAGGCTATACTTGTTTGTATACAAAAAAAAGGCTTTTCTGAGCTTTGTTTATATAAATACTGTACATGTACACTAGTCTAAAACAAGACACCTGCTTAGGCCTTCAGCTAAAATTGCAATCAGCAGTGTTTGTAGGCACCAGACTGAAATCTATTCTGTTTTGAACGTGTGGTTAGTTTTGACAGCAGTGTGATAGCATTTGAACAAAGTGCTGTAAATGTGTTGTGCACATTGTGGTTAAAGTCATGGGATAAATTTGTAGAGTTTTGAAACCTGTGTTCAAGCAATGAAACAACTAGAGTTTGGTCTACATGAATCTGCTGCAACAATTTCTGCTTTCTGTGTGAGAAGGGGGTTGTTCTTTGGCACTGGAATTACCAGTTCTGTGAGTTATGAAAGACTGTTTCGTGTACACAGATTTCCAGGCAAGCAAACAGCAAAACACCACAATTAAGGCAAATTATCATTACGGCTACTATTCTGTTGAAAATCAAGAAACATCAGGAATAGACCTGGAATATACACAGCTTAACAATGTTATTTACTGATGTATTCTGATCAGAAAATCAATGTAAAGACACTTAGTTGAGACCATGAAGGTTGTTGCATTATGTTAAAATCTTGTAAGTGACTCCATTAGGCCACATGATAACATCGTACTGTACCTGAGAGATGTTTCCTTCCTGCTCTTACAGCCAGATGAAACTTCGTTACAGCATCTCTAACTCTATCACTTACTCATCAAAGACCCATTCTGGGCCTTTTCTGTCGCAGATGAGAAAGAGCGGGTGTGTGTTCTTGTGGTCTGTGTGTGTGTGTGTGTGTGTGTGTGTGTGTGTGTGTGTTGTGTGTGTGTCTGTGGTCTTGTTTGACTATATTTGTGGGGTCCAAAAACCGGGAGTCGAGTATACGTGACCCAAAATGCTACACCCCACAACTTTAAAGTGCTGTTTGAAGGTTAAGACTCGGTTTTAGGATTAGGATTAGGGTTAGAATTAGGTTATGAGGGTAAGGGTTGAGGTTAAGGTTAGGCATTTAGTTGTGAGCTAGGGGCTAGAGAATGCATTATGTCAATGATGGGTCCCCACAAAGATAGTGTCACACACAAAGTGTTGCTAAAGTAGTTCTTGTTTCTAAATCTGGAGACCGAAGTTCATTTAATAATTAACGTCCTATTTCTGTACTTTTCATGTCTCTCCAAGATTTTGGAAAAGTTAGTTTATAATAGAATGATGAAAGATCTGCAGAAGTGGAACATACTGTATGAACATCAGTATGGATTTAGGTAAAATCATTCTACAGAAATGACTGTGCTTCAGCTGGTTGACAAAAGTCGTACTGCATTAAATAACAATGAATAAGCCTTAGTAATATTTCTTGACTTATCCAAAGCTTTTGACACAGTTATGCATGATATATTACTCCAAAAACTATTACATTGTGGATTTGCTAGAATCCCTTATACATGGTATTGCAACTATATTCATAATTGCCAACAGTTATTAATATAATATTCACTGTCTGTTTTGTCTGAAACCTCCTGAAGGAACTATTTTGCTTTTTAAGCTGCTAAACACTCCACTATGTTCACTTGCTAGTCTCTGTTTCGGTCTGTGTTTAATGCTGAGCAGGTTGTCTATAGTGGGTTTTAAGAATTACATTATAATATATTGAGAGTGAACCAAAACAGTAAAGTAGCAATCAGACAGTTATGATCTAAAATTCACTACTTTTTACTGCTTGTCCTATCCTACAAAAAAATCCTTCTTTACCAGCCGAGAGTCACACTTTATTCTACTTTTAATCTGTTTTAATCTATTGTTGCTGAATTTTCATCTTCTTTTTTACTTTGTTTAATCCTTTTGAATCTTATTTATGTCTTTTTATATTGTCTTATGTTGCCTTTTTTTATCTTGTCTAAATGCTTCATGTTGTGTGTAAAGCACTTTGAATTGCCTTGATGTTGAAAAGTGCTATACAATTGCACTTGCCTTGCCTTACTAGTTTTCCAAGCAAATTTGCACACACGCACGCAGGCACGCACGCAGGCACGCACACACACACACACACACACACACACACACACACACACACACACACACACACACACACACACTAACAATCTTGAGTGAAGAAGATGTTTGAATTGGTTAGTAACAGAGCAGGAGATCACTGCCTGTTCACAAGCCTGTCCTCACTTTTTCCTTCATTTACACTAATAAGACCTATATTGCTGGACCTCCTTAATTGTAATCCAGGGCTACTGGAGAGAGTCAGAGAGGCAAACAGTATTTCTTTGACAGGCACAGAAACATAGTAATTAGATCCAGCAGATGCTGCCTGCAACAGCTACCAGTAATATGCTTCTAGGATATAGTAGTACTCATCTGGCAGTGTGAGCTTGGCTTTAAAAAGTCTGTATTGTCTTTGATATAATGAACGATACAACAGTCAGCTGCAGAGCCAGTAGTTACCGGCAGATGAGATGGTGAAACAAGGGGCTTGTTTGCAAAGACAAGAGCGACCGCTACACAGAGTACACAGTTTCATCAAAAGGAGGATTTAACGAGTACAGGGATCAAAGTGGTGTAATATTTAAATGTTTCATTGCAAAAGAGATTTCTATCTCATAAATCTATTTTATTGTTTGCTATATTGTTTTAGTACAAACATATTTCTGTATCTGTAACATCATTTTGGATGTTTGTATAGATAAATTTCAATTTTCAAATACACAATATGTCTGCATATGAGATCAAATGACCTGGACAAATACAATACATACACTTAATTCCAGGCATTGTTTGAGGTCACACACTGTTTTAATTGTAAAAGCAACATTTGACAGATTTGAAATAGTTATTCAGTATTTTAAAGGTTCCTGATGTCATTGCACTAGTTACTGGAAGTAGGTTTGCCACATACTTTGTTGTTCAGAGAAGTGTGTCCTGATTCTAAAGAGTGGGAAATTTCACATCAACCTGAGCTTTGGCCTCACACAGCAGTGTAACGGTGAGATGAGAAAATCACTGAAAATTCAATGAAGCACTACAAAGGAGCCAGAAAGAAAAAAAGAGGAGATCAACACTAAGAGCATTAATGACAGAGTGTCTAGGTTGGAAAGGACTTAATAATAGGATAGGTTAAATCTGAAATGAAAAGGTACAAAGGAAATACAACACAAAAATTGTTTTTCTGTTGTTGTTGTTTTTTTTAAAGAAGGGATTCTGGGAGTCCATCTCTGGGGACAGGAGTAAGAGAGTTAATTATCAAAAATAAAAACAAAAATATGATTTCATCTTGTTGGCCTACAGTTTTCAGAGGAGAGCTGCATGTTTGAAATCTAATCTCCCTCTAAAACACAAACATGTTGTAACCAGGGGGATTCCTTAGGAGCAGGGAGACCGGGGAATCCAGAGATGGGATCCAATGCTGGTGGCTGATTGTAACCATTCAGCTTAGGACAGAAATTAAAATAAACATTTCTTAAACAGCCTTATGGGAACAATAAAAGTTACACTCTACAATAATGCTTATAGATCTAATCTACAATAAGTAGAAGCTTCATGTAACTAAAGCTGCATGTAGAGGGTAGAATTTCAATCAATATATATAACATATCACATTATATTCCTGGATTTTTCCTTTTGTCTCTGAGTGTAAAGTGACATTTTCATCAATATTTTTTATGGTCCAAAGTATTGCTTTATATTTCTATAGTGCATCATTTTGGAACATTTGCATACGACTCACAAGACATCTTTATTTGACTTAACATTATTTAAATCAAGATGTTTCTACAGGAAAAAAGATTTTCTGACTTTAAAGGTGCTGAAATATACATGACTTTACCAGCGCCTCAGCTTACAGATGTTAAAATCTGATCCAAGTAGCTGTTCCAAAGTTAGTTGGATTTTCTAAGTAAGTAAACTTAGTAGTGAACTGAGGTAGTTTGGTATAAATCCACAGAGAAATGTCATCTTACCTTATCTGCTTGGAATGACATGGATGAACTGTTTTAGTTTGGTCCATGTTACTCTCACCTCTGTCGACACACTGGAGCAGAGAGAGAAGCAGAAAGTAATGCGATGTTGATGTCGCTCCTCCTCTGACCGTAACCAGTGTGTGTGTGTGTGTGTGTGTGTATGTGTGTGTGTGGAGAGAGAGAAACTGACAGCAGGGAGGGAGTTATGGAGGCCATTAGTTTTGTTGTATCCCGTAAGCTAGGGTCGCATATTTGAATGAAGAAGAGACGGACAGAGGCAGACAGAGATGTGTGTTTCAGGACCATGGAAAGCACGTGCCTCTCTAGCACAAACGCATCATATACCCTGATGTTATAAAAGCTGTAGGCAATAATGTGGAAAGAACTTTGAGTGGCTTTGGCATGAAATAAAATGTTAAAGCACTATTAAAAAGACGAGAAAAGGAAAGGGTCACACTGTTTTTCTGTTGCTGCAGGACTTTAACCTTTAAGTCTCTGTTGCTTTGACCTTTTAATCAAACCGGTGACGCAGTCTGTCCCCAGTCTGTCCCAGTGGATGACCTTACTTTGATGGAATTACCACAAAGAATAATAATCCCTCTCCACTAAACAATATTGCAAATGAAACGAGGAGTGTGCCATCAAAGAGGCCCAACGATTTGATATGAGAAAATATGAGATGCTTCATTGCTGGTCCTGGTCCATACTTATGGCACCATGTTCACATCAACATTGGTCTGTCAGTTGATTTGCTTGGATGTAATGTAAACTGTGTCAGGCATTGGCACATTTTATATTCTGTGTAATCACTATGATTTAGTATGTTCATATACATGTCGCAGAAAACTGTGTCGGAGCATCCATGGCCATTAGTTTCTCTGCTGCTGTTTCACCATTTGTTGTGAATTCAAATCAATATCAGACATTGACTGTGTGTCTCTACATTTGTGTTTTAGGTTCACTGTCTCCTCAAAGCTCCTTTCTTCCAATTTCCAAGACACTCTGCCATGTCTTATTATTTGTACTAATTCAAAATATTTAAATATATATGTATATATACAGTATATAAATATGTATATATATATACATACTGTATATTAGCAGTATAACTTACCCTCGTGATGTGTGAAAACACATTAAAGTTAAAATTAGACTCTGGTAATAAGAATATGTAATATATGAATGGAAAAAGACATAGTTTGAACCTTTGGCACATATACTTATTTGCTTTCTTGCAGAGAGTTAGATGAGAAGATTGATACCCCTACCCACTTTCACGTCTGTATGGTAAATATTTAGCTACAGCCAGTTAGCTTATCATAGCACAATGACTGGAAACGGGGAAGGAGTTAGGTAGAGGCCACTGTCTTGCTCACTCATTCACTACTCCCTATATAAAGTACACTCAGACGTTTACGCATAGTGAGCAGTGAATTGAGATTTTGAACACTTATTTATTATCATCTTTTTGCACCATCACTGACAGCTGTATTTTGCAAAAATGTTCATTGTGGAATTACTAGCAGAAAAGTGGTGTCTGCTGGCCATAGCTACATGAAAACTGTATCGATGTGGGAGTGATATTGATATTCTCATATAACTCTCAGCAATAAACAAACTCATTCTTTGTAACCTAGTTAGCATTGACAGCAGAAATAGATACTCTTAGCAATTTCTACTTTAGTGAAATAATAGGACCACATAAGTATGGTTGCATATTTTATGGTTTTTGCGATTCCAAGTGAAATGTCAAAACATTAGTAGATCGCTATTTTCATGATACTTTCTTTGGGTGATGGCTTGTGTTTATTTAAAGCTCGACATTGAATGTATAATCTGTAAGGGTCGTATAGTTGGGTCTAGTCCTTCCTGGCCATTTGCAGTTGCTTAGCATTGTCACATCATATGAAGGCGTCCTTGCACAAACTCTGACTGAGTGTCTGCATTTGTAAATGTGCTGGTTAGAAGTCATTGAATCCTTTGTTCTATTGTGTCAGATGGATTTTTTTTTCTGTAGAGTTACATGCAGGCTGATACGTTCAATACCCAGCACAGTCAATTAACATTCATGGGCCCATTTTTTAGGACAGACAGAAACCATAAAGGAGGCACTGCTGCAGGACATAAGATGTATTGAAAAAGCAACATAAGTGATAAAAGCCATCACCTCTTACACACACACACACACACACACACACACACACACACACACACACACACACACACACACACTTCACCTTTCACACTTCCCTTTCACTTCTCTATCATTCATTTTCTTCTTATTTACTCTTATTTCTGTCTATGTAAGCACAACAGTTTCACAGCATAAAAAACTCAAAAATTCATTATAAATATTTTATTTTCTTCACAGTAAGATGAACAACATCATTCAAATGTGCATGAGGAATAAAAACAAACAAACAATGAAGCTCTTTCCTTTTCACTTTAAGAAGCAAAGCCCCAAGGCTGCAGGGAAATGAGGTCATCTAGTTGGGGCCCAAGCAGCTGTTTGAATGGAGAGTGTCCACACACAATAGCAGCCCTCTATTTAACTTCTGACAGACAGCCTCGCATTTTATGAAATTAACTGGTGCATTCAGTTGTTAACAAGGATGGTGAATTCAGAAAATGTGTAAAATAAAGAGAAAGAAAACCTCAAAGTCACACTGCACGTTTTTCTTCACTTACATCATTTTATACTACATCATATGCTAATAGGATCATGTTGATGACTGAGACATTCACTGTAACTCTTCTCGAAGCCTGGAGCAATTTGTGACATTTTAATGGTCAACTACTGGCACTGATATTGCTTGTACATAAATTGCCTTGAGTTTGTGTGTCTAATGCATTACCATCATATTCAAATAACAGAGCTACATATTTGTATTTACAAAGAAGAAGACAAAAACTGTGATCGTTCAAAAACAAAAAAATGGTTGTTGAAGGCATTTTCAGAATCTTAAAAGACTCTTCTAACCTTCTGGATGAAAAATCATTTCCTCTGCTGCATGTTAAAAAAAAGTATTTCAACCAATCAACTTTTGAATAGCGTTGAAAATATAAAATAATACAAAGTAACATCAATACAACACAGACATCTGTCACTTCCGGCTACCATCTTTATTTGAATTAAATAACTAATTAAATTGTTGGTGGAAAGAAGTTAAAAAATCGTACAGTGGTCAGAAGATGTTTTAGTCCTTGTTGTTAGTAGAGTCTTTGAAGATTCTGGAAATATCTTCAGAACAGAGATAAGTGTTGTTCATTAAACTTCTGGGCTTTATCACCAGGTATTTATTCAATAGTAAAACGGATACTTATCTCTATAACTCTAACCTTAAAGGAGAAATCCGGCTATTTTTAACATTAATGTAAATGTATAATGCATAATGTTGATCGTCATAAATATGCGTGTACTTGTGTTTGAAAAAAAAACAACACGATTCGGTGCAGGCAACACGGAGTAGCTGCAGCAACGTCTATGAGATTCCACTGAGCTAAAACGACAAATAACGGGGCAAGTTTTAGAGTGCCTTTGTGCCTCTTAACAGACATAAAATGCAATTAAATGTCTGTGCAACATGAACAGGGCCACAATCCACATACATCATTTGCCCCATTTCCATGTAGGTACATTGTCAATGATATGGTCATAACCACTACAGTGCTCAATTACTTATTTTTGAGGGGAATGAAGTTTTTGTCTCCTGGAGGACATAGCCACACCACCGCCGCTCTGTAGATTGTTGTCGGGATGATTATCACAGAAGCCTGGCTGAACACACTCACCAGACGGCAGCTAGGCGCTAGCAACTAGGTGTTAGGAGCTGGCAGCTACCAGCTACCAGCAGAATCGAGACAGGGACCAGGGTAGGTGAATTTAAACAATGTCTGAGTTGAAAACACATCTTGTTGTCATGTAAGGGCCCTGTTCACATTGCACAGACATTTTAATGGCATTTTAAGTCTGTTAAGAGGCACAAAGGCACTCTAAAACTTGCTCTGACAACTCCACTTATGACAATGTTCCACTTATCATGGTGAAATGACACTATGATGTATCCCTGTGTATGTTTTTAATTCACAACCTTTTGCTTAACAAAGGTTGCACTTGTGTTGTCTGCACAAAACCTAAACCTGTCATCTATAATGTAGATGACTGATGACAACAGAGATAACCAAAATAGAAACACTAATCAATTGTGTTAAAGAGCTACTCCAGCAATTTAGTATGACAAAATTAAGCTACTCAAAAGAGACAGATTAAAAACATAATGGTCAAGACCAAGATAACCTAAATTTTAGTTACTAATATACAGTACAGGCCAAAAGTTTGGACACACTTTCTCATTCAATGCGTTCTCTTTATTTTCATAACTATTTACATTGTAGATTATTACTGAAGGCATCAAAACTATGAATGAACACGTGTGGAATCATGTATTTAACAAAAAAGTGTGAAATAACTTGAAACGTATTATATTCTAGTTTCTTCAAAGTAGCCACCCTTTGCTTTTTTGATAGCGCTGCAAACCCTTGGTGTTCTCTCAATGAGCTTCATGAGGTAGTCACCTGAAATGGTTTTCACTTCACAGGTGTTCCTTGCCAGGGTTAATTATTGAATGTCTTGCCTATTAATGGAGTTGGGACCATCAGTTTTGTTGTGCAGAAGTCAGGTTGATACACAGCCGACAGCACAATTGGACAACTGTTAGAATTCATATTATGGGAAGAACCCATCAGCTTAGTAAAGAGAAACAAGGGGCCATCATTACTTTAAGAAATGAAGGTCAATCGGTCCGGAAAATTGTGAAAACGTTGAATGTGTCCCCAAGTGCAGTCGCAAAAAACAACAAGCGCTACAACGAAACTGGCTCACATGAGGACTGCCCCAGGAAAGGAAGACCAAGAGTTACCTCTGCTGCTGAGGATAAATTCATCTGAGTCACCAGCCTCAGAAATATCAAGTTAACAGCAGCTCAGATTAGAGACCAGATGAATACCACACAGACCAGACTGCGCAAATCAGGCCTTCATGGTCAAATAGCAGCTAGGAAACCACTGCTAAGGAGAGGCAACAAGCAGAAGAGATTTGTTTGGGACAAGGAACACAAGGAATGGACATTAGACCAGTGGAAATCTGTTCTTTGGTCTGATGAGTCCAAATTTGAGATCTTTGGTTCCAACCGCCGTGTCTTTGTGCGACGCAGAAAAGGTGACCGAATGGATTCTACATGCCTGGTTCCCACTGTGAAGCATGGAGGAGGAGGAGTGATGGTGTGGGGGTGCTTTGCTGGTGACACTGTTGGGGATTTATTCCAAATTGAAGGCATACTGAACCAGCATGGCTACCACAGCATCCTGCAGCGGCATGCCATCCCATCCGGTTTGCGTTTAGTTGGACCATCATTTATTTTTCAACAAGACAATGACCTCAAACACACCGCCAGGCTTTGTAAGGCCTATTTGACCAAGAAGGAGAGTGATGGAGTGCTGCGCCTCCACAGTCACCGGACCTGAACCCAATCGAGATGGTTTGGGGAAAGTTGGACTGCAGAGTGAAAGCAAAAGGGCCCACAAGTGCTAAGCATCTCTGGGAACTCCTTCAAGACTGTTGGGAAACCATTTCAGGTGACTACCTCTTGAAGCTCATCAAGAGAATGCCAAGAGTGTGCAAAGCAGTAATCAGAGCAAATGGTGGCTACTTTGAAGAAGCTAGAATATAAGACATGTTTTCTGTTATTTCACACTTTTTTGTTAAGTACATAATTCTATATGTGTTCATTCATAGTTTGGATGCCTTCAGTGAGACTCTACAATGTAAATAGTCATGAAAATAAAGAAAATGCATTGAATGAGAAGGTGTGTCCAAACTTGTACTGTAGGTCAAGCTACAAAAACATTACACATACAACACACCCTACATTTCCCATAATGCAACTTGATAGCATATTTCATTCAACCTTTCCTGCCTCCTAAATGGCCACCACACACGTACGCATGCATGCACGCACACACACACACACACACACACACACACACACACAGGCTTTTCAAACAAATACAACTGTCTTTACAAGTAGTGAGGATTAAACTAAACTTCATGTGTAAAATTGGTGGAGTGCCCCTTAAAGATTCTAAGGTTTTATGAACTAAATAATAATGACAACTTTTATCTCCACTGACTCTGAGGACTCATAAAGATCTGCTGAAAACACTGTGAATCTTCCAGTTAACACTAACCATCTTTAAATGACATGTAAACACAAATGAAAGCCATTGTCTTTTACTTTAAGGTCCAATTAGAAGCATTTTCTTCAGGCACTTGTGACCAGCTCTCATGTTTCTGTCACCTACTTATTGGTTGCCTCATGACTCTGCTGCCATCTGGTGGACTAATGTCTCTCTCTTGTCTCAGCAACACATCCCCGTGCAGTCTCTTCTGTCTCACAGTCTTGCAGTGGTTGTCATCTATTTTGAATATAAAGTGGGGGATAAAATTCATATAGCTTAATAAAAGAGACACAAACACTGCTTGCAACTGACTGAATGTTAAAACTAAAAAAACTAGTCTGAAAACTGAAACTAATCTTAACCAAAACTGGTAGTGATCCACCCAGCCGGCATACCTTTGCAAACCAAAGTCACTCACTAAATAAGTGAGGCCAGCTCCAGTGCAATAAAACATGCTAAAATTAGGATATATCTAAGCTCTACAGTCAGTTTACTGTAGTTAGATGCTAGAATAATTCTGGATGGATTATTTGATCTGTCATCATTTCAGTATTGACCATTTGAATACTGAATTTGATGCGATGTTTGAAACTTACATAATGAGCAGATAAATAATAGAAAACAAATGTTTTGCAACTATCTGTGCAGCAGTATAGAGTCCTGTATGTCTCTCTCTCTCACACACACACACACACACACACACACACACACACACACACACGCTTGTTACGGTAATAGGTCCCACTTGGAGGCCTTAAATTCTGTGGGACATAATGAGCATAAGAGTGCTGACAAGCTGCTCTATCGTTTCACCATTCATCTCGCACTCATGAGGCTCCGTCACTTGAAAGAGTCAAAACTTTTCCAGTTGCTTGGGGCTTCTGTGGCATGGTTGTATCATAGCGACAAAAATACACAGCCCTATCCTTTCAGAGAGAAAAAATAAAATCACACATCCTCCTCTGAAAAACTAAAACAATCTGTTTTATTGTTTGATTATTAGAGAAGGCTTTTGTATTGTTGACCTTAATGTCTTTCCTCTCTTCTCCTGCTCATGTGTTACACATGCACAAATCTTTCCATGTTCACTGAGAGTGGTTTGGGAAAAATATGGTGCTAGTTTGCATGATGCAGGGCCATCTGCAATGGAAATCATATGTAAAGTGAGGAGATGAATTCTGACCACGTTGCAACCTTTTCCCATCCAATTTAAACATAAAACCATTGTGAATATGGGGGTTCACTTGAGGTCAACCTAATTCTGATCATTACAACCCCATTCTAAAGCCCCTTCCCAAGCATAGGGCTGCTTTCAGTACATTGTGTAACCATCACCATCACTTACTTTAACACTGCTGAGTATTATGCATGGTTGTGGTATTCTGTTCAACAATTGGTCACACAAAGACATTAAGACCTTTTGCTGTGTACTGTTGTTCATGGTGTGTGTTGTCTTATATGTCAGTGCCAAAGACAAATTTCCATTTCATGACAATCTAATAGATAATAATCTGTATTTGTATCATACAATAAATTCAGATAATTGTGTGGCCATATACACATCATTCATATAGATTTTTATTCATTTTAACTCTCATGTACAATCACATCATTTGGAAATGACTTATTAATGTTGTAATCATTTTTAGTTGAACAGATTGTAGGTGCTTTGGCACAGAGCTCTGAAGACTGAATCCCACAATCATTTGAATTCCTGGATGTGGTGATGGAGAAAGCCCAACCACAGGGTGTAACCCTCATTTGTGTCCTTTCATTGCCTGACATGGATGCTTAATAACACTAAAGGACAGCAGGCCTTCCTTTTCAGAGCGACTACCTTTTGGAAACAATTTTGCTCAAATGTTCTGTCTGGTGTGTTGTCAATTTTTACACCCCCGTCCTAAAGAAACAGAATTGTGACTGTACATTTTTATAGATGGAATGACAAATTTAATTTGAGTATTAACATGTCCATTTAGAATTATACAAATGTATTAAATGTTCAGTAAATATTGCAAAGATGTGAAGACAGAAATCAAAGTCTCCAAAGTACATAATTTCTTATTCTGTTTAAAGGTCTGATTCTAATAAGTGAACCTTAAACACTAAAAGTCTCTCTGTTGACTACTCATGACAGAGGCTTGCAATTTATAAACCACAGAAATCCATGAAATAAAATAAAAATAACAAAACAAAAATTATGATATATCATGTCAAAATTTTGACTTGATGGGACACAAAAAAATAAATCAAATGTATGACATAGTAAGCAAAAGTTAAGAGAAAGTCAGAATGTTGACTAAGACACAAAATTTATATTTAGACTTATTAATTAAAAATAATTTTGACTTATTTAATCAGATTTTGAGAAACTAAGTCGACTTAGTAAAAAGGAATTAATAAGATAGACCTACTAAATTCATATTATAGGCTTCATTTATATTTATTATAAATGTATATTTATAATTTGACTCATACAAATACAAATTATGAGATCCAAAGTCAGAATTGTGACATTGTAGCCTAAGTCAAACTTACTAAACCAACATTATTAACTACTAAGTAAATTAATATGGAATTGGTCAGAACTTGGATGCAGGCCTACTTAATCCCAAAAATGTAATGTACATTCAAATTCTCCACTGTTTAATGACTGATTTTATGACTGTTCTATATCTGACTTTCCAGACGTAGTTTTCCCTTGATCGTGTCTAACTTTTTATGTGTTTCTTTAGTTATTTCTGGGATTAAATGGTTTTCCAAAGTAATCACAGAGCAGACAAAAATAAGTAAGAAGCTTAAAATGTTAAAAGAAGCTTGTTGCTCTGTCACGCATGCGCAGTTCACAGGTATGTGCTAGGAGAACAGGAAGCGAACACTTTCAGACTCAGAAACTGATGTCAACTCCGGTCTACTCCCTTCTTTCTGTGAATGATACTGGCTGTGCTCAATCCCTTCGGCTAGTTGAAACGCAAGCAAGAGAGCAAGCTATCGTGAAAGCCGCGCCTTGTGGTTAACTTATATTTGAGTCTTCTCCGTGAAATCGGGTTGCTTGAGTGCGAGGCAAGGGCGTGTTTTATCTCAAGTCTTAGAGAGACACACTGCCCCCTCCTCCTTCTCCTCTTCCTCACTTGATGCTAGCTCGGTAGCCTTTGCATGTTGTTACACTCCTAGTTAAAGTTGTGTTATAGTCTGCATTTTTATTTATTTAATTGGAGGTCAGATTAAAAGAAGATGGGATGTACTCTGAGCACGGACGACAAGGCGGCGCAGGAGCGGAGCAAGATGATCGACAGGAATCTGCGGGACGACGGAGAAAAGGCAGCCCGGGAGGTCAAGCTGCTGCTGCTCGGTGAGAGAAAGATGGATGGATGGACGGAGGGACGGGGTCTTGGTCTATTTGCTGGAGAGGGACTTTCCTACTGCCCACCGTTTGTTGCAAACCCAAAAGCCATATGTTAACGTTACATGTTAAACATTTTTTTTACATTACCTCCCATTAAGTTTTACTAGCTGCGTTAACGTTAAATAACTTGACGGGGTTAACTTAACTTTGATGAAACAAAAACAAGCGGTAGAGTTTAATACATTTCAGGGCTTTATACAATGCAGTCAACGTTAAGTTAGCTACAATGTTGGAGTTGCCGGAGGTCTTTTAATGTTCAGCAGCAAATTAGATCAGCTTAGGCAATAAACCATTAAACGTTTTGCTGTGTGATTAGCTAGTTTTTTTCCCCGCAGTAGCCGCTCTTACCCAGCACTAAGTCGGTAAGCTAATTTAGCAATTAGCTACTTAGCTAGGTTAGCGCACCAACGCTAGCTTGGATTAGTTGCGTTTGCTAGCTCATAGACGACTAAAACGATGTCTGAGATGTTATTTCTTCAACTGCATGTCCAAAAAATGTATCTACTGTTGTGGCTAATGTTACAGATTGACTTAGCTAATTGTTACAATTTAAATTTACAGTAGCTGGCCATCTTCCTGTTCCGCAGCCATTCATCACATAAACACGAAACGTTAGGCCGGTTGACTGTTAACCGTTAGCTACGTTATTCTGGCAATCAGCAAAACTGGAAGACAGCAATGTGTTCATAAATACATTTCCGCCCATGATGCGACTTAGCTACAAGTTGGTGTTTGCGTGAATATTAATAATGTAGTTAGTGATGTAGCTAGGTTTAGAAATCGGATAGTTTGGATGCCTTCTGTTAACTCCAGGGAGGGTTGATAAAATAAATGTTTCGTATTCACAATTTTGAAGAGTTCTTTTAATCATTTCCTTTTATTATTAATGTAATGATTTTTCGTGTATGGAATTTTCATACTCTATTGAACCAAAACGAGGTTAAGCTGAAGGGTGTCAAGGGAAAAAAAACATTAGTGTGGTCATTTGAATATGGTGATCAATCACCTTGAACAGGCAAATATGTTGAGCAAATCGTTTCACTGAACTGACATTTAATATTGTTAAAAGACAACATTGAAGTTATAGAGCCATGACTTACAGATGTCCACATCCCTCTATCAGTATTACATCACAGAGTTGTATTTCATTGTCTCAAGGAAAATAGCCACACCTTCTCTCAATTCTCCCTGTTACTGGTAGCTGATGACCACTGCTGCCTGTCTCAGTCTGGATAAGACAAGCAAGAGGTTGCATAGCAACCTATGCAGCCTGGCTGACAGCAAAAAGCATCTCTGGCAACCACACACACACACACACACACACACACACACACACACACACCAGAGGCAGCTAGTGCATGCTAAGTGCATGTCTGCCTGAACCAGGCAGTCTACAAGCTGTTTTGAAAAACCAACAGTATTCTGCCTATTTTTAGTTGATCTCTGCTCAAACAGGTTTGTGTGTCTTCACAGGTCTGTTTTCAGACGGGTGATTTCACCACAATCACGGACAATGTACAATGCTCAGCTGCAACAGTCAGTTCTTGTATGTTTGTGCGTAATTTGAGATGGACCTTATTTGAATTTTCATGGTTGTGTTTTTCCCCCCGTCACGATTTCCACAAACACCTGTGATAGATGTCTGGGATTGGTTTGTGGGTTTTTTGTGTGATTGGGCAATTGCCATATGTCTTTAAACACATGAATGTATTTCACATTTGTTGGAAGTCTTTTATATGACAGTGTTCCTGATCAAGACAGATATTTGCAGCTTTACCTTAAATTCTTATTGCAGTTTCCTGCTCTGTCAGGTATATCACAGGGCATGTTTACATGCAGTAATCTGCAAATGACATGCTCTTGAGACGAGTGTCTTGAGTGGGAGGACTCCCTCGGATGGTGGTGATGGCGCAGTGGATATGTCACACACCTTTGGTGTGGGAGACCTGGGATCGAACCACTGCAATACTGAGCAAGACACTTAACCCATAATTGCTCCAGAGGCGTGCAATCTCTGACATATATAGAAATTGTAAGTCGCTTTGGATAAAAGCTTCAGCTAAATGATCTGTAATATAATTTGGACTGTTTTCGCACTGCACAAATGCAAATCATAAATATCTTTGGGTGTAGTAGGGTTGCAAATCACAGAGTACCTCACAATATGATACATGCCTCACAATACCTATGATCATTATATTGCTAGACAATCCTATAATGATGCATCACAGTATCTATGAATACAAAAGGCCCATTGAAAGGTTAAGTGCAGTTAGTGGGGGGTTCGCTCCTTATTCACAGCAAGTCCAAACTGTTAGAACACAGTTCTGCACTAATCTGCAGCATATGTTTTTGGTCTGTAAATAAAATTACAGAACTATAGAGCAACTATGGGTCCATCTGTTATTTTCCTCAAACTGTTGTTTGCCATCCCATTGAAATACTCTTCAGCTTTTTAACTTATGTTCAAGTTTCCTTCATTGATGTGTTCAGCACCACCTTGAGAAGCCATGAAGTAGTGAAGCTGGGAGCAGGGAAATCCATTTAGAGCGCCTTATTTTCTTAATTGAAATATCAATGTTTGGCGCAAGCCTATCGATTCTCGTACTGCACGAAGAAGGACAACGATATGCTGCTGTGTTGATATTTCCCCACATCCCTAGTGTGTAGTGTCATTTTCATGTGTTTATTGTCCGCTGGGGAGATGTTTGCGTCCCATATGCCCTGAGGGGAATGTGTGTTCCCTGGTTCAGTGTAGCCCTTATATCCTAGCACTGTGACAAACTTGAACCATTTCACTTCTTCCACTTTTTGTCATAATTGCCATCCATTAAGCCCTTCAATTTCAGCAGCTCAGTGAGGTGTGTGGGTGTGTTGAGATATTAAATTTAAGTATGTTATGATGTGTTCAGTAGCTCTGTGGTGTGTGGCTGCTTGTCAAAAGGGACAATATACTGGTGAACAATTTTCCTCACCAGGGAGCTGAGAGTCCCTGCTGCGGTAAGGTAATTAAAATGTTGTGTACTCAGCTGAAAACACGGCTGTATCTCAGAGGGAGCTGGGGAACTGTATGAGATACTACCAAACACTTCTTCGGCTCATTCAAATGGATCACATATTTTCACCATTTATTGTCCTCCTTGTATTTCTTAACTCAGACCTTTCTAAGGCCGTGATGACATTATTATTATGCGCACATTTTACATTGGTCTCATGTAAATTATATGGTTCATATGAGAAGATGCATCTGACAGCACTGAGTTTAGCCCGCCAGTCTGATGCAGCATGAGCTTCTAACCCAGGGATGTTTAAGCTGTGTATAATCTCATTAATGGAGGATCCAATTGATTAATCCAATTACACTGTTAACTGGCTACACTGGGCCTTAGACACTTCTTCCACTTGAACGTGTAGCCTCTAATCTGTTGCAGGTTAAAGTTAACAAACATGTATTTGACAGTGATTTGTCTTTTTGGGTGTGGGGTATAAGCTGCCATTATATACCATTAATTTAGCATCTGATTATTGTGTTTTGACTTTAGGACTCAAAATATGAATTGCTGCATTTAGATTTTAAGTCACAATTTGCATAAATGAATGTTAGGAGAGGCCTTGACAACGGACACAAACTTTAACCAAAACTAGAAGGGCACTCTGAGAGCACAGACTTCCAACAAGGCATGCCCTTTCTCACAATGTTATTAATGTGCTGTGAATTTTTACCAGTCTGGGTCACATTTTTGTGATTGTTCTGACACCACATGATGCAATGTTATCGAAAGGGGAAAATAGTTAATGTATGCGCCAGTAATTCATATCCGCTAAAAAATTCAATGGGTTCCTTTCTCGGGCCATACTATAGCTTTCCACCAAGTTAATGAAAATCGGTTCAGTAGTTTTTCCGTAATCCTGCTGACAGAAAACACGACCTCCTTAAGTAATGATCCTTTCAAATATTCTGAAACCACACAGATCAATGAGTCTTCATGTCAGAACAAACCCTCAATTAAACAGGCAAAAAAGCTGTGTATGCATGCAGTGTGTTTATATCACTTGTCAGCAGTTAACTTGTGATGACGTTTAGGGGGTATTTTAAATACTGTACCGACTTGTCTGTGATTTATATGTAAAGTAATTAACATTATCAGCAACCGCATCAACTATAATTTAATTTTCTGTGCCGTCTGTTCTCTGTTTCAGGTGCTGGAGAGTCTGGGAAAAGCACAATTGTTAAACAGATGAAGTAAGTGTGGAGGGTCAACATCTAACATTTAAGAAACAACTGTTTGTTCAGAGAATAATTTACAGCAGCACACACCAGTGTTTCAGTCACTGTGACTGCTCAGACTGTAAAGAGAGCAAACACACTTTGCTATATCTGCTATCTGCGCAAGATCACCTGACCCAGATATGATCATTAGTAGTCAACTATTCACGCGTTACCAGACATTATCACAGCGCTGTGGAGTAAGTTCTGGCTACACCACAGATACATTCTAGAATATGGAAAAAAAAGAAGCTGTAGGCCGTTTGCATTTCTTTAACCAACTTACAATCATCTTCACTAAGCTCTGGACGCAGCACGGTGGCTCTGCAAAATAGTCTCGGTAAGGAACTTGTTTTTGTTCGAGAAGGAACATTTACATGCCGCAAATGAAAAGGCCACATAAATAAAGTTGACTGTTCACACAATACATTAATGTGAGCGATTTTAAATTAGCTGGATACATGGTTAAACATAGTTTACTCTTGTTGTGTATTGCGGTTGGTACTTTGTTCACAGCAATCCCCACCATTCGGTCCCAAAACATACCAGTTAGATAGTAAATGGTGTAAACATATCACCTCCCTTTTTTTTAGACTGTAAACTCAATTTCCAAAACCTAAAAATAGTAACTGTATAATTTGTCTTAGAACATAATCCATTATCTGCCATTCTCAGCAAATTCTGCCAGTCGATCATAATAATCAATTTTACGAAGAAAAAAAAAATCCATGTAAATGTGCTAATGTCCCCTCTTTGTGTGCCAGGATCATCCATGAAGCGGGCTACTCAGAGGAGGAGTGTAAGCAGTACAAGGCCGTTGTCTACAGCAACACCATCCAGTCCATCATTGCCATCATCAGAGCTATGGGACGCCTCAAGATTGACTTTGCTGATCCAGCCAGAGCTGTAAGTGAAGAAAAAACAAAGCTCATATTTACACTGAATTTGGGACATAATTGTTTGTAGTTCTGTGCAAATGTATATCTCAGTGCTATGAGGGCAAGAGCTTGTTAGTCATATGTCACCCTTCCCTACTGGGCAACTGTCTTCTCACTTCCCCCCTCTGCAGCACGTCAGATGGTAGGGGTTTTGTGTCACATTCATAACACTATTAAAGGCTTACTGACATGAGAACTGTCCTTAGGTCCTTCAGTTGGTAAGGTGCTCCTGCTGTGCTGCTGATCAGTACATATTAAAGTACTTAATGAATGAGTTTGCAGTAATAATCAGCAACATATGTTTTCCTTGATTTTTGGAGACTTTGTGCTCATTGGTTTGGTGTTTTGTATGAGGTATATTATGAGGTATATATTACATGTTGCAAATAAATACAGCAGATTGATGGTTATTTCAATTTTATTTGTTTGCTTAACACACAACAACAAGAGGGTTAGTCATTGCTTCAGCGTGACTGGCCTGGCGATCACTTCCAAATGGCATGTTTGTCAGTAGAAGAGAACTCTTACTGTGATTTTATATTTAAAAAATGACTGTCCCTTATTTCATCCAAATTCAGTCAGTTAGGATTAAAATATCATTAAACCAAATCTAATTGGACGATAGAACAAATGTACAAAACAGTGCTACTAAACCTGTTTCTTTTGACATTAAATGCACCGTAAACACTTTCCTAGCAAAGCTGTCTTACATATAATAAAGAAGTTGTGGATTAAGACTTTAATTGGATGGACTTTGTCTCGTCAGGATGATGCACGCCAGCTGTTTGTCCTGGCCGGTTCAGCAGAAGAGGGCTTCATGACAGTGGAACTAGCCGGGGTCATCCAGCGGCTGTGGAAGGACGGAGGCGTTCAGGCCTGCTTCAGCCGCTCCCGAGAGTACCAGCTCAACGACTCTGCTGCTTAGTGAGTTGGCTGCACTTGTACTCATATCCAGGAACTAGTGATTATACTTTGATGAATAACTTTGATTCTCAATTCTTGAATTGCAAACATCTGTCTTATTTTTTTATTTTTGTATCCTTTTTTATCTTTTCTCCTCCCAAAGCTACCTAAATGACTTGGACAGGATATCCCACAGTGCTTATGTGCCCACCCAACAGGATGTGCTGCGGACCAGAGTCAAAACTACTGGTATTGTGGAAACGCACTTCACTTTCAAGGACCTGCACTTCAAGTGAGTGCTACCACCACGGTTTGTCCAGTCACCTAACTGTAAATACATGATGACTACTAGTGCTCTCTTCTGGTTCTTGATCTCTGAATCGCTGCACACATCTCAAATTTGTTCAGTGATTTCAAAGAGGTTTGGTGTTGTGCTAATTGACGGATTTTGCTGTGGGTTGGAGAAACATTTGACAAATCAGAGTGGGCAGGATTAGGATTGATGACTTTTTCCTGCACAGCTAAGTCACTACAGTCTTGAAAAATGTTGAATGGATAAGATGGGCACAGCTGTTTGTGTCACTTCAGTAAGGTTAGCTTCATCCTGTATTTTTTTAACCATACTGAAAACAAATCAATTACTGACACCGGAGAAGAAACCATCCCACATCTTGAACCAAATGACGATCATAGAGTTGGTGTATTATTGTAATAAAGTGGGCTACACCTCAGTAAAGCAACAGCAATAGTACACCATGGCTACACGGAAATATGGAATTATTATCATTGACTGACAGGATGTTTGGTCAAAGTTGAGAGGCATCTTGATGAGTTGGCGCACATGTTTGTGCGGTGTATTATTTAACAATGTGTATCTATGATATTTCTGCAGGATGTTTGATGTAGGCGGACAGAGATCAGAGAGGAAGAAGTGGATCCATTGTTTTGAGGGAGTCACCGCCATCATCTTCTGTGTGGCTCTAAGTGACTATGACCTGGTGCTGGCTGAGGATGAGGAGATGGTAAGACCCTTCTGACTTTGACGCACCCTAATTAATTTGTTTTCCTTTTATTTTGGTTACCGTTGTCTGTCTCATTTAGAATCGAATGCATGAGAGCATGAAGCTGTTTGACTCCATCTGCAACAACAAGTGGTTCACGGACACCTCCATCATCCTCTTCCTCAACAAGAAAGACCTGTTTGAGGAAAAGATTAAAAAGAGCCCTCTCACAATCTGCTACCCAGAATATGCAGGTAAGAGAGAGACCCACGTACAGAAACCCTTGTATGCCGAGCAGGTGTGTTGTACATGCAAATACTGTACTTTGTATGTTAGTGCCGCACATAAACCATTCATGCCAGCCAAGTATATTTGGGGTTTTTAAGTGACAGCATTTGGCTGCTGTCTGCAGGTCCCAATCTCAAGGCCTTGAAAGTTTTTAGAAATGAAATGAGGTAATTTAAGTAATAAATTATGCTTTAGAGGTCTTAAAGGCCCTGTTGGGTTTGACTCAGGGAGCCTCACAACAAGTTGAAGGCAACATGTAGTTTAAAATATATTTATTTTCATCAAAATATTTTTAATAATGCTATGTAAACACATACATTTCTACACATAGGGGTTTTAAAACTGTGTGTGAATGATGTTCGCTTTTTAGACTGAACTGAGGTCCAGAAAATACTCGCTTACATTTAAGACAACACTGTCTGTCGGCCCCTTGCTGCCACTCAGAGGTGTGGCAGTCCCCACAGATGAGACAAAGATATTTCTTTATTCTCCTCTCTGCTCTGCTCTTGAACTGTGTGGGCTGCCTCATGTCTTAGAGCATGTGTCCTTGTCAGATTCACCAATGTTCACCAAAATTGCACATTTACATGTTTAGAGTTAATTTTCGCATAGTTTTATTTTAATAAATACATAGACTAGAAAAGACATGGAACCCCCTTAAATAAATGCATAATAAAAAAGGTTGAATTATTCTTAATTACAAAAGTTCTGATCAGACGGTAATAGGTGTGGTTTTAAATATGAATAGCTATTTACAGACTCTGGGCTAAATCGCATAAGAAGCCTTATTCTACGTTACAATAATTATTATTTTTCCTCCTGGCTGGCTACTCCATATCTTTGTGGAAAGCCCTGTATATCGGACATAGAATTCCCATATCAGTCAATACCTAGTGGGCCGTGATTTGACAGTAAATATTGTATTAATTTTACAATGAAAAGGTCTTCATTTTAACTTGATAAAACTCTTTGTTGTGCTACTGTTGTGCGCTTTTTCTCTCCTAATTGGGACCTGTTTGTCCGTCCCACCTTCAGGCTCCAACACCTACGAAGAGGCAGCAGCGTACATTCAGTGTCAGTTTGAGGACCTGAACAAGAGAAAGGACACCAAGGAGATCTACACCCACTTCACCTGTGCCACCGACACCAAGAACGTGCAGTTTGTGTTTGATGCCGTCACTGACGTCATCATCAAGAACAACCTGAAGGACTGTGGCCTTTTCTAAAGGTAACGCCTGCTGCTTCAAGGTTGAGCTGGGCACATAGTGTGGTCTGTCAGTTTTCTCCTCTAATCCCAGTGTCTTTGTGTTCTTTCTGTTCAGGCAGCCTGGTGGCCGGCTTACCGAGTGACTTTATTCAAGGGGACTTTGACTGGAGGGAACTTCATGGACCCTGCTGAGAATGTCACTTTTAACCTCTTATTAACTTATGTTCATCTCTAAAAGTTTGAAGACGGTGTGTAGAAAAAACATTTTGTGTAAAATATTTGTACAACTGTCTATGGCTGGGGATTTTTCACAGTTTTTAAAATGTGCTTGTTTTACCTTATTATCATTGTTTTCAAATTTTATATAAAAAGGGGGGCCTTGACATTGTTTTTGTCCATAAATGAACACTTTTTGTCTTTTGTTCGTAGGTCCTTGTGCCTTGCATGCGTTAGTTGCAGTGTTTTCTTTTTGTTCAGTTAGATATAGATTTATGTAGATGTTACCATTGAACTCTTCCCAAGCCGCCCCTGAGTCCATAGTATCTATTTTTTCAAATGATTTCATCGTCTCATCTTTTTATTTTTATTTTTATTTTTGCCTTCTTGGACAAACCAAGCAAGACCAAGTCACTCTATAGACCATTTCACTCTGACTCTTGACAAACTGTGAGAGCTGTGTGTAAACCTTTTTGGATATGTGCAACGATTGGGAGCTTTGTTTTGATTGAGGCCAAAAGCCAGTGTGTTTGTGTGTGTGAATGTGTGCACAATATAAAACAAAGGGACTTTATTCCTCTACTTGTCATCCTCTTTCAAAGTTTTATTTTTCTAAGTGACCAAAAAGAAGCTACTCTCTGTAATAAAAAAGTGCACATTGTTGGTGCGCTGCTACAAACTGTAACATTCCTGATTGAATCATAAAGCAAAGAAGCTTTGAAAAGAGGATGCCAATGGCAGCCTTGTAGCAGACAGTAGGACCATATGTAGATCTGTGTTCTGTGCATAGACAGACGGAGATGTGGCTGGGTGCACTGTTATTGCTCATGTGTGATGGTTTCAAGTTACATATCCCCCCTAGACCCCAACCCTCTGTTTCCATTGGATGGGCACATTAGTGGACTAATCTCCATGATTTTGCTTATAAAAGAGTTGCTATGGTAAAACCATGGCAACTTATGCAACAAACACTTATTTTTCCTGTCTTTTTTTGTGTGTGAATATTATTGTGAATGTTTTATTCAATTAAATTCTAACTATTTTCAAACCCAATTAATATTGAATGTACATCAATGTCAGGTATGTACTGGCTCCAGCCTCCAATATAAGAATTTGTGTTTTTTTGTTAATTTAGTGTTTTCAGGGTTATAAATGTTTTTCACAAATATGTTTTTGATAGACAAAATGATTAGAAGTGAAAATAGCTGTCAGGTTAATTGCATCAACTTGCAACAACTTCCTCCTCAATCACTTGGGAAAACTTCAGTAATTGATAAGTTATCATAGAGAGCGGACATTTTGGATGCTTTTATTAGGCCTTAGTGGTCCCCTAATACCATATCTTAAGCCTCTTTCCTGAAATTCAGCCTTGGTGCAGAATTACAGCCACTAGAGCCAGTCCCACAATGAGCTTTCCTTAGTATGTGCCATTTCTGAGTCTGTAGCTACTAAGGACAGGAGAGGATGGGGGGGTGTGGCCTTGACCAACTGCCACTTTTGCTCGTTGGAAAGCCGTCTCTCTTTCACATGGATGGGCTAAATTGTCTGGGTAGGCAAAGCAGAGAAAGGGGAGATAACCTTGCCCCTTATGACCTCATAAGGAGCAAGATTCCAGATCGGCCCATCTGAGCTTTCATTTTCTCAAATGCAGAGCAGGATACTCAGGGCTCGGTTTACACCTATCGCCATTTCTAGCCACTGGGGGCCAAAGGAAGGCTGGGGGAATGCATATTAATGTTAAAAAAAACTTATAAATGGGACATTTAAAAGTTAATACGTTAAACTACATTTGTTACATTAATACATTTGTGTATTTGATGATTTGATAAATGGACTACTACTACTCTGATTCAGATATGGTCAATTTCACAGTTTGGGTCCAGAAGTACAGAAAGCAGCTTTACTTCAAGTCTTCGTTTTTGATAAAGTGAGCAGCAGAAAGATTTGTCTTTTATGATTAAATAAAAGTATGAACCTGAAAATTAGCATTAAATACGACCTTTAAAGGTCCCCTACAGATGTTCAAAAAATACCTTGCTCTGATTGTGTGTGTGTGTGTGTGTGTGTGTGTGTGTGTATATATATATATATATATATATATATATATATATATATATATATATATATGCTCTTTAGGCAAATAAGTTACACTTACAAATTCTTAAAACAAAGATACTCCTTGTCTCTGCTAAGTTCAGAATCTATGAATATGCAAATATGTTTTATTTCAAAGGTTTGACTGCTGGTCACAAGATGTCTCCTGCGTCACTGAGAAGTGTATGTGCACCTACAAGTTTCAAATCACATTTTTGTTGCATTTTGGACCATGAGTGGTTCCCAGACTAGTTGTAATGTCACAAAATCATCTCAAATTTAGATATAACCCTTGTGTGGTGTTCATATTTTTTGTTACATAACCAATGTTCCCGGGTCTAGTGGACTACATTACTAGGCTTTTAAATCAATACAGTAATAACAATTTATGTAAAATAACAACAGTTCTTTACTTTAGCTCAATTACCAATGAAATATACATAATTTATGGTTCATGGTTTCATATTTGCCCCTGTGAGATTACATTTATGATCATATGATAACTTTTTTTTTTTGTGAGAAAACAAGAAAATTCAATTATAAAAAGGTAAAAAAGATAGAAACAAGATTGTTAATCATTATTTGTGCTTATTTCCTAGAACTTAATCAAAACAGAGTTTCATAGCACTTACATTTAAATACACTTGGTTTCAGTAGACCCAAACACCTCACATGTAATAGTTAGTAGTTAGTTAATAGTGTGTGTGTGTGTGTGTGTGTGTGTGTGTGTGTGTGTGTGTGTGTGTGTGTGTGTGTGTGTGTGTGTGTGTGTGTGTGCAGTCATTGAAAATAAGTTATTTTTTCTGTTCTTCACAGAAAATTAGCCAAAGCCAATGAGTTTGAGTTAGAAGAAATAATAAATAGCATAATGTTTCTTTTATCAAACGTTGAAAACGGGACCCAAACACCATACGAGGGTTAAGGTAAGCAATGACAAACGTTACTCCTTTGACAGATGAATACTAGTCTGAAGCCGTGCACATAAAATCCATCTGCACAATCAATCAATCAATCAACTTTATTTGTATAGCCCTTTACAATAGCCGAAAGGTACCCAGTACAGTAAAGGTGCACAGTAAAGGTTAAACATTTTTTAGTGGCGAGGGACAAATACTTTCCTCTAATGAACTGAAACAAACTGTGACAGTGGACGGTGCAGGCTATAACGTCATCTGCCAGTATGGTTCAACAGTAAATAGTTCCCTCTAGGGGTCACATTGTGTATGTAATAGTGTGCATGTAATGACAATGTCTGATGGCTGCTTGATGGTCATAAAGGAGACAACTGAGAAAAATCTAATCACCAGTTTTAATTTAATTAGCGCAGATTGTTCCCGACATAGTCTTCTTTATAAAAATCTCCATCAGAAACTCCCCAAGATAAGGACTAATTAATCCTGAACTAGAATGAGAGAGTGATTTCCTTCCAAATATCCATGATGCGAACAACCGTTAAAGGAATTAGAGATAGTGATAGGATTATTAGAACAACTGTCCTGTTCCACTCATTTTTTTGTATGTAATGTATTTTTTCATATTTCATAAACACACCAAGATGATGGCAACTAACATACTGCAAATGGGTCACAGCAGTGCCAAGGCTGACTCCTGTCTTGCAGATTTAGTTAAGCCATCACTGCTCAAGCACAATGATTAGGCATTAGCTGAGAGGACACTATTTTGGGGAGGCATTGTGTGATTTAAAACTAACTGCAGAGTAATTTAGCTAATCCCTAAAGCCCTCCCAGGGAGATCAAATAATGTGGGTATGAAGCTTCTTCAAAACAAAGGTGTAGTTGAGGAAAGAGGAAAGAGAAGAGGATGATGATGCTAATGATTGTTATCAAACTGCACATTATTGCAGACTGCAGCTGACCAGGGAGTCAAAGCAAAAGGAATCTAATCCTAACCATATCTTGTCTAAAGAAGCTCTTTGAAAACTATGTGTAATATGATCATTTATTTGATCAGAAGATTATTACACCCCATATTTGTGACTTAAAAGGGTTAACATCTAAGAAGGCTAGAAAAATTGAATTTATAAGTTAGTTAGGTTTTAATACAATATTAATTTGTCCCCATGAAGGCAAGGAGAATAGCCCAACTGAATACTATGACTGCTACTGGATTTTTGATGGTTAGGGGTATAAACATTGCGTCCTCTTGCCGCGAGTTAGATTGGAAGATTGATTCCATCATGTCTGTACAGTAAATGTGGAGCTACTGTCTGCAGCTGGTTAGCCTAGCTTAGCACAAAGACTGCAAACAGGGGGTAACAGCTTGCCTGGCTTTGTCTAAAGGTAATAAAATATGCCTACCAACACTTTGAAAGCTAATGTTTTTTTAATAGTTTGGATTTTGTTTGGATTAAACAAACAAAATTAACTGGTAAATTGGTTAATTGGCCAGCTTCAGAAGTGTTGTTTGGTGGATTTAGTTATCAAGAGAGCCAAAGTCCCGCCCTTGTACTCCCAGTCCATGGGACCTATATGTTTCAAAAAAATATGAACGGGAGTGAATGGAGAGAGGCAAACTGTTGAAGTATAAGACTGTGAAAATACGTAATTAGAAAGACTACACAGTTTAAAGTTGCATGGATGACGTCTCGCTGAAGCTACGTCTATGTGTATCATCCCGGGGATGTAACATAACTAAAATAAGAAGTGGATCTTGCTTGTTCTTTTGCTTATTTGCTGCAAACACTTCACTGGATAAAACACATCAGGTAAGACAATGTTACATGTGTTGTGGAACCGAGCTAAGCAAGTTGAGCATCAAGCTAGGTGATGTAAATTGTGTGAGATGAAAGATGTAGTGAGGTTTCACCCAAAACTAAGTGCTACTATGTCAAACCTACGGCTAACTGAGACTTTCTTCGGTAGAAAGATTATCTTTTAAATTGATGAACATCACATTTGTAGTCCATGGCTCAATTCAAACGGGATTAAAACATTATTTGCCCCGTTCACTACTGTTCATATTTTTTCAAAACATCCCATGAGGTCCACCGGAAGGGGCGGGACTTTCGCTCTCTATAGACAAAGTCAGGCTACAGTGGGTACGGAGGACCCCTTTAAAGTTTTCACTCTTTGTTTCATTGAAGCTATTTTCCAAAAATCAAAAAAATATATATTATTTCTCATTAATGTACACTCCCCACCCCATCTTGTCAGAGAAAAATAGAAATATAGAAATTTTTGAAAATGTATTAAAAAAAAACAACTGAAATATCACATGGTCATAAATATTCAGACCATTTGCTGCGACACTCATATTTAACTCACATGCTGTACATTTCTTCTGATCCTCCTTGAGATGGTTCTACTCCTTCATCGGAGTCCTGCTGTGTATAATTAAACTGATTGGACTTGATTAGGAAAGGCACACACCTGTCTATAGAAGACCTTACAGCTCACAGTCAGAGCAAATGAGAATCATGAGGTCGCAGATTTGGCCAAGGTTACAAAACAATTTCTGCTGCACTCAAGGTTCCTAAGAGCACAGTGGCCTCCATGATCCTTAAATGGAAGAAGTTTGGGACCACCAGAACTCTTTCTAGACCTGGCCATCCAGCCAAACTGAGCAATCGTGGGAGAAGAGCCTTGGTGAGAGAGGTAAAGAAGAACCCAAAGATCACTGTAGCTGAGCTCCAGAGATGCAGTAGGGAGATGGGAGAAAGTTCCACAAAGTCAACTATCACTGCAGCCCTCTGCCAGTCAGGGCTTTATGGCAGAGTGGCCCAACAGAAGCCCGTCCTCAGTGCAAGACATATGAAAGCCTACATAGAGTTTGCCAAAAAACACATCAAGGACTCCTAGACTATGAGAAATAAGATTCTCTGGTCTGATAAGACCAAGATTGAACTTTTTGGCATTAATTCTAAGCGGTATGTTTGGAGAAAACCAGGCACTGCTCATTACCTGCCCAATACAATCCCAACAGTGAAACATGGTGGTGGCAGCATCATGCTATGAGGGTGTTTTTCAGCTGCTGGGACAGGACGACTGGTTGCAATTGAAGGAAAGCTGAATGCGGCCAAGTACAAAGATATTGAGGAAGAAAACCTCATCCAGAGTGTTCAGGACCTCCGACTGGGCTGAAGGTTCACCTCCCAACAAGACAATGACCCTAATCACACAGCTAAAATAACAAAGGAGTGGCTTCGGAACAACTCTGTGACCATTCTTGACTGGCCCAGCCAGAGCCCTGACCTAAACCCAATTGAGCATCTCTGGAGAGACCTGAAAATGGCTGTCCACCAACGTTCACCATCCAACCTGACGGAACTGGAGAGGATCTGCAAGAAGCATGGCAAAGGATCCCCAAATCCAGGTGTGAAAAACTTGTTGCATCATTCCTAAGAAGACTCATGGCTGTACTAGCTCAAAAGGGTGCTTCTACTCAATACTGAGCAAAGGGTCTGAATACTTATGACCACGTGATATTTCAGTTTTTGTTTTTTAATAAATTTGCAAAAAAAAATTTTTTCTGTCAAGATGGGGTGGTGAGTTAATTTTTGGAAAATGGCTGCAATGAAACAGTCATTTTAAAGGGGTCTGAATACTTTCCGTACCCACTGTAGCTGTTTTTCTCTGTTTCCGTTGTTTGTGCTAAGCTAATCTAATCAGCTGCTGACGGGAACTTTATATTTACGTACACGCATGAGAGTGAAATCAATCTTTAAATAGTATCTAACTCTCTGCAAAAAGCGACTACATATATTTTCAAAAAAGTCTAACCATTCCTTTAAACCTGCATTTACTGATTAATTTGGTTACTTCAAGCAGCATAATGAGCTGTACAGACTTGTGACCAAAATATCTACCAAGCGGGACATTTTAGCCGACATTCGAAGAATAAACTTGTCAGTGTGCTCTGGTGTAAAAACTCATGTAATCAGCGTTCTATCAAACATACCTTCTGCATTTCTATACTTCGAATTCCTGTTACTTATCGGCCTACACATTAACGCTGATATAGATATATTTTCTGATAAGATAACATTTATTTTTCAGTCAGGCTGTGTTTCGGAGTCTCTTTTTTTGTTTTTTGTCATATAGTGACAGAGGATAGACAGGAAAGTGGAGAGAGAGAGAGAGAGAGAGAGAATAACACGCAGCAAAGGGACGCAGGTTGGATTCAAACCCAGGCCTACATGGGACGCATGCTCTACTGGGTGAGCTACACGCCGCCCTGTCTCGACTTTTTACAGGTGTACTTTGCCATCACAAGTTTCCCTACATAATTATATCTCATTGTGAGATTGGAGAGAAAGCTAACGTGATGTAGTTGCCAATTCCCTAAAGCTATTCAATCTAATTAACTTTGTGTGTGTGTGTGTGTGTGTGTGTGTGTGTGTGTGTGTGTGTGTGTGTGTGTGTGTGTGTGTGTGTGTGTGTGTGTGTGTGTGTGTGTGTGTGTGTGTGTGGGCAGGCGCATGTTTAAAACTGATTTTTAACTGCTGCTCCATTCTAGCATACCCCTGGGTTTTTCAGTGCTGTCACTGTGCTATCTATTTCGTTTTAATTTTAAATGTTAAAGTTTAAAATGCCCTCCAAACATTGTTACTGTCTCATAAATGATAGTTGATATGTTTGTTTGCAGTCTGTTTTCTCTTTTTAAGCTCTGGCACATTTATAGTTAAAATAAAGATGATATAGACAGAAGGAGTCGGGTCACCTTGTTGAAAGTGCATGAGTGTCTGTGTGAAGGTGACCCGCTCCCCCCTCTGCCTTTTGCCGAGCAAGAAAACAACTTGGTGTGCATTTCTTTCCTAACAGCAAATGCACAAAGCAAAGAGTCAATGAGGGAGACAGCGAGCTAAATCCATATAAGCTCTATTGAAATTCCCCCTCTGAGTGCGCAGACTGCCTCGTGTTATTGTATTTTTGCCTTCTGTTGTTGGCAGTCTGCTTTAGTATTGTCATTACTTTCTGTCTATAATGATCATATAAAGTAATATCCTTTTCTTTATTCTTCATCCCCCCCACCCAGTGTGCAAAGACAGAAACACAAATATATTCACAGACAGTCCGAGGAAGCCTCTACAAATGCTTTTGGCTTGCACAATCACACCTAATAAAACTGTTTTATGTGGATCATTAATATTCTGGCAGAAAGTGAAAGATTTGATGTAGTTTTTGCAGCTTTCAGAGAAAATTAAGAGATAAAGCATGCTCTGTTTTCAAAGAATTTTCTCTCCGCCAAGCCATCAGACATCACGATGACACCCAGACCAAAGGACTTTATTACAATTCTGTAAGGAGCTCATGGAAGCACACTTCCTCCTAACACTGAGAGCTATTACCGCTGTACTGTATTCTGTCAAGAGAAAGTCTGAGTGGCTTTGAGTTGCTTGAAGTGACTCCAAATTTAGACGCTCTTGCTTAAAGCTACTGATGGTTCTAATGTTTGTTCTTCAATCATACTTCTATTAACAAAGGAAGATCCAAAATAGTGAAATACTCTGATCCGGATATAGATAGATGAGCACAAGAATGTGTACACACAAAAATACTGTTTATGTTACAAAATAAAGCAACAAGGTATTAGATTTGTATTCAATTTGAAGAAAGCATCATCGGATTTCAGTTTTGTAGTCAGATTTAGTACACCAGTAATTTAAATGAACTGGTGATGAAGTAAAAAACCTGCAGACTCTGAGTCCTCTATAGTACATAATCCCTCAATTTGAACTACATTTTAGTCCAGGCTACAGGCCTCTGGAAGCTGCAATTTTGACATCCTCCAGCAGAGGCACAAATAAAGCAAAGCACAGAGTAATTTCCTTAATAACCATCTAGTCTACATCATCATTTGCTTTGAATTAGTGTCAAAAACATCTGCTGTGACCAGGACGTATAGAGTATGACCCAAATGTCAAGACACCGAAATGACAGTCAAAGTGAATTCACTGCTCTTCATGGATTATTTACTGGTTGATGCACAGGGGTTATGTACAGTAATGTTGTTTTGTAGGGAGGATACTCACATTGCAAAAGCACATGCATGTCCCTAAAACTCTCACACACACACACACACACACACACACACACACAGGCATTGTGGAGAGTGGCAGTAAAAGGGACTGTCATCCCCAGTAGATTTCAGCAGCTCTTGATTTATGTGTTAAATATTGAATGAAGCTTTACTTCACCCGCTTCGGAAAGTCGTGCAGCCATGAAAAAGTAATGGCAACAAAAGGATTTGTCATTTTCTGATGGACTTAGATTTATGTCATCATAGCAATTATGTAATGAGACAAACCTAAACAGAGGCAATTCATAACCAGAAAGTGCAGATGTTGGATGTTTTTTTTTCTTCAAATTTCAGTTATTAAGAATTGAGTGCACTATTTTGTCACTCACTAACTGCTCA
This sequence comes from Percina caprodes, assembly GCA_013375575.1. Classification (NCBI taxonomy): domain Eukaryota; kingdom Metazoa; phylum Chordata; class Actinopteri; order Perciformes; family Percidae; genus Percina; species Percina caprodes. The sequence goes on from JABXJD010000001.1 coordinate 6,525,050, forward strand.
ATAAACCTGTAAAACATTGAAATGAGATGGTGAATTGAGGTGCTCCCCTCTAACAGTTATGACAGACCAGTGATCTGTGACCACAGAGGAGTTCTGGAGATCTGTAAACAGGACTGACAGTGCTGTTGGTGTTGCATGTGCTACTGTGTAGTAAAACGACCCAGGGAAGCAAATACAATGCCGGATTAAACACACTATGGGGCCCCAGGGCAAAAATGTGCGATGGTCCCCTATTGACCCCCCTGTGCCTATCCTCCACTCTTTATGTAGCCCAGTATCCCTAAATATTCATCTCATGATTTATATTTAATACCAATGTTGAGTACCAATGTAGAAAGCAATGTGCCCTATAATGAGCCCTAAATAAAGAGTGAAGAGGTTGGGGTGGTGGATAAGCATGAAGCATGTCTGAATTACTTGCAGGAGTCCAAAGTTAATGTGTATTGTGGACACATTTATTAAGTAGAATGCACCATGCAAGCACAATGAAACCTGAAATAATAAATCATTATTATAAAATGAGCTAGTCTTTTTAACCTTTATAATCAGGAGTTTATAATGCACTTTATAATGTACTATTATAGTGCGGTATTAACAAACAAACTTCATTTTACAGTATTTTCCACAAACTGAACCTGGAGCCTTTGTGCTCCCTGCGAGTCTGGGGCCCATTTAGCCCTGTTGAAAATTCAGCTTTGGGCACTAGGGTTGCACGATTAATCACAATTTTATTGAAATTGCAATATGGACTAGTGCAATATCCACATGGCAGAGAGGTGCAATATTTGTTAAAGGCAAAATATGTGTCAAACTATTCTGAATTAAGTATTTTGGTGCCGCAGAGACTATCCTACAGACTACAGAAAACATCTTTGTTTGCTATACTGTAGATCCACGCAAAAATCAAAATATAGTTTTTTTTAAGATTTAATATTAGTCAATGAAATTAAGAATAATGATACAAACATGATCATTCCCTTCAATATTATTGTGAATCATCAGTCAAAATAGTCGCAATTTGAGATTTTCCTCATATCGTGCAGCCCTGTTAGGCACATACAAATCTGTATAGCATTTCTGCATTTTATAAGAAAAGTAATATACTCTCATAAAGTCTCTTCTCTCTAAAAACAACGTATGAAACATACGTTGATAGAATGCTGCATGCCAGGACTTAAGGGGGAAAAGTCAGCCTTAAAGCTATTGTTCCCAAACATGGTTGCAGGTATGCCTAAATAATATCCTATAGGGTGAGGTTACTGTAGCCTACACTGATGTTCCTCCTACATGTCTCCGCCTGTGTATGATCACAGTGTGCCTGAGGAAGCGCCCCTGGCAGAGTAGTGAGAGTAAAAGCGCCTCTTGTTATTTTCCCTCCTCTCCATCCTTTTACGCCGAATCAGAACCATTCATCTCTCCCCTCCTTCAGGCTTCACATCCGGGTCATCCGCCAGTATCTCTCTCTTGCGTCTGTGTGAGACACAGTAATAATAATTTCATCCGCCGCCGTGCTGTACTGCAGCCCTCTGCCCGACTGCGCGGCTCGCCGAGCGGACACTGCGCCTGGGGTGCACCGGTGATGATGGAGCCACGGGCGCTGTGAAGCTGCAGCCGGTCGCACAAAGGCAGGGATGAGACGGTAAGAGGCTTTTGTATGGGCCAGCCCGCGGTGATTAACTCGCCCTAACGATGTCTAAAAGCCTCAAGAAGAAAAACCACTGGACCAACAAAGTCCACGAAGCGGTGATAACCCGTGGGAAGGAAGGGGAGCTGGGGTTCGAGCTGAAGGGGGGCGCGGAAATCGGCCAGTTCCCCCACTTCGGCGAGGTGAAGCAGGGGAAAGGACTGATCCAGAGCGGCAAACTGGCCCAGGATGAGCTGCTGCTGGAGGTCAACAACATGCCAGTGGCCGGGCTCACCACCCGGGACGTGCTGGCCGTGATTAAACACTGCAAAGACCCAGTCCGTCTCAAATGTGTCAAGCAAGGTGAGATACGATTAACGTGAGAGGAGCTGCGTAGCCGACCGCCGTGCGTATATTAGAGCCGGGGAGGAGTGTGTGTGCTGTGTTTATGTGTGTGGCTGGTTTGATTCAGATGTCATTTGTGCAGTCATCTGTCACTAAAGGGAGAAGTCGTGGGTTACGGTGGACAAAGAACAGACCCATGCTTAGGCCTGTTTGTTGGTGAAATGTAGCAACAATTACGAGCCGTAATGATGGATCAGGATCAGTAACTATAATGTTTATATGGCAGCCGGGAGCCGCCGCCGTTTGTTTATCACAGTGTCGCTGGTCCGATGCCACAGCCTGGAGGGGGGTGTGTCCGTTTAGGCGTAATGCCACAGCCTGCGGATTTCTCTTCATTTTGGCCGAGGACAGGGCTTGTTTCACCAAACAGGCCTGCGCCGTAGATGAAATGTTTTTCTCTTTGCTGCTGTTCAGTCTGAGCAGCAGCCAGCCAGCCAGCCAGGCAGACAGACAGACAGACAATTAGACAGACAAGCAGACAGACAGACAGACAGGCAGACAAATAGACAGACAGGCAGGCAGTCTGTTGGCTGCCAGTCCACATTATCCCTGTTATTGCAGTGTAATTAGGCACTGATGAAAAATTAAACCTGTGTAGCCTAATTACTGTTGAGATTGCTTTCATATTGATCAGCTCTGTATGCTTTTACTCACACACAACCTCACTCATTTTAATGAAATGTACTGTTTCTGAGTTCAGAAGTGGAAAATAATGATGCAAGTCTCTTCTAGTCATGCTTTGAGGAGCTTTTGAGTGTTTTGTTATTGTCAGCCGGTGCAGAGTTTGTGTAATTATTGTGGCCCATGAAGCTGGAGGCTTGTTTGAATGTTTCTGAGCATAGCAGGGGATTTATGGCAACAGTGTTGACTGAGTGACCTGCTTCTGTCAGTCAGTGTAAAAGCAGACGGGGTCTCTACACAACTAGAACATTGGATTGAAGGAATAGCGGAGGAGATGGTGATCATCACACCCTCTGAGGTTCAGTTTTAAGTCCATATTAGTGGATAAAGGGGCCGCGTTGTCAGCTATGAAATGAGCATTACTGTGGCTTGTTTCTGGGACTTGAGTAAAGCCAAAAATCAAACCTTTTTTTTTTTTTTTGACTTGCCAAGTTTGCTCAGAGAGGATTTGTCTTCACTCATTTCGCCTGACTGTTCACTCTCAATCTCAGTGTTTCCGTGGGTTGCGTCAATGTGATTGATTATTGAGTTAGAGCTGCTGACAGTGTAGGCGTACTGTCATTTGATGTGTGAGGGGTTAAATGCTAATGTGCACATATCTCAGACTCCTCTATTCTCTCCCTCCATCCCTCTCTTATCCATTCAAACATGAATCTGTTTATTGACCTACCCACCTCACACTGTTCTCCAGCTGAATGTTTGCTAAGAACGTCCTTGAGCATTCTGCTGTTTATGCACAGCTTGTTATCGCCTTCACTATATATATTTTATATTTCTTGCGCTGTCTCACTCTCTTGCTGTAGTATTACCATTTGACTTCCATCCAGTGGAGAGTGGAGTGTATTAATGGCAGTGAGCTTGCCAGACAGTTGCTGACACACTCGCAAAATGCTGAGGTGTCATCTAGAGGCAGTCGGGTTGCTCTGCTCAGAGGCCACACGCGGCCAACATCACAGATGGATGTCTTGACTGGGGTACACAATCATTTCTGACTGCACACACACTTACACATCGTAACAGACTATTTTCAGTCAGGTAGAAACCCCCCTTCCGTCCAAGAGGGAGTAGCAGTGACAGCGTGACCTGATTGACCTCCAGAGCGAGCTCACTACCTGACTGTGCCATGACCTGCTCTCACAGATGTTTTATTTGCACTCGTCACAGATTTCAGAAAACATACACATCCACATAAATAGGACAGGACACTGCTTTGTAAATATTGGAATAATATTCATTCTTTTTATACTTTTACTGGAACTGTTTTTTATGTGGTACTACTGCATTCTCAGCCCAATTTATGGTTTTATATAAAATATAGACTGAGCCATGAACACACAGTATCGTTTTCAAAAGTCCTGTGCTAGCAGGTTTTCTTGCACTACACAAAATGCAGATGTGAGTTTTTGTGAGGGTGTATCCAGTCACCTTCCAATCTTGTGCAGTGCTCTATACACCACTGTTCAAAAGTTTAAAATCACTTGCCACAAAAGCTTGATTGAGTACAGTCAGGTGTCTGAGACACTACTCTATATGTATTTTAATTATCTTTAATGCTTTTAGGTTGTAGAAACTAGAAAGTCCTCTTTACAAATAAAGGCTATTTTGCATGTAGGGTTTGTTTTGTACATGGAGAACAAAATGCTGTACAATGGTTCAATCAGACTGACAATTAAATTTGACAGAAAGAGACAAAGATTTATCTAAGTTACAGTTGAATGGGAATAGAAGAAATCATCAGTCATTGGTAAAATTAGTGCTGTGCCCGTTTGGAGCGTGTGCCTGTTACGGACCGATATCTTGGTTTTCCAATATACAATATTTTCACAACTTTACTTTGTAAATTCTCACAAACAACATGTGACACAAAATGCAGTTATAAAACACATGTTGCCAGTATTGCTGCTTGCAGCGTCGTCGGGTGGCGTGATGATTTATATCGGGTGATTTACCATCATCCCATGGTAAATGGTAAATATAGACTAATGCATTTAGCACCATTCTATTTTACCGGACATAGCTCTTTACAATTTTCTGCTCATTCACCCATTCAGAGCTGCCATGCAAGGCACTGGCCCATTTCTTTAACTATGCCCATCTCTCTTGAGGCTGCACACTCACCTGCCACCTTCTTCTACAGAAAGTTGCTAGATTTGTTGCTAAGTTGGCAACACTGACCCGCCTCCGCTGCTGTACAGAGGCTCGTACAACAGCGTACTGCGTGTGACGTCTTTTGCGCATTTTGAAAGGCACACGTACGCACACAGAGAGTCCTGGATTTATAGTGCTATTCTTCAAACTTCACAATAAAAACAGAAGGTTACTCTTGGGTTGGCACTATTTGAATAACAGCTGAATATACTATAGACAGACCTATCATAGTTTAAACCATTTCAATCTAACTGGTGAGTAGACTGCAGAGAGGCCCAAAGAAAATTGTCAAGGGTTTTATAGCCTGGAAAGAAATTTAAAATCAAAGGGTGTTTGGGGAAAAAAGGTTCCCACAGTACTAGACCAAGTCAAAATGTATGGTGTGAAGAAGGCCCTTGGCCACAATAAATGTAATCAATTATTATGTAACATGTACACTCTGTTAAAAGGATTGCTTTTTTAACTTTTTGATAAGATTGATTAGAATTCTTTCAATGCATTTGTAATTTAAAAAAAAACAACATATGTTTGCAAATGAGTTACTAGCTGTGTCCATGTATTTATCTGAAAAACACCTCATTCGTGTTCATCTCCCCATCAGCACCAAGCAGGAGTCAAGTAGAAACGGCTGCTCGGATCACAGTGAGGCAGATTTCTAAAAGTGCCATGAAGATCATAATCGTTGAGAGGTGTTAGAATAGGATAGAGAGAAGAGAAGTGTGAAGTAAGCGTGTGTGTGTGTGTGTGTGTGTGTGTGTGCATGCGTGTGTGCGTGCGTGTGCGTTTGCATGTGCCTGTGTGTGTGTAAGTGCGAAAGAGGTGGAGTTTTATGAGAAGAGTATGGTAAGGGTGTGAGAATACACATTTTGTGAAAACAGAGAGAATAAATAAATGTATTTATTTCTAAAATGATGTGCCAACTTGTCATAATGACTAGTGCACAATGGACAAATATTACAGTGATAGCCTTGTCTTTGTCTTTTCTTTCTCCTTAATTAAGCAAAATAGCTACAGATTTCAATTCATGAGACAATGTTTCTGTCAGTTCCTTCACAGTGCTTCAGTTAGTTTTTCCTGTTTATTCTCCATTTTTGAAAAAAATGGAAAACACTATTTATTCAAATTAAATATGTATTCATCTATAAATAACCCAGCTCTCTTTTTAGTCACCTTTAATTGGCATTAATCTTTTGTCATAAATAGCTATGGTGCAAATACAGGGATATAAATAATATTAATGTCAGCTATTTTTAATCTTGTATTTTGTTCATTCAGATTGCATTAGAGCCATCATCTCAGGCTAAATCCACAACAAATGCTGTTCTGATTTACATTACAAAAAAGAATATCAAAAATGCTTTTTTCCCAACCTGAAGGTACTGAGCTGTGGATAAGATATGCATACTTAAAGCCAGAAACATGTCACTGCTTGCTGATATTGCCTGTTCAAAATGAAATTTTCTTCTTTCAAAATTGTGTTTTTTCCTCTCAAAGAGTAGTGTGGAGGTGGAAGACCCCAGGACGTTTCATCCACTCGGGTTTATGAGAACAATATACGGTGCTTTGTGAGGAAAAACAACATTAATTCAAATGTTAGCATGAATTTTGACATCAAAAGGGGAGCACAGCCAGCCTCTGTCACACTGTGCAGCAGCTCTCGGCCATAGGCTATATAGGGCAGGCCAGACCATGAGCTCCAGTTACCAATAGGCTAACTGTAAACGGGAATTCAGCAGATGAATAAAAAGTACAAAATATTAAATATAAATTAGTCTCTCAAACTGTAACTTCCTGTCCATCCCGTTGACTGTATACAGTCTGCCCCCCTTAGTTACTGTGGCAACACCAGTCCTTATTTCTTGCTAATGACCATCAATGTTTCCGACTGATTGTTGCTAGCAGGTTTTAATCAGCTGTAGCTAGCTAGAGTAAGCTAAAATGTGAGTTGGCTAAGAATGATTGACTTTTTAATTGTCCCAAAGGACACTTTTTAAAACGAGAACCTTGAAAAAAGGTTTAGATATGCATGTGGTGTCTGTGTAGACGATATAATGCTAAACAACAGGCTACTATGCTATATTTCTTGATTAAGGGTAAAGCTGCAAGTCATTACAATGTTATTTGTTCTAACATAAACTTTGAAATATTTGTATCCTTACAATTGAAAAAAACACACTTGGACATTCAGTGGTCAGATTCATGCTTTAATTTTCATATTTTTAAACTTTATTTTTTACATGGGAAAGGAAGTGTAAGAGGAGGAATAATTGATTAGTTTGGCAAATGTAACGCTAGCAGGTTATGGCGAGAGTTGGCAGAGCATACGCTTCCCTAAACTAAATTAGGTGCAGAACAGAGCCTCTATAATTACTTCAAACTCTGAAATATTGGCTAAGTTTCCATTTCTCTTTTATGCAACCTTAAAAAATAATGCAGTTAGTTAATAACAGTCCCTGCTTTGCCTTTGGAAGTATTAAACTGATGACATGCTAACTTTAGCAGTTTAATCTGTTCCTTACCCTTTTCTTTGGTATTTTTTGGTTTTGGAAAGGCTAAAAATAGACCTTCCTCCAAACTATGTTCATGGGAGGAGTTTAGCTTGGGTAAATGTGAGCACAATTCTCACATTCACTGTAAATGCAGCATGACGTAATTGGTGTTTAATTAGCATCTTAATGTTTCTAAAATGTTGACCTTTGAGAACTGTTTAAGGTTGTCAAGTTTTCTGACTTGGCTGTCTGATTCCTGCCAGTCCTCTTAATGTGGATACAGTATGGAGGGACAGATGGAGCAGAGGGAGAGAAAGCAACCTTCTGCTCTTCTCGTGTCACTTTGTTGATGAGAAGCTTGGAGAATCAGTGCATAACATCCTGTCTACTCTGTTGGTATTAATAACTTACCAAGAGATGAGTTCTGTCGGAGGCCGAGGAGGATTTTATTGAGGCTAGAGCTGCTGGAGTTCAGCTCAGAGGATCAAACACAAGCTGAGCCAGCCAATGACCATATATCCATATACATCTAACTGGTCCAGTTAAGTGAATTAGGTCAATGTAATTCTCCTCACTGTGGACACACAGCATGGGGCAATCTGAGACTGGGCTACTGCATGTATGAAATATAGATACTGTAGTTTGTCTGTATAAGCCATGACTTGGGAGGTTTTGTCAAAACATTTTTTCTACCAACCATGATGATACTACTTTTAGTAATAGTGGCTTACGATTGATTGTGATGTCCTGCAATCATCGAGTTTCTACTGGAGATTTTGGCCTCAACAGCATAATTGTCATGAATCTCCATGGCAGTGTGACTATATGATGCAGTGTGTGAGTAATTTCTCACAAGTAGGATGTCGCCATGAAAAAGCAGTTCATTAGGTTGAGATAATACACCATATTCTTATGATTATTTATGATGCTGTGTGTGTGTGTGTGTGTGTGTGTGCGTGTGCGTGTGCGTGTGCGTGTGCGCGTGCATACGCATGCATCATGCCTATTGTGTAAACAGTGAGAAATTAGGTTGTTGATGTGTTTTGTGTGACATTTCAGTATTATATCAGCTGTTTTGGTGACATAACATGATCAGAGATAGCAGGTAATTAAATAAAAGTCTTTAGAGCACAAAGCTTAAAATTATATTTGGTGTTCATGTCCATACACTATTTGCTTTGTGTATAAATCAAATCCTATTAAATGATTTTGGCTAGTTCTTTTTTGCATATGAAAATCTTATTGCACGCAATTGGATAACACTACGACCAATCACAACCATACACGGGTTGACATATCCAGAGCTCCATGTGCTTTGCTACTGGCGGAGCTAACTGGTAGATTAAACCGCCGTCATCTGTTTAGCTCACCTCTGGCCCACTTATATCAGATAAACAAATGTGATTGGTGCAGCTCGGCTACAAGGGTATAGTTAATGAGCAGCATTAATCAATGCCAGAGTAACTCGCTGAGCAAATTCAAACCGTGCTCTCGCGAGAACTCTGGTTTTCATGGGTAGAAGACTAGTATAGTATAGTATTAACTGAAATGAAATGGATGCACTCAAGTAAAATACCTTAAATTTGTACTTAAGTACATTACTTGACTGAATGAACACCTAATCACTAAGATTCCCATGTTATGTATTGGCACCCTGCAAGGCCTCAGTCTGAGACACAGCCATCTCTTACGTCAGGGACAGGGAGCCAGGTCTGTGCTAAAACGAGTCCCCCAGCCCAGTTTCATAGAATCATATCTTATTCAGTCAGGCATGGCTGCACAGAAGGCAGCGGATGGTTTTCATTCATTGACATAATGTAAATTAGCCAGCAGTGTTAATCTGATAGCTTTACTGTGGGCCTCATATCTGAATGAGAAGGATTATAAAAGCTGGCATCACGAGCTGCAGAAATGAAACTGATGGATGACTCCCAACAATGTTCTGCGATTTATGACTTTCTAAAGTGGCTCATCATAAATCCTGAGCTGAATATCCTGGATTGGAGCCAAGACCTGTACACGGTATTATACTGTAACATGAGGGACAATGTCACCGTATTGAGTTAAAGCTCTTTTTATACTTTCACACCTCAACTGTTTTAAAATTTTCTTTTCTTTTCGTCAATTTGTTTACCTTTGTTTTTATATTTATTTTTGGAAAAGGAAGATTTTACCTGAATCTACCCTTTATAACAAGTGTTTTAGTGGTAATGCATCAATTCAAAAGGATTTAATTGCTGGACTGTTTAGATATGAAGTTGAATTGCACTGTTAATATAACCTTGTCCATTGCAACAGCAAGCTTTTACTGGACGAAACCTCAGCTGATGTGTTTAAGGGCTTAATTTGCGTTCTGGATCATTTCATCACTGTAGTTGATGCTTTGTACCAGTAGAGGACAGTAGCTGTCTAATAATTTAATACTGAGTGAGGCTTCCCTAACTAAAGCAACTCCACTGCTTGTCTGCAAGGATGTATGTTTATGTTTATTTGTTTGTTTGTGTCTTAAACAGCAAAGCATGACTAATAATAATAATAATAATAATACATTTATTTATAGAGCACTTTCCATCAAAGTGCTTTACAGCAAAAATACAGATTAAATACAAACAGTACAAAAAATTAAAATTAAAATCGAGACAATAAAAATAAATAACACTATACAAATAGATCAAGGATAAATGAGCATTTAGGACTCATACGCAGCAGTGAATAAATAAGTCTTGAGCTTCGATTTAAATACCCCAATTGAACATGCCAGTCTAATATCCACTGGAAGACTGTTCCATAACTTTGGGGCGCGAAACGAAAAGGCTCGCTCACCAACTACATCTTGTTCTTTTAAGCCACAGGCATGGTTTAAGATTTCCACTTAAACAGTAGGTCAATTTAAATCATAAACATTCTTGCGGTACAGTGATATCGGTCCATGCGTTTTGGTTTGATTTGCCCAAAGGACTGAAATATCAAACTCTGAAATATCAGTCATGTCATGTCAGTTGTCAATACAATTATGTTTGTGAATTTGTTATCCTAAAAGGTTTTCCTGGTTTTCTCAGTTAGGAAATTAGTTCCAATGAAAATGATCCACATTGTTTTCTCGGGGAAACTTTCTGAAGAAGGAAAAAATTTTGCTGTTGAATTTATTTGATGTAAAATTGCAATGCTGTGAGCACCAAAGACTAGCCATCTTCATTGTGGTGGCTGAAATCTCTAAGACAAATATCTAAAGCTTTGGCCAATATAACCAAAGCTATCTGCATGGCCATATTTTACTAGGAGTAAATGAGAAAATGTGTTTTTTTTTATTTGGATGACCCAACCCTTCAAACCTTTACTTGTTTTACTTATTAATTATGTATATTTTTCTAGGATTGGCATTTGCTACCAAAACATGTGCAAAACTGGCTGAAAACGCAGCTAAGTAAAAAAGTAGTTGTGTAACACAGTTTAACAACCCACACTGGATTTAGGTATGCTATTCTGATATGTTACAATGCTTCAATTCAAGTGTTGCCATTCGGTACAGACTGTTGTACACCGTTGTCACATCCAGATATGCATTTTATTATGATTAGCTGTTTACGTAATGTAATACATACATACATTGTAAATGTTTTTAATTATCTGTGTTGTATAACTTTTATAAATGTAATTGTGTTTTTGCCTGCCTCTTGGCCAGGACTCCCTTGAAAAAGAGGTTTTTAACCTCAACGGGACTTTCCTGGTTAAATAAAGGTTAAATAAAAAAAAAATGAAAATACACTTTTAAGCTTCTATGTAATTAATAATTAATAATAATTTAATAATAACTTAATAATCAAAAATATTTGTAGCAATGTATCTGATGACGAGCCAAGTGACTGTTTTGTTAAGAACTTAAAAGTAGTTTCCCACCTGACTTGTTAGGATGTGAGTTATTGCCACTTCTCACTGACTTTATGTGCTGGGAGTGTATAATATTTCAGTTCATAGTTCATCCTAACAGGCAATGAAGAAAAGAAAGGAGCAGTCAGGTCAGGTCAATAGAGCTGAATTCAATTCATTTTGGTTTGGATTTAGCAGCATGAAAGGCCCCTGTAGGGATACGGACAGGCTTTATTAGACTATCAGACCATAGCAGCCAAATGGAGCATTGGAAAAGAGAAAATAATGCTCAGAAGGCAGCCTTTTCATAGTCACAGCCACAATTATTAATGTTTATATTAACCGGGAACACAACCCTGTTGGTTTTAACCCTTCAGGTTATTGACCGCTGTGCCCCCAAACCAATGAGTTTCTTATTACTCTGTTGCCTCTAAGGCTCCTTCATATATCTCTATATTTTCTCCCCATTATTGTTACTTACTTCTATAGAACAGATGACAAAGTGTTTAATCTCATACCTTTGCCTTTTCTCCAGAGTTATATTCCCTGACTCTTTCGCCATCCTCTCTTCTCTTCTTCTGCAGCTCTCAGTCAGCCTGTTGCTTTAATTCTCATTAAGATGCATCCTGCTTGTTGTGTGAGGAGCACAGCTTGAACTGGAAAGTGCACTCAAGAGTGACAAACATCTCCATATTGCCCTTTAAAACAGGAAACACCACATACACAAAAACACATTCCTCTTTGTGTCCATCAGTATTTATCTCATAAGCGTAGACGTGCAAGAGGATGGGAGATGAGAAATTATTTGCTCTTTGTGGGAGAAGGAGGACAAGGAATAATAAGGTTGGCGATTCCTATAACCTCCAGCTTTTAATGTTTAAGTCTCATTTGTTGTGTGGGCGTGTGTCTCTTTAAAGTGACTGAGAGGTTTCAAATGTGTATCTGGCCTTGATCACTATTTTTGTAGAGAAAGACACAAGTACATCATCATTAAGATTAGTCTGAGGATAGGGGGATCAATATTAAGACCTTTAGGAGAGAGGTTCTGTCATTTACTATTAATAATGGGGCCTGCCGACTTCTGTAATAATGTCATTAGGAGTACTGGAAACAGGTACTTCATCCACAGCTAAATGGCCTTCACAAAACACCCACATGCAGAAAACTATCAGTTCTTCACACACTTTCTCTCTCTCACACACACACACACACACACACACACACACACACACACACACACACACACACACACACACACAATCTCTCTCTCTCTTTCTCATGCACACACAGAGACCTTCTGAGGCTAGCTTCTGTGCTTAATTGGGAGTAAAACAAGCAAAAATTGACCAGTAAGGGTAACCACTGGAGAGGTGGATAAGGAGACAAAGAGAGAGAAATTGGGCAACCACAATGTCCAATGGGAAAAAAGAGGGACAGTGATGAAAAATAAGTGGGTAGGGAAATGAAGGGGGAAATTAGAAAAGTTAGGTCAAGCAGGTAGGGCTGTGGCTCAGTGGTAGAGCAGTTGCCTGCCAATCAGAAAGTTGATGTGTCCTTGGGCAAGATACTGAGTTGCTTCTGATTCTGTGACTGATGCACAACAATCGGCGTGTTTATCTGATGACGGCAGTCTCGACAGTGTGTGGATAATTCCTGTGAATGGTGCTTGCTTTGTTAAGACTACAAAAGTATAAGAGCAGTCCATTTACATATATTGATGCGGCAGCTGCCGGTTTGACTCCGACCTGCTGCTAAGCTGTCCTGTACAAATAAAGGTGTAAAATGCTCAAAAAGATCTTTTAAAAAGCAAGTTATTTAGAGAAGAATATGAAACACATTTAGGGCTGAAGAAATCAATTCAAGATAAGATGAGATAAGACTTAACTTTGATCCGGAAGGATTTTTTTGTGCTCAAGGTTCTCAATACTCACAGAAAATAAAAAGAATGGGAAGAAATGCAAAATGCAAAGCCTCAAAGGTCCCATGGCATGAAAATTTCACTTTATGAGTTTTTTTTAACATTAATATGCGTTCCCCCAGCCTGCCTCTTATTTCTTTATGGTTTTCATTTGAATGCAATTTTCATTTACACCAACATTTTGACTTTTAACAGGAAAATCACAGATGCAACTGAAACCACTGGTTACAATAATATTACAATGCAGTATAGCAATTAGTAATGGTATTAGTTACATCTGTGTTTTGACGTTTTGAAGTCAAATTGTCTGCTATGAAAAAGGTCCATTCAATTTTAGTTTTTGCCCAGGTCAAATGCAAAAAGAAAACTATGAATATGAAAAGGAAACATGGATTGAGATTGAGGTATATGATGCTAATGCCTGATTATTGTATGTCAGAGTCCAGCTGTGTGTTCAGTGGTTGACCGTGGTGGGAATTGCTGAAGATGCCTGCATGCATTGTATTGTCTTTCTATGATGTCCAGTAGCTTGAGTAGAATTTGAATGAGAAAGCAGGCAAATATATATTCCTCTTTTTACTTTGACTGTGTGTGGGCCTGTGTATTCCAGAGGTTATATGCTGATTCCTGCTCTGCAGTTTTGTACTCCTCTGTAGCCTGTGTGACCTCTTGTGGGAGAGCAGGCAAGCCATCGATCACCAAGTCTGTCTCAGAGTTTTGTTCTCCATGACAACCACTCCGTTACAGCACCACTTCACTTCTTCTCAGCTCTCCTCAGGTGCCCTCGTCCATCAATTTAAATCTGAGCCTTTAACCGGTCAGACAACCGCGCTGTTTACTCAAAATTGTAGCGTGTGTACGTTTTTGTCATTTGGATTTGATCAGGTGTTTGTTTATGCCTTCCTAAATCAAACAAAATGGCTTCTGTTGGTTTCTACATCTATATGCTCCTCCCCCAAGCCTTATGTTGGTGTACATACAAACAATGCAACACATTCATACCTGCCTGATTAAAAGAGTAGTGCTCAACAATATGAAGTTCAAGTTGAAATGTCTTTAATACATACATACATAAACATGGGCACACAAACACATAAAATAGTAAATATAAAAACATGAATACACATGTACACTACACTTAAAAACAGGACAAACATGTGCTTTGAAATGGGCAGGAATGGCAGATGACCTATAGTTTATTGTGAAACCAAACAGCTGATGGTACAGATGACCTCAGGTATCTGTTAGACCTGGCACGTTTTTGAAAGGTATGCCTCCTTCCTGATGGTAGGAGGCAAAACTCTCATACACAGACCTAGTGCTGTTGAGGTCAGTGCCAATTGTTTTCTGACATATGTTAACAATTTTTCCCAGTCTGTTCTTGTTGGTTAAACTCAAATTGTCAAACCAGCATATCATGGCAAAAGTTAAGATTGACTCAACAAAAGATGAGTAAAAAGTTGTCAGAAGAGATCTGTTAATATTGACCCCCTTCAACTCCTCTAAAAAACCCGCCTCTGATTGACTTTTTACATATATAGTCTGTATTGCTGTCAAAGTTCAATATATCATCTAAAATGGTGCCCAGGTTTTTGTATTGGTCTATCACGGTCTGTTGAGTTAGCTGTTTCTATTGCAGTGAAGCTTAAAGCTCCTGGACTAGAACTTATTTAATCAATCAATTTATTGTATTGGGACATTTTTAACATTCAATTTGAATTGTTTTTAGCTTCTCAAATATGAGGACATTTTTCTTTTCTGTGTTGTAAAGTTTCTAATCTTTGGGTTTTGGACTTTTGTTCAGACAAAACAAGACACCTGAAGACATAAACTGTGGGAACTTTTTGTTTTCTGACATTTGATTGACTGCATGATTAATTAATTAATCAAAAGAATAATTGTCTGATTAAGTTAATAATGAAAGTAATTATTATCTGCATCTCCAAAAGATTTAACGATATAAAAACAAGCAATAGTAAGTGTGAAAAAACACCAGATCAAACCAAACATCAAACGCTTCCCTCTTAGATAAAAGTGAGGCCAAATATAAACCCATATACAGTCAGTGCAGATAAAAACGGTGTATGTCAAAGTAGAACAATTAAACATGGATAATGATGTTGAATGTAATAAAATAAACAGGCATAAAGCAGTAAAAGACAAAATAATGCCAGTATGGTGTTATAATTTAAGAACAGCGGGGAACAAATGGAAGATGAGACTGATGAACCCTGTGCTTCTGTTTTGATATAATATCTCTGTGTTTGCCTGCTGGGTAGCTTGACTTTGGGCTAGATACAGTTTTGGGGAACACAGTTATCAAGATAAGTGACAGGCGTTGGAGTAAGATTTTGACCTGCAGAGGGTGTTGAGGGCAAGATTATGATTTACGTATCTACCTCAGCGAGGAATGTTGTATTGTTAATATCAGGCCTGCTATGTTGCATCTTCAAGAGGGTTGTACAAATACTTCATTACTTTAGTAGACTTTTTGCGTATCTGTACTCTACTTTGTTATTTATATTTCTAGAGACTTTTACTTTTACTTCACTACATTTCCTATACAAAAACATTTCTCATAAGCATCTGCGTTACTCGTTACTACAAAATAGATTTGTTAGAAATTTGTTAGACTGCAAAAAAACGTGACTCCATTTGCAAGAAATGTTTTTGTATGTTGGAGTGAAAGATTCAGTTTCTGTTTTTTGCTTTGCTGATGTCAGCTCTCTCAAAAATATTCCGTGTTTTGGTCCTTTCACTTCATAATAGTCATAGTTAGTTTTTTACTTTTACTTCTAATAATTAAGTACATTTAATATCAGTAAATTACTTTTGATACCTATGTACAGTAAATATCAGATACTTTAAGACTTTTACTCAAATAATATTTTAAAAGGTGACTAACTTCTACCAAAGTCATTTTCTGATAAGATACTTGTACTTTTACTCAAGTATTACACTCAAGTACTTTATACTTTAATATTCTTGCAGTTGGTTTTGTCCAAATGAAAGTCTTGTCCCAATGATGGAAAGATAATAATGCTTTACATGGTACTCAAAGA
The DNA here is from genome assembly GCA_013375575.1 of Percina caprodes. NCBI lineage: Eukaryota > Metazoa > Chordata > Actinopteri > Perciformes > Percidae > Percina > Percina caprodes. Next base: position 6,541,244 of record JABXJD010000001.1, read on the forward strand.
CACTTTAGGGGGAAAAATCTACAACCAATGACATCATCAATGTTGAAAGACATTGTTTCTGTTAACAATCCTAATTGAAATCAACCGCAACCTCTTTTTTGAAGTGTTGTTAACAGCAGAAGAAGCCTGTGGCTTCCTGATTTGGTTGTTCTGGCATTTACACCTCTGCATTGTAATGTGTATCACGTAAACTGCAATGTCCATTAATCAAGTCCAGCTAGGGACCTCTGTTTCATGTCACCCCTGTCTCTCTCCCCACATTTCCTGTCTGCTTCTTAACTATTCTTTACTGTTGAGGGCAACACTAAAATCACAGTTATAGCAGATTTATATAAATAAATAAATAATAAATCTGCTTATGTGTTGTTGCTAAGGCAACAAACAAAGGCATTAGATTATTCATTGTATGAATACCAACCTTCCATACATTATACTCTGTAAAATTGAATTCATGTTGATTCCCAGGTGTTCTTTAGTAAAATGAAAGCTGTACCTGGTTAAACATGCCCACTGCATGTTCCGTTGCATGCAGTCAAAGCCATGTATTGCCCAAATGGTTAGACAGTTGTTTGAATTGTATAGACTCCGCTTTCTCCACATTTGGACCCAAGCCACATGCGAAACACTCAACGGGAGCACAGTTAACTCACCAAGCAGTAACAGAGCAGACACAAACTCTATTTTAACACACAAGCCCATAGAGACCCGCTGTACCGTTGCATCGTGTGTTGATTGATAAGGTGGAGGCTGCTGTGGAGGGAGTGCCAGCAGCACCACCAGTAATAGCTGTTTGTGTTTAACAGCTGCTGCAGGGAGGAATGTGGGGCTGACAGCTTGAATGGGACACCATGTTGAAGTGTTTTTCTTTTCTTTTTTTGGATCAGCTGACGGTCAGTTAATGGAGCAGGAGACTATGTGACCTGCATGGTCTAATGTAATGCTTCACTGAACAGAAGCGTCCCTGATTTCTTTCTGCCTTGATGAGTTTGTGATTGATCGTGGCTGTCATCCTCTTCCCTTTTAATGTGCTATAATCTTCGGACATCAATAAAATTGTCTTCCCCAGAAATTGTCCGGCTTTGTTGAAGCAGACAGCCACAAACACATTGACTGTGATGTTTACAGCATCAAGTTTAACTCTGAGGTTGCTAAATTTGCTTATTTGAAGAGTTCTACCATTAAAGCCTCTTTAAATACACCCATTCTCCTCCACACTCAGCTGTGCCCTGAGCTGAGCATTAGTATCATGAGTGTGTGTTTCTGTGTTGATGTTTGTTTCTTCCTTGCATTAAGACCAAACTTGCTCAAGACAGCGCTTAAGGCATCGTCACTGGCGCCTGCAAATGTGAGCTAATCAACCCTCCGTGTGCATATGAGTGTGTGTAACCTCAGTGTGACATATGCTGCTGCTGCTGCGTTTCACAGTATTTCTTTTTAGTCAGTGACGTTTTTCACAAGGTCAAACAGGGAGAACATCTGGTGGGCGAGATGCTGCAGAGTATTTGAGGAATGTCTGGGAACATCTGGGTACACACACACACACACACACACACACACACACACACACACACACACACACTCAGAAATAGAAACACATCTACAAATGCTTCCACACATAAACATTTATTTTGTACTCTTACTTAAAGTCTATCTCTCTCTCTCTCTCTCTCTCTCTCTCTCTCTCTCGTTAGCACACACACAACCATTGACCATACAAATGCCCAAACACTCCAGTGCAGTAACAACAGCAGCAGCAGCAGATAGGGGTCGCTGGAGGACTGTGGAAGCTGTCTGGCCAATCCACTGGCAGGTCGTTTGGAGCCCGGCTTCCCACTGGTACATCTCCTTCTCCTCTCTTTTCTCCCGACAGTCGTCGTCTCTCTCCATTTTTCCGCGTCTTTCTGCATCTCCCTTCCCCCTCATCCTCGTCGTCTTCTCTGGGATTAAAAATTGGCTGCAGCCAGGTGCCGTGCGCGCGCCCTCGTGTGTGTGTGTGTGTGTGTGCGTGTGTGTGTGTGTGTGTGGTGGATCAGCGGTGGAGAAGCAGAGACAGGAGGGAAGACAGTGAGGTTTCACAAGGCGGCAAAAGATGTGCGGTGGTTGGTTGCAAGGCTAGAGGACGCCTGGGAGGACAGGCTGTGGATGTATACCTGTGGAGAAAGGACTGCTTTTATCAACATCTGGGCGAGCTGCTGATGAGGTGCCTGGTCTGCACTGCCTTTCTCTTCACTCTGTCTGTCTCTCCATCTATCTCTGCACATATATATGTGTATTGGTGTGCATATAAAAATATGTGTGCCGGTGTTTGTGCATGTCAAAGATAGGGCCTGAATACATAGCTCTATGTATGGATTTTTACCAATCTGAGAACTGCGACAGTCCTAATGATGTTAATCATCCTTTTCTGGCCCTCTCCTCTCCTCTAGCTTTGCTGTTTGTGAAGCAATCCACAGTGCTTCAGCCTCGCTAAAATGGTGTCAGTTTACATAAGATGTTATTCCAAAAGGAATAATATAATATTCATTATTGCAATATCAAAGTCACCTGTGTCAGCAACATGCACACAGGTATCTGCACGGATAGAAGATAGACGCATTAAAAATGTCCTCTCTAACGGTACGCTGTATGTTCTCTTTGACTATAGACGCTGGATTAATCTCCGCCGATCGGCCGAACGCTGTGAAGTCAAATTGGCAGGAGACCGCTAGAATATGCATGAGTGAGAAGACATGCTTTTCGTTTGTAAATGCATGGCATGAGACCTCATCCCTCCCACTGTCTGATGTGATAGTCTTGCATACCGAATGTTGTGTGGAAAATAAGTTCTCCACCTCTCATCCTCCTGGGTTTGGGATGAAGGGAGGAGAAACAATTCATGGACATTATCATACATATGTTGGTCTGCTCTTAGTCCTCTGCCTTCACTTATGTTTGTCATTTATTTAACTCTGTTTCAGTTCAGTGGCTTAATGAGAAGGAAGACAGCTTTTACAGAAAATAATGAGCAGAGACAGGCAGAGAGGAGGTGGTGTGAGCTTCTGTCCTCTGTAGGCCTTTGTCACCCAACCTGCTGACACCGCACATTTAGCCCCAAGGGGATCACCGGTTTACACAATTGCCATGATCTCTCTCTCTCTCTCTCTCTCTCTCTCTCTCTCTATCTCTCTCTCTCTCTGTTGTTGTTTTCTTTAACACCCTAACATAACATTGTCCTCCTTTACTTCATCATAAGAAGGTTTAAGGCTGTTACCAATCATTTTCAGACTTTCTCTTCACTGTTGGACAATTGTGACAAGCTATACATTCTGTATCAGCCTGTTTCAACTATTTGTTGAAGCAATATAATGTTTGCACATAGAAAAATAAGTCAAGATAAAGGATTTCTTTTTACAGCTGCATCATTCCATCAAACATCATATTCTAGACAAACCCCAAATTCAATCTGACCAATTTGGTATTTTGGAAACTTTGGGATCTCCAATAGAATTTAAATGTTATGTGGGGTTTGAGCGATACTTGGCTGCAAAGCATGAGTAATGCTCTACTGGGCAGGCTGCTTGTACTTCCAGTGGAGTAAAATCCTTCTAGTTGTTTGCAATACGGTGTCACTTGCATCTTTGTTGATCAAGAACCAATCTTGAAACATAAAACAATAAGATTTTTGGATATCACTCCAACAAAATGTCCCTTGCCAGGCTTGTGTGGTGTCCCATTAAATCAAATGAAAGCAAGCTCTAATCTCTCTTTTCCTGTGTTTATGTTTAGGGGGGGTGGTTGACAAGGATTTGCGGCACTACCTCAACCTGCGTTTCTCCAAGGGCTCAGTGGACCACGACCACCAGCAGATCATCAGAGACAATCTCTACCTCCGCACTGTTCCCTGTGAGTCCTCAACACCCACCTCTCTCCTTCCTTCCAGCCTCCATCACTCCCTCAATCTTTCATTAACTTCTCTTTGCTCTCCTCTGCCTCACTGTGTGTCTGTAATTGTCTTTTTATTGTCTCATTCTTAGATATCATTTCACTTTTAGTTCTCCCTCCTTGCCCTCGTGTTTTTACCTCACACACACGCTCTTCCTCTTCCATCTCTCGCCGACTATTGCTCCTTCTTTTCCTTCAATCGTCCAGCTTCTGAGCTCTCAGCCTGAGGTTTCCACGGCAACCACCCTCTTGTCTCGAGGCTTGCGTTGCCTTGACGCCCTACCCCCTTCAGCACACGCTAGACATGCACAACACACACGCAGCTATACAAAGATAACACGTCACTCTCCTGGATACATTAGGAAGCTGTTTCCTCTATCTGTATGTGATACATTTGACATAAATCCTCATTCCGACACTTTATGTGGGTTGCATGTATCTGTGCTTACATTGTGTTATCCGTGTGTTTGCCTGTTGTGGGACAATGTCATTGCCGTGATTGACATTGAGGGGATGCCGTCCCCTGCAGCTCCTCCTGCTGTCAATATACCAAACAGCTCGTAAAATCAGCTTCTCTGGAGACTGAAGCTGCTCTGACGCTTGACTCTGCAGACTACACGTTACTCTTTTCATGCTGCTTGTGGATTGGTGGACTGTGATCTGATGTTTGTTGAAGGGCTTTGTACTCGTCTGATATGTTTCAGGATCCTCTGTTAATAACATCAGTCATGCTGTCTGGGTGTTTTGAGTTGAATCATTTTTTGGTACACAACCATGAGAAAGCAAAGCTTGGATTTGACGTCAGTGATAGTTGTTTTTGCGTTGGCTGAGCGCTTCCTACTATACTATATGTCCTCTGCCGGTGTGTTGAGCCGCTGACACAGAAGTGATTGTTTAATACGCTACCACAGCTGCACAGTTCCTGAGACTCTCTCTCCCTCTTTTTCCTCTCCTTCCTCCCTCTCTCTCTCCTGTCTTCTTTATCTCTTTGCTTTCACTCTTCACTCACTCTCTCATGTTCCCCCTGCCTCTCCCTCCTTCTCTGCCCATTTAAATTTCTTTTGGTCACTACCACCACTATCACATTATCACCCTCTTTAAATTTTAACTCCAGGTGGCCCACTCTCCTTCTCCTTCCCTCTCCATCTTTCTACCTTTCTCAGCCTGTTGGCTGTGTAATAGTGCAGCTAAGGCAGACTGACATGGTGACAACTGAGGTGATGGGGACTGGCTGAGGTTCAACACTGCAGGTCCTCACACACTTATACCACGTCAGGGCATGGGCCCCTTTTAGTAGCATGAAGCATAGTTTTTTCACCACATTTCAATTATAGACGCAATAATGAAAAGACAGTTATTCTGTAAGATGTCGTGTGTGGTAATGACTTCCCCATAATTAACTGCCTGTCACTTAACAAAGCTGATACAGTGTAATGAAGATTATAGAAATAACAACTCACCTCCTGCAAGGCAACTTTGATTCAGACACTGAATATTTGAATTACATTTAAAAACGTGTGATATTACACTGATTCCCCAAATTTGTCTTAATCTCACCAACCTTATTTAATTTGCTTTTGGTCAGCAGGTCATCTCTACTGCATATGACAATGTTCATAGACATTCTCCACGAGTTTTTTTCCTGGAAGTCTGAGACACACAGAAGCAGGTGTTGCTCAACCATCAGAGTGACACAGCATCAGACGGCAAAAAAACAGTGATGATGGTCCTGAGTGCTGCGCCGCTCTGGCCCGGCAGGCTGTTTGTTGTTGTGGTTTGGAGCGTTATAAAATCAGTGTTTTTCTCCAGTGTCTGCAGCATTCTGACCATGCTGTCAGTGCGAGTCTGTCAGCTTGATAAGCAGACGCCACTCTGCATCACAACATGCTGTCACACTGAAGTGTGTGTGTGTGTGTGTGTGTGTGTTTGTGTGTGTGTGTGTGTGTGTGTGTGTGTGTGTGTGTGTGTGTGTGTGTGTGTTCATGTAGCTGTAAGACTCACATGCTGACATCAACTCCTGTGACCTGTTACATCACTTTGCTCAAGGATTAGCCATTTTTGCCTCCCTAAAAAATGAATCGAATGTGATAAATTTCCATCTGATATTAAGAACTTTATTCATGTTTGTATTGTTGCCACTAGACTGTCCGCTTTGATTTTGTAGGTGTCTTTTTTACATTCATTCACACTTCAACAAGCATACATGCCAAACACTAACAGGACCAACACATACACACATACACATATTTTCTCTAAGATAAGGCTAACACTAATCACAGACTGATATGAAAATAAAAGAGATAAACAAGATTGAAGAGGAAATCAATCAAAAAGTGTCAAACAGAGAAGGATAATTCGGAAGAAATGTGAGTGAAATAAAACTGCACATATAGGCATCACAGTTTACAGGTTGAGACATTTTCTAAGATTGTCACAATGTGTCCTACTTCTCAAGCCTTTGAGATAAGAAATTAGCCGGCACCATTTCGCTTCATTCACAGGGATCACTTGACCACTTCAGAAAATGAGTCTGAGCTTCTGCTGGGGCACCTGCTGTTGAGGAATTTAGAGAAGCGTTTTGGATGGTTCTGTTCTTTGCATAAGAACAGTGTGAGTGCCTCTTTGATATGAGTGAAGCTGCAAGTGTAAGACAGGGAAATGGGGCTAAAGTAGTAAGAAGATCTGGGACGTATATAGGAGGAAGCAGAGAGGAGGCAGTACAAACAGAAAGAGGGAGAGTGGGAAGATGATAGATGTGGACATGAGCAAAGAGACTCTGGAAGAAGATGGAAAAAGGGGAGAAGACAGGAGACAAGATAGTTAACAAAAGGAGATCAACAGGGGAGAAATGGGGAAGGAAGAAGATAGTGCACAGAGGATGGAAATTGAGAAGGCAAGAGTTGATGCAAGAGGATGGAGGGATGAGCAGAGTAAAGACGTAGGGAGTATAAGGCGGACGTGCACTGAATGGAGGTAGTGGGAGATATGAGGGAGCCTCGTAAGTCATTCCCCAGAGAACCATCTCCTCCCCTCCACACTACTCAGAGGCATAAGTAAAAGGTTCTATAAATAGCTTAAACAGTGAGCGGCACGTTTCTCTACTCAGATAGCCTATAAATACATGCTGCTTCTGTCACTTCACATCCGTTGCTCTGGACGCATGCTGCCTTGCCGCTTTGCAGCCTCCAACGGGGAATCCTCCTCTGGGACTACAGAGAAATTGCAAATAAAGAGGTTGATGAGGAACATGGCCATGATGCTTTGGATAGTAATAGGGCTGACGGATGCTGCAAAGTATTGATAGCAGTAATGAAGATGGCTATCGTGATGATGGGAGGAGATTGGTGGAAGATGTCACCTTTTAACCTTGATGCATGCTGAAGATTTTAATGCACAGTTCTGTCTATGAAATGTATGCAGTTTTCTTATTCAAATGCTAAAATATCTTTTGATCGGACATTTGCAAAATTCTTCACATAGCTCTTTTGCATCCTCATACAACTCAATTTCATGCCGAAATATTCAAAAACTACCAGAATGCTGAAGTGTTTTTTCCCTAAAAATATCATGACATAAAGAAAACAGGTATACATACTGTATGTAGATGCATAAATGTGTCTTCCAGAAGAAATATTATTTCTTAAATCTTTTTTGGTAGTGTAAGAGTGTATATGCGCAATATATTAAAAAAGATAAAGGATAAAAAGGTGATAGAAACAAAAACTATGAATTCATATATTGTGTAGTCAAACTTAAAACGCATACTAAATACAGTATTGTAGTAAGCTTAATACAGAAGATCACAGATACAGGTGCATTTCATTTGGCCACAAGCTCTCACAGCACTTTGTACATTCAGCACACCACTCCATCTCACCTGCAAAAGGTGATTACTCCACCAAACCTTTTTACTTATCTTTCAAATGTACGGTAAATAAATCCACAAATGCATTAATCATGATTGAAACAAAAGGTTCCTTCATCATTGCTTAGACCAAGACAAAGTCAAAATGCAAAATACATCTTGTCAAATGACATTGCTCTGAAAGTGCAGTTACTCACTATGCCAACTGCTAACATTGTATATTTAGGCAGCTGAATAGTATTGATGTCAGCCATGGCACACACTATACTTTATTTCTCATTATACACATCAGTCAACGGCAAATGCATAAAGAAAGCTTGTACTGAAAAAATACTGCAAAATAATCAATAGCTTCTGTACAATATGTGCAAGATAAAAGAAAATAGGTGGATTACATGGTCTATAATTGTTTCCCATATTTCATTTGATATTTCTCTCTGCCTTTGCCTTTGTCTGGCTCTTCCTCTCCTCCTCACCATACCACCCTCTCTCTTATGCCCCTTCCTCTTGCACAGGCAGGCTCTTGTCCCTGTCTCTCTCCTGCATGCTCCATATACTACAGCTGAAAATTCTGTCGTACATGTCTTAATGCAGGATACAGTAAATGTGTTTGAGAACTCATTAGTAACAGTATGAGTTTCACCTGTTAGCTAAATTGGACAGCATTTGCGTTTGGTTGCTAAATTGTAAGGAACTTGAATTGTGCCCCATCTAGCCTAAGTCTATCCATCTGACAAGCTCTTCCAACAATACCACGTATCTATTATGTATCTAATAAATGTGTGACAGGGTACTGTGATTGTTGATTGCTCAAAATGAACATGTGTGTAGTTGTATTTGAAAATAATGTGATTCAATAGCAGATAAATGAAAACTAGTTTGATCTGCATGGCTTACTTGGTGCATTTTGTGCCAAAGCAGTTATAAATTACCATAGTCGAGTAAACAGCTGACCTAATGTTCATATAAATACTCATATAGTTTGATAAAGTTTAAGCTTTAGTCATTCTACGATAATGCAAAAGCAATTGAGAAAAACTGTAAAAATGTACACTCAGATGGACACTTACTATAAATACAGGGACAAAGTCTGCACCTCCAAAAGAACATTCGGTCCATTCATCTGTGATGATTCCTCAGTGAGCTCCCAGATTCTCCCACCTTTATCTATGTTTAATTTTCAATTGAATTGGCTGAAAAAAATATATGATTTTTGCATCCAAAAATGTGTTCTGATGTTTAACTAAGAATGAAGGTTGTTGTTTTTTTAAATGTTTTTTGTAGTTGGAACACATTCACATTGGTTATTAACTGCAAAATCCTATTTGCAGATTGCTGATTGTATCATTTTAGAGTAACTGATGTGAGTGGGCTTTAACCCTAAACTGGTCCTGTGACTGATGGTGATGGGGGAGGAAGAGGAGTGATGGCAGTTATTTGAGGATGTTTGTCATGCTGATTACAGTGAAGTTGGATGAGGTGATAGAGAAACAATTTTCTCTGGTATTTTATGGTTTTGGAAAGGCTAAAAAATAGACCATCCTCCTCCAAACTCTGCCTAGCTGGTGGTAAATGTGACCACGACTCTCACATTTACTGTAAATGCAGCATGACGTAATTGGTGTTTAATTAGCATCTTAATGTTTCTAAAATGTTGACCTTTGAGAACTGTTTAAGGTTGTCAAGTTTTCTGACTTGGCTGTCTGAGTCCTGCCAGTCCTCTTAATGTGGATACAGTATGGAGGGACAGATGGAGCAGAGGGAAAGAAAGCAACCTCCTGCTCTTCTCGTGTCACTTTGTTGATGAGAAGCTTGGAGAATCAGTGCATAACATCCTCTCTGCTCTGTTGGGATTAATAACTTACCAAGAGATGAGTTCTGTCGGAGGCCGAGGAGGATTTTATTGAGGCTAGAGCTGCTGGAGTTCAGCTCAGAGGATCAAACACAAGCTGAGCCAGCCAATGACCATATATCCATATACATCTAACTGGTCCAGTTAAGTGAATTAGGTCAATGTAATTCTTCTCACTGTGGATACACAGCATGGGGCAATCTGAGACTGGGCTACTGCATGTATGAAATATAGATACTGTAGTTTGTCTGTATAAGCCATGACTTGGGAGGTTTTGTCAAAACATTTTTGCTATCCTTCATTCATAATAGGATCAGAGTTTCTACCAACCATGATGATACTACTTTTAGTAATAGTGGCTTAGATTGATTGTGATGTCCTGCAATCATGAGTTTCTACTGGAGATTTTGGCCTCAACAGCATAATTGTCATTTTCATAAGTCTAAAGAAAAGAGTCAGGTCAAGGGTTTTTTCAGAATAACAGTAGAGACATTTTACTAATGGTAAATCATGGCAATGTGACTATATGATGCAGTGTGTGGGTAAGTTCATCTGGCTGAGATAAAGCACCATATTCTTATGATTATTTATGGCGTGCGTGCGTGCGTGCGTGCGTGTGTGCCTGCGTGCGTGTGTTTTTCTGTGGCAACTTGATTGTACACTGTATTTATGTTTGAATGTACAGTACATGTACATTACATGTTTGTTTTTACCCTGACACATTGTTTATTCTGTTTGTGTTTCGAGATTTAAAAGGGTAAACTGATAAATAATGAGTGTTACACGCCATTCTGTGTTGAGGTTGTGTGTACTTGCCTCTGTATGAGAGAGAGAGAGAGAAATACATCTCTCCTTAAAGGGGTGATTTGCCTTGGCTGGTTGACTTGCTTTGATGTGGTTCTGTGCTCCCTGCAGTTTGATTGGCACACTGGATTAATTTTGTTCCACAGTTGAAAGAGACGGCAGTGGATTTATATGAATGTTATGAAATGAAAATAGTAGATATTGAACATGATTAATGAATTGGTTATGTTTGCAAAGTGTTTTCCGTGTTAAGCTCTGGACATGTATTGTCTTATCTCTTTTCCTTTCTGCGGTATGATCCTCTCACTCAGCAGCTAATCACAAAGTAAGGTTCTTATGAAGCCTTTTATATTTGTGTTCCTCTTCACCTAGTGTCTCTGTTTGTATTACTTCTAAGATCAGAGTAATGTGTAGTGATGAGGCAGGTGCTCAACAAGCAGCTCGTCCTGTGGTGGTCAGTAAGTGCTGACACCTCAGAGAGCTTGATTGTCTAATCATAACCTCTCCGCACACACACACATGCACGCACGCACACACACGCACACACACACACACACACCAGTGTTGGGCAAGTTACTTTTAAAAAGTAATTAGTTACAGTTACTAGTTATCTCTTCCAAAAAGTAATTAAATTAGATACTCAGGTACAAATTATAAAAGTAGCTAGTTACTTCAGAAAGTAACTAATGCGTTACTTTCAAGTACATTTTGAAATGCTCAAATGTGACCCCACCTCCACCCCTCTTTTATGGAACATAAAATACAGGTTCATGTATTTATTTATGATAAATCTGAATATTATAATGAAATGGACACTTAATACAAAATATATACACTCTTTATAGTGCAAATAACATAAGTGCCCTGATGTGCGTGTGTGTGTGTGTGTGTGTGTACGGGTGTGTGTGTGTGTGTGTGTGTGTGCACGTTATGACTTTGTAGCAGACTTTTTTGTAAAAATAGGTGAACGATTGTGTCATAAAACCATGCAACTTGCTGTCGCATAGTTGACAAATCACCGTATTACCAGGAGAAGCACGCAGACAGTTTCGACCTACATTAGTTGTTTAGGTTTAATTACTAATTTTAACAAGCATGTTAGTTAGCAGTAATTAGCCTGTGTCTATGTTATCTCCTAACTTACTGTATACCTACCCTCTCCGTCTCTGCTGATTAGGAATGATTGAGATTTCTCTTGGCACAGCTACCAAAAGACGTACAACTTTCAGACACGTTGCCCACGTCACAACTACGTCGTCAAGGTCAGTTGGAGGCTGAGCTGTAACGCCTAGCCTTAACTGGTCTCCGTCCAGACCAATGGGATCTGTTGGTCCACTTCTTTAAATGGCTATGGTCCGACCATGGGTGCTTTTGAACACCCGCCCAACTCCTACCTAACTATCAATTATAGTAAGGCGCCGGATTTTTCAGCAGTAACGGTAACAGCGTTATTAAGATGGTAAGAGTAATCAATTAGATTACTTGTTACTGAAAAAAAGTAGCGCCGTTAGTAACAACGTTATTTATAACCCGTTATTCCCATCACTGACACACACACACACACACACACACACACCCACCATCTCTGATTGTGTTCATCATCATGAACCCCACTATCGTCCTGTATCAGTCAGCTCGGCAGACTAATAAAGGTGCTTTTCAGCCAATCAGGGCTGATTTTCATCACCACAGGACTCACATCAGTACAGAAGTGATTTCTCAATGTCAGGTACCAGCTCTGCCAGACGCTGATCCACTGAACAACACAGTTGCATTTACAGCCACCTGACAGACAGACTTTACGGAAGAAACTCCACTCTCTTACCATGTTTAATTTTTGTGGAGAAGTTTTCTGTTGACTGAATGTTTAATTCTCTTGTAAATCACTTATTTTAGTTTATACTCAACAACATACCAAATGTGCTAAATTCATTGGGGAAGAGTTGATAAAGAAATAAAGAAAATTTGAAATTGTAGGGTTAATTCAACAGCAGATTGCATCTAGTTTGATTAACTAGTTTAATTTATACTTGTTTAGCCAGTTGTAGTTTGAAATCTTCTGACACAGCTGCTACCATAATACCTGAATTTTGATGCTGACACCAGCAGCACCGTTTAGTGTGCAACAGAAAGAAAATAAACCCAACTTCTCAGATGCACCATGGCTTAACACAAACAGAAATATTATTTAAAATCAGCACAGCAATTAATCAACACTTTTGATTAATTTTCTGTCCATCAATGTCTAATCAATCAACCAGCCAAACATTTTAGCATGTGATTAAAGAATGAGTAAAGACTACTTGACAGTTTTCAGTGCTTGGTGCAACAGACACAATTCGTTCTGTACTGATTAAGTTATTTAAGTTTGATAAACAACCTGGCACGTAATGCTGCACCATACCTTAATTTCTTTCCAAAAGTAAAATGAGAAGATTGACACAGCTCTCTGTAGGCTACTGTAAAAGCCAGTTAGCTTAGCTTAGTATTAGCTTAGAAAATCAGTTAGCCTGGCTCTGTCCAATGGTAACATAATCCACCTACAAAGCTCACTAATTAACAAGTTAAATCTTGTTTGTTAAATCTATACAAAAAACAGGGTTATTTGCTGGGCAATTTCTTGGCCGAGACAAGTCACTTCCTGGAGTCTCTGTTGGTTGCTTGGCAACTGCACAAGAAATAGTCCAGGACATAACCCCGTATACCACCAGAACATGTTATTTTTTAAATTTGTCTGCTTTGGTTGGATGGATTAAACAAACAAAATATATCTTAATTTGTGAGTTTTAGAGTTGCTGGTAGGCAGATTTTGACCCCCTGGCAGAGTGCCATGGGCTTCAAATCAAGAATCGCTAAGCTAGCCAGCTTTAATCCCAGCCCAATCAGCCTTTAAAGCTTTAAAACTCATATCTATTATAGCGTGGTCGCTATATGGAAAGTGTCCTGAGATAACTTCTATTATGATCATTTGACACTATAAATAAAACTGAATTAAATTGAATTATGAGTACACTGGACAACAGTGTGTATCACAACAATCTGCTTTTAACTCTTAAGCTTGGTCTATCTTTAACTGACCGGGCAGCCCAATCTCACATCCGTGCCTAGAGTGACATCCAAGTCCCCCAGCACTTGCAGCATGCAGCCCCGTCAGAGTCAAACCTGTCAACTTAAACACAAGCTGAATTACTCTGAGGTAACCAGGTGTGAGTCTCAGTAGCCAAACTGTGACAGTAATTGATGGATGAAGTGTGAGAAGGCACAGACCTACAGCTTGGAGAGAGACTGGAACTAATAAAATGACTATGTATGCAAAACGGCACAGTGTCATATCTGACATAACAATTGTTTTTCTACAGCTAATGTATGTTTGTAGATGTTGCGGCTTGTTACCATGGCAAGGCTGCATTGCCAGGCACTGATGTGTTGTGGTAGCAGACACTTCTGTCAGTGTTGCCATGTTGCATTGCTGCATCTGTAGCCTGGGCTTTGTAGTGCAAATAAGGATGACTGGGTGTGTGCTTGATCATACCTCTCCTATAGACCTCTTGTCACACTTCACATCTGCGATCTGTAGAAGGTAAAGGAAGAGGGAGGGTGAACTGTGAGAGTGAATGAGACGTAAGACCACAATGCGAGACGGAGGTTGAAGAAGAGACAAAAGAAGAGAGGATGATAACGAGGGAAAGAGGGAGTGGATTAAAACGACAGAGAGGGAGTAATGGGGACAAAGAGCTTCAACAGACAAACAAATCAAGGGAAGAGCAAATGAGGTAAATTTGAAACAAGAGGGACGAGAGAAAGAATAATAGAGGATGGCAAAATAGATAGATATATGGTTAGATGCGAGATGTGAGAAACAAACTGTCAATCCTCACACACACCTCTGCTCTCTTGCTGATGTGGTGCTCTGTGCTAAAAAGGATTCTGGGTAAACAAGTTAAGGGTTTTGAGGACAGTGTATTCTGTCTCTGTATTTTTGTTTTTGTATGGTTGCAGGATTGTGCCTTGAAACCCAGTGTTCCCTTTATATCCCCCTTGGGTAGTTTAAAAACTTTAACGCCTGCACAGTCAGATGGAATAAGAAAGTCTGAATGTCCTGTGAATAATTTTACACACGATTTTAGTATGAAAAATGGGAAATAGACACTTTGGGATTTGTGCTCAGCTACACAAAATGCACATGTAGTGATGGACCTACCAAAGATAAATGTTTCTTTTCCTTTCTTACATGTGCAGCATTTTTAGATTACATACATTAAGCCCAAAGAAACAGGTGTGCTATCAGATCTCCTCCTCATCCAGTCCACCTGGGCATTATTGTGAGTGTCATGTGTGTTCACCTTTTTAGATAATATTTAGTTTAGTTACTGCTGTAACCTCTGTCCCTGTAGTCCCTCAAACTCACATAGCAGCATGATGGCTCTGATGGATGATACACTGAAACCAAGAGGGGTTTGTGTATCTGCGCATTGAGACGCAGAGCTGGAAGCTCAGGTGGGACAATGTGTATCCAGTTTTTCTCATCTGGGTTTGTTGCTCACTCCAATTAACATACAATTGTTCAGTTATTACAACTACAAATACTGTGGAGTCATTTTTTCAACAATGAATCTCAAAACTCTAGAGGACAAATGATACCTCTAGCTCTATCTACAGCTTAATTATTAACTATTAATATGAAGCACACTTGGTTCCCCGCACCCTCACTTCCTCATTCCCACACATACTCACTGAGACCACCGAGACCATCTTTCCCCACACTTTGTTATGATAATCAGTCTATCGATAGGCTATTTTTAGCTCTGAATCTCCCCCGCTCTGCTTCCACCATTTGGTGACTTCCTGTCTAATTATACAAACATATGTATGAATACATGTGCACATTCTCAAACTCACTTGCAGGCCTATGCACAGCAAGATTAACCAATCATGCTTTTTCTCCTCTCAATGTCTCTCTCACTCTGTTGCTGCCTTTCTGTTTTTCTCTGCTTGCCACTCTTTTTTGCCTCTTCTCTATTATTTAGGAAGGGTCTTTGTCCTCTTATCGTCTGACACCCAGCTGAGTTATTTCAGTATATCAGCTATTTTAGCTTTTCCTCCAAATGGAATTTCCTTGTTATGTTTCAACGTAATCTCTTTCTCTTTTTACTCTCTCACACACACTCCCTCCAATGTGAATATATTCTGTAGCGCTCAGTCGTCATGGCTTGCGGCAGAGAATGTCTTCACCCCCTAAAGTGGCAGCTCCGAAGCTTTTCCATGCTATTATGAATCAAATCATTTAAGCCATAAATCTCTATGGTGCTCATACTCCTACTCGCAGCGTCACCTCTGAAAGTTTTGGCTACACTGGCAGATTGCAATGCAAAAACCATTTTTGGCTCACAGCCAACGTTATCCTTTATTAGCGAGAGCATGACATCTAATCAATAGTCAACAGCAGCAGTGCTTTTGGCTCAGGGGAAGCGTCGCTGCCTCTTCTCAATGCAGTGTGCTGCCATTTTTTAATTTGAGCACCTGCGTAGCTTGTCCTGCTTTGTTTAGCTCATTTATTAAAGCTCTGCTGAGGAGTTTATGTGGCTATGTATAAAAAATATAAAGAGAAAATCCACTGAACTGAAGACATTTAAGCCCTTATCCACAAGGCTCTTTAATTTATGGATTATATTTGTATCATTTTTGGCTTTTACCTGGGAGTTTTCTGATGTAAAAGGAAGTTGGTTAGGTAAAGATAGATGTAGAGAAAGAAAGGTAGCAATGGGGGCAGAAGGAACAGAGTATGGATTTTGGTGGAGACAGTGTTTGTTTTAATAAAAAAGGTTTTCACAGTTACTTAGTGGGTGTTGCTAAGGGGAAGGCAGGCGTAAGAGATAACAGGTAATGTGCTAAGCCGCTATAAGTAAAAATGTGTGAAAAAGAACAGTTAACCTATCTGCTTATCTCAAGGCCAGATAGTCGATCAATATTCCCAGCTCAGATCCAACAAGATGCTCTCTCTCCCTCTCTTTCTCTCAGCTCTGTTGGTGTGTCCAAGGAAGGAAGCTGTGGGAGAAGGCCATTGGCAGGTCATCAGTATTCCAGCAGGCTCTGCCTACTCTGGTGTGGGCAACAGAATAATTTCATTCTGATCTTACAGATCAATAGCTGTACCCGGTGGAAGGCGACCAGCCCCGCCTGGCTGGCTGAGCTGCAGCAGTCTTCAGAGTAGCACTACACATGCAATAGATGGTCCTCTTTAGGACCATTTCTTTAGTTTAACATAGAGTTCATAGAGTGGGCCCAATTTTGCTGCTCTGTGTTCACATTGAATTCAATTTAGTCAATGTAAGATTATAGTATCTTGAATTGTTGAGGCACTCAATATCAATATCATTGTGAAGCTTATGATGCAAAATGTTTGAATAGCCTGAGTCAGAGAAGTGATGAGTCAACTGAAGGAGTGTTGAAGATATTTATTACTCCTTATGATATAATGAAATGATCTAATATATCAACACACAAACCATAGCCTCAAACTTTACCATGGAGTTAAATCAAGACAAAACTTTTAAAAAAGAATAGCAAGTTATACTTCCCAGTTAGTATTGTATTCAAGGGATGTTGTTTTTGGGTGCCTTTAATCATACAGCGACTTGATAAAACAAGCAAAAACTTACATGTTTGCAGTGTGTGAACACCCTGTATTACATAATGCATTACAACAATAGCCTAGATATTCTAAAAGTGTTTATTAACATTCATGTTAGTTTTTAGGCAACAGTTTAGGTGTTAACTGCTATACAGACATTGATTTACAGTTTGCTTTTCTTCTAAAGAATAATAAATAAATAAAAAATGAAAAATGCTAGTCACAACTTCAGACATGTCCAAGGCAGCCAAATATTAGTATCACTAATACATACTACTACTACTACTACTACTACTACTACTATAACACAGGTCAGAAACACAGCCCATCTGTAGGATTAATACTTTGGCTTTTGTGTACAAAAACAATATCTGCAGCAGTAGAAATGTTACAAAATGGGAAATGAGAGATACTAAAATATTAAACTGCCCAGTTATTACATGGGACATCACGCATAATTACCTCACCTGTGTGACTGCAGTGTAAAGCAACAATGAATCAACAATGTGGTCATGATGTGCAGTAGGCCGATATAGCCCATTATACAATAAGCATTGGCCCCATTCACAATTCAACTGGTTCTAAGTGTTCAGGATCAGTGTTGGAATGCATCAAAAAAAGTGGATGGTGACACACACACTCTCTCTCTCTCTCTCTCTCTCTCTCTCTCTCTCTCTCTCTCTCTCTCTCTCTCTCTCACGGACATACCTGTGGTGTTTTGGATTAACAGTGCCCTACTGAGCTGAAAATTGGATTACTGTTGGCACAGTGGGTACTTTACCACCATTTAGAGCCACGACACACAGTTGAGAACAAACATGTATACACACAATGACAGTGATATGGCGTAAGGATTTTGTCATCATATCTTGCAAGCTCAAATTATATAATTTATTATATGCGCAAGGATTTTCAGACATTTCAAGCATTGCACATATCCTAACAACAGAACGGATGAGAGACACTTTATTTATGGTGCTGTCTTGCGCTAAATTGTTAATAAAGACTATATATACTGTATATGTAATGTATACTCCGGGCTTCCTGAACAATAGCTGTGGATGAGATTGCTATAAAAGTGACCAATGATAAGAAGGCCAACTTGGTTTCCGCCCCCAAAATGTCATAATTTGCTCATGAGCATGTTTTATTGCGCTTGCGAAATATGACATAATCTTGACCCTATACAGAGATAAGTACAAACAAACACGTATATACACAGTATGGCAGTGTTGGACAGCCTTATAGACAGACTATAGATGTCTGATGGTCTAGTTTCACTTCTTTCTGACTCAGGTCTTTCTAAGCTGCCATCTCTGCTCCCAGTGGTGAAGTAAATACAGCAGCGAATGGAGCAAAGTGGTGACAGACGATGAATGGAGATGTAATGATTAAGATTTCACACTGGTTGAGTTGGAGGATCCTGCACTCCACGAGATGACTAACCCCCTACTCACTCAGTGTTTGCACATGTGTGTGCAAAATGTATCTACAACACATCCACCACCTGCTGTTTTAATCTCCCACAGCTCACACTTCAACTACTGTATGATACTAGTAAGTGTTTTTTACCTGGCATTAATATCAGAGCACACAGTAGTGTGTTTTTGTCAGATCTGCAGATCGCCTCTTCAGACCTGCACTCTTCAACTGTTGCAGCACAAATCTTACACATCAGCCAGGTCTGACATTCTGGCAAGAAGATTCTGGTCGAAGCCACGGCCAGATCAATCCAACTTCAATCAATCATCCTTTTTTTTTTAACATGTGAGTTCTGTGCTCTGAGAGTGGACTCCCTCTTCAGGCCTGGCCAATCGCTGTTTTCAGGCATGATCAATGGAGAGCAGGAATGAACACCAGCAAGCCTAAGCTGAAAGTCCAGTTGGCAGAGACACAAACGCAGCACCTCATTAAACTCAAAATTCCCATGGCCGCCATCACACAGCCAAGCCTCGGCGGCGCAGCTCTGATGGAGAGCTCTAGAGCATTTATGTAGGAAGGCTCTAATTGCAACATGGTGATGTGATGCCTCTGCATTCTTGCTGTTCCAACAATAGTCCAGTCATCACTATATTGCATGCTGTGTAAGGAGATTTGAGTTATGCTTGGTAAAAGTGCCATATTGATTAACTCATTACTAAAACAGCACCGGATTGGCTTGCAGGGACTGAATAACGGCAGTTTGCTGTTTGAGCATGCTTTTCCCATCTCCCCTTGCTGTCACTCACACATAATTGTGTGAATGGATTTGGCTATCACAAGAGATGACTCTTCACTCAGCCTCTTCTGTTCCGTTTCCTTTCCCCTCCCACTTCCTCTGATACACTTTGTAGCCTCAAATCTGTCGTCTTTTTCTGTCCAGACCTTTTTCTGGGCTCTTTCTTTGCCTTCCTGCCTTTTCTTCTCAAGTGCCCTATTTGGCCCTGATGGCTCTCTCTCTCTCTCTCTCTCTCTCTGAAGTATCTTCCATGGGTCAAATATGTCAATTTAATGATAATTATACCTCTCAAGTTTGTTCTGTAATTTAAAAACCGTAGGTCCAAAGGGCAAAAAAATCTCTCTCTCTCTCTCTCTCTCTCTCTCTCTCTCTCTCTCTCTCTCTCTCACACACATACTTTCTCTCTCTTTTTGCAGGTACCACCAGGCAGCCTAAGGAGGGGGAGGTGCCAGGGGTGGACTACAACTTTGTGAGTGTGGAGCGTTTTATGGAACTGGAGCAAAGTGGAGCCCTGCTAGAGAGTGGAACCTATGAAGGTGAGTGTTAGGAACGCTGTGGCTGCTTTGCGGAAAATACTTTGCATCTGCGAGACAAGTATGGGTATGGTAACAATGGTAACAAATGTTTCAGTAGAGCTATTTTACTATGTTTTTTAAATGCATCTTATGTAACTCTGCAGATATCTTCACTTGATGGATCAGGCCTGTCAGGTGATGTTCTTACACACAGCTTGAAGATCCCTTATATATCCCTTATCGTCATTTTTATATTCCCTAACATACCTGACCTTGACTAAACTGATTTGTAGGGGTAGGGGAAAAAATTTAAAATTGTATGTTTCAGGATTAATTTTTTTTTGCAACGAGTTTAAAATGTATTTTAAACTCATACAAGTATTTAAAACAAAATATGAATTTAATTAAGAGTATTTTTCCATACTTTAAAACGTGTCTGGAAGAGGACTTTACGTAAACAAAATTAGTCTTTTGCGTAGAGTCATGTATTACAGCTTCCTCTGGTTGTTAAACGGATGGATGACTTATTCTGTGTGTGTGTGTGTGTGTGTGTGTGTGTGTGTGTGTGTGTGTGTGTGTGTGTGTGTGTGTGTGTGTGTGTGTGTGTGTGTGTGTGTGCTGGATGAATGCCATTTCCAAGTCATGTCAAGTCTGTGCATCTGCTCTGCTATACTGTCAGGGATACATCTACGGATGGGAGATTTGCTGGTTCATTTGCCTAGTAGCGATTTTTGTGAGCATGTGCGGCTGAACACACACACGCAAAAGATGTGTATTGTGGTATGAGCACCTGTGTGTGTGTGTGTGTGTGTGTGTGTGTGTGTGTGTCCCCTTTTAAATGTTCCTTTTATAACTGTATGTGTTTCATGTTTACAGTGTATGAATGCCCTTAACGCAGAGTTTACTAATGCCCACTTGGGGAGGTTGTCTCTTTCTGGGTGGCTGCACTGAATGTGCTGCAACTCATTTTGTAATGCACGTTAAAATAAGACAGAGGAGAAGAAGGAATGAGAAAGAAAGGGGTAAAGAGAACAAAAATAGGGAGAAAGATTTCAGAGAACTCTTCAAGGTAATTGTAATGCGTGAGGATTGTGCGCGGGTGTGTGTGCAAGGCTTGGTACACATAACCACTTATGTATGTGATGATGTGAGATGAGTCACAGCTGAAGGTGGATATTGAACAGTGCATAAAGCAGAGATGCTTCAGGCAAAACCAGACGCATTCAGGATCAGGGGAACATTGCGTTTTGAAAACCAGTGTGGTGCATAAGGAGGAACGCTGACCTAAACTTATCTCAGTATGCTTTATGTTCTGCAGATCAGTTTTTTAGGTTGCCCCTAAGCTTTCACAGGTGGATGCTTGCTGCCTATGCAGTTTCATACTCATGTCTTTGTTTACATGCACTCGTGTGTGCACATTTATAATTTGTTATGATGTCATAAATCTGTTTGGTGGCCAGCAGGGTAAGTATACTTATTGAGGAAGTGGCTGGGATAGAGCTCTTCCTAATATCCATCCACCTCCTGCTGGGATGTAAGTAAACTGACGTCTGTGGACTCTTTTCTGCTGATCATCCTATTGTCCTTTATTGCTGCCTCCTTCACTCTTCTTTGCTCAACTGTTGTATAACACCCACAGCTCTCCACTTTGAAGGATTGTAAATAAGACATCTCTTTCTCTTACTCAAACTAAATATTCAATCACAATATATTTCCCTGACAGTAAGGGTCTTCAATTTAAAATAAAATTGATTTATTGTGGGTTAAGAGCAAAGAAATGTGCTCAGTGAAATATACATATTAAATTACATATTATAATATATTATAAATACACCTAGCACAGCACATAAATCACAGATGCTTTAATGTATATTTTTATATAAATTATATTTTTGCTAAATTGAAGCTGTTTCCATTTCCAGTTAGATACCCTGTGGTCCTTAATGTATTGTCCTTCTTTCCTCATTGTACTGTACTTAACATCTGCCATTTTCAGATGTTCTTCTACTAGCAGTAGCATTTCAGTGGGTGTGGAATGACAGAAGCCCAATGTTATTTTCGTGTTTTGCTTTAATTCTTTTGCTTGCGCCTCCAAACAGAGCTGCTTGCACCCACATGGGTGGAATGACACAGCTGGGGTTGTGTTTATACAGATCGGGTGTTTCTGTGCAGTTTTGGTAACGTGTTTATCATGAAATTGTTCCTGTTTCTATCTGCTAAGCTAATCCACACAGGAAGCGTATACTAATAAGATACTTTCTTGGGTCCCATTGAAGGGCTGGGGACATGATCTTTAATTAAAAACTAAATATAATTTTTCTAGATAAAACAATATATTCTCTGTCTGTCATGTAAATGGGGTATTTACAGGGAGAAATACTCTAAGGAAAACCATGACTGTTGCTTTTCTCACTCAACCATTTGTAGTTGTAGCTGTATTGTACACATGCAAATGTACCCAAATATGACTAACTGAAAGCAACACTTTAAACTATTTAGTAAATCAAAACTACAACAACAGACACACATGAATATGGAGAAATATATTGTAATTGTCCTAAGACACTGTAGTTGTAGCCCGACTGCACAGCTATCATTATGTTCCAAAATAGGTTGTGTGCATCATTAAGCAGAGAAAGCTCAGTGACAGAATTTTCTTAGCTGCCTTTACATTAATTTATCTTAAAAATGGACATAATCTGCTTGTTGGAGACATATTTAGAGTGTTGTTTTTATATTTGGAATTATGCTTTTTTGTGCTTTAAGTTATTTTTCCTCTGGAGAAGTTAAAATCTCACCCCAACACGTTGAGGTCGCTGTCTGCTGTTGAAGATATATTTGGGTATTATTAAAAAAAACAATTAATATGTTATACTTCCAGCTAGTCTATATCCTTGACGTTCAACTTCTGGGTTGCTCCCGTGCAGCAGCAAATTTCACCTGATTCCGTTTCCTTTCGCTTACTTTGTGTTGGAATTTTAAATTTGGTGGATTAATGAGGACTGTTATTAACTGCTTCTCAGATAGCTGCATGGTAAATTGACACAGCTAGCTAGACTATCTGTCCGATCTCACAACTTACACAACTATTTTACAGTGGCTCCGTGCAGAGCTTAGCGCCCACGGGGATTCTGATTGGTTTAAGGAAATGCCAATAAACCAGAGCATGTTTTTCCCCCATCACCGAATGCTATTTGGAGTTGCCAGACCCTCATTTGGGCACTTTGAAGGAGGGTCTGGAAAAGCGAGACTAACTGCCAGCTAACATTGTAATAATCTTTGTTCAAATATACTGTCCCATGTGTGCAACAATTGTAGTTTAGGAAGAGTCAGCTTAATTTAGAAGAACAGAGAGCTACGGCTTTGAGAGCTAGTATAGTACTAGGTCAGCTAATTTAACATAACATTAGCAGCAGTGCAAAAGTTTTAGTCAACCCACAAAGTACCATGAAAGAGACTACCTTACTGTATCTTGATAGGTATCTGTCCATTAAAACAAAACCCAACACCTTAGCCAAATCTAAAAGAACCTGCATGACTTTGATTGTGTAATCATTGCGGGTGATTTTAACATTCATGTTGACAACCCCCAGGACAGGGGGACCAAAGAACTGTGTTGTGTTTTTGAGAACTATGGACTGACTCAGCATGTGACAGAGCCCACACACAATAAGGGACACACTCTGGACCTGATTGTCTCCAAGGGTCTGAACATTTCCAAGGTTGTGGTGACTGACTTTGCTTACTCTGACCATTCCTGTGTTTTCTTTAGCGCACTATATCTGTGCCAAAAAGTGTCCATACAAAGATAATCAGAAAACGGTATATCACTGAAAACACTAGTGAAACCTTTATTCAGCTTTTCTCCTCCACACCATTTATAATATGGAACTGAGGAATGCAAGGAGGTCCTTCTTCTCTGATATTATCTCTAGAAACAATAATAATTCACGTGCTTTGTTTGCTTCTGTCGATAGATTAACAAACCCTCCAGTACCAGTAGCATCTGAACTTTTATCTACCTGCAATGACTTTGCCTCCTTCTTCAAAGACAAAATTCAGAAGATTAGACAAACAGTCAGTGCCTCCATATCAAGTACAAGATATGTGTTGTCACAGTGTTCAAGCAAAACTAGTTCCAATATGACAGAATTTCATACGATCAACCATAAAAACCTTTAGGACATTATACAACATCTGAAAACCTCCTCCTGTTGCCTTGATATTCTACCAACGGGTGTTTTCAAAAATGTTTCGAATTGTTTGGCTTCTGATCTTGTACAGATTGTGAACAGGTCTCTTCTTTCAGGTATCTTTCCACAGGCCCTGAAAACTGCAGTAAAAAGAACAATCTAGACACATCACTAATGAGCAACTATAGGCCAATATCAAACCTTCCGTTTTTAAGTAAAATCATTGAAAAAGCGGTTTTTCAGCAACTCAACTATTTCTTGTCACTAAACAACAGTTTTGATACCTTTCAGCCGGGTTTCTGACCACACCACAGCACTGAGACGGCTCTCGTTAAGGTCTATAATGACATCCAGCTTAACACAGATAATGGCAAAAATTCAGTCTTAGTATTACTTGATCTCAGTGCTGCATTTGACACAGTCGACCATGACATATTACTAGACTGATTGGAAAACTGGGTTGGCCTTTCTGGTTTAGTACTAAACTGGTTTAAATCCTACTTACAGAATAAAGATTACTTTGTGTCAATAGGTAATTATACATCTGAACTTACAAATATTACGTCCGGAGTTCCCCAAGGCTCCATTCTGGGGCCTCTTCTGTTTAACATCTACATGCTTCCACTGGCTCAGATTATGGAAAACAACAAAATAAGTTACCTTAGTTATGCAGACGACACACAAATTTACATAACCTTATCGCCAGGGGACTATAGTCCAATACAAAAACTGACTAAGTGCATCGAACAAATTAACAGCTGGATGTGCCAGAACTTTCTGAAATTAAATGAGGGAAAAACTGAGGTGGTTGTTTTTGGAGCAAAAGAGGAACGATTAAAAGTCTGCGCTCAGCTTCAAACAACAATGTTAAAAACAACAGACAAAGCCAGAAATCTTGGTGTAGTCATGGACTCTGACCTGAATTTTAACAGCCACATTAAGACAATTACAAAGTCAGCCTATTATCACCTTAAGAATATATCAAGGGTTAAAGGACTTATGTGTCAACAGGATTTGGAAAAACTTGTCCATGCTTTCATCTTCAGTAGACTTGACTACTGTAACGGTGTCTTTACAGGTCTCCCTAAAAAATCAATCAGACAGCTGCAGCTGATTCAGAACGCTGCTGCTCGGGTCCTCATTAAGACCAAGAGACTGGATCACATCACTCCAGTTCTGAAGTCTTGACACTGGCTTTCTCAAAGAATTGATTTCAATGTTCTTTTGCTAGTTTATAGATCACTCAATGGTTTAGGGCCGAAATACATTTCTGATCTGCTAGTACACTATGACCCCCCCAGACTTCTCAGGTCATCTGGGACAGGTCTACTTTCTGTTCCCAGAGTCAGAACTAAACAGGGAGAAGCAGCGTTCAGTTTCTATGCTCCTCATATCTGGAACAAACTCCCAGAAACCTGCAGATCCGCTGTTACTCTCAGTTCTTTTAAATCAAGGCTGAAGACCTTTCTTTTTGATGTTGCCTTTCTTTAAATGACTGTTAATTTCTTTAATGTTTAATTTCTTATACTGCACTGTAACTTTTTATCTTGTGTTTTATGTATCTTAATGTTATTTTTATCGTTTTTGTTTTTTAACTGTTTCATAACTGATTTTGTGTAAAGCACTCTGAATTGCTCTGTAGCTGAAATGTGCTATACAAATAAAGCTGCCTTGCCTAATCTATTTTCCTTCTAATTCAACAAAAAACAGTTGAACACTTACTTTAGCTAATTTGCTGATGAGCTGATATATTTGTGTCAAGGTTACACCGAGTAACAATCTTTAAAAACACAAGCTACATGAGTGTTAGCAGCATGTGTTATTCACATGGTAGTATGTCCTGCTGGGTCCACTCTAAACTTTTATTTACAGTTACACTGACCCAACACTCATGGCAAACCTGAAACCTGAACTGAGGCAGACTAGAAAGTTTGGATGATATATTAACTGTAAGATGTCTGGGGTGTATTTATTTCAGGATTGGGTGAATGTTGTATACTGAGCTTGAATAATAGGGCAGAAAACTTTCAGAAGTGAAATGGTGAGGTAGAAGCACATTAATGACATTAACTTCTATGTGAGGAGTTGGCTTTTGTTTTCCCCCAGTATTGTTTTCTTTATAATTTTCTCTTTCTTTATTAGAATGCAATTTTGTATTTTGGTTGACTTCTCTTGTTTATATGTTTGTGTTTTGGTGGGTTCAGTACAGAAAATTAAGGACATTAGAGTATAAAAATAGGCTGTTATTTTCTGATTTACAACATTGTAAAATAAATACAAAAATAAGTTCTAAAAAAAAGCCTATTTACATACTGTATTCTGTTTGGGTCTGTTCATGTTTTCAGGCAGGCAAGTCTATTTGGAGATCTCTACTATTAACCACTGCAACTGCTAGTTTTTTCATGAAACATTAGCCACGGTCCAGATGCACAAAATTGATTAGATTTATTAGAAATAATTAGTTTCCAGGCAAAAAACACAGTTAAGTTATCTCTGCTGTAGAGACAACTAAGTCATACATTTTTAAAGGCAATCATCTGTTCAAAGTCACAATTGCCCACAAGCGGTAGACCTCCACTCTGCCTGCCAGTCAGTGTGTTACATCACCTGAGATCCTGTTTTAGTCGTACATGTGGCCTTTTACACAAATGCCGCTGTGTCTCTCTGCCCTCAGATAATTTCTACGGCACACCAAAACCTCCAGCGGAGCCGTCCCCCGCAGCACCTCCTCTGAATGTAAGTGAGGCCCTGCTGCCCGGAGCCCGGCCCAGCGCCCAGGGCAAGAGGAAGAGGAACCAGTCAGTCAGCAACATGGAGCAGCGTGCCAGCCTGGAGCCACCTGAGGAGGAGGAAGAGGAGAGCCCGGTTGTCAACGGCAACGGGGTGGCCATCACACCAGGTAATGTAGGCTGAGAGAAAAAAAACTGTTCCCTGTTGTGATGTTTATATATCATATTTTCAATCTAAAGTACTTGCGACTGAAATTAGATTGAAACACGGTCTGCTTCCCTTGTGTCGTGACAATGATGACATTTTAAAACATCATATTTAGGTGAGGAGAAAATCTGTCTGGAAGGCCTGAACTGTCTCACTGATATGATTGACTGGTATGATCATTGAAAAAAAGTCAGTTTTCAAAGCAATTGTTACTGTTCCTTTTTATTGTCCCTTATGGATAAATCAACTGTCTCTCTTCTCATTTTGTCTTGTTTCATGGCTGCAGTTATACAGTCCAGCCCATGCAGATGGCTACAAATCTGTACCCTGACCAGTCATTATAGACATGAACAGACTGTTGGCATGAGTGTGAACTGTACAGGTTCTCAATAACCTTATATAACACAATACACAAGGGCACCTTAATGTCTACACTATTATCACTGTCCATAGTCTCATTTTGGCTTCAGCACTCGTCTCTCTGTCCTCTCATTTCTGTCTCTCCTGCTGTCTTTGCTTTCCCGCCACTGGCCTTTGTCCTTGTTTCTATTAATACCCCAATTCTCCCCTCTCTCTTCCTCTCCTCTACTATCTTCTTCCTTCTGACCTCTCTTGCATTTCTTTGTCTCTGTGGTCCTGTTCCTCTTTTTCCCCATCTCTCTTTGTAGTCTGTGTTGTTGTCGCTTATTATTATAAAACAATAAAACATGCAACAACACATACTACATATATATATATATATATATATATATATATATATACACATTTTATGGGTATTCTATGTATTCTGACCTAGATTGTAACAGAAGGAAATACAGTAATCCTTACTTTGCTAAGTACTTTGCTTTTTTTTCAGCCATCACGACAAAATTATAAAGCTCTGTAATTTAAGGCTGAAGTTTTGTATGTTTAGAAGAAAATAGACTTATCTGCCTGCCTGACAAAAATGATGGAAAAATGAGTTCCGCATAGGGCTGCACGATTATGGCCAAAATGATAATCACAATTATTTTGATCAATATTGTGAACACGATTATTCTCACGATTATTTGTTGATATTAACCAAAACAAATGTTATAGTCACATAGGCTATTTAAAACTGTTTTCACATCCATATTGTGCTACATTCTTCTTATGTTGAAGTTGTATGTTGTTTAGACATACAGCTGCAACACATGTAAATAAAAATTAGCTGTCTGAAATAAAAACCTAGGATTTTTTTGTATCTCTGAGAAAGCTCAGAGCTAGGGAGAGAGGGGGAGTGCGATGGACGTTTAATGCTACTCACAGGGTGACGGCTGATTCACAATGAATGGGTCCATCACGGGTTGAATGGCGGGTTAGCGGAGTTGCACACATCGTGTATATGAAATGTCTGTACCGTCACTGCGCTGCATTTCTATGATATTCTGGCCATGGGTCACATCTCTCGCCCAGGTCCAGCAGGCTCCGTCTCACACGCTGTTACTCTGCCAACTGAAGTTAGTTGCATTCAATAACTTCTTCTGTGTTTTTCGCCGTGGCCGCCGCAATAGCAGATAGTTTACCAGCAGAAATACAGGTTTGCCTCCCATTCTTAACAATAAATACAATATACAGCTGTTTTAGTTACAATTAAAACTGTAGACAAATGTCAGAAGTGTGGACTGGACAGGCGGGGATAAGTACATTGGCACGACACCGGCGGCCGCTGTGTGGCGGGGTTTCGCGGAGAGTAAGAGGAGAGATCCAACACAGGCATGGCTTTACAGAAGAAATGGGTCATGTAACAAAAAATTCAAACATATCGATATAAACAACATTGCAGTGGATGCGAGGACATTAGGTGCACCGGTGCGACCTAAAGGAAAAATAATACTCGCGCTCGAGCAACAGACGCTAACTAGAACCAACTAGCACTGCTGAAAAACACAGATGGGACAAAATGTTGCGTTTACTGGTAAACTGGTAAACCTTGAGACCGACGTATGACCGACTGCTATCTGTTGAATTGTCCTCCCGTTACTCTGTCCTCTGTGACTGTCTACATCTAAAAACTAAGCCCCAGTAAGCACACATACGTCGGCACGACGTCTGCAAATGATCGCTTCATCTGCAATTGATCGCGGGTCATTTGGAAGCATCGTTTATTGAGCGTCTGTACGTCGTATTACGATGGAAATCTAAACATTGCCAATACGTTGTGGAAACGTATGTGTGCTTACTGGGGCTGCACCGTGCAGGGAACAACTCTGACTGGCTCATGATCAGACAGTGGTTTAGGGAGCGGTAGATTGGCTTTGCAAAAAAACTCAGCGTCTATGAAATGACGCATTTAAAATAATCGCTCAATCACGCAAATTTGATCGTGGGAAGTCAAAATCGTGATCGTGATTAAAATTCGATTAATTGTGCAGCCCTAGTTCCGCACTACACATTTATGGTAAAAATAACTATTGAACTTGCTCTAGCGAAAAGTTCAGTGTGATTTGGTGGTTATTCTTAGTGGGTGCGGATAAAGATATGGACCCTAAGCCCAATTAAGGGCTGTGAAGAAATTTTTCCATTTCTGTATTTGTTGCAACTGCAATAAAAGTCCAAATAGAAATATTGTGGAATTATTTATCATATGCTTTTCATCCGCTGACTTAGATGCCACCAGCTTTTCACGTCACTTTTCCTTCTGTTTTGTGACTCAGTCTCTGACCCCTAAATTCTCTGTCATTCTCTGTTTCTCCATTTCTGACATCCCAACCGATGTTATTGTCTCCTCATGCTCAATGCTCATTTTCCTCTCCCTCTCTCTCTCTCTCTCTCTCTCTCTCTCTCTCTCTCTGGGGTTTTAGCCGTGCAATGGTTTGGCTCTGACTCATCATGCATATGTAGTGTGCAGTGTATGTGAGAATAACTGTGTGTGTGCTCCAGAGTCCAGTGAACATGAGGACAAGAGCACAGATGCCTCTGGGGAAGTTGCTGTTGAAATGTCCAGCCAGGCTCCAGCCTCTGTTGAGCCCCCCACCGAAGGAGAGGAGGCCCCAAAATCTCCCTGTAAATCCCCCACCAATGTTCCAGACATAGATGAGGAAGAGCTGGGTCCTCTGCCCGACAACTGGGAGATGGCCTACACCGAGAAGGGGGAGGTCTACTTCATAGAGTAAGAGGAAAAATATCCTACTTAAATATACTTCCATCTGTACTATAGCTGTTTCAGGAGGTTATGTGTTTATAGCAATTATGAAAAACCATACACTTGTAAATAATAAAAATGCTTAAAAACAAATCCAATGTAACGCACCTCACAAAGTGCACCTACTTGGTTTATGTAGGGCTGGGTATGTAAACTTTATAGCTCTGGACGTTGTGTTGAATAATTGATGTAACTTAATGCTGCTAATCAGACTTACTGGACACACACACACACACACACACACACACACACACACACACACACACACATGCAAAGCCATACAAAAATTTGCTCTTACTTCTCACCCTTACTAATTAGTGGCTGAGTGTAAATTAGTGGATTAATGGCCATTTAGTTTACCTTAGAAATCCCCTCTTTTTCTCTCTTTGCCCATGCGCTGCATGCACACACACACACACACACACACACACACACACACACACACACACACACACACACAGCTCATTAGTGTTACTTTGCACTCATCTTTTTCTCTCATCCTCTGTCAGTCTCTCTCTGACCTCGGTTTGCCCCTTTCCTTTCCTTATTGCCAGTCACAACACTAAAACTACATCATGGCTGGATCCTCGGCTCGCAAAGAAAGCAAAGCCACCAGAAGAATGCAGCGAAGACGGTGAGTCTGAACGACCTGTTTGCTCTGTTGTTTTTATAAGCTTTAGTTTGTGTTTGAGTTGAGCTCATATTGTGGCATTTGTGGGAGCGTGTCGTTTCTACATCTCCTGTTGTTTGAGTACCTGTGTTGTCTCTTCCTGGCTCACTGTTCCAGTTGTTTTTCCCTTCTCAGAAAAAAGAGCACAAAAATACTGCCAGTTTGTTGTTTGATGTGTTGTTAGTCTGCAGCTGTTTGTTAGTCGGCAGCTGGTCTCACCGTTCTCGACAGGTTTTGGGAGGGGTACTCACACATGTAAAGCAGGATTTTGAAATCTAGATAGAAAGAACTTGAATAATTAAACGTACCTTTTTAGATTTTTAGGAAAATTTTAACTGGAACGCCCCCTGAAGTCAGATTTAGAACTCAGAAAGTGGGGAGAACCTCACCAACCCTGACATCACAATCCAACATGGCTGCTCCGAGCATCAACAGCAGTGAAAGCTGTATGAATATACTGTTTATTAGCACTTATGTTTTATTTGTAATAATAATAATAATAATAATAATAATAATAATAGTTTTTGGACAGCAAGGGTGGTCTATGGCACAGAAGAGTAATCTATACAGGCATAGGATACGCAGACAGTACTTGCATGTATTATCATTTCATTGTTTGTTTTTGTCTTTTGTGGGATTTATTGAGAAGAAAATACAGGAGAATGTCACTTGTTTTTTAATGTTTGTTTTAATGCAGTTTTAATGAGGGGAAGCAAAGGTGTGTAAAGATGGGAAAAAAAATCAATTTCGGAGACAAAATTAAGAACAGTGGTTTAATACAAAATACAACGAAAGTCCAGTGCTGATGTGAAACATATAAAATAGAGTTATGGTTCAGTATGATCAGATATATAACAATGAGTTGATCTTACATCCTTGCTGCTGTCACGGCCATTAGTGAATGAGGTTGTGAAGTGATTCACCAGAGCAAAATCTGAATCAATACATTCTCTACCTCATCTCTGTTCTCCATCTCTTCAATTTTCTCCCATCTCCATCTCCCCCTGAACTCCTTCACCTCATGTCTTCCTCGCTCTCTCTTTCAATCTCCCTCTCTATAATTTTCCTCCTTTCTCTTACCTTCATTCTCCATCCCTCCCTCTGTTCCTCTGCCCAGTAAAAGACCGAACTGTGACAGGAATTCTAATAATGCAGCTCAGCTCTGCACACACTGGTTCTCACTCACACACACACACACACACACACACACACACACACACACACACACACACACACACACACACACACACACACACACTACTGTTGTCAATTCACAAACCCTTTTCACAAACATGGCCTGCATACTTCAGCTTTGTCTTGGCAGAGCAAAGATCGTCTTTCACCAACGCCAGCGATGTTTAGATGCCAGGTTTCTGTCAACTGTGATGCTCTCAACTCAGTGATCACTTATTTTGTGTTGCTGTTATTTCTGTCTATTTCTATTTCTGTGATCGCTTCTGTGTTTCTCTATTTATAGGTTAAAAAACAACATTAGAGTGTTCTTAGAAATTAGAGTGAGCAGAAATCATGACACCTGTATATATTATATCATGTATACGGTGTATAAAATAAATGAACAAAACATTTTTTTTATTCAATGTCTGTCTAGATAATTTGGATTGGAGCATATGACATATTGTTGAGTAATGTTATGTTCCCAGATTGATTGTTTTGTGCAAATGTCAATGTGATTGTGACTGAACAGAACCTGTTAAGTTTCTTCTGCTCTCTATAAAACATAATTTGCCTTACTTAGCCAGTTAGAATTTTGAAAAGGAAGCTTAAGTGATCACCACTGGCAGAGGATTTTGTTATCAAAGGCTGTTAGCAGAATGTTTGTAAGGGTCCTGGGTTACACATCACATCCTCCTGCAGCACCTTTGAATTGATGCCTTCTAGAAACAGGTTTAGTTGCCAGAAAATATTCTTTTTCAGTATAAGCAGCTCAGCAGCCACATGGATGATGTAAGGATATACAGTAGTTTAATCCAGCATGCTGCTCTACAATACTCTTAATAATATTATTTATATATTATTTATATACTATATTATTTTCAATGATCACTCTGGTGTGCTGTCCTGTAGCACTTTCTGATGTGCTCTACTGGCACTTTCGGCATGTTTCTGTAAACCAAGTGACAATTTAAAAGCAGTTTTCCATTTTTGTTCACATTAATGGACATGGTAGTTTTTGAATGATGAAATATGCATGAAAGCAAGGATGTCATATTCTGCCAGGAGAGTGAATAAACAGTAAGGGAACAGAGGAAAGAGGTGGCGCTGTTTTCAACTGCCCATCTGCCTGAAGGATTTCCCAGAGTCTAACAGCCTCAGGCAGGAAGCAGACAAACATTCAGCTGCTGTTCCCTCTTGTTATTCCCCCCGTTGCTTCCATCTCATGCATGTCTGGTCTTTTTGCTCCACTTTCCTTTAGCATTTCATATCCTCATTTACTATTCCCTTTCCCGTCACTCCCATGCTGTGTTTTTGGGTGAATTTAAGGAGAAGCTTGTTCGTGTTGGTGTGTTTGCTCAAATGTGCAACTTTTGTGTGAATTGTGTTGTATCTGTATGCTGAGAATGACTCCAAGAGTTCAAAGGCTTGTCACCACAGATCTAGGTTGCTTGCAGTCTTTTTGTCAGGCATGTCTGTTGTTACATAACACAAGCCCATATCCATCCTTTCTCGCTAAGAAAAGGCAAGAACAGAGTGGGCCAGTGTTGGTTTCAATTCTGCCTGTGATACACACTCAATCCCAACGCTGGTTTCAAAGTAATCTCAGTGCTGTTGACGAAATATGCCACTCATGCTCATTTAGATGCAGGAATTCTCACTGAGGCTGATGTGACAATGTAGAAATCCCTTCTGTCAACAACGGAGAAAGAAATGTAGAGAATTAGGAATTTAGACTAGATGGGGACAGTGAAAAGAAATTTGAGAAATGATGTTGAGATGAGATGAGTTCTCTCTTTCTCTTTGTTTCTGTCTTGAGATCTCTTTTTAAATTTGTATTTCTTATTTTTGCTTTCTGTGCAGTGTGAATATGGGAGTGCAAAGACAAAAAACAAACACAATACAGAGTTGCAGTCATATAATAAGCTGAAACAATTAGTCAATTTATTGATTAGTTAATAATGTCTTTTCATCTAGCACCATCTTCAGTTCAAAACCTTAAATTTGGTGTATGACCAAATACTCCCAAAGTTAATCACATTGTTATTAGGCAAGGCAAGGCAAGGCAGCTTTATTTATATAGCACATTTCAGCAACAGGGCAATTCAAAGTGCTTTACACAAAAACAGTTAAAAGAAAGTAAAACCGATAAAACACAGAAGAAACAGTTTATATATATATATATATATATATATATATATATATATATATATATATATATATATATCAAATAAAACACAAGAATAAAAGTTACAGTGCAGTATAAAAGAAAGGCAACATCGAAAAGAAAGGTCTTCAGCATTGATTTAAAAGAACTAAGAGTAGCAGCAGACCTGCAGGTTTCTGGGAGTTTATTCCAGATATGAGGAGCACTGAACGCTGAGTTCTGACTCTAGGAACAGACAGTAGACCTGTCCCAGGTTAGCCTTAGTTGTGCTTTGTGTCATTGCTTGTTTGAGCCATAATAGGTTTATTCATATTAATTCATTAATTCAAAGTACAAAAGTATGATGTGTAAACACGATGATTTGTGTTATTTTTATATAATTTTCTATTTAATTTTGAGATTATGAAATTTAGACTTTAAATTTGGAGATACAACTGTTAAACTAATCTCGAGAATGGTAATGTCTGCTCCTCCTCCCCCACAGGTAGACTATAATGAGGTGACAGCTTGGTGAGATCTTTTGTTTGAATAAGAGAGGGCTGAAACAGTTTAATGACCATATTGTGATCAGTTATAATTAGAAAAACCTAAGTTTAAGATTCTGTTGAAAATTAACCACAGAGAATTTATTTAATTTATTTTTTGATTTAATAAATTCTGAATATTTCAAAGGGTCTCCGCCAGTGTCTATTTTCACAAACGAGTCACAATCATCCTCCAAAAGGCGATAAAGGAATGAGAAAATTAGCAAAGGAGTTGCTATAAAAGACAGTGTTAATTAGCAATTATTAGTATACTCACAACTAAGATGGTGAACATGGTAAACATGCCACCTGTTAAATATCAGCATTTTAGCTTTCTCATTGTGAGCATATTAACATTCAGTACAGTCTCACAGAGCAAGAGACAAGCTAGAATGGCTGTACACTCTTGTTTAAGCTAAAATCCAAAGAATTGTTGTTCCAGCATCTTGTGAATATTTCCTAGTTTTTTTTCTCTTCTATATATTTTTGTATTCTACCTTTCTATATAGGGTAGTTTTGACTGTGTGACTTTATAGTAAGCATTCTAGTTTTTGTTTGTCATCTGTTTGTAGTCTGAAGTGTATTGACCAATCACATGTGTGCATTGCATGCAGGTAACAGTCCATGTGTAAGGAATCTATTTATTAGTTTTTTCTTTTAATTTATCTGCAATCATATGCTGATATTTGTTGGCCAAATGTTGTTGAATCTGGTTGCTAATCTGACTCACAATAGCCAGTGCAGGGAAGAGGAAGTTAGCTCTTGGCTACAACGATACTCCAGAAATATTGTCTGTTTCCCTCTGGAGGCTTAATTGTTGTCAGGCCAATAGCCGATGAGTTGTTATTGTTTGCAGCCCTACATAAATATGATTTCTGGTTTATTTTTTATCAAAAGTTTGGAAGGTCTTTTTGAGTCAGTTGTATTTTTCTGTGAGTCAGATGAGTTCATTGTATCAGTTCTTGCTGCCTGTTGATCAGGGAGACTTTGTGTCAGAGGTAATGAAAAGGAATCACAATTAGACTTCATGTCAGGAGAGACACCAATAACAACAATACGATACACATAACCAAGCAGGCAAGCACCCAAAAACACAAGCAAGGCATTCTGTGCTCATACTAAATACAGACGCTTAAAAAAGATGATTGTTGAAAACATTCTGACATGCAAACACAGTTCAGCCATCTAATACACACACATACTGCATACTGCATTAAAACACACGCAAACACTGCCTCTGTATTTCAGCAGCAGGAAATAGAGACAAGACAGAGTCCTCAGCTCAGGCAGGAAAAAGACTTGCACTGGTCGTTTCCATGGAAACTGTCTCCCTTTTACTTTAGGGGGAGGGCAAGCGACTAGTGGATGAGTTAGGTCGACATTTAAGGTGGCTTATGGACAGGGTGGGAGGGAATTTAAGGTGGTTTGAAGTGTGACATTTATATCTCGAGGATGAGAAGGGTTGTTTGAGGGAATGGCAGTGCAGGTGGTTGAAGCAAACGGTAAAGCAGCAGACCTATGATAATTGGCTGCACAGTCAGCATGCTCAGC
The DNA here is from genome assembly GCA_013375575.1 of Percina caprodes. Lineage (NCBI taxonomy): Eukaryota > Metazoa > Chordata > Actinopteri > Perciformes > Percidae > Percina > Percina caprodes. Next base: position 6,577,431 of record JABXJD010000001.1, read on the forward strand.
AGCCAGGACACACCACACAGTGTACACGATCACACACATTCACACACAGATTATTGTATTATTACAGCATGAGGGGATGATGCCACAGTGTCATGCAAACCAAATCACTGTAAAAATAGATTTGTGTGTGACTTGAGAGGGTTGGATATTGTTGAAATGTTTTCTGTACTTTTGCAAGTTCCATACCTGAGTTTGGTGCAGATACCTAAACAATATTATTATCAATACCTTTCTTGAAGGAATATAAACTTTTTTTACAGGTCTGTAATAATTATTTGACATAGGTGTATTTTCTCACACCAAAGTGCAGCCAAACACTATGAACAATCCTCACTGAGACAACACATATGGTCACTCAAAACACACTAACAGAAAAACACAAGCATCAAACACCAATACAGAAAATACAAACTTGTAATCTTTACAGTTTGAACAATGTAAGGGGCTTCACACTAATCAATCAAATTTCTTTAAAGAGTGATAATGAAACATGAAAAACACTACCTTTACTATAGCAAAACTGTGACTTACTATTTTACGTAATGGAGATGGAAGCAATGGAAACACCACATTCATTTGTATTTAGTGATGATGCAGGTGCATGGCAAGCCAGGACATCCAATGTTCTTTGTTCTACGTACCTAGTTTTTAACTTTTTTTCCCCAGTCATTATATAAACTACTACAGGCAAAATACAGTAAAATTCTATTGAAGCAAACTGCTGATTTTTCAAAGAAATTCAAAGGTTCATGTGAAAGAATTTCACTCTTTTCTTTAAAGAAACTATTGATTAGTGTGAAGTCCCTTACACTATTTATTATTATAGATTTTGATGCTGTTTTTACTCTGTGTGTTCTGAGCGACAGTCTGTGTTGTCTCAGTGTGGATTGTTCATAGTGTTTGGCTGCACTGAGCCTGTTCTGAGACGTGAGTTAAGAGTTGTGTTGCTTGGAATGAGTTTTGCAGGAGATGTGAACTGTTTAGTTCAGGTGACTGTTGGTATGCAGACTGTCATAAGAGTTTGCACATGGGGCTCCAGTTGTACCCACTGTCGTTTAGCAAACGAAAAAAAAACTGTAATTAAATAAATGGTGTAAATGAGGTTTGTCTCAAGCATTTTCCTTATAATAAGAACCAAATCAGATCAGTTTTTCTCATGATACGTTAATTATTATGATAGAAAATTAGTGTTATCAACACGTCCTTCTACAAAAAAAAAATTTAAATTAAAATGAAATGTTAGCTAAACACAAGCAGCCAAAAGTAACCTTGCCGAAATAAAAGTCTAAAATGATCATGGTCCTGATTTGAAAATAAATAAATAATAATAATAATTTAATCAATAAGTAATTCTTTTTTTTTTTCACTTTGTTTTGTTTTTGCCCAGAGGAGTTGGTGTGCGTGGGGTTGAGAGAATGACTAAATCTAATCTAATCTAATATAGACTTGTGCAAGCTTGAGGTTGAAACAGTTTGACACTGTTTTGTTTTGTCAGCTTTTCTTGATTTTCCTGGGGGGAAATGCCCATCTATGGGCATAGTCATGAATTTCATGAATTAAACTCTTTAATACACGACATGGGGATGAATTGATATGGATAAGGAAGATCAACCTTTCAAGAACACTTGGTGATGAATGCTTATCAGAAGCGCTGTATTTCAAGTATACAGTATGTCTGAGTGGGAGAGGAACAGCTTGGGCAGATGGACTGTTACTGTGGGTGTGTATATTGTATGTAAGCGGAGCCTTTTGCAGTGCAAGGTCAGTTCCCTTGTTGTACTCCTTATACCTTAGTGAAAGCTTAATGTTAAAGCTGAAAACCTTAACATCCTGGATCTTCCATACACCAGCAGAGGGAGCTCATTATAGTGCACTGTATTACAGTAACCTAGACCTTTTTACGATGGAGAGAGGAGAGCTAAATCAGCAAAGGGATGAATTAAGTGAGATGGGAACAGAGAATCAGAGGAGATAGATGAAAAAACAATTAACAAAACAGCAATGGAAGCCCACCAAGGAAAAAACAAGTGGGTGGGTGAAAACAAAAAAGAGACAAGCACAAAGTAGAATGGTGAAGGTATTGGGCCTTGAAGCATTTGTGCACACAAGAAAAGGAGGAGACTAAAAGAAAGAGAAGGTGGGGCTGAGATGTGTCAGACTATTTAAATGTTCTTTACCTCCTTCCCTGCTTTGTATTGATGTCTGTGTTGTGATTCGTGTCTCCATGAAGAAACCACCGCTGCAGATCGAAGTGTTGTCTGTCTATTAAAGGAGCACTTTGGGAGCATCTAGCTGTGAGCCCTGAGATTCATGTTGTCTGCCCTCAGTGGTTCAATTTAGTGTCTACATTCCTTCTCCTGCTCTCAGCGTAAACTGACTTCATTTCCCTCGTCTGTTTTCTCTTTCCTCTCAGAGTTGCCTTATGGCTGGGAGAAGATAGATGACCCCATCTACGGCAGCTACTATGTAGAGTAAGTCTCCCCGTTGACTTTGGTTAACTCAGCTGCTCTGTAGTAAAACAGGAATTGCATTTCTTAGGTTTACATCACCTCATTATGAATTATAAATTACTAAATTTTCATTTCTTCTTTATGTCTTACTGCTTATTTAACTTTTACAGTGAAACAGTATCAGACTACCAAGACAATGTTGCTTAGAACAATTTGCTCACCTGGTCAAGATAATCTAATCTGTTGCATTACAAACATACTGTATTGGCATCTGTTTAATTTGGAAGTAGATTCAATTTTATTATCATCCAAACCAATTTTCCTGTGATTGAAGTATAATGAACAGTTCCTGAGAGGACAGTTTTGGGATCTTGACACTTTTTCTTCAGTTTTAGTTAAAAATTAAAACACTTGACATGCAAGACATAGGAACAATCATAAGATATGATGTATTGCTATATTTCAAACCAGCCAACAATATATGCAGTAGCTGAGTAGTGGAACTGACACCAACTGAGCAGCTAACCTCCATCTTACACAGGTAGAAGTTGAGAGCTACTCGTGATTTTCAGTGGGATCTGCAGTACTAGCAACCCTTTCTCCCAACAGGGAGTCATTTGACTCAAGATGACACAAAAATATTGCTCAACTTTGAAAGTGTCAATGATTAAACACACTGAAAGGCACGGTTATTCTGAATGAACACTTTTGGTTCTTAAATACATTTTTACTGTTAATAGTTTCTAACTTTGGTAAAAATTTTGATCGCAGAACTGCATTGTGGTATTGTTATTTCTAGCTTAAAGCTTTGAATTAAGGGTGCTCCGATTGATCGGTCACTGATCGTTATCGGCCGATAAAGGCTTTAAATAGTTTGATCGGTGGTCTCCATAAAGGCCGATCAGATGGGCCGATGAGATGCACCACTCGTGAGAAAATAAATTCTACGCTCAGCTAAAATGACGGCCTCCCTTCATCCACCGGTCTGGCAGTTGGACAAGGTGTCTGAAAAAGACAATACATTAGCGATTTGCAACGTGTGTGCCAAGGAAATTCCAAAGTTAGTTAGCGCAGAGAGAGAGAGAGAGAGAGAGAGAGAGAGAGGGAGAGGGAGAGAGAGGGCGACCGTGTTTGCACTTGTTGACACCCTAATGAAGGACATCACATCAATCAGCTTCACAGGTGACATTTGGAGTTCAAATGTACGTCCCATGTCCATGTTGAGCCTAACTGCGCAGTTTATTTATCAAAACTTTGAATTAAAAAGAGTTGTGCTTCATTCTCAAGAATTTTCGGCGTCACACACCGCGGAGGCTCTTGCTGCCGCATTCAGCGACATGTTTTGTGCATGGGGTAAAGGCCATGAAGGATGCAGATCTACCCAGCCTGCCGTGCATGGCTCATATACTGCAGCTTGCCGTTGCCGACGGAGTTGTATCACAACGCAGCATCGCTGATATAACAGCCTGTGGAAGACGCATCGTCGGTCATTTCAAACATTCCCAGCTTGCCTACTCACGACTTCAAAATATTCTGAAGCAACTTGGCCAGCCTATTAAGAGGCTACAACAGGATGTACCTACCAGGTGGAACAGTACCGTTAATATAAAAACTTCGAAAGCCACGTTGTTGGAAGCGATCCAGAACAGATTCAGTGACATTCATTCGAAGTGCCTGTATACCATAGCAACAGTGCTCAATCCGAGTTTAGAACTTCATTCTGGCAGAGAATTAAACTATATTTAAATAATGTTAATTGAATATATTGAATTATCTAAGCTCTAAGCTGTTTAAGATGTTTCTAACAGGATGCAGAATGTTGAAAGTTTCCTGTCAATAAAAGTAAACAGTTGACAATTCACAGTACATTATCTTCTGTTCATTTTAATACAAATAAATTGTTTTTAAGATTATTAAAACTTTATATATGACAGGATAAATAGAAGGCTTCAAATAGACCCAGTGATCGGTATCTATCAATACTGCTTTCAGCAATCGGTGATCGGCCCCAAAAATCTTGATCGGAGCACCCTTACTTTGAATGATCCCTTTTACAATTATTTCTAATGCTGCATTGTATTTTCAGTCATATCAATCGAAGGACTCAGTTTGAGAACCCAGTGCTGGAAGCCAAAAGACGCCTAGAGCAGCAGAGGCAGATGCAGAGCCAGGGACTCTCCGCTCTACCACTGCCCACTATATACCGAGGTACACATGGAATACTACAGTATGTGGAGTACTTAAATCAAAACATGCTGACACACTCACAGAGTTGTACAAATATGAAAATGCAAGGATTGCTGAAAAGACACACAGGCACACAACATTGATCTTCCGGCCATCTAGGGCCCCCGAAGCTCATGTGCTGGTAGATTTTTAAATTATTTGTAAATTCTTCCTGTTGTACAGATGGTTTATATTTAACATTGTGCATTTTTTTCATCGTTTTCCTAACCAGTCTCTCATAGAATGGGCCGTTTCATGACTATTTGACCAGACAGATGCACAATGTCACAATGTACAAAGTCGAATGGAGACTTTTGATGGTGCTGGGGACAGAGAACATGCTCGCCCTGAGGCCCCTAGTGGGCTAGTCTGAGTATGAGAACATACTAGACCATTACATAATATACGGCTTCATCTGAGTGAAAACTTCATATCTCCTATGAGTCATCTTATCAGGAATCATGGCAAATGTGTCTTTATTGTATTAAAGGTCCAGTGTGTAACGTGTTTATTTTATTATCAAAATTGGTGTTGCCTGTTCACAAACTTGTACTTTTTCATGAATATTTACCACCACCATCTATTTCAAGTATTCCTATTGGCTTGAAATTTTACATTTCCATTTGCATGAACTGGGTAGACGCTCCATATTCATGCACCATCTTGAAATACGTTAGTCGGTAAGGGACATACAGGATATACTGCTCCTTTTGCGTTTTTGCTGTCATAAGAAAAGATCACAGGTGCTGCTAATCTTCTTATGGGTATCGTCGCTTCCCAACTCCAGCAAGTTTGAAGAAGGAAGCACGGAGGACCACACAAATTCAAAATGCAAATTTTAGGATCAGGAGTCCAGAAAAAGAAAAAGGATATTGAAAAGAGCAAGAGACTGGTTTTTTGATGTGTGTACTGCATGGTGCGAGAGAGTTGATTGCGATATATGATCTCAACGCTAGATGGGAGAAATTCCTACACATTGGACCTTTAAGAAAGAAAATACAATAGCGTATATTCAGCACTGAAAACATCATTTCAAACTTTAATTTCAATGTTACAAACCCAATGTACATGTTTTCAAAATATCAAGAATATATGAACACATGAAAGTCATACTTCAAAACCTTCTGTCCCTTCAGAGAAGCCATTGTTTACGAGGGACCCAACTCAGCTGAAGGGGAACTTCCTGTCGACAGCCCTCCAGAAGAGCAACATGGGATTTGGCTTCACTATCATCGGAGGAGACGAGCCTGATGAGTTCCTGCAAGTGAAGAGTGTAATACCAGACGGACCCGCTGCTCAGGACGGAAAGATGGACACAGGTAATTATGTGTCCCAATGCAGCATTTGACAACTGGTTGAGAAATAAATCAAGGTTTCAAAAAGCTGTCACACACTATTATAGCCTATACCCTTATACTGTGTTTATAGAAATATTTAAGCACAGCCTCATTATTCTGACCCATCAACATTATGGACCTTAATTTCCTGCCAAAGCAGATCAAGTGCAAAGACCTTTAGCTGGAAGAGTTTCAATTTCATTCAAGCAGGTTTTTACCTACTTGTTGGTTTATTTCTATCAACATTTTGTATACCTAAAAGGCTAGGGGAGTGCAGTTGAGTGGCAGTATTCACTAGATTTGGTACTGCAGTGTATTTTTGCCTCTGTCAACCCAGAACATTTCATAGTGCTTGGCTAGTTTAATGGCTTTAGCTGGCAAATGTCACCAACATGGACCCAAAATCATATCCATACAGCCTCTGTTTGTATCTTATTTGAGATTTTAATATCAGTGATGATAGTGATGATTTCAATTCAAATGTAAACCAAATTCTCACAAAAGACAATACATAGTTAATATATTCAAAAAGACATAGGAGTCTTATTAGTTATTTCCCATTAAGAATATATTAAGGATTAATATCAAGTAGCCTCAGCTTCACCAAATTAGGATTTTGTGGTTCTCGTGATTTACGAAGAAAGTAGTAACCATTTGATGATATTCTGTGGTCCTGATGTCCTACAGAGATTTTGCTAACCAAAAGAAATGGTTGTTTTCATCCAAATTAAGCACAGTACATGCTACTCTTTTCTTAAACCTTCACTTACCAATGAATGGACATATTGATGGTTATATACAACATACAAAAGAAGACACAATACTTGCTCTGTAAAAAGAAAATAGCTCTCTGTATTCATTTAAACCTGAAGTTTGGCCCTTGACCCTGCTTCATAAAGGCCCACAGCTCTTTTCTTACTCCTTAGGGTCCTTTTTTGTTGCTAGCATTTTCTGTTTAGCTGTATGTGCTGATGAAATTCTTTGAAGTTGTTTATTGAATAATCGTTCAGTAATGGAAAAAATGCACTGATACTTCAAGAAATGTTAAAGCACATCTTAGAATTGAATAACTCAGATGTGATCTGTTAGAGGTTTCTGTATCCCCAGAAATATCAATTAATCTTAAACGGGGACATTGTTAGCCCTTGGTGGCATATTTGGGGTGCCCTATATTTGTGCCTGTAGCACTTTGTGTCCCAGACAAGGACTTCAGTTTTGTTTCAGCACACTCTCTGTCCTCTGTGAGTGCACTATAACATTCTGTTTTTAATGGGAATGAGAGGAACTGATTTGATGGGCTATAACTGATAGGCCCACACAACACCTACCTTATTAGATTAGATTAATTTCTGCTTTTACAGCAGCATTGTAAGTGCAGTACACGATTACCAGTGGTCATGGTATTATCCCCAGTGCCATGAAATTGTCCTTTATTTTGTGTTTGTGCTTTGATTCCTAAAAACAGGTATGTGTAACTTCCACTCAAGCAGTAATTCAGTCTCACATGGCTTACTTAATGGTCAGAGAGGCCGTGCTATATGTGGAAGGTTAACCAGTGTGTTTTCATTTGCAATATTTTTGAGTAGACTCCCAATCTCTACCTGTTTTATTACTATGCGTGCATATTGTTTTGAATGGAAGTATCAGTTAACATTCTTACATGGAAAGCAAAATACATGAAGAGTATTCCATAGATTGAATCTTAATATCCTCAAGGTTACAAAGATAAGCTTTTAGGCTTTTACAGAAACAAACCTCAGTCATAGTGGGCTATGGTCATGGGCTCAGAGGAGGAACTACTATATGAGGCTTAATGTGTGCTCTGCTCTGAACCTGTGAGCTGGCCCCATGCCTCGCACGGTTGGTGCTTAAACTGCTCATTCAGAGCTCATTTCAGAGCTGTGAATCTTCCTTCCTACTCTCAGCTCCTGCACTCTGCTTTTATGTCTCTCAAATGTCTATCAGTTTCTCTTTTATCTGGAATCCATCTATTTATATGTTATCTCCATCTCTCTCTTTGTCTCTATAGCTTACTCTTTATTATGCTCCTTATCTAACCATGTCATCTGACACTTCTCCTCTGCTTTCAGCCTCAGTATATTTCATCCCCTTTCTCTTTCTACATCTCTAGTTTTTCTCTCTCTTCATCCCTCTATCCTGGTCTGTCAGCCCTTTCCTCTCTCTCTGTTCTGATTTCTCTCTCTCTATCCAACTTGCTCTTCTACGCTCTGTGACATTGCCAGAGCTGCTCACACACATGCATGCACACACACATTCACACTCACGCATGCACACGGTCACAGAGTCACACACAGGCACTCCCTGGCTGAGATTAGCCGGCCTATTTGAGCTGTGCGGCATTGCTCTTAGGGATTTTGTGTGATTGTGCATGTGACATGTATGGTGTGTTTATGTGTGTGACGTGCTTACAGGAATGTGTGTATGTCTGTATGTGGGCATGTGTGACAGAGAGTGCTTCCAGAAGGGTGAAATAGAGGATTTGAGGCAGCTGCATTTGTCATGGGGCTGTGACTTTAAAGCTGAAATCCGCAACTTTCCGCAAGCTCAAACTACAACAGAGATGATAGTGTATCTAATATTGCATTTGTGAAATTGTTTCACCTTGTTCTTATTGGTTCGCAGAAACAAATGTCACCAACCCACCTGGTGAGGTGAAAATTAATGTAAAATTTAGTGAAGTGAGGAAATTAGATAGCATGGGCACTGCTAAACAGCCCAGGTGTGACCTGACAAATACAACTTAGCTTGCACACAAGATCATAAACAATGATACACAATTTGCCTTTTGGTCACTAGCCTTACAGGGAGATGCAACATCATATTGCCTCATACATGAGCCAATACTCAAAACTACTGTGTGCATTCGATTAAATACTTGAGATTTTCCTGATTAGAGTCTATGTGCAGTGTGCCCCAGATGGTTGTCTTATATTCACTGAGGCACACCAAGAAATTGCCCCGTCTCTCGCTTTCCTCGCTGTCTCACACATGCACTAGATTGCCTGCACTGGCAGTGAACTGATATTATATTCCTATGTGACACTTGAGAGGAGACTGAGTGCTTTTTCTGTGTTGGTACAGTACAGCATGTCCTGATGTGGCTGAGATTTGATGGCTGGATTTAAGGCAACAGACGGTGACAGGATGTGTTCTTGCTGCACAGTATGTTTAGACATGAATCACTGAGACCAGATCACGTGTTTTTTGTAAAATGTAACATACTATAGTGTGACTGACTGAAGCTGTTGTTTCTTTCCTATCTCCTTTCTCTTTAGGTGATGTCATTGTCTACATTAATGACATCTGCGTGCTTGGCACCACACACGCCGATGTGGTCAAGCTTTTCCAGTCTGTACCAATCGGTCAGAGCGTGACCCTTGTGCTCTGTCGAGGCTATCCTCTGCCCTTTGACCCCGAGGACCCAAGTGGCGCAGCAAGCACCTCCCTGACACCCATTGGCCTGGAGCACCGCCCTCTGGTGGTGAACGGCCGCGGCAGTTACGACCCATACCTAGAGTATCTGTCGTTGAGCTCCCAGCTCCCTCCTCAGGCTCTGGCCCAGGCCGGAGCCCCTCACCCCGGAGACACACATCTGGATGGCTCATCCCTGCCGCCCACCACACCAGGTTCGGCATCGGCACTCACGCCTCACGACGACAACGTGTCCATGGCCTCCTCTGGGACTGCAGGGGTCGCTGGGGCAACAGCACAGGGGGCAGAGCTTCTGACAGTTACTATGGTGAAAGGGGTGGAGGGATTTGGGTTCACCATTGCCGACAGTCCAACTGGTCAGAGAGTAAAACAGGTAATATGTCATGATCATCTGTACATCTCTTTATTCACTTATTAGACCATGAATAATCCGGAAATAAAAGGGTTCACCTGTTCAATGTGTATTTTACTGTCTTTGCAATTAAATATGTTCTTTTAACAGTTAATTCTCAGTAGTCAGTTAAACTCAGTGATCGAGTTGAGTTACACAGTAAACTTGAGGCAGAATTAAAACAGCAGGTCAAGGTAAATTGAAATCAGTAAACGGCTCTAAGTAAAAAGATTGAGATAATAAGCACAACGTGAGCTCAGCCTGTGAAGGATTTTCTATCTACTGATATAGTAATACATGATTGAAAGACTAGACTGTCCTAAATAAGCCAGGGAGACCTGGCTGTAAGGAAAAAATGAATTAGAGAAGATGAGTTGCAATGATGTGACAGATGCTGTTTCTCATCTCTGTTGTATTTGTACCTTTGAAAAAAAAATCTGCCTGTGCACTTGTTACTGGTGCATTTTTCATTGTTTCAAGAATTTCGACAAACAATCTTCATTTTAATATGGTCTTGTAAATCTCGGCTTTGGAAAAACTGGTTTTGGAAAAAGCTGAATAATATCACCCAATTGGTAGATTGTTAGACACATATGATTTTAGAAACTAACAATAGATGACTCGACTGGTTTGGAGATTTTCTTTTGCAGAATAAGGGGGAAAGCATGAACTAAGTTCCCTTGATAGAAAAAAATACTCATATTCTAGTAATAGATCTAATCCACTTTTATGAATTATGGTAGACAACAGAGGTTTTGTGTGTATGTGGTAATTTGAAGGTACCACAAAATCAAATCACAGCAATTCAAATTGTGTGACGGTGGGTGTGTTTTTGCGGTGCAGGTGCTGGAGCCAGGCTCCCAGGGAGCGTCAGGGCTGATAGAGGGAGACCTGATCCTGGAGGTGAACCAGCAGCCAGTGGCTGCAGCTGGACATGGACGAGTGGTGGAAATGCTTAAAGAGTGTCCTGTGGGAGCAGAGGCTACTCTCCTCATACAGAGAGGAGCAACAGGTGAGACACAGACTTGTTTCCTTTCTGTTTGTCTGTTTGTGCTTGGTTATTAGTTAGATTTTCTAGTACAGTTTCACTCTTTCTATTGTCCATTCATAAGGATTACAAGGACACTTGTAGATAATACAACTAGTGCCAGTTAAACCAGATATAGTACAGATTTATAATAAAGGAAATTACATATAATAAAGTTTATGTTAATATGTTATGTTAATGACAACATTTGGGGGGTTGTATACATTTAATTTAGTTTCTCAAGACAGTCAAAGTAAAAGAATTTCTCTTATAACTCTTTAATACCTGGTAATTGTCCTTGATCTATTTATGTCAGCAGTAGTGGCAAAAATGATTACAGCACAATTAGTGTCAAAGTAGCAATTCAATATCTTTCAAAGACCAAGATAATTTCAGCAAAGGGCTCCGGTGCAAGATCAACTGCCCAGCTAAATATAAGCTGTCTTCTGATGAGATGCACAAATATCATGTTACTGCGCATCTTCAACCCCAGCTGCAGCTTAGCAAGAGAGGAGTCAAGTAAAGTTGACAGTGAGAGCTGAGAGAGCAAAAGAGATTTTGATTATGATAATGTTGAGACCCGTTTTATTTTAGAACACATTGAAATCACAGTGGCCCCTTACTTGGATTTTATTCAAATCTCTAGATGAGACTTTATTTTTAGAATATTAAATAGTTTAGAAGCTAGAAGAATAATTTGTCTGGGGCAAAACTGGGCAAATTGTATTCTTTTTTTAAATAACAGTGTAATAGTTCAGGATTACTTCAAAGACCAATCATTTCTGCATGTTGGTAAATATATATATATATATATATATATATATATATATATATATATATATATATATATATATATATATATATATATATATATATATATAAGATATTATGAGACACAAGAAAAAACAGAAATAAACTATGTTTTGTTTAATGTATTTTATAGGCTATAACACATGCAGTGAATACACAGAAATATTAAAGATCAGAGATCAGTGTAAGCAGATAGCTTATGTGTTTTGGTGTCACATCATGTGTTAGTGTTTTCTAAATGCGGCTTTATCACCAACATGACATCAACATTTTCCACTGGAACAGATGGGACAACACAAGGGATTTAACAAAGGAAAGTTCTGAGATACAACAAATCAGAAGCTGGTCAAATTTGAAGTGCAGCGGGGAGTTGGGGGGAAAGTGGTTTTATTTCCACTGTACTGGGGCCACTCATCTTCAAAATAAATGCAGTTATTTTAATGTAATTACTCTGGACAGAAATGACTGTAGAGAGTGTTTTCTAGCTGGCAAACAAGCTGAACTGATGTTGCTGTTTGGCTGCCTGTACTGACTGTATTCTGAACCCTCTGAAATGATGATGCTTGGATTATACAAACATCATTTTCACTGTTTAGGTTCATAATGGTCATTTTTTATTTGATGATAATTGTAACAAAGAAAAAATATGAACCAGTCCTATTTGTAATCTTCAATGTTGCAATCTTCAAATTCTCCACTATATCTCGATTCACTGATCAAATATGATTTATCTCTGTGTGTGATTGAGTGTCCTAAACTAAACTATTTTCACTTGGATTTTTCTCACAATGGCACAATGTTTACTTCTTCACCCATTTGAATTTTAAGTAAATATTAAAATTTGAATTTTATTGTTGTTTATTTAGACTAGGCAAGTGTTGTTCCACAATACCTGTCCCATGTTGAATCCTTGAAGCAAGCTCTGCTTGTAATGAGCTGAATTACACCAGCTCAGCGTTCAGCATTGTACCTTGTCTTGTAGGGAAAGAACGAGATGACCACATGCTCTCAATCTCATAAAATATTTCAATAAGGGTTATACCTTAGCCTGGGCGGCTCACCTGGTAGAGCGTGCACCCATGTACAGAGGCTCGGTCCTCGCTGCAGTGACCGCGGGTTTGGTTCCAGCCTGTAGCCCTTTGCTGTCATTCCCCCTCTCTCTCCTTTTTCATGTCTAAGCTGTCCTGTCAAATAAAGGCCTAAAATGCCCCAAAAAATAATCTTTAAAAAAAGAAAAAAAGAATGAGAAAGCATTTCACAGTGTCGAAGTTTCAAGTGCAGTTATTGTGTATTCCCTCTTATGCTATTTCGGCCACCTGTGAGGAAATTAAATTGCACAGTGAAAGCTTTATTTATTTGACATGTGCTCTTGTACTGATTCTCTAAAATGTGTTCTGGTCACAGGGTCAAAATTGGACTTGATAATTACTCGTGGCTGCTTATACCACTGGGCCCTTGGCAATGTGATGAAAACACACACACACACACTCAACCCCACAATGATTAACAAACTGCACCGTTCAACAGTCTGGGTGAAAGCTAGGGGAGTCAACTACAAAAAAAATAAAGATTCAAAGATCACAAGTTCACCATTTGCTTTTAATGTGCCACCCAGCAGCTTTGCCCTTCAAATTTTAATGGTCTTTTAGTCATTAACGTCTATAGTTTGTCTAGAGTTAATTTGCATTGTTTTGGAGATGAGAACAGAACAATAAAGAGGAATTATAGATGCACTCTCTTTTGCAATGATCCTTCTTCGTGGATTGTATCTAATTAGGGATGAAAACAATCAGTCTCATATGTATCTCAGGTTTAATTAATTGAAGTGTGACAGTAATTACTATTGCAGACCAGAAAAGCAATCAAAGACATTAGCACTTACTGATCCTGATACATCAGATCTGATCTGATGTAAGCTGCTGCCGTGGGTTTTCTGATTTTCACCAGTCCTGTTGTCGCCAGTCTTCAAGTACATAGTATTGATGAACTGTTGCCTCATCCAAGTGAATTGATTGTGTACTGTTTGTTGTTCAATGAATTATACTCAGTCAGTTACGTGTAAGCTAATAAGTTCTAAGTCTGTGCAGTGCACAAATGACTTATGTGTCCTAATCAGAAATACAAAAACAGTAACTGTGTATGTGATTGCACATCAGCATGCACAGATGTGTACATGAGCAGCTGAGATCAAATATGGTGCTTAGCAGTCAAGCATCTTATGACCATGCAGAGCCACCTAATGCCATCTGGTGGTTAACTTTTGCAAAGACATATACACTCATATTTCACATACGCCATTTAAAAAGGATGCTGAAATTTCCCCACACAGATTAACGCATCATCACATGTAAATACACATATCTGTAATCAAATGTACACACATACAAAGAGCTTGCAATAGAAGTCCTTAAATGCTATGCTGAATGTGCCAATTTACATCCCTTACCCCAAAGATGCCATATCTTCCAAAAACCAGTTTTTATCAAACAACTCAAGACAACGGCCCCACAGGGACTATCAGCCTGACACACCAGGAACCTGTCTGTCTCTCTGTGTGTTGCTCTCCTCGCTGCAGGGTGAAAGAAAGGACAAGGTCCTTTACAATGACTCTGATGTGCAAAGTGTCAGGAATACTTAAGCAACATGTTCACAGACATAGGGTTTCTGTGCAGAACATCAATGGAATTTAGCTTGCACAATTCAGATGTGAGACTGAGAGCATCAGTGCTTTGTTTGTAACACACAGGGTGTTAGACGTCCACTGCATGTGTGAGTGTGTTTGTGTTTGTCTCTGTGTCTGACTGCTGTAGTGTGGGCACTCTGCCAGAGTTCCACTTAGCTCTGGTCGTGTTCACAGCTCCGTCCCCTGACATCGCAGTTTGAAGCGGAGCCAACCACAGACTAGAGACATTTTGCAGCACGAATGAGAATGCAGATCATGGCTGTGGGGGAAAAAGGTGTCCGGCTGCAAAAGCCAATCAGGCTGATCTGAATGCCATCCAGAACTCAGCAGGCTAGTCTGTGAGGCTGGCCTGCCAGACTGTCTGACCACTGACTCCAGAGAGAGGCCACATGAAGCCTCTCTACCTAATTCATTTGTAATTCATCAGCATTCATACAAGCCTGCCACACTTCTGGCATAAATGCCGAGCATTTAAATTTAGCTTAAATGCCTCTGTGAAGATGATGCTCCTCTTTAATATGATTGGACAATTGCTTTGTAGCTCATACTCATTTCCCACAATGGGTCATAAAGGAAGGTTTCCTCAGAATGAGTTATTAGAATTCCTGAAGGACTTCCCTTAAGGCCCGTATTCCCTGCAGAACGTGATTATTAGCCCCAAACTCCCGCAGTGCCTGTCCCTCTGTTGCTACTAACGTGCTGAATCATTTCAGCACCACGAACAGTTCTTCTCAAACCTCCATTCATGTTCTTGCGTGCATGTACAGGGAGGATGTTTTTTCTCTTTTAATCATTGTGTCTTTCTACACGCTCAAAGACTTAACAGGGACATTTAATTTCAAAATGGGAAAGATTTCCACGTAGAAAAGATTCTTTACTGGGGACAAATGGAGGAGAGCCAGGGTCTTAAAATGTTGCATTGGCAGTGATCTATTGTATTTAATTTCCATCAAATCTCTCATCATTGGCTGATTTTCTGCTGCAGAGTGCTCTGGCCATCATCTGAGGAATCTGAAAAGCAGAAAGATGTATTTGCAGAGTAATTCCGTAAATATATTTTATCCGGTGCTCTTTGACATTTCTCAGGAAATGTCATTAATGGAATAAATATTAAATATACCAGGGTTCTCTAAAGATTTATAGTTTCCCAGGTCTGTTAAAGGATACATCAGGGATGCAAGAGTCTAGCATGCTTTGAGACACAGAGTGTGTCTATGTGCTTCTATCCACGTGTTATGATTCAAACTGCATGTTTATACAAAGCAGCCATTGCACCCCCCCCCCCATGTGTAAATGTATGTATTCGGGTCTCAGCATGTGTTGTATGTCTTAGATTCAGTGGAGTCACAGGTGAGTGGTGGTGATGAAATTGTTGTTGTGATGTACAGTGCTCATTGCTTCCTACATGCAGATAAAATATGACTTGCAGAGAAGTGTGCGTGTGCGCGCGTGTGTGTGTGCGCATGCGTGTGTGCGTGCTGGGGAAAGGGGGTCTGTGCTTTGGCCTGCAGCCAATGATGTAATTATGTTGAAAACAAATGCAACAACCAAACCCGTTTAGGGAGAGTTATACAAACAAAGTCAAAACAGAGGAATAAGACAGCAGCAAACTGAGATGTTTTTCTTTGCATGTTAAAGTGCTCATATTAAAGCTTTTTGGCTTTTTTCCCTTTCCTTTATTATGTTATATATCTTTGTTGTGGCTCTAATAGCTTTACAAAGTGAAAAAGCCCAAAATCCCCCCCAAAGGGACTTACCATCTCCAACAGAAAATACTGTTCACAAATTGCTCCAAATAGCTCTGTTGTTGTCCAGCCTTTACTTCCATGACAAATGTGCGTCACTCTGTAACACCTGTTATAATGCTCGCCTAGCTACTAGCTGCTAGCATGGCACAATCTCATACTCTGCTTCTGACTGGCTTTAAGTGCTGACATAGGCACTACGCATGTGCAACTCCCAACAAAGATAGAATAGAAGTGAGATGCCACTCGGTAGCTAAAACGGAAAGCTCAACACATAGGGTGAAAAGAGGAGCTGCAGCGATGTGCAGTACAACAAAAATGTGGTGTTTTTTGAAAATTAAACCATGTAAACTTATTCTAATATAACGTCTAAATACAATTATGAACCCGAAAATTAGCAAAATATGAGCACTTTAAGGGAAGATGTTTTAACATGTGTATCAAATACCTCATAAAAACATTTGCAAATAGATTCCATTATAGTTTTTTTTTTGTCTGTATAGTTGGAATTGTAGTTTATCTATATTTTTGTTTCGTAAGAATCCAACAGATTATCTGAGTCTGCTTTCGGTAAACTGCAGTTTCTCTTTCTTCCTCAGGCCACATCTCTCCGTGGAAGGGCTCCAAACAGGTACATTAATTACAACAAATGTGTTTCTTCTTTTGTGTGTGTGGCTTCGGGAGAAAATGTGTGTCTCTGAACCAAATTTGTTAGTTGAAGCAGAGAGGTAAGATTGAAGCGTGTAAGATTTGTCATTGGACTGTGTTGCCTCAGAGGTGTTTGGCTTTTTGCTTTATTGTGAAATGAGCCAGCCTGTCGTGACCTGCTTATTGGTTTGATCACATCAGATCTCACACCTCACCAGCTGGGGAAAAGCTCTTCAGATTTGTACTTAAACTGCAGCTGCTTATACAATCAACAATCATTCATGGTATTATTTAGGTTCACACACTTTCATGATAATAAATTCTCCTTCATTGTTTAAGTCTGATGATCATCTTCTATCATTAAAGTTACCTGACTTTCATTTCTGCACATAGCAGGCCTTGAATTTGTTGGTGGAACTTGTGTCATTCATTTTTGTATTTGAAAACGTTCATAGAGATAATTCACCACCATTTTTTCTACACATATGCTAATGCTAGTTCTTATTTTTTGTGTTTACTTACATACTGCAGGTCAGTGCTGTATAGTATTTGTTATAGAGTTTGCTGCTTTGTTGTTTTCTCCTGCCCGCATAGGGCAGTAACACATGGGCCGTTGCCAGCATTGTTTACCATGAGTTTTGCTTTGCCAAATCTCCAGCCTGCAGCCTTACTGTGGAATAAGGTCTGGCTACACCACAGATATATTCTGGGATAGAAAAAAACAAATGCAAATAGAAAACACATGTGATTGATTAAACACAACCATTAAAAATGTATTTCACTTGTTTCAAATGTTGTGACACAACCAATATAAGCCAGTTCAGAGAGCAGACAGTTTGCCATAGGAGGGAAAATATTGCTTGTGATGTTGAGAAAGTGCTATGGCCTGACCCAGCCCAAAGACAAGAAGAAGCACATTGATCACATGTTTATTCCTTTGGTTTTTGTCCCTTTTACAGTAGTATTGGGAATGGAGAGATATTTCCTTCTTTATAGATTTGTTCATATACTGGACAATGAACAAATTGTATGGGCCTGAACATTGCACTTTCCATTTGTTCCAGTACTGACTGCTCAATAGATTTTGACTGGTTGCAGGTTCATGTCAACAAAGAACAAGACAAAGGACACGTTTGTGAGATACAGGGTACAGTACTGTAAAAATAAGGGTACAAGGAAGAGGAAGATCAAAAAAATTGCGAAGAGCAAAGCAGAATAGTGATTTCTGATCAATTTTGAACTACTATGATAGAACATGTTTTCGTCCATCAAAAACAATGACGGAAAAATATGTAATTTGTTTTGAGGTTAAAAATGTACTTCCCCCTGAGAACTAGGCCTATATGTTTTGAAGAAGGTGTTTTCTATTTGTTGCTGTATTGTTTACTGACTGCTTGATAGTGTATATCATTTTGATCACTTTGTTTATGATTTGAGAGCATGTGTTTGATTTTGGTAAAACAGTTTTGAAGAAAAGTTTCATGAGGTTTTGAAGATGAGAATTTGTGTTTAATGTTTTCACAAAATGGAAAATTATGTTTTAGCAAGAAAGAAAAACTGTAATATCTGTTGTTGGTGTTTTCCTTGTAGTTGCCTGACCAGTGGGACCCACATGGCAGCCCCCAAGCAAACCTGTCCGGCCCAGTTTTGCCACCTGGCATGCCCTTCCCAAACCAGCCACAGCACCGCACATCTGTGCCGGACTCCACCGAGGGTTTCGATCTTAACAAACCTGACCCCTATGACCTGTACGAGAAGTCGAGGGCTATCTATGAGAGCCGACGTGAGTACTCAAACTTAGTTCATCGGAAATAGCAATGTGTTGCTGTAAATTACACATAATATAGTGATTTGAAATTAATTATAAGTCAACCTTTAATGTCTTTATTTGTGTTTCAGGTCCAGAGTATGAAGAGGTGGAGGTGCACCTGCTGAGGGAGAAGACCGGGTTTGGCTTCCGCATCCTGGGGGGAGACGAGGCCGTGCAGGCTGTGAGTCCGGACGCCCGTGACAAGGCTCGTATGGGACGGGCTGGACCACACATATATTTAACTTCATACACACCAACCTCGTCTGACCTGCACATAATCTCATCTAACTCAGTTACACACATTTGACCAACATCTGCTCCACACACACACTTACAAACGCTCCTTGGGTTTCTCACACTGCTCTAACTGCTCAGTACCTCCCATACTGAAAATACGCCTTGCTAACTTGTCCACATGTCAAACAGCATGCAAACCATGATACAGAAGAATGTGACAGGAAGATATTGAAGGTGGAAAAATGTTACTATGACCCAAAACTAATTTCCAACCTGGAGAAAGCAATTACTGAGTGATTCCACTGTCTCTGTTTCATTTTCTTCACCTTTATCTATATTGCTAATATTGATTGTCTTTGAACAGATTGTTATTGGCGCTATAATAGAGAACACTCCCGCTGAGCGTGATGGGCGGCTTCAACCTGGGGATGAGCTCATTTCTGTGGATAAAAATGTGGTGGCTGGGAAACCGCACAAATACGTAATAGACTTAATGCACGCAGCCGCTCGCAACGGTCAAGTCAGCTTGACTGTGAGAAGGAGAGTGCATATGCCTGGTGAGGACTTTAAGCTATTTTTTTTTTTTCTTCACACTTAACCAAGACTGGAGAACGTGCTGCACATTTCACTGGCATCAAATAAAGAAAAAGAGACAACTTAGACAGGACACACACATGATAACAGCTTGTGTGCAGGATCAGTGTGTACTTCTCTGCCACTCATCTTTTCTGTGTTAGCAGATCATATATACATCTATCCAAGGGCACACAGTCTAAATCTTATTTAAATATATAAGGGACATTTTGTAAAAACAATGAAACAACAAGTATTAAACACAAGTATTTTTCTGAATTTTCAGTATTTTCTCTGTGTGCCACAATATGCTCTCTGGTGCACAGAATTGCCCCTCGCGAGCGTGTGTGCGTTTTGAGCAACAAAGAAATTATAACCTGGTCGGTTCACAGCAACACAGTGAAGGCAACTATGACTGAATGTCTCATCTTTCAGCCTGTTATTGTACAAACATAGAAAAAATATCGACCGGATTTGTTCAAGAAGAGCAGAAATACACTGGCTTATATTTAACGTGTATCACTGATGCTGTGATTTAAACAGAATGTGTTTTTCCTGTGTAGTAGACTTGAGTGAGTGAGGGATCTCCTGTGTATGGTGCATGGTGGATATAGAACTGCTGAAAATGTTTGCACACACTCTTGAGCACACCTGTTGCGTTTACTGTTGCTAGTTGACATGTAAAACAACATTAGGCAGGAGGTGTTCAGTGACCATCCAGTGTGTTCAGTACTGAATATTGAGAAATGTTACTTTCTTTTAGCTTTTGGAGGAATTTAATGACATGTCACTACACATACAGTGGGAGGGGGATTTCCATTTTTCATATACAGTATATAGTATGGGCTGATTTTCATACTCCTATCCTTGTTTGCACTTCAGCAGGCTCTGTGGTTTGTGTCTTTCTAAATGCAGTGCAGTTGCAAGGTCATACATACAAAAGAGTCAGACCTGTCAAATGACAAATGGACAAGCTAAATTTGACTTTGACACAATGTCCCCGCGAGAGGTAGAGAAGTGCACTCTTGCATGCAATACATTCTGCCGAACTGAAATGTCTCCAATGGCTACAACAAAAATGTAAAATAAATAGCCACTGAGAGTAAGTTGGTCATGTTTTAAAGTAAAATAGCTGCTGCTTTGACTCATCCCATCTCCTCTCTTGCTTCCTTTCCCTCCAGGTGAACTGTGTCCTGTGAATGGCCGCAGTCCCGGCTCTGTTTCGACACAACATAGCTCACCACGTAGCGATGCAGCCTCAGCTTCGGGCCCTGCAGCAGTCGGCGTCCCAGCTGCCACCTCTCCTCCAGAGGGTTCTGCTCTGCAAACTAGTGATGTGGTTATTCACCGCAAGGAGAATGAGGGCTTCGGCTTCGTCATCATTAGCTCCCTGAACAGACCGGAGAATACCACCGTCATCAGTAAGTTGTTTCTGTCTTGAGCCCTAAAGGTTGTTACTGAACACAAATAGTGATTTGTAAATACTGATGACTGGATCTTAAGGGTGGTGACTGTCCTGGAGGGATTGTTTGCAGGGTTTCAATTTAAGTATTTTTTTATAAGGATTTTAAATAAATTTAAAATATGTTAAATGTATTTATAAAACGCAGTGGTGGAATGTAACTATATAAATATAATATGTAGGCCTGTAAGAACAGCTGAAATAATTAGCCCAATAAACAAAGTAGTTGATGAATAAAACTGTTTTGATCACTTCCAGTTTCTAAAATGTGAGATTTTTCTGCATTAAGTACTTTTACTTTTAATACTTTAAGTACATTTTCCTGATGATACTTACATACTTTTACTTAAATAACATTTTCAATATAGGACTTTTACTTTATAATAATGTAAATGATCTTAATACTTCTTCGACCACTGCTGTTTTGTTAAGACGTTATTGGCATTTTTGTTTGGTGACATTGCTTCATAAGGAATAACAATATTTGGAAGTGTGATTTGTAAAGGTGGCTGTAATGTTCAAAAACAGTTTCATAATAAGTATTGCTCAGGTTGTAATAATATTCTAAATGTTATTCTCTCCACTTCAAAATGGAGTTCTTTCAGTGCTGTTTTGTCATCTTTTTTCAAAATTGGCATTGACAACCACCTTGTTATTTCCTGTTTCCAGCTGTGCCCCATAAAATAGGACGTATCATTGAGGGCAGCCCTGCGGACCGATGTGGAAAGCTGAAGGTGGGCGACCGGATCCTGGCTGTTAATGGACAGTCCATCATCAGCATGCCGCACGCAGACATTGTCAAGCTCATTAAAGATGCTGGGCTAACAGTCACACTGCACATCATACCAGAGGAGGGTAAGTGTTTGTGTGTGTGTGTGACATGAAACCACATTTTGTTACTGTTTTCCCCTTACAGTAGAAAACTCAACATTAACTCAACATTACAGCAGGCTTGTGTATCCTGAGCATGTTTCCTTTGTCAATTTGTTCTAAATCCCTCTCATCTGAGTTTGACATTTTCCAAACAGGCAAAATCTTGTCCTTCACAGGTTCCCATTCTGGCCCCGGCTCAGAGAAGCAGAGCCCCATGACCCAGAAACACAGCCCCCAGACCCAGCCCAGCCCTGTAGCCCAGCCAGGCCAAGGAGGTACCCAGCCTGGCCAAACAGCCACTCAGACAGGTCAAATACCTGCCCAGCCTGGCCAGACACCACCTCAGACAAGCCAAACAGTGACTGGCCCTCTTGCACCAGCAGCCTCCCAGCATGCACCAGCTGGAACCCAGCAGAGTCCAGTCACCCAGCCCTCTGGCCCCCCTCCACAGATCTACCTCCATGACGGCAGGTAAGACAGCGCTAAGAGGGATGTTCTTGTTTGTACGTTTTGTGAGATTCCACAAGCACAGTGTGTCTTGGTTACAGAACAAAGAGTGACTGGGAGAAAAAGAAGAAGGCGACAGATATTAAACTGTGTATATAGATGACTGTGCCATCCTGTCCTTGCATGCCAGTACTGTTAGTTCAGTAGAAAACCTGTGACTGCAGGCAACTTTTGTCCCAGACGGTCTCTCAGTCTCAGGCTGGTTTCTGCTTTGTTGCATAATAGCACTTAGCTCTTACAGTGTCAGTGAATAATTTACTTTAAGGTATCTCTTCTATAATGCAGGAACCCAGCGATCCGGCCCTCTTCCATATCAAAACTATGAAAGCGTGAGTGCGTGCATGGCTGTGTGTGCATGTGAGTCTCAGATCAAGAGTAGCGCTCCCAGAGCTGTGGATGTATGCCCAATTTACAAGTGGGAGCTTGATAAAAGTTTAAAAACATAGAGTGATATTTATATCCCTTTTAGCCTCCTTAGCTGCACACGCTCAGTAGTCTTCTCAGTAAGACATCTCCTTATATGCTATGCTTCTTCAAATCAATGCTCTCTCCATTGTGGCACAAACTTCTCCTTTGATTTTGTTGCTTTCTCTTTCCTCACAGATCAGAGGTAAAAGCCAGACAGGACGTTAAACCTGACTTCCGCCATCCTCCATTCACTGATTACAGGCAACCTCCAGTAGACTATCGTCACCCACCGGTTACTGATTATCGACAGCCACCGACGCTGGACTACAGACACCCACCTGGTCTGCTGGATTTCAGACAGCATCCTGCAGCTGCACAGTTCCCCCTGGGGTTGCCTCCTGACTTCAGGCCACAGGTAAAGCTAGACCAAGAACCATTTGCTTAAGTTAACACTGTATTGACCATTAAGTATACAGTACATAGTCATTTGTATGCAGTTTTGCTACCACACTGTGGAGCGAGTGTTGGTAGTCTTTGTTTTCAGCATAATAGTCATACACTGTTATTTGTGGGGGGATTTTTGCAAGTTGTTATGTTTTTTTCTGCAGGACTATGATTACTTCACGGTGGAGCTGGAGAAAAGCGCAAAGGGTTTTGGCTTCAGTATCCGTGGGGGCAGAGAGTACAAGATGGACCTATTTGTGTTGCGCCTTGCTGAAGATGGTCCTGCTATACGTAATGGAAGGATGAGGGTGAGATGACAAAGTTGAAAAGCTCATTGTGAGATCATTGGAATTGCTGTCAGTGAAAACAGTTGTTATGATGAAGAAATGTAGAACACAGATGTGTACTGAGAAGCAGCAAAAGGCCAGTTTGTCCATCTTGACGTCCATATTACATTGTGGATTTGGGATATATTTATTTCACAGATTTGAAAGACAGTGTAAAATTGAAGAAAGTACAGATTTTTTTGCCTTTCAAAAAAAAAAACTTATTAACTTATTATTATTATTATTATCTTTCACTCCTGTTGATTGAAATATTTATTTTACTGTCTTCCCCATCTTCTTCATGGGACAGGAATGGCTTATAGGTTAGGAAAGGGGTAAAGCGAGTCACTATAAGTGCATGTCAACTCACTGACCCTCTGCTCACCCTCAACAATTCCTGTTGAGATGCACTTGAAGAACACACGTAATAGCACTTAATCGCCAGTTGCTCCATTGGAGTTACCCACCAGCAGGAACAGTGGTTGTGTAAAAAAGTCAACTTTCCATGGATAACCAGAGGCTGGCAGAAATCGACTCATCCTCTGTGTGTCTCCTCCAGGTAGGGGATCAAATCATAGAGATTAACGGAGACAGCACTCGGGACATGACTCACGCCCGCGCCATTGAACTCATCAAGGCGGGAGGCAGGCGAGTCAGGCTGCTGCTAAAGCGAGGCACAGGACAGGTGCCAGAATATGGTAGGTTTTCCTGGCACAAAGTCTCTAAATGTCTAACTCTTTCCACTCGCTCTCCTGATCTCTTTCTCACTTTCATACAAGAGATTCCTTGTCTGAGGTCCAGCATTACTGTTTTTAACTAGAATGGCTTTTTCCTGCAAATGCTGTGTTTTACTCAAGAACTTAACATGCATTAATATCTTTCTGCATTTTACTCCTTGCTCTGCAGTCTTCCATACTGTCATCTATAAAAAAACTATTCTAATCAAATAGTAGAATAACAACTTACTCTTTAGCCTTCGTGTATTGTAACCCCTCTGCTTTAAGTCAAATGATTGGTATAGGCTTTTACTTGCCTTCCCTCAGGAATGGTTCCTTCCAACCTCTCCATGTGCATGAAAGGTGACACACTAAGCTCCCCCTATTTCTTCCTAATGGGCCACTCTAAAGACACGGTTTGTGAAAAACTGCATGTCTCTCTCTCCATACTGAATAATCTGTGTGCCGCGTAGCTCTCAGCATGCAATCCTGTACGCATGATTATGAGTTCATGCATGGGAAAATAGAAGCTCTGTGTGTATCTATGTGTGTATGTGTGTGAGTGCTTCTGCGTGTTGTAGTAAGAGAGCAATAAGGGTTGAAGTGACCCTCCAGATTAAATTGTATCATCCTGAAGAGGGTTGTGAAGTAGACTGTGTGAAATTAATCTGCTCAGGATCAGTCTGTCACAAAACTACAAAGATGGTAATTGTTTTCAAGCACTGAATGAATCCTGTCCCACACCAGGCTTTAGGTGTAGAGGCTTACATGGCAAGGTGTGTGCTGCTCACACACATTTGTATGCAACTTTGCCTTATATACAGTATATACTGTGGGTGTGTATATATATATATATATATATATATATATATATATATATATATATATATATATATATATATATATATATATATATATATATATATATGATGATATGTTGTGTTATTATGTACATCTTTTTATTTCTGTTTTTTCCCCATTCTCTCTGTGTGCATGTGCATGCTGCTTTGTGCCTTTCTGCTTTTATCTCCGTCCACCTGAGCATGTTTCCTTCTTCCCTTACAGACTGTGCCGGCCCCTGGGATTCCTTTTCTACAGACCACTCTGCCCTGCAGGAAGTGACCCTCAAACACTACCCAAATCCATTACTCTCATCCCATCCAGCCTCAGCCCCAGACTCCCCTCATCAGCTCCCTCTAGAGGCCACAGCGTGCATGGCAGACAAAGCTCTACAGCTGACAGACCACAGCTCCATTAGAGGGGCTACAGGTGGCAGGTCCACCCATCAGAAGTGCATCATCAGGGGGCAGGGAACCCCTCAGGGGTGCAGAGAGGTGGACTGTGGATCAGGCGACAGACAGCCTCGGGCTTTGC
The DNA here is from genome assembly GCA_013375575.1 of Percina caprodes. Lineage (NCBI taxonomy): Eukaryota > Metazoa > Chordata > Actinopteri > Perciformes > Percidae > Percina > Percina caprodes. The sequence continues at coordinate 6,602,931 of JABXJD010000001.1, forward strand.
CTCCCAAAGCTGTCCTGGGGAGGTCCGTTGAAAGAAGAGAGAGGCAGAGGGAGACTTGCTCCCCCTGCTGTGAGAGAAACGGCCTGCACACACAGGCAATGAACACTGTCTGGCCTTGGGACCCATATGTGAGTGAGAATTTGAATGGAGCCTCTCTCGGCAGTGGAGATGGACATGTGAGCCTCCAGGAGAGGCTAGTGTCCAGAGGTTTGCTCCCCAGAGAAGATGAGAGGGCCAGTGGCCACAGTGGGCTCTGCTGCCCTACTAAAACCATGGAAGATCCTTCTACGAGGAGTGCAGCAGCCTCCCCTGGGCCCTGGAACGTCCCTGGGTCTGACAAGCTGCCTGGCACCCTGAGGTCCTGGACCTCCACAGTAAGCAGGTAGAATGGATCTCACTGGTTTGAACCGGATCACACTGTCTGGCTCCTCATTCAGTTCACCATCCAAGTCTGAGAAAAGCTCTCCCTCACCCTCTCTCTTTGTGTCCTGTTTTCTTCTCCATCTACTTCTAAGATCATATTTTATGCTTCATTTGTTCTTACGAGATAATTATTACACCCACCACCTTAAAAAAGAGAGGAACTTTCACAGATATTGTAACATACAGTATAAAACTGATGGAGACTACACAATATGTAGGCATTTTAGCCCCTCAGATGCGACAGAAAATGTTCTGATTACAGATGGAGCAACAATGTCAGATTCTGAGTGGAGCTGTTCTTTCGACATGTACCTTTAACTGGCCGACCGTATCTGGCTCAGATTGGTTAGTGCAACGTAATCTCAGATGGAATAAGATTCCTCGCAGGACAGAGACATATGTACATCCAAGAGATTTACTTTTGCTCCATTTTCTCTGTGCAGTGGGAAGATCTGTCAGAGGGAGGCAGTGACACTGACACTCCTGGAGGACATGGCACTGGGCCAAGTGACAGCCTGGTTAACCCGACATATGTTAGATCTCACATGCCTACCAATATATCATATACTGTAAATGTAAGGATGTGAAAAATATGTACATTTGGTAATCTCAAAAACATACTTGTGTTTTTGAGGCAGTGTTGTAGTTAGATACATTGTAAAGAAAAGAGAAAAAACCCACCAGGACAGTATTTTAGGATCACTATTTCCATGGCCTCGTCTATTACTACATATCAAAGACTGTGAAAGTCACCAAACCCAGACTGCTGAGGGAGGCAGCAGTCATGTGCGTGGATATAAACCACCATGTCTTTATACAGGGACTCACATGTCTTTTAGAGATAGAATATAGAGAGGATATCCTCTGTGGAGCTGGTACTCATGTGAGACAAAAAGAAAATGTTTTTTTCTCAAATTGAACTTTTAAATGACTAAAAAACAGTTGGCTTAGTAAGAACTCATAATCCTGTTCTGTACACAACTTGATCACAAGTACACCATGCAGTCATTGTGCAGAATTATAAGGCGTGTTGTATTCATTCAATGCTCAACGAAAGAATTTTGTCCAGTCTATATTTTCCATTTCTATGCCTTTTACTGTGCTAAGTGTACCACATCACTGTGGGAGAGGGGCATCGGTGTGGGGAAGAGGAGGCCGATGGTTATGAGGTGGGGCGGAGTGCCTTACTCAAACTAATGCAGTGCTGTTTGTTTTGGGAACTGGATGCAAAACAGATGTTAATGACCATGCACACAAATCAGCCTGGAGCCTGTTTTCTTCTGACTTAACACCAAGCAGTATATATACATCTTGATGCACTCTTATCAATGTCAATGATTGCCCTTGTCTCCTAGCGCTTAAATGGGGATACATTGTAGCCTGTAGCATTACATCCTCTTCTTAGTGTCATCTGGGAAAGTGAAGCTGTGAACATTTATCCAGACAAGGTTGTTATCACAGTGGACCGTGGTTTCTGTTGTTTTGGAAGAGTCTCATTTCAGCTTTATTTGTCTATTCTGTAAAGAAAGCAAGTTAAGTTTGCATTGTTGGAAGCTGAACCAATGCTCACGGAATCAAAACCTAAAAAGACTTTAGATGATGTGTAAACACAAATGCATTGAAACGTGTTTGATCACAAAGTTTTGATACTGGCAGAGTGGAGGCATGCTGCTATTAAACTGACGGAGATGAAGTCACTATCCTCCTGCATTGCTCCATTTTTATATCATCTATTTCTCTCAACAATATGTTTGCTCTCATTAGAAATTAAATAACCAGAGCTTTTTGAGGACTGGAGGACCAGATGAGTAAAATCACAATGCAATGTGACCACTTGACTAAATGCAGCACGATCCAAGCTGTACTTGTAAACTTGTATAGGTTTACTGGTTAACTGATTTTTGCAAGACAATGCACCTGCAGACTGGGATACTAGTATGACCTGAAAAGTTGAATCCAACTGTGTTCATGTGATAAACTGGTTAGCGAGGAGCATGAGAACATGCCATTAGGCTGTAGAAATGTGTTTACTCTATGTACAAATGTCAAAGTTAAGAAAAAGGTGAAAGAATATGTCATCCAGTGCTCTGTCTCCATCCAGGCCATAGCCCTGCCTGCTGTGAGTGATTTTGTATACAAAAACAAAAACTGCTTTATTGGAACTTGTGAAGGATGGCACGTTCATAAATCCCCATTGAAATCAAGTATAACTGTGTAGTGTTAATTGTGTATTATTCACCTTGTACAGCTGTATTCCTACAAATATGGTTTACTGTATCATTGATACTGTAGTTTCAAAGACGTGAACAACTATTTTTATGAAATGCGACAGTACTGATATATTACATTTTGCTAAAAAACAAAAAACTTGTTTACTGAAAGATATTCTGAAATACTGTCAAATAAACTCTTGACATGGTGTAAAATATTCATTTGTAGAGATTGTGTTACTACAGTGAGGCTTTCACAGGTTCCAGCTTCTCATGTATTGTGCTGCCTTTCTGTTTTATATAATTCTAAATTGATTCTTTTTGGAGGAATAAGTAGACAAAACAAGAAGTTTAAACAGATAACCCTGGACGCATTTTTACAATTATTTTATAGACCAAACGATAAAGCAAAAAACTAAACATACTGAATAATCATTAGTTGCAGTCTTATGTGAGACTAAACCAGAAACAATAGGAAATATTAATAATGGGTCCTCCTTAAGTTGAAAGTGGATTTTATTTAACAAATCAGACTCATATTTGCACACAGGCATACTTTAATTTAAAAACCCCTGCACACCCACACAGGTCTTTCCTTTATTGTAGCTGATTAGGGTTCTTTTCAGCTTGAGGTTGAGCAGCGATATGCTGGGAGTTTTCTGAGGTCACCAAACTACATGAAAAAAAATCTGAATCACAATTATCTGTTAAGACATGTATCTGTCAATCAGACTTACACATGACCACATAATCCTGTTATGTAATGTGGGCTCGCTAACACCAGGTACCATGTATTTAATGAAGTCAAATCCACAATAATGATGGAAATAATTAGTGTTTGGACTGCTGTTTAGTCCTCCTTGTGCAGCTTTTCAGTGAAAGTGACAGATAACTACTGGCGGTATTGATTATGATCTTTCACAGATGGATAAAAAAACAAGTCTGTATCCAACACACATCCCATAAAACTTTTTTAAAAAAGGATACAAATATTTACACACTTCTGAACAAAGCCTGTATTCCATAATAAAACAACTTGTAAACATGTTCCCAACGTCTCGTTACGGTCTAGTGGGTTAGGCAGAGATGGTGCGCTGACAGTTGGCTGCTGCTGACAGTTGGCTGCTGCTGAGATCATTATTGAGCGCCATTTTCTGGAGGAATCAAGGTCTCACTGTTTGGCTGCTCATTCAGAGGAACCTCCTGAGAAAGAAGAACAGTAAAAAAAAAACTAAAAATGTCATTTTCCAAACAGCCTTGAGTTACATTTCAATTCAAAATGAATTGTGTCTACAAGGTAAAGGTCGTGATATTGGCTTACTTTAAGATGTTTGTAGATTCCCATTTGGAAACGGCAGCAAATAACATCAACCAAGAATCCTATTACTCCATGGAGCATGCCTGCAAGTGAGAAAAAGGATCCAACTTACTGTAGCCAGGGTTTAGGTGAGGTGAAAATACCTCCAGACTTTTAAAGACAGAATGTCTACCCCTCACAAGCAGGATTATTCCGTTAAAATTTAAAAACGTGGACTTGCCAGTAACTCCATCATCGTAGAGACAGTTAATGACAATACCTCCCATTATAGTTAATCATTCTGTGAGGAGACTTGGTAATTCAGTTTTTAAAAAAATGATTTGCTGGAGTAGATGACAAGATTAGAGAACAGTGAAATTGTCCTGCTTTACATGGTAAATGAATGGAGCTTTGGGCGTACATAATGTCTAAGGGACATACATGTGGTGATGCCTGATTGTAGCCCATTAACAACATATTGTTTAGATTTTAAATTGGGCTCCTAACTGCATTACTGAGCAAGCATAACATTAATTTGACAAATTAATAAACAACTAAATGGTCTATGTGATGGATTACTTATATTTTCCACATCTTAAGTCCCTGCAAGTAGATTTTCATACTAATAATACACAATACATTCTAAGTAAAAAAAAAAAAAAATCACACAATGGTTGCCTTAAGGCCAGGAAATCAATCTTAAAATTAGCAGCAACAAATTAGAAGTCAGCATTTAAAGTAAGTGCTAAAACATGATAAAGTTCCAGTATGTTCCTTTAAAAATGCACCAGGCACACTGCAAATGTGTTTCTGTGAGAGTTTATCTACCTGTTGTAGAGAAAATGCCTCCAACGATGCCACAGAGTCTAACAAGAAACTGCCAGAGAGGCATGTGCTGCTCGGTGACTTTGACCATTAGTGAGTTTATATCGTATTTCATGAAGATCCCTGAGACTCCATGACTGCCTGCAGCATGGTTTATCACTCGTTCCTGTAGAGCATAAAGAGAGGATTACAAACATATTCACCATAGCGTTACAAAGCATATTACACAAATATACAACCTTATGCAAAATGTAAACCTACCCGCTCAGTGACGGAGTACTGGTGTGTTTCTGCAGTGACCTTGTAGGTGTTCAGTTTGGTGGGCACAATGGTGATAAAGTACTGAAACATGTGGTTAGCTGGAGATAATAACCAAAAATATTTGTTAGCACAGTGAAACAAAAGTGTGTATATCAATGAAAAAGGATTAAGTTAAGATGAAAATGGATTCATGTTTGACAACACAGACGTACATTCAGCAGAGACCTTCTCTGTGCCGTCCAGAGGGCTAATAATCCCAGGAACCACTTCTCCAAAGGACAGGTGGTCAATCCGGTGAGAGAAATTATAAGCTGTGACATAATCAAAACTAAAAATAAATACGTGAATATAACCACTTTATTCCATGAGTCAACAACTACAAACTTTAATTATCTTCGCCATGTTACCCAAGTAGAATAACATATATAAAGTAGATATGTGTTCCACAAAGTTTTGTCAAAAAGATAATGAACTCACTGTCATGGCTGACAAGTGCAGCTAGATGAGCATGGCCTCTGGGATGAGGGATGGACCTGTGCAGGAAAGAAAAGGTCAGCCACAGCAAAATGTATAGAGTTTTAAAGTTGTTGTTGATACATACTTGCCAACGGTGATGTGGAAATTTCCTGCCACCTTGTTGACATACAGGTGTCCGTGTATCCTGCAGGCATTAAGGGTAGTGGGACTGTCCTCACTAAAGGGAAAATGAGCGACACAATGTGGAGGGAATATGTTTATGACAATATATGGAAGGTTCAAACACTTCCTTGTTTGTGTTTGTAAGTGTAATTTCAACCATCACTTAATTCCTAACAGAAATGGGCTAATTTAAACTTGAGGACCCTGTACCTTTGAGGCTCAGCAGGAGGAGCTCCTTTCATTGCAGCCTTGAAAAGTACGTCCTGGAGAGCGTGCTCCACTCTCAGGCGCTCCTGGATGTGCAGAAGTGTCCTAAAACAAAGAGGGACAGAAAAGCTAAGGATACAAAAGTCAATTCAACGGACAAAAGCATTTTACATTAGAGAAAAAGGTGGTTTAAATGTTTAGACATGTAATTGTAATGCAACTTAAGCAGTTTAATCTTACATGTGCCATAATCTTCTCTCTGGGGAGAGCTCAAAGTTGACCTAAAATGTGACAAAACACAATTGTCATTCAAGCATCAATGAACGTTACTACTGTTACACAAAGAAAATAAGATTTAATGCATTTTTTCAATTCAGTAAATAAACTGTTGACTGCACACTGAAGGCGTTTATACTCACTGGTATATATTTTAAGCCATCAGAAGCAACCATGTTCTCTGCCAGATCCAGGACATCTGCACCTATATCTGCAATACAATTAAAAACATCCATGACATCTTTCTCAACCAAATATGAATGAGTGCTTTTTCTAGATTTGTACTTACATTGGCATCTCATGGCCACTGTAATGTCAACATTTATCCTCAGCTTACTGTAAGTAAAGAGCAGATGCCGTTTGGAAACATACTAAGCAAAGACAGTTGGTTGAAGTGCAATAATCAGTCCTCTTACCTGCTAAAGTCCTTGTCCACCTCATACTCATACTTCATCCATGTGTCTCTGTACACAAAGAACTCCAGGAAGGCAAGGACAGCCATGAGAGTGAACGCTATCAGAGACACTGGAGAGAGTATCAAAATGAGCCACTTTAAATTTAAAATTACTCTTTCTAGCAGGAGTAACGTTATGCATGTAGTTACTGAAGGCTACATTTGGCTGTGTAGTATCTGTAGCTAGGTAACGTTACCTGTCCCACCGCTGGCTGACGACTCCACATAGCTCTCGGGAACTTTGGGAAACGCGTCCAATTCCTTTACCAGAGTCAGAGCCTTCTTCTTGGTCAGTCTCCTCATTTTAGGAGCAGCAGTGATGCAGCTTCAGGTGAGTCCCTCATAAAATGGCTCTTTTCTAGCAGCGAAGTACTGGCTGTTAGTTGTTTTGTGTTACGAAAGTTGAGCAACGTTTAACGTTCAGTTTGTATTCTCTGTGCTGACGCTGAACATGACAGCAGTTAGCACCAGAGCTAACAGTTGACGTTAGTGTAAGTTAGCAAGATAGCCGGCTAAAACATGACTACGAGCGGCTGGTCTTGGTGAAAAAAAGTCGTTATAGTACCGTCAGCTCAGTCCATGGTTAAAGTGCTTCCTTTCACAGTGAAAAATAAAGAAATGCAAAAGCAAGTTACATGAGGTAACGTTAACGCTAGCTACGGTGTGTCGTTGGTTTGATGGTTTGACCTCATTGTCTGAAATAAAAACTGCTTGTATCTGGATTTAGCGCCCTCTAATGGTAGAGTAGCAAACTGTTGACTGCCGCCATTAAAAAAGCAAGTTGGAAAATGAAATGAGTAAAGTGAAAGGTATGGTATAATATTACATAATCTGTGGCACAGCAATATAGCATAGGATGGAATAGAATAGAGTATCACAAATAACAGTATAAAAACAGTATGGGGATAATATAGAGCACAGTACAATGTGTACAATGTATGTCTCAAAATATGTCAGTGCTTATATTTTATTTTTCCTTTTTCTGCAAGGAAGCATGTTCTTCTAAGGTAGCCTACACATTGAGGCTGCAACATGATGTGAAATCCAAACAAAGGAATGTGTAAATGGGAGGGACTGGGAAGACCTACAGACAGTTACAGTTAGGGAAGACCCTTAAAGAATGATGGCTGGATGATTTATTTTTTATTTTTTATTTAACCTTTATTTAACCAGTTAGGCCGTTGAGAACAGGTTCTCATTTGCAATGGCGACCTGGCCAAGAAAAGCATAAGCGTGTAAGACAACATACAGTTTCACATTCAACACAACACAAGAATACAGATACAATAGGCTACATAAAGTGCAGATTAAGTAGGCATTACAAAGCTTGCTAGTTAGTGGTGTAGATCAGTTATAATGCAATATATATGAATAGACAGTCTATATAAATGCTGAGATGAAGTGAAGAGTCAAATACAGTTAGTGCAAGTTGTGGTAATGTAGATCAGTAGTAACACAGTAAGCATGAATAGACTATTGTATAGTCTATTGGTAAAGAATCAGTTTACAGTTAGTGCAAATAGTGGTCTAAGTAGTGTAATAGTGACTAGACAGTCCATATAAATGCTGAGATGTAATAAAGAGTCAATATGCAGTCAGTGCAAAGTGTGGTCTAGATAGTGATGTAGAACAGTAATAACACAATATACATGAATAAACAGACTATGTAAATGCTGAAATGTAGAAGAGTCAATATACAGTTAGTACAGATTGTGGTCTAGATAATGATGTAGAACAGTAGATGTACAGAAATTGTATGACAACAAAGGTGGGAAGAATAACAGTTGAGCATGCCAGAGCAGATGCATAGTGCAAAAGAGCATGAACAGATATGATAGTAGGTGAAGGTGAAGATGTGCATCTATGCATCTGTACATCTATGAAATGGTGCATGACAGAGGTAATAGAATAGGGTGAGCAAAGCAGTGCATAAAAAATGGAGAAAATCCTAGTGCTTATGGAACAATACATTTCCATATGGACTAAGGTTTTCTCTTCATCCAGCCATCATTCCTTAAGGCTTAGTATGTGGTGATGGTATGTGGTATCATGTTCTTGTTCCAGTTACAGACTGATTATGAGGGTTTGGAGGCAGTTGGCAACAGGAAATCGTCTCCTTCCTCTCCTCCTCTTTTGAGGAGCAGCAATGAAGCTATTTATGAGGAGGTAAACCTTTTTTTTTTGCTGTGAATATTGCCTCAGTTTTCAACTGTGTTATGTTGTTTAGTAAAGATGATGTAGAAGTCACCTGAGCCTCTGATCTGTTTACTGGAGCTGGTATAATTTGATGCGCAAAGCACATTCAGCTTGTCAGTATGTCCTATGCTATAGGCTGTCTACATTCTCAGGTAGTAACTATACTCTTTATGAACATTGAAATAGGAAAATTACAGGTTAACATTTATCAAAATGAATAGACCCATTTTTCACAAAATAATGGACTAGAATGCACTGGGCGCAAAAAAAAAACATTATGTTGGCTATAGGTGAAAATAGTAAATATCTTAAATTGATTTTTATAAGGCCATTAAAAAGATATTTCTTTTATTTACTTCATATAAAAATTGCACATTAGTCTCCTTCAAACTTCCTTTGTTAGTTTCATTGGCTGTGCCGAAAGCAGGCTCAGATTTTTTTTGTAAGTGTCTGACAACATTATGGAAATGAGCCCTACAGAGAGAGGCCTTGTTAAAACCTATTTAAGACCTTTTTGTTTAACCTGAAACAGCTCTGAGATCGCTGGCGCTAAACCCACCAGATTCCAGTTACAAAAAATAATACTTAGCGATTATAGAGCCAACATTTTTTTCACATGTAAATCGATAAACTATGTTTATTTCAACTAAAACTAGAGGTCATTGAAAAATTGAAAAGACAAACCAAAACGGCTTTTCAAAGTTTTATTTTGTTTCTGTTGACTTTGAATGAAGTGTATTTAATAATTTATATTATAATAATATACCTCCTCAGAAATCCTTTACATAATGTTCTCAGACACTATAATAACAATAATCTAAGCCTGTCAATGGCAAAACAAGCACTTTTGTGAACGGAAATGGATGGTGCACAATTGCCCCTTAATTTACATTAGTTTCCGTTAAATGCAGTATTGATGTTTGTGAACGTGCTTAATTGCTTCCAGCACCACCTGTGATGCCATTCAGCAAGTCTAGCAGGAAGTGCAAAAATTGCACACTGAAATAAGGGGCTTCTCACAATTTTTAACATCATAGCATGCAAACCTATTCTAGTAGAGCCAAGAGTACAAATATGATGCTAAAAATGAATACGGGCTCTTTAAAGGTGTTTGGCATTAAAGGAGAAATACATATTAATGTTGAAATTAAATCTTCCTGTTTGTAGATTTATATTTTATAATTTATTGATCTGACTATATGTAAGGCAGAAAACAGAAAACACACAGAAAACAGAAAACACACAGAAAACACATACATAAACAGAAAACATTGAAATTACATTGTCCATAAATAAATAAAGGTTAAAAATGTATAAAATTAAAAAAAATAAAATAAAGGAGAAACATCTAAAAATAAAGATTTTTTGTAAGCCTTAGTTGCAGGAGGTCCTGGCAGCTCGCCTTTTCTTTCCTAGGATTAGGATCATAATGGGTGACTTCACCAGGCACCATTTGTGGTATTGGTTCTCCTTCTGTGGTGGAAAGGGAATGTGACAGACCAAAGCTCTTATGGAAGGCAGTGTTAAAGAAGACGCTACAGATTAATACAGCCAGTGAATTGGGAGATATATTTTCACGTTTTTTTATAACTGTGTCTATGTCTTATTCTGTAAGCCTTGGCAGATAATATGGATTCATTACCTATTTCATAGTCTGCTCTGCATGTGTTGTGCAGCAATTTGGTGGAGATAGTGGGCAAAGAGAGGTAGATGAGCAAAAACCTTAAAACAACAGAAAATTTATTTTACTACCATAAATAGTTCAAGTGATATGCTCATAAGATGCATATTTGTAAATAAATTAGTGTTTGGCAAGTTTTTGCCTTGCTGGAGGACCCTGGGCTACCTGGTTCTCCATGACAACCTGTTCCTTATTGTGTACAGATAATTATTACATGGCCCCATGGACAAATAATATTACACCATAATATTATTAAGCATACTCAGCCCCTATTATGTTTTGTCAATACTGAACATAAACTGCACTAGACCTCAACATAGGCCACTACATTAAACCTTAGGAGATAATCACTCCCTTTTTTTTTCTAGTGACATCCAAGTGAATGCTCAGAACTTTATGACTTTTAAACTCTGTTGATATTTTGCTTCAGGAGCCCATACTTCCAAACAAAGTTGCAATTATTCATGATACCACAAACCAATGGCTACACATTGATCCTTGAGCTTTTGGGTACCAGGGTACCAGAGCAGTTGCCAGCATAGCCTCATTGGTCGACAGCCTTGAATCTACCTTATTTATTGCCTTAATACCTATGTTTTGAGAGGGTATATAGCTGTAACTCACTTTATTATATCAAGACACCTATTGTCAAATGTTTTTTCACATGCTTGAGCCAAAGACATTTTTCAAGACACAATCCTAAGTATCACTTTAACTTGAAGGTGAAATCCACTGTATAAATTAATGTATATTATTCCATTGATTTTTGGACAGTAGAGTATTTACAATTATAATTATTATGGAGCAGCTTCAACATTTGATCACTATACTGTCTCTCTGCTTTCCAAGAAGATATTTCAAACCAGCAAACCAAAACAGATGTAAAAATGACATGAATAACAAATAAAGTACATTTTAATCTGGACTTCCCTTTTACACAAAAACTGCAGAGAGCAAGGAGTGGTTGGATCCTAATCACTCAACCTGGTTTCCAGGTCTTGTATCAAAGAGCCTGTGCCCTACTCGTGTGTCCTCTAAACGTTTGCTGAATCACTAACAACTAAACTTATCCCTGACTTCTCTGCAATGCAGGCGACAATTAAAGAGAAAATTTCTTGGCAGGGATCTGTAAAGCATTGGCTTAAATGCTGCTGAAAACATTCACGAATGCATTAATAAAACATATTTCCTGGTTTTTATAGGAGCCCATAGAATAACAATGCTGCATACTATTGTAATAGTATGACAACAGTAGTAACTCTAACAAGTATTTTTCAGGTTGAGAACATCATTAACTTTTGTCTTTTAAGTGACCTAAATCATGAGAGATTACTTCCTCAGCATTAGGGATGCACAGATCCATCTTTTTCAGTTCTGATGCCAATACCTGGGCTTTGGGTATTATCCAATACTGTCTGTGTGTGTGTGTGTGTGTGTGTGTGTGTGTGTGTGTGTGTGTGTGTGTGTGTGTGTGTGTGTGTGTGTGTGTGTGTATATATATATATATATAAATAAATAAATGTGTGTGTGTGTGTATATATATAAATATATGTGTGTGTGTGTGTGTAAAAATTAAAATACTAAATTGTGCACTTGGTCAAATGTTACATTAAAATTAACAGGAATTACAATTCAGGTGTAAACCTCTTGCAACAAATTGGTCAAAACTTAAACAGGAAGTACAATTTCAGTTTTCAGTTTTCAATTATAGAATGGAATTGAATAGATTGGCCCTTACTGTCACCGATACCCCATCTGCCTATTTGAGTCAGCATCGGATTTGTGTATCCCTATGCACATCTCTTCAAACAACAAAATGAAATATAATCACATAATGAGTAAGGGATTTAGCTAAGGTTTACTATCAGTACTATAGATATACATCCAAAGGGAGTTACTTTACAACTTCAAGTATTATCTGCATTATTTTAATGCAGTGTAGGCATAGGACAAAAAAAGCGTGCCAACAAAAATTCAGTGTCCTTATAGACAGTTCATAGCCACATCTATTTAGGTTGTGACACTCTTCCCAACAGATTATATATATATATATATATATATACTCTATTCTGCAGGTACAGAGTCCGGACCCTCGTCCTGTAGGACAGCTGTCTCTAGGACATCGGAGGTGGGCGTGTCAGGCGGCTCTTGAGACAGATCTTCAGAGCATCTGCTCACTGTGGGTGAGATCACATCTGGACTTGTGTCACAGGACTCTGTGCTCTGCTCCGAGGTGGCTGTTGTAATTGTTGTGGGAGCACCGGGGGAAACTAGGTCAAACTCATCATCGTCGTCCTCCAGGATGGGTGACTCATGGATATCTGCAAGAAAAACAACAGAGATCTTAGACTGATTTGATAAATTTGACTGTGGTTATAAAATGATTGAATGGAATGAAAATGCTAACTCACTGCTAAAAGCTTCTGGGTACTGCTTAGCAATCTTCCCTTTTAGTGTCCTGGAGAAGCAGAGGAGGCCAATAAACCAATAGTGTGAGTGCGAGTATATCTCGCCACGAGTGTGGGTGTGCATTTGCATGGGTGTGGGGGGGGGCAGCAACTTACCTGATCCTCCTGAAGACGCTGTCTAGATCTTTCTTCATCTCCACAAGGGTGCGAGTGTGGAGTAGGAACCGTTCGTTCATCTGCTGCAGTCGGACGTTAGACAGCCCGTTAAAGTTGATCAACATTTCATTGGTTTTCTCAAAGCGATCAAGCCTGTTTACAAAATTATTCAGCAAACAAAAATGATCTTTAGGTGCCAGTTTGCAAAGAACATATCATTGTCACTGTCATATGCAAGTGAACTGACTTACACCAAAAAGCACACATTTTATATTTAGTAATGCAAAGTAGCAGAACAGCCAAATGAGGCCAAACAGACTAATGTGGCACTTACATGTGTCTCTGAGCCTGAATGATGGCGTTCACATCCTCAGAGTTGACCATGCTCAGCATCCTGTTACAGAACACGCCAGATGCTGTGGGCTCCACCATGGTGAAAATTAAGACGAAAAAGCTGCAAATACGAAGCTTTATTTAGAAGTGGTCATACTATTTTCAACACCAACATCAGCATTAAAATCACGAGCCCATAACGAAGCCCATAACGAAGCCTTAATCCTGAAACTAATGTAAATTATTTAGTGCCTATCATCATCTACAGGGACGGTCAACCCCAACTGTAAAGTTTCTCTGTGATATGTTTTAATACAGCATGTTGATTGACTTTATCAACAGCAGTACAGCGAGAGCCCCCAGTCAGCAGGTCAGCAGGTCAGCAGGCTGCCCACCACTGATTTTACCGTTAACTTCTGGTGAGCTACAGTGACGAGCGAAGCAACACAATTCAAATTAGCTACCTCAGCTCCCACGGTGGATGTCTGCGTCGAGCCGGGCTGTTTGAATAGCAGATTTGAAACGACTTCTGCAGCCTAAAGGTGCCTCTGATAGCCACTGATAGCTGGCTGTAAATAAAAACAAAGCGCTTCCGTGTTTTTTACACTTCCGGTCATAGGATCACTGTTTCCGGTGTTTTTTCTTTCATGTTTAGTTTCTTCCTTTTTCTTTTCTTTATTTAAAACTGCGCAAAATACAAATGTTCAATATTAACCAATCTAATGTGGTGATATCATTGTTTTCAGATGTAGAATACATTATAAAAATAACGACAAAAGTGCGGGACGTTTCAAACTGAGGCATACATTAGATTGAAACAAATTAAAATCATATAAATGTAGAGTTCATGCAATGCTACCATAGACTGTATACAGTATATATTAATATTAAAGGTCTATGAATGCTACCCAAAAGAAATTGTTGAACTCTTTCTACTTAAATAGCATATACATTTTTTTTTAGTCTTTGGAATTTGATTTATGAAAGTGGAACATCCCATGGAGGCACCTAAGTTGTATAAAATTATCCAATCAGCATTTATCTGAGGTAATTTTAAAATGCTGCTTTGGTAGATATAGGGGTATAAAGAATAGAGGGATCAACTTTTGATGAACTCTGTTTACAAAATGATCAATCAGGTGCTTTGGCTGTGTTTCGACTGCTGCAAATATAATTGCAAATAATAATTTAATATTGCAATTGAACAAATTGCTTGACATGCACAGGTGTTAACATTGTGCAATATTTTCTATATAAATCTCTTTGTGTCTTGAAACATACTAGCTAATGCTGCTATGCATTTATTCAGTGTTTCAAAACATTTTAAAACAAATTGGGAAAAATGTTGATCAGTGTTTTCCAAAGCCCAAAATGACCTCTTCAAATGTCTTGTTTTGTCCACAACACAATGATATTCAGTTTACTGTCATAGGGGAGTAAATAACTAGTAAATAATTACATTTAAGAAGCCAGAATCAGAATTTTTTTAATTAATCAATTATCAAAATAGTTGACTATTATTTTAATAGTTGACAACTAATCAATTCATCTTTGCAGCTCTACAAGATATATTTCACTGCCATGAAAGTAGTAGTTTTTTGAAGAAATAAAGTCAATCTAACTTTATGGTTAGTTTGGATCTGGATTATAAATGTATTATTATTTGGAGTTCATTTTATTTCCACCTACGCACCTTATACCAAGAAATCCATTAACTCCATACTTCCAGAAAACTCACAAAATTACTTTTATTAAGGGACAAGTAAAAAACGTACATGATTTATAAAAAATACAAAACCGCTTTGTCTAACTTGTAAGCTAAGTTAATGCATAGCAACAATACATGCAAGTCTAGAGTTAGGTGTCCTACAATTCTGTAACATTTTTCAGCTACAGGCTAAAAGGGGAAAAGTACAGTTTGGTTGCAATCTATCATTCATCTCAGTCTACATGATACAGATCCAAAGTGATGGAACAGAATAAGTTAGGTTGCACGCAACTCAACTGATGAGTAAATAAATACTTAAGATTTTACAAATATTGACAACCAGTAATTCAATGCAATGTTAAACAAAGCCTGCAAGAGAATTACATTTGATTTCTGAAGTACAAAGCTACGTATAAGCTAAAGATGAAAATAATTCATAGTATTACACTTCTAAGCGGGGATGCAGTGATACAAATAAATATGAAATAAATAAATAATGAAACCCATATATGAGCCATATGGCTCACCCAACCCATTATGTACATAACATGCCCTCTGCTCCCAACTACAACATCACATGTATGAATTTTCATATTAGTGTTGTTTAGAATACCATAAACAGACATACAAATGACCTCGGACATGCACAAGTGTCCATAGAAAACCTGATTTGATTTGACATTGGGTGAATTTCAATGTGCTTTGGCTTTCGTTTGATAAATAAAGTAATATTAGGCTATATATAACAACACATTTGTGGTATATAAGAGGCAATGGCATAGAATTTCAACTTGTATAAAGTGTTTTACCTATACTGACCCAGGAATGGCGGGAATCACTGATATTGATATTGCTGGATGACTATAGAACCATTGTGTGTTTTGCTGTTGTATTATGTGGTATTATTATGCAAAGACATTTCTATTTTTTTTTACCTTACATATAAAAATAAGTTAAAACTTCAGAGAAATGGATCCAAAAAAATAAAAGTAAGATTTACAGTTTATATAAGGCCATGCAATTTTAGTAGACTCATGCATCAGATCAATAGGCTAGGTCTTTTGGATGAGTGGGCTTGCCATTCATGCTAAATGCACTACAGTATGTGTTTCTGAGGCCACAATAAATATACTGTCCCTTTGTGTTCCTTAATACCGATCCAGAATTAACGCTAGCACTGTCTGTAACACATATTTAAGGCTGGTGTATTTGCTGTTGAAGCTGTGAATAGGCCTTATTTAAATGGGACCCACACACGTATTTGCACACAGAGATGGTCTACAAACACAGACTCTTTGATAGGAATGGATGTCAATGTGAAAAGACACAAACACAAGGGCTTCTGTACAGGTCTGTGCTCTGTCAATATAAAGTGTCATTCATTCCAAAACGAGATATCTACTCTTAATAAAGAAAGCAAAAGTAATGTCATTATATTAGTCAATCTTAACATGTATGCTTGTAAAACCACATTGAGAATGGGTTCAGCTGTATGTTTGACATGTTGAGTAATGAATTTCAAGTAGCACCTTTTTTCTGTGAGTAAAGATGATCTGTTGCGTTTTGGAATAAAATATTTTCAATGTACCAGCAAAGTAGAGCTCCAGCATTTCATCTAAAGTAGATCAAAAACACCACAGATGACGGTCTATCATCAGGATGGCATGAATATTAAATACAACATAAGAGACAAAGTGAAAAAACAACAGTTCATAAGTTACCATTTAAACAAAATAAACAAACCTCCAAAGTTATTATGGAGAAGACCAAAGGATTTCCAGCTGCTTTTTGATTGAAGGCAATCTGAGGCAACTTCTTTCTGTAAGTGCTTGAGGAAAAAAACAGCACCCCAAGATTTCTTCAGAGATGTGTGCAAGGCGGAGTTTTGAGTTTACCACCCATCCTCCATCACCGCCCCGCTCCTGGTTGGAGGTGTTTTCACGGTTACACATAGCTGTGCAGGCTTTGCATTTTCCTCACACCTTGGTGTCTCCTTCACTTCCTCTTCTGTCTGGGATTTATGCCCGCTGACATCCACGCCCACCTGGCCCTCCTCTATCTCTACCTCTTCCTCCTCCTCCTCTTCCTCCTCCTCCTCTTCTTCCTCCTCCTCTTGCTGCTGCTGCTGCTGCCGTTTTTTGCGGCAGCAAGGTTTGAACAAATGGGGGTCAATGAGCACCTCCCCAAAGCGACCCTTGTAGATTATTCCACAGCACACCTTTTGCCTAGACAAAAGATAACATGTTGTGTTAGTGTATAAATCCGCACCAAAACAATTAAAGGGTCTTTGTCTGTGTTTCACATACTTTAGGGCATTTATAGTGCTGCATTACAATGTAATGATAGTGCAACTCTGACAAATATCTAAAGTCAGTGTGAATTTTGTCTAATGCACGCTTGGTATACCGGTGCATTGGAGAATGAGGCCACGCAAAAGAAGATAGTGAACACACACTCAAGAACACTGTCAGCTCTCACGTTTATTGACAAGGCAACATGTCTATCACAGAATGTTGTCAGGCATTTAACGTACAGAGTAATGCAACGTAAATGTGATTTTTATTTTTTTTTAGGAAATGGTTGCCTTTACATTTTGAGCATGTGAAAATCCACAGTGTCAATAACCAGCAGCAATGTGTTGTTCTGAATCCTACATAATGAGACAGCGCTGTCTGACTTACCTCTTCCAGTAAGTGAGGTCCAGAAATGAGAAAACGGGGGACCGGCTGGATCCAGGGCTGAGCTCAGTGTCTGAACCGTCATCTGACAGGTTGCTGTAGCTTGGAGACTGAGCTGGGGAGGTACTGGAGGTGGTGCTGTGAGCATCTGAATCTGGCGGGCAGCACAAAGCGTGAACAATAAAGGGGTGAATTAGGTGTTAAATATGTGGCGTGCATGACAAAAAAAAATCGACTTTTTATGGAACAAGTGAGTGCCAGCATGTTACTGAATGCCAAAATGCAAAACTCACTGTTTCTTTTAAGCTCTTTCTGCAGCCTGCTGATCTGGCTCGGCCTGGCTTTCTTGGAGATGGACTTTATCTTCTTGGGCCTGGAAGTTATCTTTAGGCTGGGACCTCCTCTGGCATCAACAACCTGTATGGAGGAGAGGAGAAATCAGTACTTAATGTGTTTGATCATGATGACCAAGCAATTGCTCAACCATATCCGTGCTGGGATCCAAACTCACATGGTTCCAGTTCTTCTTGGTTCCCACAGGTAGCTTTTTCCATCGTTTCACCAGCAGCACACAGGCGTTACAGATTTCTCCAGATCGCGTTTCACATAGTCTGCAAGACAATTACAGTATGTGACGAAATGGGAAAATGTTTCAAATCAATAAGGAATGTTATAAACGACAGAAACCTTAGGTTTTTCAGCAGTCTCTTACCCAAAACAGCTCCTGAAGTCTTTCTCGTACCGCTTACTGTCCGTGAAACGAGAGCTTGACGACTTTGCGCGGCAGATGCAGCAGCCGTCCAAACTCCTGTACATTTTTGGCTTATGAAAGCCAAACATCTGCGTGCAAGAAATGATTTAGATATTAATATTTCAGGCTCTTATCGATGTGCATTGTGTGTTATAACTGCAGTACCTCCCTGCAGCCGTGATTCAGATCAGAGGTGATATTTTTAGTACCATTTCAGTTTAGCCTTTATATGAATTAATACAAACAAATCTGGTGTTTTGTCACGATCAGAGAGCACTAAAAAATTCAGGGAAAGCGATTTTGTTGGAGCATCTCTCCTCTTTGACCCACATAGGGGGGAAGTAGGTCAACAGACAGCGTGTCAGACAGATCATGTCACCATGCTGCGCTCACAGGATGCACACTTCATTTTGGAAACTCAAAATATAAGCACGCACTTAGTGATACCGATCCTCCAAGCTGCACGCTTTGCTGTGGTTGAAAACAAACTATTAACATAAGTATTGCCAGAGAAATGCAAAAATTCACTCGTAATGCAATAAGAACGCCGATTATGCAGAGGAATTATGATTTGTTGCTAGGCAAAATGTAATCTCCACAGCACATGTAGACTTGAACTGCGGCAAAACTGTGAGCCGCGCCCCCCAGACTGTTTTTTTTTTTGCCATCAGTCCTCGGGTCCAGTGCAGAGTCTTACAGAGCGGACAGAGAACAGGAAAAATGAAAGACCTCTCACTTTGTTGGTTATATTTTAGATACCACTTCTCCTGATGACAGAAAATATCAGAAGTGCAGTCTATTTGACATGATAATGTAAAATAACAATGGAAGTCATTTTCAGCAGTAAGCAATTTATCCTTATTATTTATTAAAATACATTATTATATATGATATCAATAGTGTTCTGTAAAACAGTAACTAGCCCTGACCCTGCAAAACCAGATTCAAATGTACACAATTTCATAAAAATCTATCTAGCCTGTATAGCCTACTTTACTGTTACAGAACGTTTATTTGCAGAAACTTGCAAATAAAGCCACTGAAGTTATAGCCCAAGTCTATTGAACTAGGAAAGTGCTTTGCTGACATAAAAAATATATTTTACACGATAATAATCAATCTATACCACCAATTTAAAATCTGTAACTGTATATTTGTTGTAGGTTAGAAAAACAACCTTGTATCAGCTCTGTGCCTGTATTCTGGAGTATATTACCAGGCCGACCACATATTCACCTTCGAGTATCTCATCTGTAAACTGCAGACGATCTCTGCAGCAGAATACAGTACGTGACGCAACTCAACATGGCAACACACTTCAAAGGCGGAGGCAGTGTGGAGAAGGGGGTGTGATGCGATTTTCCGCAAAAGCAGTAATATTAAAGGTAAACTGTAAATATCCTCCTGAAAGCAGTTGGGACTTGCATGAATAACACATGCACTTTTTAAAATAAAAGAAGACGCCGAGAAATACACTTGTTTTTATCGAGAGAAAAGTGCAAGTCGCCAATTTCACCGCCCACTCCAGCGAGGAAGCATGGCATGCCACACGACCTGCTTCATGCGCACCCATTTTATAATGACCGTCCCCTGCTCGACAATGCCCGACTTTCCCTCCCATCATTAACTTTATTTAGTGGGATAAACTAGGGCAAACACATTTTGAAAGCAAAATGTATTGTTTTCAATTGTAAAGGAAAGCCGTTCTCAGACAATCGTGTAATTTGATCTTTACTCTTTGTTATTCCACAACCGCGTCACTGCAACAGTCCACCTTCAACTACATGCGCACGAAGTTCAAAGCGACAGCTTTCTAAAAGTCGGTGGTTGTGCTATTTAAACAGTTAGCTAAACCGTGTTTTACCCAGCTTGAGTTCCATAAGTACTTTTGTGTTTGCGGTGGTTGTTTTATTGACAGCAGCGCCCGCGTGCTGAGACGCATCTCTGGTCCGGGTGGGCGTGAGAGATTCAACTTGGCTTAACGTTATTTAGCAGGCTTAAATGTGTATACTATGGGCGCACTACAGCTAGCCTAATGTGGAAAGTAATGCCTTTTAGAAAAGTATGGCCATGTTTCCGACCGTAATGTTCACAATAACCGACTTTATTTAAATTTCGGGAGCGATAAAGGGAAATAATTTCCTCCGACGGCCAACAACAATAACAACAGCCATCCCTTGATCGTCATGTCTGCATATGATGCACGTTCTGGCGCTATTAAACACATCTTCGCGTCAATTCATCTTGCGTTCATCTTGCCTTCTTCCCACTTTGCCCGGCTACTTTAACTGTTCATAATATGACCTACATTAAGTTGACCACCCAGTCGGCCTTGCAGCAGGCCTAAAAGAGCAATTGTTCTGACACAACTCGAAGCTTGTTTTAAATTACTCATCTGAACACACAGTTACTTTACAACCCCTTAAAGATTCAACGACCCACCAAAACAACTGCACGCCTTACCTTGTTGCAAGCTGCGTGAAGGTGATACAAAGTAGTCCTTAGAGCGCGTCGTTATGTGACTATTATGAAAATCAACCCGCATCAGTAACCCGCTCTTGTTGATGTCTGCGCTTGTGGACGGGTCTGAATAGTTGTGGACATAATGCGCATGCGTCGTATCCACACCTCCATTTCAGAGTAGGGCAGAATGTTTTTTTCTTTTTCTTCAATCAAAGCATTTACATAAACGACGTGTGACGTGTCCGTGCGTCTGCATTCTACAGGCCTTATAAGGATGGGAACATTGCGCGGGAACAGGGGGCTCGGCCCCGGTTGCCATGGCACATTGGAGAGTGTAAGCAAGGGGGCGTGGTCTGTCGTTTTACTACTGAACAGCAGATGGCCCGTCTGGAGGCCTACGGTTTTTAGGGGGCTTGCCTCAGCGACGTCTAGCAGGGATGGGCTTTGTTAATTTGAATTGCGTGACATTGGACCAGATTAGTGGCAAATAGAAGGTGGTGGAAAAAGGCCTCCATCCAGTGGTCAGTTTAGGGTGATAAACCATTTATCCGTTAATTTAAGCAAACCACCCACCCTGCTGTCGCTTAGCACTGCATCGGTTTGATAACATTTACTAGAATGTGAGATAGCCTACAATTTGAGCCTTGAATTAGATTGATGATCAAAAATAAATTGAATTATCACACTCATATACAATACAATACAATTCTGCAAAAAATATTCTCAGTACTCTACCCCTTTTAAATACAACACAACAATTAGGCTGCCATAATGTCATTCAAGACATTTCAGAGTTCGTCTGCAATTTTCTTTCCCTAAAACCTACTTCATCATCACAAGCTTCACAAAAGTAGATTTTATTTCTGGGTTACTGAATTGCGTTACACTGCGCATGCACTCTTTGAGTCATCACCTGTATGAGGCTGTCTTCATATGGTGTAATTCTATTTTTTTATTTTATTATACTTTATCAATCCCACAAGGGGAAACTACACTATTAAATTTTTTTTAGCCTAGTGTCAAATCATAACAGAAGTTATCTTAGGACACTTTTTAAATATTTTTGGGGCATTTTTCTCTTTATTACTGACAGTGAATAGACAGGAAGGCGGGAGAGAGATGGGGGATGACACACAGCAAAGGGCTGCAGGTCGAACCCCGGCCGCTGCAAAGGACCCAGCCCACATGGGGTACACCATGGGGACAGGTCGCCCCAGGACACTTTTTATATAAAGCAGGGTTAGACTACTCTCTATAATTTACAGAGACCCAACTTTCCCCATGAACATGCACTTGGTGTGATGGTGACAAGGAAAAAAAATCCTTTTAATAAACAGAAACCTCAAACAGAACCTGGCTCCAGGTGAGCGGCCATCTGCTGCGACACTGCCAGCCCCATCCTCAAACTGATCTAAGGAGCTTCTGTCAGAAGACGCAGCCAACCACAACGTATAGAGTAGTTGGTCAAGTTTTCATTTGGCAAACTAGAAGAGGCAAATTCTTGGTAAACATCAATGCAATTAGACCTATGAAATGAATTGTGCAATCTAAAAAAATCATTTTACTATGCAAAAATGAAAACATCCTTTCAGACATCACATATTACAGTGAATAGCACAAAGAAACACAATACCAAGTCAGTTATGTCAATATTAATTTTAATCTTTGACAACACATTTCATAAATAACAATTCATTATTGCTTTCTCTAATCTGTATTTAAATTATAATATAGGCTTGGTCATTGTGGGTTACATAGTGCTTGCAGGACCGTGCAGGAGACAGCATTTCAATAATTCTTCAACTGTTGAATTAAATGTGACATCAACATAATACCTAGCATTTTTAAGAAACTGTGCTCTATTCATTGTCCGAAGACAACTTAACAGTTTAGAAACAAACAGGATATCAGTAACATGTGCCTACAATGGAAATCTATTGTTTTACACAAACAAGATGCCTTTATACAGAAAATATGCCACAAATTCATTACATCATAATAACAAATGGGCACAATTCTATCAAAGGTCTAATGAAGCAAAAATATTTACAATGAGAGAGGGGAAAAAAGGTTTTCTGACAAAGGCTATTTGACACAATGAGGACACTAGTTCGGTTTCAGTGTTTCACCAACGGAGGATTTCAAGAGCACAACTCTGCAGTATGTGACCTCAAACTGAAGCAAACAATGAGAAACAGGCAAGATGTTACACAAATTAACAAGAACAAAATGGTGTAACATTTTGGGGATATTTATTTTTTTGTAGTATATTAAGATATCCACTGAATGAAGTCAAGATATATAATGAGGCCTGAGTCCTGAAGTTTTGACCAGACTAAGACATAAAACAAACAAACATAATTTGGCCATGCATGTGCTTAGTTTAAAGTTCAAGTGCAAGCAATACAGTAGTTGAATGAGAGTTATAGTTGTCCTAGGGTCAGATACAGTTAATGGTGGGAGCTGTGAAAATATCTACTATTTGGGATAATGAATGACTCTAATTCTCCTTGAGGAAATGGATTTCACAGTGTCAACAAGCATAGGAAAAAAAACAAACAGACTATTTCCTGAAGCAAATACAGTATGTTAGACATTTACATCCGTGAACAAGGCAATATGTTTGGAGCCCGGGTTGCCATTGTCTTCATCCAGTCCACGGTCCTCTTTTATGATAAAGTCGCATATCTCAAGTGTCTAGATGCACTTCCTTTTCCCACAAATGGAAATATGAATATTTTAACACATCTGCATTCCTGTGTTAGGTTACAGAGAAGGGGCTTATTTGTCAGGGTCAGAGGTCAACTCCTTTGACCAGTGCAGTTTCCAGGGTAATGGCAAACTCATTGAGTGTGTGCAGGATGCGGGAGAGGGAGTGCACAGCAGCTTGGTCTCGCAGCAGAGCACCTTCCTCGTATGTCCGCGCTGTCAGGTGACACTCTGCCAGCAGGGGGAGCCAGTGAGAGAGGAGCCGGTCCCTGCAAAGAAGAATGAGTCAATAATCAATAATTGTCCCATAAATGATGAAGTTCAGGAATGAATTAAAAGGGTGGATTAGATGGCTACAAGACAGAACTACTTTCTCTTAAAAACAGTTTTAAACCACAACAAACTAAGATGCTTCCAATGTTCATTGACCTTAACGTTCAGGTCATTATGTATGTCAATCCAAAGCACGGACACAAAAAGTCTTATCTTTGAAGTTACAAGCATTGGACACAATACACCCCAAGTATATTCCTAAACCATTCTTACACTTTTAAAGCTGTTTGCTGACAGACAATATGGAGATACATAGAAAAGGACAGATAAAGAGACAACATGACATGGTGAAACTGTCTACATACAGTATGTGTTTTGGCATTTAAGCCAAATTTACCATTTTGATTTGATTCTGACTGTTGATGCAAAAACAAGAGAAAACAAGGAGCCAATGTCACAGTTATTTAATTGAAATTCTCTTTTTCCTGAAGCTTAATTAATTTAGCTTAAGTGAAAACAAAATGTTCAGTTTTATTTTATTACATTTACACAGAGATATGAATGATTTTCCTGCATCTCATGTCCAACCATTAAAGTTCCACTTTATGTATCCTTAGAAAAAGGAAATTTAGCATGCAGCAGGATATCTAAAAGCACCACCAGATGCAAACAACATTGTAAACACAACACAGGACGCACATCAACACATCAGTGGAGACACCCCTTTCCCCAAAACCAATGACGGAATCCAATTGGACAGTACACAGGTAAATCTGGCTTAATTAACATGGACAGGAATAAATAAATAAATAAATAAATAAATAAATAATCACATACTGTATACAATTTTCAAGAGATGTCAATCAAGTGAATTCAGGTTCCTAATAGCCACAGGAATAAATGAATATCTGGCACGTCTAGTTAACCTGAGGGGAGAAGATTAAATTCCCCAAAAAGTGAGTGATCAGGGCAATTTAAAATTTGGTTGGTCTTACCCCTTGACCCATTAATCAAATATATGTTGCAGCTGTGGTAGCTGTACCCCAACCACCTTAGATGTTACATTTACTTTGTTAGCTTATGCTTGTTAGTCATTGAAAGACCAGTGTACCACACCATGTTATGTAAATGTTTCAGTGTGAGTAGTCATGCTGCTTCCTCTGGGCCTCAGGAAGGAAATATAACATTTGCTCAACACTATATACTGACCAGGAGGCTTAAAATCACAGATTCCCGTGGGGAGAATATTTTAAACTATTTCTAGTTTAAATATAGATCATAAATATGTTTTTTTAGACATGTTACATTGAATTAATTACATAAATATCAATCTAAGCTTCTATTGTTGTTTATTACAAACAATAATATGACCACTTACCTGATTCCCAAGCAGACCAACAGCTGGAACTTTCCCTCTTTTCCAATGTTTCGTGGCGAGGCATTGATGGCATTGACGTAGTGGCACAGTAAATCGCAAGGTGGACCCTTTGTCATTGTTGATCCATGCAGGCCACCCAGCTGATCAACTGTCTCCATGGAAACCACTGACTTCTCTATGGGGAAGAATTGGTCAAACTTTTTAATATACAGACAATAAGAGAAAATAAGGTTGTATAAGAGAAAACACAAGTTAGAGGGTGTAGCACTGTTTGTTAACAAAACGCATGTTGCATGCTATTTGATATGTGAAATTCATATTAATCACTACTAGATGGAGAGAGGAAACAGGCACCAGTGAGAATATAAAACATCACTTTTAATGGACTCACACTCAAAGTACTTACCCACAAAGTCCCAAACAAACACATTCCTCTGGAAAAGACGGTTAGATTTGAACCCGTGCAGGAGGAACTTCTCCAAGGAAAGCACCAGACCTCCTTCACCACATAACAAGACTGTCAAGTTGCCCCTGGGATGGGATGGAAACAGAGTAAATAGAGGCACTGTAAGAAAGAGGCTCATCTTTCAACTTCCGTAAATCCCCACATATGCAATTTTCTAAAAATCGCCCACAGCAGAGAACAATTTGTTTATTTCGAATCTAAAAGGTTCTTTCATTTACTGACAGAAAGCAAACAGAAAACTGCAAATAAGTGTACATTAAAGCCTGTGTCCTAAAGATGTTAGTACAATGAATAGGAGGCCTGTTACAGATAAATGAAAGTGATCCATCAAGTCTCTTCAGTGCCTGTAACTTGCTGTTGAGATGAGAGACACTAGTATGATACACAAACGAGACAAATGAGGCCTGAGCCTGGGTAACGAAGACATTTTGGAGATAAAAATAACACAAGCAGGAGGTTGAGAGTCTGACACATCGCTGCATGAGATGCTTTCCATCAACCATTTTAGCTTTGTGATTTAACAGGATAACCGAATATAGTTTAATGTGTAATGAAAAGTCACTATTTACAGTCACATACCTCTTGTTCGGGTTTGTGAAAGTGTTTAACAAGGTTATTTGCTGCCTCCCTCACGTCCTCTTGAACTTCAACAGAGTGCATTCCTGATAAAATAAAACCAAACAAATAGAAACATGATGAGGGGAAGGGAGTTAAATAGAAAAGGTGAAACCAGGAGCATAATCTGTTATTGTACCAACAAGTAGGTCAGCTATTGTACTCAAGAATGTGTTCTTTGTCAGTACGCACTGCTTCGGCTGCCAAGCGATCCTAGCACTGCCCGCATACTCTGAGAAGGAGAGGCCAGCTCCGGAGGCGTCCCTGTCCACCTTCCAGCATCCTCCTCTCCACCAGGTGACACCAGCTGACCAATGAGAACTCTTTCCAAACTGCCGTCGCCCACGCCTTTTCCCAGCCATCGGCCGCATGGAAACCTGAAAAGAAAGAAGACGCAGTGTTTTGTTATATTCAACTTCAAAACAATTATTATTCAAGGACATGGCTTTGGTAAGAGCCATCTGTCCAAATCAGCGCATGTACATAGTTTACATTTGAAATATCTTAATTTAGATAACTGACAACAATTTCCATGGTGAGACATGCATCTTTAAAGGGATTTGCTCTATACAGGGCAGCATCTGATTAGTTCACAACAATATAGTAATAACCTTACATAATGAAAAATAAATAAACTTGTAGACACTTAAAACACACAGCAGTATATATATATATATATATATATATATATATATATATATATATATATATATATATATATATATATATATATATATATATATATATATATATATATATATATATATATATATATATATATATATATATATATATATATATATATATATATATAAACAGGGAGTTGTTGTTTTTTTCCCCCCACTGTGCTGTGGTTACAGTCAGTGTTTAGTGATGAGACCAAGATCAAAGTAAAAACTTACTTGTAGGTGTGTCCAGTGATCTCATTATACACCATCACACAGTCAATAAGACACTTAGCCAGCAACCCAGAGTTCTCCTGTCCCAGCTGCAGAGTGCTCAGCCTGCCCAGGTTCTTGCACTGAAATGAAAAGCATGGACCACAGAAAGTGTATCTCTGCACATTTTTCTGTCAGACATGATGTTGGATTTACTGCTGTAGAGTGTACACAAACCTGGAAAAAGATCTCTTGTGAATTCTTTGGGATCTGTCTAACTCCTGAATCACCTAGTTCTCCTGACACGCACACCCAAGGGTCAACTGTTGCCATTGCAATGCTCAGCTTCTTCATTGGTATTATAACAACACGGTATGGAATACCTGGAGAGACACAAGAGCAAAGTTTTACTCATTTATTCATAGTTGTTTTTCACAGCATCGGGTCAGTGTGACTCCATGGGATACTGTGTGTAATTAAAGTATATAAAGCCAGTGGGTGGAGACACAACCCAAAGGAAATGTTCAGTTGAAATTCTATAAAACTGCCAGTAAATTCTGGTTGTTAAAGTTAACAGGACGTACTGATGGAGGTGAAGACACGTGTGAAGCAGAGGTAGTCCACAGTGTTGAGAGAGAGCAGGTGGAACAGAAACTGCTCCCTTTCTTCTTCACAGAGCAGGAATGCATGAGGTTTATACAGCTGCCTATCAGGGGACATAAAGAAAGGGCAAAACAATCAGTCAAAATCATAAGCCTCACTATAAATTACATCCAGAAACAGACATTTGTCTACTTCTCCTTAAAGAGAATGAATACGTGAATTCTGACCTAAGCAGCTCCTGGTTTGTTAGCAGCTCTTTAAGGTGACGGGATAGCATTTTCTTCTCAAGAGCCAGGTGGATCCAGGCCCGAGCCTGACCGACCTCAGACAGACCCTCACTCATGGTCTGGATAAACCTGAAAGAACAACAGTAAACATGAAAAACTAGCTCCACTGATTGTTGATTCTAGGTATTTCATGTCATATCTTCTTAAAAAAAAAATCAACGCCTGTGACCAAGGACTGAAAAACATGCTGGAGAACGCATGTGTAGTACTGTGTATTAGTATTTAAAGAGTTAAGATCTCTTCATCTAAACTTTAGCCAAACTATTTGAAAGGGGAAATACGATTTTTTATCTGCTTTAATTTATTTTTTTTTTAGATAGACCTTAAACACAAACATGCCATATACAATTTCTCCCACATAGATGTACCACTCTTTCCAACATCAAAAAGTATGTTTGCCCTGTTACCTCATATCCTGTATTAACGATCCTCTCAGGAGCAGAGTGCCATCATCAAATGATCTGCTAGACCCTGAACAGACAGCAAGTTAAACGGCAATGATCATCCAACTCTTGGCGCAGTGATTTACATGAGAAAAACAAATCAGTCAGGTTGTGCTCTGACCTGGAGACTCAGCTGGTGTCTCCGTCTTCTCCCGGGCCGCCTGGTAGTGAAGCAGATGGGACCAAAGAGCGGACTTCCCCTGTTCAAAATAAAAACACTAGCCTGTTTATACAGTCATCTCTGTGTGTCATACATGATGTGAATTTGTTTACATGGGGACACACAATTTTTTATTTAGGTCATCTAAGCTGATTACCGGTAGGCATGATCTGACCTGTTTCAGCTGCAGACCATGGCCCCAGGTTCTCTCCAGTAGGTCACACAGACCGTGGATGAGTGTGTTTTCCTGCAGGCCTGTGATGTTGGCTTCTCCCTGACCCAGTTCCACACTCTCCTTCCCCATCCTCTCCATCAACATCCGTTTGGTCTAAAGGGCCAGAGAGAACATTTTGTGGCATTAACCGTGAACAATAATTTAAGGAATCAGTGGCAGCCATCAGTGCCTCCATCACCACGCAGATAGAGCTCTCACCTTCAGACGACACTCGCTCAGCAGCCCTTCAGCAAACTCTCGATGAGTCTGAGTGACAGCTCGAAGTGACGGATCAAGTAGCTTAGACTGGCGGAAGTTCTTCCTCGCAAAAGTGTGCTTCTGTTAAATAGCCAAAAGGTAATAAATTACACAATTTGCGTATGGGGTGTGTGTGTGTGTGTGTGCGTGTGTCACATTAAAAAAAAATACCTGTCTCTGTTCATTGTCCACTCCTGAATGTTCAGTCACCATTGATTTCTTGAGGTCAGTCCTGCGTGATGCTGTAACACGACCAGACCACCTGTTTAAAATAAAAAAAAAAACATTTTCAATTCTAAGTGTGTCAGTGTTTTTGTATTTTGATACACACACATTTTGGGTAATAAGGCAGACCCTATCAACTAGTGATATTGTAATGCAGTGGTCTCAAGTATCCTGTCCTGGGTCTGGCAAGGACTTTAACTATTTATTCATTACTTTAAGCTAACTATTTAAACGGTTTGTCAATTACTTTTAGCTTGATTAACTATTTATTGTGATAATACATTTAAAAAAAGATCAGCATCACACAAATTCCTAACCTATTGTTAGATAGGATGTTTATTTCCTATTCTATCTATATCTAGGTATAATCACAAATATTTGTTTCAAATGAGTTGAGCTTCACCCTTTACGCCCTGGGTTACAAGTACAAGAAAGACGATGTGCACATCCATGTAGTTGCTTGTGCAGGACAAAAAGAAAAAAAATGATGAAGTCCGCACAACAGCTCGAATGCTCTGGGAAAATACTTTTAATTGTGCAAATAAGGCACACACAAAGAGTTTGCACACTTTGTCAGTGGTTGGGAATCACTGTTCTAATGTATTCTGTCTGAATAACAGCAGCAAACAAAGGCTCACTTGTTGGTGTTTTGTCCCTGTGCAAGCACATCTGCCTGCAGCTTAGGGAAGTAACCCGGCTGGTGACGACCCTGGCCGATCTTCATGTCCAGCAGGTGGGGGTGTATGGCTGTGTGGTCAGCCTTCATCAGTCTGCGCTCAATGACCTGAGCTGCAGTGACAAACACAGAATGGTTAGGATCCAATAGGGGGATCTACTGTAGATGAGTCTAAATGTGAACAATGATAGAGCCAGATTGAGATTCAAGCAGTGTGTTTTCTGCAGAGCGGAAATGCAGAGTGGATGACTGTATGGGTGTGTCTATGTGTTTTTAGCATTAATATTTATGCAATAGTAGCATTCTTTATTTATGCATGCATTACTTCATAGATGTTTGGCATTTGACAAGGACTGCATTTAATTTTGTTGTATCTGTTACAATGAAAAATAAAGATATTCTATGCTAGTCTAGGATGGCAGGACTTTAAAGCAGAAGATTTGACTTTTTATAGGCCACAAAGCCCTGTCCTCCGCCTATACCGCTATAATGCTCATCCCCTATCGTATCCTTTGGTTCACCCGTCTAATTCCTGATTAATCTTTTCCCCCTCAAATAATATCTCATCCCTTTTGCAATTCAATTATTCAGATAATTAGATTTTGAATCCCTTTGAAGAAATCAGTTATTATTTGAATAGTTCAATGTTCTGGTTTAGTCCCCTCTAAGCAAAATCTTTAATACAAAAGATAGGAGAAAAACTGGTGGCTGCAGAAAGGATATCAGCATAAACAACATACACTATAAACCCAAACAGGACAGATGGCAACAGATTTGCAGACTCCCTCGACAATCTGGCATGAACTTCAATCATCATTCTACCCAATCTACCAATTGGGGGCTCAATCTACTTTCTCACTATATCACTATATACTATCTACATGCTGAGAAAACACTGCAGAAACATCCAGATGTTACTCTTGTCATTTAGAAGCAAATCATTTGAAATGTTTTGCTATTACTTTTAGCTATTTATTTCTACCATTTATTTATTACTTTAAGCTACCTGTTTAAACTTCTGTGCTCAATTGCTAACTAGTTTGCACACACTGAAACATGTAGTGTTCAGCTGTTATAGCTAAAATATTTTCATTTAATCAAATCATAATTTAGTTGAGCTGCGCCACAATGTTTCCACGTACTCGCTTGCAACAACAGAAGTATCCCCTGGGGTACAAGTACACCTGGTTGGGAATCACTAACTTAAGTTACTACAAAGTACCATATTCCTATATACTTAACCAAGAATACTTGAAATGGTGAGAAAAATTACATTTGAGCTGGTTTTCTTTTTTAAATGGTATTTTTTGCCTTCTGTTCCATGTTGTAGGTGTACAGTACTTATTTTTTGACTGTTCTGGCAACAACATGTATGTCATTGTACTTTTTTTCATCCTCTTTTGTTAATGAGCACCTTCACAGTACCTGACTCAAAGACAGTGGTGCATTTCCTGTAGCGACAGTTACGCGAGTCCTCTGTGTCTGTGTCATACAGTCGCTCTCTCTCCAAACGGCTGTCAAAAAGCTGCTGAAGTGGCTCTCTATCTGCCCAGCGCGATATCACCTTCCCATCCACAAAGGAAGAAAACATGGATGTCTCCAAGAACTGGGACAAGAAGTCCAAGTGGCTCGCAGGCTGAACTGAGAGGAAGGAACCCTGAAACATTGAAAAGCCCAACTTTCAAAACACAACATGGAGAATATAATCTTTCAAACATTAAGTATTTAATAAATGGCAATAATAAATGCAGTTTTATTAGAGCTATTAATCAAATTGTGCATTAACATCTACTGATGTACCTTGTCAAAGCTGAACGTCCCCTCTCGGTTGCTCAACCAGGAGTCCAAATCAAGAGCGCTGTGGATGACAAACTCCTCGTACCTGCCGAACATGGCAGCAAAACGTCCAGCAAACACTTCCCTCAGCTGAACATTCAGCTTGGCAGACTTCAGCTCTTCCTCCTCTTCCTCAAACACGTGTCCCAGTGTCTTCCCTCCATCTGAAATCTTTTCTCCTCCGCACCTCCGCGCCAGAGCCTGCAGCCTCTCCAGCACCGCCAGCTCCTCGCCTCCGAGGTTCCCGTTCCTTTTGTCCTCCATTAGATCTTCCAGCACCAGGCTGCTCATGCGAGGGGAGGTGGTGGCAGGCTTGGTGATCACACCGCCCTGTGGAGGAAGCCCGAAGCGCAGCAGTACCTCACTCAGCTCCTGGATTAGCTCGGCCTGTTCTGGAAACATGGGGAGGTCCTCCGGGGTCTCAACACAGCGGTTGTCAATGTCCACAAAGCACAGGTTGGCCTGCGTAGGGGTAGCAGACAAGAGAAAATAGAAGACATGAAAAACACTTTCCATCAGATAATCATAAAAAAGGTTTAACCAATTACAATGTAGTGGCTGAGCTTTAACATCCAATTAAGATCAGATGAAGATTTACTTTTCAGCATTTCACCGTCATAAGACCTCAGAGGATATTAGCGTGTGAAGGATTATGTAATTATTGTTATCACTGCAACATGGGAAATTGTGGAAACAAATCAGAAACCAGAACTGTGCCTGTGAAGCTGCTGTGCGATGAAGTATAGAACTTTGTGAGATAGTCACTGATTTAGAAATACTGCTTCGGTAAGCAGCAGAGCACAGCGCAGTCAGCAGCAACCCAACCTTTAACAGTGACCTTAGGCTGTTGATGTACTGTAGAGTGGACAGTTGAAGACATCCTCTTACTCTGGCAGCTTCATCCTCCTAGATAATGTCTTCACTTCTGAGCTATTGTTTTTTCATTATCTCATTTGTTTAGGAAAATATTTTGAAGAACACAAAAAGATGAGCACTCAGGTTTTTAATGTATACTGTATTAATCTTAATGATGATAGTGTGAGATTTTTTGTACCATGTGAACCAAACTGTGCCCTTGTTAAATTGAGACAAGAAAACACAATCCCAACAAATCCTAAATGCATGATTAAAACATTTTACATTTCCTTAGAAATCACCACCCGCCATACACCAAATTGCACAACTCAAGAAATAAGTGGCGATCCCTAATTCTCATTAATTATTTA
Organism: Percina caprodes; assembly: GCA_013375575.1. Lineage (NCBI taxonomy): Eukaryota > Metazoa > Chordata > Actinopteri > Perciformes > Percidae > Percina > Percina caprodes. The sequence goes on from JABXJD010000001.1 coordinate 6,636,144, forward strand.
GCGATCCCATTATTCTGGATCTCTCATGCTCTGCAGTTTTGCTTGCCCCCCTCCCCCTCCCCAGGCTGTCTTTCAACTGCCTCCTTTTCTGGGGCAGGGCGACTTCAAAGGGGCCCCAGTGAGATATTCATGCAGCATAAAGTGATTTTAAATGCAGGATTGGATTTGTGAAAGGGTGCAGGGTGCTCTCAAGAAATGTATTCTCCCAATTTGACAGGCCGCAGGCAGAGGGCAAATTGTAACACATGCATCACAAAGAGAATCAGCGAATGGCTGTAAAAATGTTTCAGTTAAACATAACATTTGTAGATCCATGTGTGTGTATGTTTAGTGAAATGTTGACTGGCGTGTTCACACTGGAAACTACAAATGCAATCACACATGAGATTCGTGTTGTGTACCTCGTGTGGCAGGTGGAGAGAGGATCGCTGAGCTCCCTCTCTGCGCTGGATACCCAACAAGAATGGCACAGGAGCATCGAGGAGGTGATGTAGCGGAGCAGAAACAATGGGCAGGTAGATGTGTTGCCACTGGAATGGGAATAGCAAGGTGGTGACGCCCTCTGCCACTGTCATCAAACGCTGGTAGTCTAAGGAGATGAGAAAGATGGGGGAGGGAAGGACTTATTTTCTAGTACATTACCTTAAACAGTATTTAAATTAAGCTTATTATGTGAGTTGCTTGTATTAGTATTTAATTCATATTCGTATTTACGTGCAACAGAGCATTGTAATAAGTTATAATGTCTGTTTCTCTGTGGAATTTAACCTTAAACCCATCTGCCATGGTGTTACTGTAGCTTACATGTGGAGTAACTGTTTGTGCCATGTCCTGTACTTGTCTATCTGGATTATTTCTGCATTTTAAATGTTGTATATACTGTATGTTAGTAATAGTATCTTATGTAAAACAGCTTCTATGCTATGGGTATTGCTAAATTCTGCTAAAAGACGTTGCAATTGGCACATTGGCAATACATGAGAAATTATTCTAATTCTCATTCTAAGTGAATAACTAAATAGTGTGCTTACCTTGAGAGCAAAGCAGGACTTGTGTCTCCAGAAGTACACAGGTAATTAGTTGCACCATATTGTCCACACCCAGCAGGGAAAATGCCTCTCCAAGAGGGTACTCTCCCAGTGGAAGCTCACCCGGCCCGGGCCGCTGGCACACAATGGGTCCCTGCACCCGTGGAACCTCAGTGACCTGCCAGGAGGAGGCAGAGGCACCTCGTACAGGATGTTGTGGATGTAGCTCTCTAATGGGAGGGGTGGGGCTGTGTGTGAGGTCACGGCCTGGTGAAGCTGAGACAGAAACTGTCGAGCAGCTTGAAGAAAGGGGAGCGGCGTAAGGAGGCAGAGGGCTTTTGACACGTACAGAGTGTCCCGTGCTGGATCAAAGGAGCCTACGCAGCCAAAGCGGGCGGACACCCCAGCCAGAGACTCAGCGTCTGACTCATCCAAGCTGCTCACAAAGGAGTCCATGCTGGAGGTGGAGGGCGAGGATGCAGACGAAGACGAGGAAGAGGGAGAGGAGACAGATGAAGTGGAATGGTGCTCCACATGGTGCATCTGGTAGAGAGTCTGCATGGCAGTGATGATCTGAGCACCGGTCACCTCTTCATAGAAGGTGTGGACGAAGCCGTAGGAACTCGTACCGTCATCAAAAGACATCGTGAATGAGTGAAACTGAGGATCTAGTCTGTCTGCCTGTGTGCGGAAGGAAAGACCTCTCGGCATGCAGAGCTAAGGAGAAAGTGTGAAGAATAAAGATGAGGAAAGGAACGAAAAAAAAAAGAGGGTTTATAAAAAATAAAAAAAATTGGGCCATAAAGGCCATCTGGGAAGATTTAAATGCATCCAAAAAAGCAATTATAGACTATGTCTTTCCAAACAGTTGTTAAACAGTGCTACAATTTACCTCAGGAACATTCAGGAAGAAGAGACAGATACCTGAAAAAATTAAGCTTGTATTGTCATTGGCTTCAAATTGTTCTGTAAAATCTATTTAATGCAAAAACTGTGTTCTTAGAGACAGAAATTGAGAAAAGTATATTGGTTACATGAAACAAAATGTTAAAAATGTAATCTATATGTTAATTGGGTATAAGAATGCCTATACTGTATGTCTAGTGGCATTTTATTTTATCCTACTAGCATATATAGGGTTTCTGTGTCTGAAAATTCAATAAAATGAAATTAAAAATGTTTTAATAAGACTATATATTTTAATGATCTATAAATAGATAACTAAAATACAGTGGTGTCTATTGGCAGGCTTCTTTTGAGGCTCATGCAGTTATCATCCTGACCTGCTTTCCCACAGAGAACAATAAACATTTCAGTGTAAAAAAGAAAGAAAGAAAAAAAGAAAGAAGTATTCTATTAGGCAGAGAACAAGCAAAGAAAAATGTCTTACTGCACTTATTTCCAGTTGTTCTGTTATGTTCCTCTTTTGCCATTTGTATTAAAAATCACATACACTGGTTGGAAGAACCACAACCAAGTCCTTCCATTGTTGCGAGAGCAAATTAACGACACTAAAGAAGACAGTTCATGTGCAATCCAAGATCTCACCATGTTGACAGCATCTTTATTGAAGGGGTTCCTGTCTGTGCTTTCGGGGTAGTGCACCAGAACCTTTGACTTGAATGAGCGTCGAATGGGGCTCTGCTCAAAGCCCTCGCCTGAAAGAAAGACAGACGCACAGAAAGAGAGAGTTAGTATTAGTGACGTTTAACCTTCATCATTGCTGAGACATTACATGATGAAAAGGACAGAACGGAGGATATCACAAAATGACAGCAGCTTTGATTCATGAAAAAGCTAGATGACTTTGACCAACATAGGCTGAAAGAAAGTTCATCTTTTGTTGACAGCAAGGCCCATTTTGAAACAAAGAGGGAAAACCCTTCCAAGAGTTATGTAACTCAACTCATTACCACAGAGACAGACTAGAAAAGCAGTACAACACCCCTCATGAATACAGGCTGCTGCCATCTGGTTGCAGGTACATTGTCCCAAGGCGTAAGACTAAGAGATTTAAGAGCTCATTTGTCCCTTTTACCATTAGTTTTATAAATAGCTTGATTTGTCCAATATGTATATTAGTACATCTGTATGTTATGTTGTGTATCCTGTGTATGAACTGCTGTCTTTATTCTCAACTGGCTGTAAAATGAATTACCTACCAAGGGGATAATAAAGTTTACTTAACCTTAATCCCTAACACTCTGCAGAAGGAAACTGTTTATGCTTTTTGCGAGTGCACAGGTGTACATGTACATGAATGGTTTGAATTTGCACTGTCAGTGTACAGTCCCACATGCACAACGCACAGATTTGATGCAATGCCCTCTCTGGCTCAGGTTTCTCCTCCTTCATTCTCTGCACCTTGTGTCAGCTTTTAGCTCAGGTTACATACCGAGTGCTGCCTTAGAGAGCATGAGTGGTAGAAGATGAGGTGCTGAAGATAGAAATAAACTGTGTATGTATGATTCAGCGTGACTGACAGTAGCGAATTAAGTACTTTGGATATTCATCCACTTTCTGAGAGGGATGCCCAGAAGTCTTCACTGTATTCCCCATTTCACTAATCCACCATAAATTCTCAGAGTTCATGTTCTGTGACACTGACCCCACTGCATTACAAGAACAAAAACAACTGCAAATGGCAAACTAACAAGTCTTCTCTGCCAGCTTTGATGCACTCATTCAGCATTTAGGAATATCCGGCTCACCTGCCTAAAAAATGACGCACAGCACCCCGAGAGGAAACTGTGCTGCAGTCAGAGCACCACTTCAAGTTAAACTGAGTCAGACTGGTAGGTGAGAGAGAAGCTAATGAATCACAGAGACAAGCAGGGGAGTCAATTTTCTTTGAGTCAAAGATACAAATTGGTGTTGGCGCTGAGAGGCAGAATCAAGCCTCACAGAAGGACATCTAGTTGCCGTGGTAGCAGTTTCCACTGTGGCCTCAAATATAGCCATCAAGACAAAGCTCGTCAACGGTTTACGTCACCCCGAGTTTCATCAGCTGACCCAATTAAAACCCACACACTCCTCTTGACACGAGTTCCCACCAAAGAGTTTGCACAGCCCACATTCACACGCAGTCGCTCTCTTTCTCTGCGTTAACTGAACAGAGTTAAGAGGGAGGTTTGTTTTAGTGTTTGAATGAAAGCTTAAATGTCTGTTTCAGTTAGGCTGTAATCAGCACGTTAACTCCTCTTAAACTGCCACATTACACACACACACACACACACACACACACACGAGTTGCAGAATACTTTAGCCTACATCATTAAAAGGCCTGTGATTAATGATAATTTACATAATCATTTAGGCTAATCTATTATTTTCTTGATTAATTGTTTGGTTCATAAAATGCAAAAAATGTTGACAACTGTCCATCACAATTTTCCAAAAACTCAAGGTGACATCTTCAAATTTTTGACCAGCAGTCCAAAAACCCAAATAGGGCTACAGTCAATTTACTGTCACATAAGACAAAGAAAATCAGAGCCTCACAATTTAGATGCTGAAACTAGTTAAGGTTTGTCATTTCTGGTTAATAAATTAAACGATTAGTTGATCAACACTTACAATTTTCTGTATATGGACTATTCAAATTGTTTTAGCTTTAATCCTCAGACATGAGGATTTTTTTATTCATTCCATGGTTTAGACATTCATCATAAAAAATTTATTTCCCTTAATGCCCCTTCCCTAAAACAGGCACACTTCATTAGGGATGATTGAACAATCGTAAAAGGTAGACATCTATCATATTCTCCAACTGGATTACCCTCACCGTTCCATTCATCACATGAGTAGATAAGGGCAGATATAAAAAGTGGAAAGAGATTAAAATGACAGCAAATATCAGCTGACACTGACTTATCATAAGTTATTCTTTTTTGGCTTCAAATGTTAAAATCAATCTTTCTTTGCATTACAGATTTGCCTGTCCACCGAAGGTTGAATCATGTGACAAAACAAGACAGAAATGTTTTTCATCTCAGCCTGAGACACAGACATGATGCTGGGCTTGTACGCTTAAAATAAGAGATAAAAATATAAATGCCTAAAAATAAAATTACTCGATGGGCTGGAATATCTGCATACAATGAGACAAGTGCAAAACATATGCATCTCTTTGCAATCAATTCAACATTGTAAAGCAGCTCTGAAATGTTTGGTCAGGGAGTTCTCGCCGTCCAGTGATGTCACAGCTCTGGGACAGTTAGGTGCTGAAGCCCCGGCCATCCAGCGACAGGCATGACGTTGCCTGTTAAATTTGATTAGGCTGCAGAAAACAGTGGTATCTATTGAGAAGCCAACAATGGCAGATTGTTTCTCAGTAGGCATTCACTAATGACACACATACACAGAAAAAGAGATACTGTGCCACTACACATATCCAAACACATGCACATGATAGGACACTTTTCTTGTTTGACTACAGCCTACAGAATATGGATGTTAAGTCAAAAACAGAGACAGAAATCCCTTGAAAGGAGAGCAGAGCTTCTGTTGCAGTAGGTCTTTTAGATGACCCACTGTTACATAAGCAGATTGGTGGAGCTCAGATATACTAGCCAGCAGTGCTGTCACTCGCCGCAGGGAGCCAGATATAAAAGTCGCTGATGGTTAGTTAGAGCAGTAATGAGTCTGCAGCAGAGCTCATCCTAAATGTACAGTTTTCTTGTTATTATTCAAAAGGCATGTCTGGTTACAGCCATCATTCCCATGACGGAGCTGCTCTCCATGAGCTACATTTCTGCTACGAAGAACACAGGGAGAATACAGGGTGTGACTATTGTTTGTTTGCAAACCTGGAAGTGACGTTTAAGGTGTTGATATTCAGCACACCTCTGCACAGCTTCCCCCTCACAAAGAGCGAGGCACACGCATAGAGCAGGACACATGCAGAAGGCTCCTGCTGGGTGAATCTGTCCTTGTCTTAATATAAACAACTCAGTATTGGAAAAAGCAACACCCCCACACGTCTCTAGTTCCAAGATGGAAAGCTATCCACCACAAATAAACCATCACAAGCCCTTGACACAAGGCAGCATTACCACAGCTGTCATCGCCGTGGCAACTTCTACATCCACCTACATCACAGCATCAATTTCCTTCCACCTTGGGCTTTGGGTGACAAAAAGGACAGATGTGTTTTTCTTTGGGAAACAAAAAGCTCATCTTTGTTTGAGAGCGTGAAGAGCTGAACAGACGAACCAGCGGTCAGATAGATTATCACTTTTAGTTTTTAACAACACACACACACTCACACAGTCCTGTAGTCCCCATGAACCACTGCCTGGATGAGCCATCTGTGCGCCAGCATTACAGGGGAGGAAAGGATGCTGTTGTTTTTTTCCATCTATTCAACCCTTTCTCTGCAATATTCTTTATCCAGGTGTAGCAGTGGATGACTTGCAGAAAGCAACAGAGCTATATTCTCAATAGACAGTGCTACGATCAGAACACAATAAACAGAACTGTAATCTGTATTCCCCAGGCAGAGATAATACAAAAGGACAAGACTAGAGGGTGATAGATATTGTCATTTTAAAATTCTTATTTCAAACTCATGGGGAGAGGATCATTCTCTTGATTTTTGTGTTTTTGTTTGTTAGCCTTCTCAAAAAATAAAACATTTTAAAACGCAGTTTTAAAATGTAGGCCCAATAGTAAATTCTGATGGAATGTATTTGAAATATAAATATGATTAGCCAAGAAATAGGCTATTCTACACAGGCTACTGGCAGATAGGATGTTGTCAACAACGCTTTGAAAGGAATAGGAATGTGGCGTCCAATCAAAACATATTTAAATGGATGTCACCCCTACACACACACACACACACACACACACAGATAGGCCTACATGAAATGGAAAATGTTTTACGTGAACCTTGTCCTCGGCTGTGGCTTTTTCTAGTGTGGATTTGTTTGGTTCGTGTTTATAGACCATGTAGCCTACCTGCTCCATCGTCCGGCTCCAGGCCCGTCTCCGTGTCCACTCCACACACAACAAAATAGTGGGCGAAACGGCAAGAAGCCGATCCAGTGGCCGCTGCAGTTCCGTTCATCCTCGACGCGCTTGTGGTGTGAGAGCTCCGTTAACTTCTACTTAACGTTGTGGATGTTCATAGCTGAAGCGTCTGATCCGAAATGTTTTTGCCCCCCTCGTCCTTCCTTTTCTGATCAGTCCGCTGGGTCGTGTCGGACCGCCTGCCTGCACTCAGTGATCCGCGGTGTGACTGATGGAGCTCAGAGGATCCAGCGATGGTCATCTCGTTTGTTCAGGGGGAGGAGGCTGTATTTGTGGGCCTGGGAGGAAGGGAGGGAGGGGTGAGACAAAGACCTGAACGCATTATAATTAACAGTGTTATATTAGCCTAATTTTAAAGGGTGTTCTCGAAATTCATCATCCGCGCCCACATCACAAAAATCCCGATTTATCAAAAGGTATAACCAGCAGTGCATATGCAATCACATAGGCTACATTTAGTAGGCCTGCTTTTCAAAAATACTTGCATGACTCATGAATTAATGACGGATGTATCATGAATTCCTGTTGCTCACCATTAACAAATGATCAAGTCAGTTTAACTTATACTTCACATTTAATAGATCAATTAAGGATCGCTTGTTCAGTTATTTTATGCAGCCAAGTTAGCGGAATTAGTTAAATGTTTATGTCAGCCTCCCTGAAAGAAGAACACTAGGCTACTTATTCTTTTATCGAACTCTAATATAATTTGTCAATTGGCACCTGCTAGATGATTTGGGTTTGGAAATGTAGGATCCATTGCTTTTGGAGGTTGACCGAGGATTCAAAGCCAGGATGGCTCAGCTTCAGAGAGTTTTGACCTCTCTTTTGAAATCCGTCTATTGAGAATCCTCCAGTTGACCCGTCCCAGATGCATATGATAAAAGCCACTCGTCAACAAACGTTGTGAATGACTCAAGTTGAATATATGTGAGTAAACAGCAGCAATAAGGATGTTGATGTCCATCATTTTTAATATAGGATATTTATTGAACAATTCAAACAGACAAACAGATTTCTCATTTTATAGGCAAAATTCATTAAATAAATATTATAATCTAGGTTACAATTAAATCAGCCTCTTGCTGTTATCTGTTCTGGTAAACCATATTGCCTGAGATATTTAGGATTTGGGTTCAATAAAGTTAGTGTCCAAACATAAAAAATGTGCAGCATTTCTTAACACCTGGACTGGCTCATGCCAAAAAATCCTTGCATTACAAATTTATATTCTGAGATAATCACAGTTTTCATGCAATTTAGAGGTATGCCACACCCATCCTCATTTTTGTAAATACTGTTAAGAAGTCAGCAGCTGGGTCCACAGCTCCAGTCCTCCAGTAAGACATGTGGATCGGTCACTTACAGCCTGTCTCATTACAGGCTGTAAGTGCATAACTTAAAATAGCAAGGCTTGAATTTAACATTCAATATCTGTTGTAATTTAATAACCATTGTATGCATTCACATTTTAAAACGCAGTAATTATTACAGACTGCTTTATCAGAAGTTAACCCTTCCTTCCTTTCCAAGCTGCATATGGTTTGCTATTTGTGATAGCTGAATCAATTATAGCAGTCCAGACAGCTTTTTTCCCCCCCCTGATACTTCCTCCAACTCCTCCCTCTGGCCTTTGCAGGTGTTGTCTGAGATCCTTACCAGGTTTACCAACCACCTGTACTAGCTCTTCTTACTGCAGGGGAGGCAGTATTTAAATCAAGTTCTTCCCAAATACACTGAACCTGAATGGGAGGCCAACCACTATGTAAGTTGACTTAACTTTGGCTCTTCTAAAGTCATGATGCATTGATTCTCAAATTAAAAACATAAATAAATGACCTCAAAGACTATGATCTTTAAATCCAACATGTAAATAAGCAAGGACTGGAGATGTAGTGCAACTATTCATTCATGTCTCTAAGGCATGCTAAGGTGTGTGGCAAGAAACCTCTTAGGCTCTCCATCTAAGTCTCTGAGCCACAGGAGAGTTTTAAGTAAGTTGGGTCGTGCTGCACAGGTCATTCTGACACATTCTCTGGAAAATGTTTGGCAGTGGGTTTGGGTTCAGGAATGTCACCTGGAACGTGTCTTCAGGAAAAGTAGCTGAAGTTCTCAGACGGAGGGGCACTGTGGATTTTTGAAGGCAACGAGAAGAAAACTCTTGGTGGCAGGAAAAAAAAAAAAAAACAGGGAGAGGTGGCCTGTTTTTATACTCTACTGAATGAATTGTTTCTTCCAGTTTCCTTGGGGCTTTTAATTCATTGTAGTGTAAGAAAGTGGAAATAGGAAGTGGAAGAGTGGCTGGTGAGGTGGAATATATAATTTTATTATGTATGTTAATTATACTGATCTAGTGAAAGATGTAGCTATAGAGCGTGCTAGAGTGTAATCTGAGTATCCACAGATTTACAACTAAACTTGAAGGGTGATGGGTTGGTGGCTTTGGCAAAATGTGTGGAAGCAAAAGCTGTGCATGGATCAATATCAAGGAAGTCTATGTCAAGATGCGGGCCACCTGGGACTGAATCTCCCCATCAGGGTGTGAAAGCAGCTGGACCAGTCTGCTGTGGAGCTGGGAAGACTCATCTAACATGACCCGGAAAAGGCAATCCTGCTTCCGCCTCAGTTCATCAGCCACCTGGGCCGAGGGCCTCCAGTCCTTTAAGTTCCCTGCGAAGGTCAGCAGTCGCAGAAGCACCGCAGGGGCTGTTCGTGCGTCAAACAGCAGCACAACAGAAGCTGGTGCCTATGGCAAAAAGCAGAAAAGACCATAATCAAAACTTTGATTTATTATGAAATGTCACAACAGTTTGACTACAAAGAAATTTGAATTATTCTGCACGTCCATTTGTTTTTATGACCTCTTAAAGCAGAACCATGCTAAATGACTTACAATTTCTTTATTCTTACCTGAGCTTGAACAATGTCATCCATCATATCTGGATTGGATGACAAATTTACAAGGACTTTCAAAGTCTGAACCTGAAATGCAAATGTTAGTGTTTCATTCATTCAATAATGTTGCAACATGATTGAATGAAACAACTGTTTCAAAATGGTCTAAAAATGTGTGAAGATCAACCTGGTGTAACCTGAAAATAGACCAACCTGTAATTCTTCAATGGTCACGACAAGTAGAGAGAGTAAAAGTGTAATTGATTCCTTAAGCAAATGTTGATGTTTATCTGTGACTGAAAGGTTTGTCAGCAGCCTGAGAGCACCAAGCTGAAGGTCAGAATTCACTGGTGACATCTCTATCAGCTCCAGCACTTGTGGCACATAAATCTGAGAGACATGGACATTAATACATATAACCAAAAATGTATCATATTCAGCAACAGATTGCATGATATTTTCTGTCCGGCAACATACCTTTATATGTTCCTGGTTCTGTATGTTCATACACAGATTATTTAAAGCATTTAGAGTCTGCACTCTAACCTCTGCCACAGGATCAGAGAGGAAACCAGCTATGATATGAATGCCTTCAAATTCCCGTATGAGATTCTGGAAGATCATAAAAAAAAATTATACATGATTATACATACTGAAAAAGTGATACAATGTACATACAGATCTTTGACAAAATAGAACAGGTACATAACTTTATAGATAATTGGCAGCTTAATAAATAAAACAGAACTAACCTCACTTGCAGAAGGTTTTTGTAAAAAAATACACTTACTGTACCTGATTCACAGTAAAAGCAGCACAATTTCCTAACGTAAGTAGAATTCGACATCTGTCGGGTGGATTATTGCTGGTCTGCAAACATGACAGTAGCATTTTCAAGTGCTGTGGATCAAGGTTGCCAGGGGACTGGTGGATGATGTCAGCTATGGAGCAAAATAATCCATTTAACCAACATTTAGTGATGTTTGCATTGGAGGAGAAATTTAATCAATAGTTTTACTAAGATCTGACTGCATTTTGGGAAAGAAAGGGCATCAAAGAAATCTTGCGATTCACGTCACTTTGCTAGAACAATCACATGGGTTTAGATGTAGTGATCGTGAACGCTTTATGAGCTCTATATGGTTCTTACCTGATGCAACACCCACTGGTCGGGGGCAGACAACATCCAGTCCAGACACTCTGGCCAGCAGGCTGCCCGGCTGTAGGGTCACATCAATGGGCTGACTGTTCCTGACACCAGGACTTTGAGTGGCAGCACTTTTTTTGTTTCTCTTGAAGCTTCCCCCGCTCATGAGTTTGTATAACCCGTAGGAAGCTCCAGCTCCGGCAACTATCCCAAGTAACGCTTTCATGTTGCCGAGCCTGGAAGTAATACTGCCATCGCCCATGCTGCTACTAACGCTACGTCTTTAGCTAACCTCTGTTAGCTAACGTTAGCTAACCTTAAGCTGCAGATGCTCCAAAACGTGTTGGGTCAAATCTGTTGACGCACCAGCTAACTAACCCGGCTACTTAGTTAGCTAGCACCGACGAAAACCCATCGAAACCACCCAACCCACCCAAACATGTTGACCGTTTCATTGTTTGTCTGTTGAACTTTGCTGTCAAGCTACAGTTGTCAACAATGATTTGTTCCGGACAGCTGGGCCACGTTCAGCCCCGACAAAACGTTGCAATACGTTTGTTTAAACTGAAACGGGGTGCGTTGAACACCCTGCTGTGTGCGCAGGCGCTCTGCCTTTTAATTACCAAGGTTTACAGACACGTCTCTGACATGTAACACAGCCAATAAACGAGAGACATATCCACAAAACGAAATAAAACATATCTTCAAGCCGTTGCACGCCGTTCAGAGGAAATATGTCGTTCATCCAGGAAACCGTAGTAAAACGGTGCAAACCGTTTTGAGATTGAACGTGTCCCTCGTGTTGCCAGATTGGACTGACAAAAAGAAGCCCAAAATAGTTTAGAGCCATAGAACCCGCCCAGCAGCCCTATCGTCTCTGTTTAGGTAAACTCAAAAACACCTGCAATAATGACAGAGACACAATCTAACAAACGTCTTTTGGATATTGTTACATTAAAAGTAAACCTAAATTGATCAAAACCCGAATCATGTTTTTAACACAACTTTAATATAAACTAACAACACTGCCCAGCTCTGAGTGGACGACCAAATCTTTCGCTGGGTGATTAGCAAATAGTTTCGATATAAAAACCGTATACATTACATACATCCTCGCTATGAACTTTTTCGATATATATTTGGAATGTGTTAAAACTGCAATTTGTTGACTTAAGTCATGTGCGTCACACTGTCGGGTTTGTAACTTAGCTAGCTACACTCTGGTACATTTGACTCTTGTTGCAGCGCATTAGTTGTCCAACACTAACCCAGCACTTTACTTGCTTCGTTGTGGTTACCTGGCAACGTTGAATAAAAAAAAAAAAAAATCGAGATGGAGTACCCTTTAACCTCTTTAACTGTCCATGAGTACCAGGCAAAATCTGACAAACGCTAATATTGAATTAATATAGCAAGCTAGCTAAACAGTTAAGATAGTCGATTCTACGATAACTACTCGACTTTGCAAATGTGTCAAAGAAACTAACGCTATGGCTGTAGCAAACGCAACGCCTACTCTGAAAGAGTGCGAAGTGAAACAATGCCTGCCACAAATATATAAGGTAACGTACAGGATATTTTGTAGAAATGTTGCATGTAGCTAGCAAATGTTAACTACTTGAATGTTTTATTTTTTTAATCCATATAGACCCTATTGACAGCTTCATGTCTGTCACGTCCCAATGACCCGATACAGTTTCTGAAAAACACTCTCATGACCTTCCAGGGACATGATAATCTTCATGATGTTGACTGGTAGGTAACGTTAGACCTCCTTTCTTTTGACTTTCCTTGAGACAGACACGTGGGGGCTCACTTGCACTAGTTTTCTTTTACTGCTTGATGTAAAAGTCACTGAAGCTACTAGCTATGTGGAGGAACAGTAAGGATTAAAAGTCCATGTCAAAGACAAGTCTAATTTCTTCTCTACATTACATCTCAGACCCAAACTTCACTGAGGGGAAAAGCTTGTATCAAAACAAACTAAACAGACATTGGCTCTCTATCAGATTCAGCTGCTCTGATGTTTCTGCATTCAATGATACTTTCACATCTGAACTAGCTGGTCTATGTTGGTTATTACTACCTTAAAACCAGTTGAACTTCTTTACAAGAAGGCGCTTAAGGATTAAAAACCTTATCTTTGCAATATCTTGGAGAAATATAACTTGAGTTTTGATAATTTGTTAATTTTCCTCATTGTGCTTAATTTATAAAGTACTTCATGGCCTGGCCACTGCTGGAGTTTATTAAATTGGATCACAAGAGCTGTTGTAAACAGGGACTGTGAGGTTCCTTTCAGAAAAACCTCCTTCAGCCATAATGCTATTAAAAGGTAGCGTTAGTGCATTATGGAACATACTTCCCAACTATAAGGGAGCATCCCACTTTGGCCTCCTTTAAAAGCCAGGTAAAGTTGTGGCTTAGAGCCAACCAAAACGTGTAACCACTGCTAACTTGTTTCCATTTTAATTTCTACTAAGGAATTGTCCGGTTTGTTTTTCTTGTTTTCTTTTTGTTTCTATATACTAAATGTTACCATCCTATATCTTTTTGACTGTAACTCCAACCTGCCTATTGGACTGCAGATGGAAATTAGCCCTTGGGCTACAATCTGGCACATTTACGTGTACTGTTGTGCTTGTTAATCAATGTGCATTGTCCTGAATTAATAAAATAAAAAAATCACATTGTTTCTAATTGTTAAATGTTCCCTTTTTAGTTACCATGCCCACTATTGTCAATTTGCTCACATTAACACATCTTAAGTGCCCCTTTAATTACATATTGGCAATAGTAAAATTCTCTGGATTCAAATACATTTTCTACAACTACATGCTCCATTACCATTTTTAAACAGTTGAAGTAGCTGATTTAAAAAAGAAAAAAAAATTTGTCTGAGGTAAGTCAAAGACAAAAAAAATCACTGTTTTGATGTTTACTTTATTCTTTTTTGAGGCACAAGTTTGTTGCGGATGCAGAACAGCATACGGCAACAACTTCTCTGACTGACACAGTCTATATTGACCCAGATGACCCCATGGTACAGTATTGTTATTTTAATAAACATACCATTAAATGTCAGGTTGAGTCCCAGATAAATGATTCAGTCTAAAATTAAATTGATTTTAATGTTTTGTAATAATTCTTTATTTTTCTCTAGTTGACCTTTTGTCTTTTCGAGAAGGCCTTCTGCTGTTACAGGAAACATTTAACAAGCTCTTGCTTCAGGTAGGCCTTCAGTATTGCAGTCAAGATCAACACATAATTGAGCTAGGATTTCTTGTTTCTTGAAGGAAAATGAAGGAAAGGGCCATTATGCATAAACTACATGTTTTATGGCTTGAAGTGCAACCTACAAGCATCAGGTGAAGTTTGATCTAAACATGATTGTTAAAAGACAATTTTTCTAACCATTACCCTACATGGAGTTGTGAGAAATATCAAATTGCTATGTATAAGTTTCACTGCTCAAATATTGGCACACTTGTCATTTGTGACTAAAACAAAATAAATAAAATATACTTTACTAGTCAGAGTGGATGTGTTTAGAACTGCAGAAAGTAACTTGAATTAACTCCCAGTTGAAGATAACATTAAATAAAACGTTTTACTTAAGTTGTGTGAGCATTAAGTATTCACAATATAAGTACTTTCTGTTAGCGATTTCACCTACATATAAAATGGCAAAGAAAACAAACGCAATTTTTAGATGCAAATAGTCAGATTTTTGAGATTTGGTTCCCTTACCAAAACATCTGGCCACTGCTGTCTTTTCTATGAATATAATTTTAGTAAGGATCCCAATGACAAAGAACTGCTTGAGAAAGTTTGATGTGAAAAATGTTACTATTGCAATTAATCATAAGCACAAGCAAAATGACTTGTTTTATCATCATCATTTTATCTGACTTCAGTTTTCAAATCCTTTTACATTGTGGGATACAATGTTCTTGTATTCATCCAGCTGATAATGGGGCATAACTGATCTTTGATAGAGATACTTTGCCTAATACATAGCTGTTTCTGGACTTGTCAACATAAGTGTTTATAGATGGTGGTGACATGTTAGAGCCAGTGTGAGGAGGAAGCTTTTTTGTGTTGTCACCATTCCTCCAAAATACACCACTTAATGTAGAAGCAGAACCTTTTGATGCAGATAGCGGTTTACGAGGCCAATAGACAATGTTGCCGGGCTCTTTATTTATATTTGCTGGATGCTTCCATGCTTTGGTCGGTTGTATGAGGGTCTGTAGAAGTCCAGCTCTTGTTGCAGTTTCATGCCCACCATTTAGAGAAATGCCTTGTCTAAGTGATGTAGTAAATGAGCCCAGGGGGTTTCTGGCACAACATATATTGGAGATTATATTCTTGATTCCAAAGTTCCTGGACATGATTTCATTGCCAACGGATCCTGAAAAGGCTCTCTCCATTGCTGAGGTTGGAGTCAAGTTAAGAGAGTTTAAAGTCACATCACCAACACCAGGCTGGGATGAGCTCCCACTATGGATTAAATTAAATCCACTAGAAATAGGAATCAGGGTATCGTCAGCTACATGTTTTGGTCCCTGCGAGACTAGATTCAGCTTGGAGAGGTCCGATTTCTCCTCGACCTTTGCCTTGGCCGTGAGGCTGTAAGGACGTCTAATACTGACTGTCTGGTCCCCAAGATTGCCATCATGTCTGCTTGAGCCATGGAGAAAGCTGGAAGGTTTCACAGAAAATATTGGGTGGAATTTAACTGGCTGCTTTCTGTTGAAAGCCTGAGTCTGAGCATCATGTGGGCTGCTTGTTTGAACTCCCACATGACTACTACTCCTACTCAGTGGTGAAGAGTAATCAGCGCTTGAAGAAACAGAACTAGTAGGTACAGGCAGGTTGGCGTTGGGAGTGTAGCTTATATCTTTTGATTCCTTGTTAACAGTGGCTTGATATGCCTGAAATGATTGGGCTGGTCTTTCCCTATGTTTTGGTAGATAATCTGGGAAGAAGAGTTGCTCTCTTGGTGCACCAACATATAAACTGTTGCTGTAGGAATTCAATGATGGGGGCATTGGTGCAGACAAGACATCGGCTGGAGTCACTTTGTGAGATTTATATTTTGGTTGTTTTTTTTCAGAGATTTCAGACGTTACATTGGATTTCTTACTTAAATAATCGCTGAAATCTTGAGATGGGCTGTTTAGAGAGTTGACAGGTGGTGCAGTCACATGGCCACTAAAAGACAAATCCTCTCCAAGGAATGAGCCGGAGGGTATTTGTTCAGGGAGCTTGTATCTTAACAGAACGTTTTCATTTTGCTCATGAGGAGCACTTATGAAAGTATTAGTGTTTTCCCCAGAAATGCCACCCCTGTTATAACTTCCATAATCATTTGAAACATGCTCTGTGGCTGCTAAGTGATGGCGTGGGTAGAGAGCAGAGCCTGAGTCTTGGTTGTCATAAACATCGGTAGAAATGAGACTTGCAGTGGAGTAGACAGGATCAGGGAGGTTTTCACTTGGCATTTGGTAGTTGGCACCCTGTTTACTTTCTTCAAATGCTGTATTCATAGATCCACTCCAGACTTCATTTTCACTGGCGCCATCATGGGCAGTTCCTTCTTTTGCCGAATTAGACCTAGAGCCTGTGTCTGGCTCTCCCTTTACATTTTCAGCATTAGAAGCCATCTTGTTTGCCATAGTTTCCTGTGCGGTTTGAAAATCTTTACCAAAATCACTTCCTGGCTTTAAGAAAGAGTTCTTCATTGTTTCTATAAACCGTTTGAAATCTTTAATTGTTTGGAAACTGGTGCCCTCCACAATTTTCTCTTGTGTGTGCTCTTTCACTAAAAAGCCAAAGGGGTGAGAGTCAGAACCATCACGCTCATATTTCTGCACTGGCGGAACAGAGGGGACATCACTTTCTGATTCTGGTTTGCTTTGTACCATCTCTTCACTGAGGCTAGTAACGTAGCCAACATTGTCATTGTTTTCATGGACTGGTTCTCTCTGAAGGGAATCAAAGCTTTGGTCCCTCATAGCTTGCATTTCATCCCTTGGACTAACAGAGTCTTGATTTGTGTTTAAAGATGGTCCAAAATGAAACTGGTTTGAGGTTTGTGGACCAAGCACACCTGTATGGCTACTGAATTCAACATCATTGAAAAAGTAGCCATGTGCAACAATGTAACCTGTTGGAATTAAACATAACATGTAATTCATATGGTTGAACATGGTCAAGAATACTATAGAAATGCTTACCTTTTTCAGGAGGAAAACAAATGCAGCCCCATAATAGAGTGCAAAGCCAAGAAACCCTGAAAAACGATGAAGTTATAAACAAAAAGTAACACAGGCTGCATTTTGCCAAAAATACACTTGTATTTTATTTACCCAATTGGAAGAGCCATAGATGTGAGTTCAACCACTGTATCCGCGTGCAGCAGCAGACTGTTTATTAAGAATACCAGCGTGGAAAACAATCAATCATGCTCCGTCCTTCCTTTCTATTTTGAGAGCAAGGAATGAGGAGGGATACTAAAACATTTCAGATTCAGCTTACACTGATTGCAATTAGGGGATTGTAGACAGCTGGTTCTGTGTGAAAATCAACCAAATTAGTCAAGCACATGTGGACCATTTATTCAAAGGACTGCAAGGTGATTGTTCAAAAGTCACTAAAATCAATCCAGAAATTCATCTAAAAGATGATACTGTAACTTCAAGGTGTGTGTATCCACACATCTTGAATATATATATATATATATATTTATTTATTTATATATATATATATATATATATATATATATATATATATACTTTATTAATCCCACAAGGGGAGAGATTCTCTGTATTTATCATCATCTGAGATCGTCTGTATTTATATTTATCTGCTCACTGTCTGTTGTTTGGTTGTTTGTTGTGTGTTTACTTGTGTGTTTGTTTGTTTTGCTTTTATTGTAGAAAATGCTGCTGTAATAAGGGAATTTCCCCGCTGTGGGATGAATAAAGTATAATCTAATCTAATCTAATTCATTTTAGAGCAATAGGGTTTATATATATATATATATATATATCTATATATATATATATATATATATATATATATATATATATAGATATAGATATATATATAGATATATCTATATATATAGATATATATATAGATATATAGATATATATATAAATAAATAACCCCATCGCTCTAAAATGAATCTCTCCAAAAACATTAATAAAACATTGATAATATGTGAGAGTGACTCAGATGTAACTCTAAGCAGAAACCTAACCCATGTGAATGAAAGTTGTAAATGTGGTTTCTGTTGCGGAGTTCATGAGGATATTGTTTCACATATTACCTTTCACCTGTCTATTATCACTGCAGACTTACATTTCATTAATTTCTTTTTGTTCCGTATATACTGTATATGTATGTATGTATGTATGTATGTATGTATGTATGTATGTATGTATGTGTTTTGTCCAGTCAATCACTGTCTGTCTGAATGTCCAAACCAGCTTTAGTTGAGATCAGCATTAGAAAAATCCTTTTTGAGATGAAACAATATTATTTCAGTGTTACTGACACCTGTCCTTTTGAGTTAATGTAGGCTTCAGTCTGCCTGCGTACCTTTCCACTGAATTAATGATGAGCTGTGTTTGCTTTTGGGGACAGGAAATGGAAGGGGTTCACCACGCAGAGTAAGAGTGACATAGTAGAGCTGGCTTTGAAGATGGAAATGGCAAAGAAGCATTATGAGAGGAAATGCCAGCTCGTTGCACTCACCAAATGGTCAAACTGGGTGAAATTGCACAAGAAGACACAGGCTGGTAGGTGGTTTCTTAAATATTTCTGAATGTAATGTAATCATGAGGATTTTTGACCGTTTTGCAAGTTGTGACTCTTGCAGTGTGGTTAAGAAATGTGTCCAAACTAAAAGTCTTTCCTCACAATAATTTCTTAATTTCTTTTCCCTCTACATGACTCTTTAGAGATCGTTGTTGCCTTAATTTAGCCCACATTATCTGCTGCTAAAAAAGATGCATAATTCTAAATACTTGTGTGTTCAATAGGGATGGACATTTGAAACAGTATTTCAATTTCTTGTCTTAGTTGCCACAGAGAAGCTTGGGAGACTTGTAAACACTGGCCGCCTTGAGCGCATCATGGCTGCATGGTGTAATGTTGCAAAGGACTCAAAGAGGACAAAAGAGTACTTTAAGGTAAACATTTATTTGGAATGTTAGTAGAAACAAATATAACAAACTCTACCTATTTTCTACATTTCTTAATTTTTGTTTGTCTTGCAGAGGTTGGAAATGGGGTTTATAGAAATTGACAACAATGTCCACCTGATCAGGGAAGGATGTGATGGACTCTCAGTGCTCCCTAACAGCCTTTCAATAAAGGTTGTTCCTCTTCAACTACACAATGTTTATGAGTCACTCAGCAACACAGAGAGATGATAGCCTCAGATTTAAAGCTTTAGCAGCTTCACGTCTCTGTTCTTTAGGAGAGGCAGTGATGAGAGCATATACTGTATGTTACAGAATACTTAAAGTGGACTTCACTGTAAACATGCCTCAAGTCTCTTCTAGGATGGTTGTTTAATGTCACCCATTAATGTCAATTAATGTTACCCATTACGCAGAAAGAGTTGCGTTCATGCAAAGACTCTCATGTGTTGTTGTTTTGCATATCAATAATACTATTTGTTGTAGGTATTATACAATTATATAAGTACTTAACATAACATGCTAGTGCCTCTATATAATAGTTTACAAATATGTTAAAAACTCCAGTAAACATCTTTTTGACTCTGCTTGCACCTACCAGAAATAGCCCCTGTTTATTTTGGATGTGCTGGGGAGTGCAGTTTTGGTTTTTGCTTTGGTGTTTCTGTCCAACATCTCTCTCAATAAGTAGTGCTTCAGCATGACTATGTTTG
This sequence comes from Percina caprodes, assembly GCA_013375575.1. Taxonomy (NCBI): domain Eukaryota; kingdom Metazoa; phylum Chordata; class Actinopteri; order Perciformes; family Percidae; genus Percina; species Percina caprodes. The sequence continues at coordinate 6,656,176 of JABXJD010000001.1, forward strand.
GAGAAAGAAAGAGGCTGCTTGTACAGTTACATCACACTTGCCTTGTAAAGTGGTAGATGCGGCAGTGAATCCTGCCTGTTCTGATATGGTTACTCAGATATGGGTGAGAGAGAGAAGAAAAGAATATTCACGTTTCCACATCTGCAAATGATCAAATATGTCATATGATTTTTTTTTTTTACTTCTGCAGATCTTTCAATATTTAGGGTTGCGAGATTGGCTAAATTGTGCTGAGGTGTGTTGCACATGGAAAGCTATTATCCAGTCAGGCACACTGTGGAGTCAGGTCTGTACTGAAAAATTTGCTTCTTGTATTTAATTTACAGTGGCGTTTAAAGTTCTACTTGAGTATAAATGTTCCCTAATGTGTGTCCCTGCTAGATCAACTTCTCTGTGGAGAAAGACTGGATTACAGACAGCACAATGAAGCAGATTCTGCAGACTTATCGCCCATTTGTGATCCATATTAACCTGCGTGGCTGCACGTCTCTAAAATGGCCCAGCTTGAAATACATCAGTGAGTATTGCACATCTGTTGACAGATTTTTGTGTGTTTAGTGAGCAATACCCATGTTTTAGATGTGCATTGGCCTATACAGATCATGTTTGTATAGTAGTAATTAGTCAGTCAATAAGTTGATAATGTTTCCATTTGGACTAAAAAGGCAACAATCCAAAAAAAAAACACTGAAAAATGTATTTTCTCAATCTGATACAGACGGTTTTATGATATTGAACGAAAATTAAGTCAAATCTTTAGGCAAAATTTTCATTTGATTTAGGACAGTCTGATAATCTGATATTTCTGCGGTCCTCTCAAGTGGCTTGGCTCCAGCTCCTCCTCCTCCAGCTCTCCTTGCACTTCCATTGGTGTATTCCATAGTTCGGGGTTTGTTTGGTCTGGATCTGTTCTGTTTTGCTGTCTGTCCTTTGGACACTCTCCGTTGTAGGAATGCACATACTTCGCTACACTCTTGCCAGTATGTTCAGAGGGGAGTGACAGAGCAGGCCAGAGTCCCTCACCCCTGGGTGCAGACGCAGCCAGTACACCATGTAGTGGATGCTGAAAAAAAATGCAATCAGTTTTTAATAATTATTTGCATTTGTCTAAACAAAATGATTGCAAACATTTGAGCCAAAGAACCTACCTATAGTTACACACCCAGGGGTTTCCTCCCAGTTTTAGCTGTGACAGGAAGTAAAGGTCTTCAAGAACTCCGTACTGGACAAAATGCAGGCTGTTGTCGGACAGGTCCAGCTCACGAAGGTGCAGCAGCCCAAACAGGGAACCTGGAAGAGAGAAAAGAAACAGATACATGAGCATAGTATCCATTTACTTCTAGCATATTTAAGTATACAGTATATTTAGACCGACCTGTTGCTGTTTATTCTATTCTACCATGAAATGTAAAAGCCAGTGGTGCAATCAAACTCTGATAGGAATGTGCGATCTGGCGTTTGTGTCTGAATCACTTAAGCATAGGGATCAGAATATGTTTGTAAACCTGTCAGCTTCCCCCACTATACATAAAGACAATACTGTATACACACAGATGGCAGAATACCTGCTGTCTCTACAAAGGAAATAAGGGAAATCAAAGTAAGCAGCAGTTGTATAACATGTTCTCTACCTATAGCCTTCCACATGTTATCCATCAGCCAAAGAAAAGCACAATTTTTCATCCTGAAAATTACAGGAAATATTAGGCACATACAGTAATATCTACTTAAGATTATGTTTAATAGGTACGCAGGAATAACAGAACACATACCTTTGTCAATGTGCTCCATATTGTTATGACTGATGGTAAGGGTTCTGAGGCTCCTTGCTGTTTGAAAATTTCTGGCTTTGAGATGACGGATTGAATTATGGGACAAATCAATGTGAACAACATCCTCTGGAATACCTGTTGGCACCTCGGTTAGACCTAAACATGGAGGGAAAGGGGTTACTTAAAGGGTTACTTAAATACATTCATGTTTTATCCTCTTCTAGAAATTATAACTGTGCTTCATTCACATTTAAAATTATGGATTTTTTTTTTTATCTGTACCATGCCAAATTTCTTAAACCAAAGACTGCACTTAGAAATCATCTTGAGTTCCCACTGTTAGTCCTGCATGTGACAAACAGAAACAGATTAATGTTCTGCTTTATGACCTGAATTTGATTCTAAAATTCAGGCCTCCTGCCAATATGGAACAAATAGTGGTAACACACTATTTGATTAACTTTATTTTTAGGCACCTCTAAAATATTTTTGCAGGTTTAGCAACTGACTTATTATGATGTATGGCCCAACTTTTGTTTAACTAATGCTTTCCAAGTTGTTTATACTGTAATGTAACAAATGACTATAAAGTAGAATCTGTCTGAGGTTAAAGAAGCAAGCAACATAACATTGAATAAAAAACACCTGCCAAATTAGATGTGGCTCTTTGCCAGTTCTGTGTCTGGCCCTTAAAATCCTTTGAGAAATGGAAATATATTCATTCCCGTACTAGTAGTACAGTAATATTTAATCATTAACATACGAACTCTATAAGATGAAGATTCAGAGGTATTTTTCCTAACTCTGCTATTGCGTAAGGAACATGTGTGCTGAATTTCTAAAAACACAGTGAGGCTCAGGGTAGAAAACATTTTATCAAACTCATTTATGAAAAAGATGAACTTGCCTCTTTTACTGCAGTCCATTCGTGTTTGGGGGAAAAGGTAGGTATGGCATAAAGTGGTGGCGTCTGGTTTTATGCGAATTGGAATGGGCATTACAAGGTCTGTGGGATCTGTTTGGTTGCTGGTTGGGTCTCTCTCCTTACAAAGTAATTTGGGGTCAATCTGCTTCAACTTCATGCTTTTCAGCCTGATGGGCTTTGCACACCTACAAGAGAAAACAATGCTAACTCACGATAAAATCAAATGTGAAATTTGGATTTGGTTTGTTATTCTGAGAATCAGTAATGTACACCTGTGGAATGAGAGCATTAGATCAAACTATGTCAAAATGTTTTTGTGGAATCACACACCTGGCATGATTTCCTAGATTACGGTTGCTTGGGACCTGAAGGGTGCGTATGAGACTGTCCATCTGGCAGAGACAATTCCAGGGATTATCATAAAGACGAAGGTAGCGAAGGTTTGGCATGGGGATGAGGGCCTCCTCGCTAAGTGTTCCCAGGTGGTTGTGCTGCAGCAGCAGGGTTGTAAGGCGTGTCAGGCCCTGGAAGGCTCCTTCCTCCACTAAAGAGATCTGATTCTGTTGTAGGTCCAGACTGGTTAAACTCTCAAATCCAAAGAAGGCCCCATCACGAAGGACTTTGATCTGGTTGCGTGCTAGAAGGAGGTGCTTTGGTTGTTTTGACCAGGTCTGTGAGGTGGGAATGGAGGTGAGGTGTCGGTCTTGACAGTCGACAAAGAAGTCTCCAGAATCTATCAACTCTGAGCAGTAAGATGCCACAAGCCTGGAGGGGCCTGATCTGCTGTGACGCGCAGCACCTCTTACTCTGACAGTTTTCAAACACAAACAAAAAGGTTATATGGCCTGCCACTGGCTACACATGGTCATTTAGTTGGATTAAAAATGGAGTGAACAAATTAGACAAGAGTAGATCCATACCTGTCGTGTGTGAGTTTGTGTCTCGCCCCCTGAGGCCTTTGCCCTTCCTGGGTCTTTTCATTTCGGTGGACGGGAGCAGGAGGAGGAGCAGAGAGGCTAAGAGGAGAGAGGAGGTCATATGCATCCTGTGTCCTGCAGGGATTGTCTTTTCAGTAAGAAGAGCTGGAGAAAGGTAGGATTTTGGAATTAAAAGTCTTACAAAAAAGGCTAAATTATGGAAACAGAAGCAATGGGTCAAAGGTGAACAGCGTTATTGTTGATGGAACGCAGCTGTAAGAGATAGGAGCAGTTCAGGAATGTATACACAGCTTTGAAGAAAGGCAGAATACTATGACATGTCACAACTTACACTTTACAATAATTATAGAAAAGTATTTCTAAAAGTTGACAACATAGTTTAACCAGCCATTTATCTGCTCTTTTTTTCCTTGTTTTCCCTGCATTGTTTTCTTAGGTGAGTGCAGAAATCTCCAGGACCTTAATTTGTCAGAGTGTCTTAATGTTACAGTAAGTAAAACATTATTAATAATAATGTATAGATAGCAAAAACCTAAATCAACAAGGAAATGTATCACCTTCAAATCATATGTAGTAATGTATTGTTGAAACTATTTCCAAAAGTTAAATTACATATTAGTCCTTATTAAAGCAATGAAATTACATAGAGCCAAGTAATTAAAATTTGTGTTAATGCATTATTGATTGTGATATTACACTGTGCCATGCACTCTAGTAACAGGTGCCTTGCTGAGGGAAGTTAAGGTAACATTTTTAATAAATCTTTAACAGGATGTGATGGTTCAGAAAATTGTCGAGGGCTGTCCCTGCCTGCTGTACTTGAACCTTTCTTGCACACCTATAACAAACAAAACTCTAAGGGAACTGTCCAGGTAAACCTCCATTTTTGGTAAAACCGCCATGTTACTACATTTGTGCTTTAAACTGTGGTCCAGCTCACTCACATCTTCAAATTAAATAAACAAATCCCGGAATGATCCTCTGGCCTCCTGCCTCGTGGTTCCAAGAATTAGCTCCATTTCTGTTTGTCCAACATGCTGCTGGCTTGTATTTCATGTCTGACAGCAGCTTGGTTGGTTCCAACCTAATGATTTAGTCTAAACTGTTTGATTGCATTGATGATAGATTTTTCTAGTTCAACAGTTCAACAGTTTTCAGTCATTAGCTGACAAAATGTTGGGAAATATTTCACATTTTGCTATGCATGAATTTGAAGATATCTTCTTTTGATTTAAAATATGATGTTACTGTTTTTGATGATGACGCTTTCCTTGTAGAGTGTGTATTTAAAATTACACTTTTGTTTAAAAACAACAAAACAACCTACTATAATCTACAAAAGCTTAAACACACACATACACAAGTAGTCCTCCGTTTTGTACATTAACTAATCTAACTAATGATTTCTAACAGGAGCTCTCTCAACCTTCAATACCTGAGTTTGGCCTACTGCTACAGATTCACAGATAAAGGGTTTATGTACCTGAACACAGGAAAGGGTTGCCACAATCTTATCCACCTCAACCTGTCCGGCTGCACTCAGGTCAGTTGGTATTCTTCTCTCAGTATATAGTGACTCCACTCAGCTTCAACTGTAGACAGGACACAGCCTTTTTTCTTTAAAAAAATTCAGCTTTAAGTCCATCTTGAATAAATCCAGTCACTCCTCTCTGTTTCCACATGTCTTCGCTTATTTCAGGCTGTGCTCTGGGGACTGTTTGTACTCAGTCAGAGCTCAGAGCCAATGAACAAAGATCTGAAGGAGTGGGAGAGTAGAAGGCATCTGTGACCAAAAAGAGGGTTGGGTTTATACAGTCAGCTCTGGCCCACCCACTCACCATGTGCACTCTACCTAACATAAAACACAGGCACCACAACATAAATCACACTTTTCCTATGGGCATGTGTATTATTTTGGTTCCAGATATTTCACTTTATAGGGCCCTGAAAATGTGAGCAGCAAGCCAAACTGCATCCAGGAGAATAATTCAGAATCCTGTGTACACACGTATTTTCCTCTCGCCTCCCAGATGACTGTAAATGGGTTCAGATACATTTCTGCCGGATGCCCTTCACTCAAGGAGATTGTGATCAATGACATGCCCACGCTGTCAGATAGCTGTGTCTTGGTACGTTTCTTAATTTCTAACACATCACAAGGTTCATAGAGGGTCAACATCCCATCTCTGGAATGTTTATCAAAGACAGAAAATAAGGAATAAATTACACAAGAATCTTCTTTGTCAACTCATGCATATTATTTTGTCTGCACAGCCTTAACCTCTCGCAGCAAAGAAAAGTTTTGAGTCTTGCTATTTTCTAACAGGCGCTAATTGCCAGATGTCGCTGTCTGTCTGCCATTTCTCTGCTGGATGCTCCTCATCTTTCTGATGTTGCCTTCAAAGCCATCGCTGAAGTTGCCAAACTGAAGACTTTTAGGACAGAAGGTAAGATCATTTTGTATCTTGCAACTTTTATTCCCACATACACATTAAAATATAGAAGTAATTCCATTCCTAGTTAACATCCGGTTATTCTGTCTGTTCCCCACCCCATGTGCACAGGTAACAACCAACTAACAGACGTCAGCTGGAAGGCCTTGTGCAGCAGCTCACAAGGCCTCCGCAGACTCCACGCTGCAGAATGCTCCAGAATGACCGACGCAAGCCTCAAATCTATGGCCAAGCTCAAGAACCTGCAACACCTTGACATCTCACTTTGTAACAAGTGTGTGTTTGTTGCTGCTGTACTTTTAGATGCTGCGGTTTCTAATTACATTGCATGACATAATTGGTTTTACTGTTTGTATTTCAGGGTGAGTGATACTGGGATCCAGTATCTGACTGAAGGTTTCTCATCCACCAAACTGAGAGAGCTGAATGTCAGTTACTGCAGTCACATCACTGACATATCTGTCATGAGTATAGCACAAAGGTATATAGTATGACTTCACAAACAAACGCACACACAGATACCTTATTGTGGTTTGTTAAACAGTCTCACGCAACAGCTTTTTATTGTTGTGTGTGCATGCATGCACAATTTATCAGGTTGTGTAAACTGTACCATCTCAACTTGAGTTATTGTGAGAGACTGACTGACGTGAGTCTGGAGTGGCTGAGTGGCAGCTCTATCTGCTCGCTTGACATCAGCGGTTGTCACATCCAGGATCAGGTATTGTTTCTTACCCTCACAAATTCCTGAAAAAAAGATAACTGATGATAAATAGTTTGTAAATTCATATTTGTACTTTTAGGGGCTGGCAGCTCTTGAGAGAATTTGCTTAAAGAAGTTAATTCTTGCCGAGTGTGTCTACATCACAGACATTGGCATTGAGGTAAAAATTCAGCTACAATTTCAACACATAGCCAGATGTGATTTTCATTACTGTTTACTGTAGTTATTTACGTTTTTTTGTGTGTCCAAGTTTACTTCCTTTTCCACTGTTTGTTCATTTCAACAGCGGACAGGAAATAAACTTGTACCCAAACTCTTTCCTAGAAAACCAATACAAAAACAAAACAATCATGTTCACAGTTGTTTCTTCACTTACTGACTACTTACAGATGTGAACAGAGGAAGGCATTTATGTCTTCTTGATATGCTTCCTCTGCTCTTTCATTATCTAATAAGTTCACATTCCATCACACATCTTTCTCTTGTTTCTTTTGTTCCTCACGAGGGCAGAAGCTGTGCAAGAACGTGAGAGATCTGGAACATGTTGATGTGTCTGACTGTGTAGCTCTGTCAGACCCCGCCATCAGAGCAATTTCATTTTACTGCAGAGATCTAGTCACGCTGCGGATGTCAAGGTGTCCCAAGGTATGCACACACACACGCGCATGCACGCACGCACGCATACACACACTTCTCTAAAGCTTTGCAATGTTTATTTAAATGTTTTCTATTTTCTTCTGTCTTGCCTCAGATGACAGATATGGCAGTGCAGTATCTGACAAGTGGATCTCAACACCTGCGAGATCTTGATGTGAGTGGCTGTGTTCTTCTCACAGATCGCAGTCTCCGGTACTTAGAGAAGATCTGTCCTCCACTCTGCTCCATCACAATGGCCTGCTGCAGCAGCATCTCCAAGTAAGAAACAGTTTAGAAAAACATTACAAAGTGAAAGTCCTGCACAACAGCTTTTAATGACCAGAGTGCATTTTTTCCTGTAGGGTGGCCGCCTTAAAGCTTCAGCCACGTGTGGAGCACTGGGAGCACAGCAATGATGACCCTCCGTACTGGTTTGGATACAACATGGACCAAACAGTGCATCCAATCACAAGACCCACTAAGACTGATGACACCAGAGAAGTAGTGGAACAGCACCCATTGATGACAAGAGCAGCATGTGCAGAGAGAGTAGAAACAGATCTCAATAAGTAATTTTATTGTAAAGGTAAAACCATAAGTAGTCACATCATCATTTTTGGGACATTGTTTCAAAACATGTTAGACCATCTATAACAAATCATTTTGCATGGTACACTTGAGATAATCTACACAAAATCACTGGTTAAATAATCAGATTAGGAGTCACCTGTTTGGATGGAGACGGTGCTGTTTCTTGTTTTTAATAACTCTAAGTTAGATAACCTGTACGTAAACATACATGATTCCCACTCTGAACTTCATAACATTTCTTCTTGGGGATCAGTTTGGGATCCTTTATTATTCATAGTAATTATATTGTTTTCCCCTTCTATAACAGAATATATATTTGTACAAAGAAAACACAATTGTGTATTGCCCAACATATTTCATACGGTATTTTTTATTGTTTAATACAGATAAGCGGATGTGGTTTAAAAAAGGTGTTCAGTTTTGGTCTTAATATATATTCCTGATGGTACTCAGATAGAGAAACTGCTTCAGTCTTAAAATCTTGTAATCCCGATTTAGGACAAATTTGATTTAGAAATAGTTTTGAATTACATACGTAGATACAATGTATGGCTGAGCTATTTCCACACCTCACTATCACTAGATGGTGTACCACTAATCATTTGTCAGCAGTGACAGCAACAACACAAATCACTGCGTGGATGCAAAAGTTTGCCGGGTATCTCTAGCACTAAGACATGACCATCATTGGTGTCTATTTATTTAAGAAATGTTATCCTTCTATATACATAGAAGTACAAAGCACAAATTTGAACTCTCAGGTGTCACTCACAGTTTCAACAGTTAGATTTCAGAGTTAGTTCAAATTGATTTTATTTGTTTTTAAATTTCTACATTTTGTGATTAACATTGCTTTGTCTATGCAGTGTCTGTGCAATACGTGTTTGTAATTTCCCTTTTAAAATATTTTTGTTTAATTATATTAAAATCTTGTTTTATCTTTTGTATTTACACTTTGTCTTTAGTAATTACACTTTGTAATATCCTTTCGACTTGTATTTAGTTTTTCTGGAAGTATTATGTGTGGCATTGTTTATTTGTGGCATTACTTCACATCACAAGTGAACGTACAAAAAAATCTGAGCAAACAAGCAGTTTCTTATTCAAAACCATTGACAGTTTAGCACAAACTCACTGGTGTGTGGTTGCACAGTATGCTTTCAAGATGCAGTGCATGAACAGTTTTTCTTTCTTAAACACATACAGACTGTTTGTTATATAATATAAATGATACATAATGTCTTCATTGAAAGTACAGTATATCCTGAGCACTGAGTTTCCAGTACTTTAGTGAGGTGAAGGTCTATCCAGTCTTGAGGAGCAGCAATAAATATCTGGCTCAGTCAGTGTAAAGCTCCACTACAGTGATGCCGTTCATATCTCAGCCCCCCAGCTTCAGGGATTCAAACCAGCTTTGTGTCTTCAGTCTAACAGAGCTTCTGTCTGCTTGAGCTTTAACCCAGTGGTTCATGGGGGACTCTCCATTTATATAGCCTGAGAGACAAACAGAAGGGTTAAATGAGAGAAATCAAGGCGTATGGAAAGAAAACTGAATGGTCTGTGTTGATTTACTTGTAGGAGGGTTTAGTTTAATAAATGTGCCATGGAGTGTAATGTAATGAAAAAAAATAATGTGTCACCAGTAACTGTGGTTTGGCCTTCAGTTGTGTGTTTTTCTACTCCATGCAGAACAACTTCTGGGCTGATGTCCACCGACGTTCCACAGAGCTCCACCCCAGCTTTCAACGAAGAGGGGACACGCACACACACCGCTCCTAGATACAACAAAATGAGGGATAAACAAAAGGAAATTAATATCACTCAACGGGAAGGAAAACTGTGATTCATAAGGTGAATATTCTTCTGATACTGCGTTTACCTTCCTCACTGTGGAGTTCGGCACTGCCACCGTCTCCCACATAGACATCAATGCCTCCGCTGTAAGAGGAAACCTTCAGGAAACTATTCGAACCATCTGCAAAACCCAAGCAAGCCTCAGGTGTTTTGCTTTTAACAGCCACTGATAAATACCATACATAGTTCATTGTGCAGTCAGGCTCAGCTTACTCACCAACAACTGTATCTCCAGACACGTTCTTCACAGTGGTGTTACCTTTTGATAAATTAAAGCACACAGTTTTCACATAACTGGCTGGTAAAGACTGGAACATTTGGCAAAAAAGCCTCTGTTAGACACTGAAGTTAAAAAGATAATTGTTTCCATATATTTTATGACGAAGGCAGGAAGCAATTAAAATTCTACGTGGATGATGCATTTCCTTTATTTAACATCACAGTGCTGTTTGTCTTTGTAATATAATCTAAAACTAACCCGTTTTATGGCTACTCCAAAACAGACAAGAAGTACAGAATTTGGGATGAATTGCAACCACATCGCATTTATGTAGACTCTTTTTGATCAGAATCCAGGATTACTGACATAGCATGACATAGACATAAGGCAGCTGTGTGCTCATGGGCAGTGGAGTTTGTTTTGGACAAAAGTGTAATGAATTAATTTAATGTAGCTTTTTCTTCACACTACATATGAGTTTGGCTGTAGCAATGTAGGTGAGGAATAGATGCCGCTGTTTTCTCACCATGTACATGCCCCAGTTCTACTCTCCCAGAGCATGAGGAGACGCAACTGGACTCAGCATAGATGGCTTTGACTTTCAGAGGGCCACGTTCTGTTGAAATATTCATTTTGGTGCCTTGAAGCTTCTTGACATCCACTCCCTGCAAACACACAACTAATCACTGCACAGCACTGTAGCCAGGTGATGTATGATTTAACTTTTTTCAGGTTTGTTTCCAAATCAGATAAAGTCTGTATTCAGGCTGCTGCTCCTGCCCTCTAATGACTGCTGGGTGTAGTGTCCTTACACTGTCTCCACATGTGCTGATGTCCACATTGCCATGGATAGTGCCCACACCTGTAACATGTCCTCCATGCGACTGGACCTCAACCTGATGAGCCTGAGATAACAGACAAACAACAGTGGAATATCAGGTAAAGCCTTTAAACACATCGCCAACTCTACAACAACACTCTAGTGGGTTGTTTATTTGAACTTGAACAAGTACTTTTTGGTAGTGGAGGACTGTTGGTGACTTTTTTGAAGTTGCAGAGAGTGAGTTTGCAAAACTCACCTATGCTCCTGTTAAACAACAAAAGTTATAGTTATAGTAAAACACTAATATGGTTTAAACAATACTTTTCCCCCCATATGCTTGAAAAGATTAGAAAATATCATCAACAATTCTAGTTTCACAATCAGTCAAATGTTTGCAATAACAATATTTAATCAATTTTACACAGATTTTATATATTTAACTGTGAAATCAGCCAATATGACCTGTTTGTATTGTATACACTTGTAGCTGTATACTGTCACTGTTTTCTGCTCAGTTTGGGGGTGGCAGTAGCTCAGTCCATAGGGATTTGGGTTGGGAAACGGAGGGTCGTCGATTCAAGTCCCCGTACGGACAAAACTACGGAGTGTAGATTGGCAGCTGGAGAAATGTCACTTTACCTCCTGGACACTGTCAGGTGCCCTTAAACAAGGCACCGTACCCCTGTATCATACTCTACATACCCATCATATTTACTGAAAAAAATATTACCAACAATTCTAGTTTTAGTTCTAGTTCAAATGTTTGCAATAAAAATATTTAATCAATTTTATATATTTAATTGTGACATCAGCCAATATGACACATTAATATGCAAACATATATGTATATAATATGTACCGGTATATACTAAGAATGTGTTTGTGTAGTAATACCAGCACCTACCTTGACAGATTGCAGCAAACAGTTGCCCTTCTCTGTCTGCACCTTGCAGATATCACACTCCATGTTCTTCACTTGCACGTTGCCTTGTCCCTGAGTACTAATAAGGAGATCTGACAAAAGGAGACACCAAAAGACAATATATCATCATGCCAACTGCTGTGAAAATATGTACTGACATGCATTAGGATCAATTATAGGCCCTACTGTAGCCATATTGTTTATCATTTAATTTAGAATTGCATCATCAGTAGACACTCACTACTTTTTATAGGTGCAGTCAGATCAATCGACACGCTGTGGTTAACTTTCTTAGCTGAAATGAGCAGCTCTTTGCTCTGGTCATCATAGTGGACTTGTAAGTAATCCAGATCGATCGCCTGTTCGGTGTCTGTTCCATGAACTCTGATGAAGACTCGGTCAGCCTCGGGGAAAGCGTGCGGGTCCAGCGGGCGGATGGAGATACTGCAGCCCAGCTGTACCCGCACAGTGCTATAGGGGCTCACCACCAGATCCCACTGCTTCAGAGGCTGGTTTACCTCATTATGTGTTGAATACTTCGCGGTGGCAGAGATGGAGAAGGACCGTGAAGTCAGCAGAGGGCAACGAGGGGTGGCGAGTGTCCTGGGACCGATTGTGAGTGACCAGCAGCAGTGGAGAAGTCCGACACATCTCCGCCGACCTGCGGGGCCACAAAACATCTCTTTCACCTTCCGGTAAAGCAGCTCACCCACACCTCTCACTGCTGCTGTTTCTGCTACGTTAAACACAAACTACTGAGCTTAACAAACTGTCATTCAGTCAACATGGCCTGTCTCAGCGCTGTCAAGTCTGTATTGTTGAACTGTTAGTAAAATACTATTACTTCCGGTACGAGTTTTCATATTAAAAGCATTACAAGATCAAAAAAAAAGACAAAAGGGCATGGGTCATTCACAATGTAATAATGAACACAAAATTAAAGTGACGCAGACACACACCATACCTTAAAAAATGTGAGTTGCTGTTGGAATAATAAAATCAGATGCTTTGGTAAAATGCTGTGTTGGGCGCCCGGATAGTTCAGTTGGCGGTCGCCAGAGGTTTTACTCCTCGACGCAGCGGGCCTGGGTTCGATTCCGAGCCCCTCTCTCTCACCTTTCATGTCTTCTGCTGTCCTATCAAAATAAAGGCTAAAATGCCCAAAAAATTATCTTTAAAAAAAAAAATGCTGTGTAGAAGCTAAACTATATTCAAAGCAGGATTTGTTGTAATTTGAGTATATTGTATGATATGTTGATATAATGATTAATATGTATTAATAAAATGTTGTACCTTATACACTATACTTACATAGTCATCTGTTATCGTAAAGATACAATAAATTGTGAAGGTTTAAATTAATTGCAATTGTTAAGCCTCTATGTCTTTATTTTATTTTCTGTGATAAAGACCTTTTAAATTATTGCATTTTTTAAAATCCCATTGCCATTACCAGATTAACTGCCTGGCCATCTGACATTGTGGTTTTGTAGTGTATATCCCTAAATACATTGTAAACCAAATAAGCACATATAATTTGCCAGAATTGGCACATTATTGACCTTTCGAAGGCCCCAGCGCAGCTTCCAGCGTTGTCCGGTTGGCAATACAGCCTTGCACATTGCAAGCTTTGAGGAAAGCTCTCACTTTTCATCTCTGTAGAGAAGTTAACAATCCAATACCAGCAGGCTGTACTTTGCCTCAGGTTTGGTGTTATTTTATGTCGAAGTCCAAATATATGGAATTTCCGTTCTTAGTCGGCGTTACAGTCATTAACTTGACGAGCCAGATGGTTTTGTCCAATCACCAGGGCCTATGTGATCACGTTGTAGGTGACGTCGTTCTCTCCGCAAAGGCTGTAGGGAACTAGTCTTGAAGCAATTTTATTTAATCAACCTGATTTTAACTTTGACCAAATTTTACATCCATAAGTCCAAATTCCAAAGTAAAATACCTAACTTCATAGAGCTGTCCAGTCACATTAAACACTATATGTCTACTCTATCTCTCCCCTCCCTGATGGACATCTACACCTCACGCAGCCTCAGCAGAGCAGAGAACATCATCAAGGACAGCCCACCCCAGCTCTGATCTGTTTGACCTGTGGCCCTCAGGTAGGCGCTACAGGTGCATCAGAGCACGGACTAACAGACTCAAGAACCGTTTCTTCCCAAAGGCCATAACGACCCTGAACTCACATCCTACCCCGACCCCGGACTTTCTTCTTCTTCCCGACTGTAATACTGTAATACTGTAATACTGTTATAAAACACCTCAAAGGACACTGGAATCTGTGCAATTTCATACAGTACAATATTTATTTATTATAGTACTTAACCATTTCATTACTGTGCAATATTTATTTATATTGTTAATACTTATATACTTTCACACAATGTGTATTCAAAGCTATTTTATGTATGTATACTTGACGTGTTTGTATTGTATACACGTAGATGTACACTGTCACTGTTATATGCTCAATAAAATAAAGAACTAATCTTGAAGCATCGTGTCTAGTGTATGCAGTACTGCATGGAGCAGATTTAAACCATAAATCTGTCATGTAAATCTGATAGGTCGCATTTAACTCTACTTGCTATAGAATTTGTTGGTAATTTTGTACTTTAGTTTGCAGATAATTTCAAAAGAAAGAAACAAAAGCAAATCCACATTCTCAACAATTTTATTTATCTTAACAAAGCAACCTTAGTTATAAAAACACCCATACAGCTTCAATCAACCGTCAACAGGCTATCCAGTACTCCAATAATAAAAAATATCATACACTGTTGCTACATATACCCGTCATTTTTACTGAAAAAAAACTCTTCACAAGAGGATTTCCCTCTCTTGTCATTAAACAAATCCCATTCTCAAAAATACATTAATATTAAAAGGTTATGAAAAAAATACTATGTAATTAAGACTATATCCTTGTATTACCGTGTGTAGGGTACATTGTTAAAGGCTTTCCTGTAAACAAATCAATATTGCAGAATCAAATGCCACACGGCGGCAGCATTGTGTTAATAGTGTACAATAACCGTGTGGTGTGAAAAATATAGCCTACTAGTGTTTTTTTAAAACTGGAGCATGTTAGGAGCTTATGGTTGAAGTTAGTAGTTAGACCCCTTATGTTTCTTTTCCAACATGCCCTGGTAGACAGTCACCGCTCATGGTGCAAAGCCCTTTGGTCGGATCATCATTGAGACAGCTTTAAAAGACTGTCTGTCATTGGTGGGGTAATACTCATTTGATATGTTCTGCCATGTCCCCCAGAAAATCCCATCCCGGACTCCCCTGTAACTCCCCACATAGTATCTGCCGTTGAGGTTTGCAGCCATACAGGCATCAAACCACCAGCCGGAGCTGTAGTAGGCGCCACAGTTCCCGGATGGATAGCGGTCGTGGTCCCTATCCGGCGTGGTGAACGCCCTGTTGTTGTGATCATAACGTCTGCTAAAGCGGAGAGCATCACCTGCAGTACCCGAGTAACCACCTACCGTCAGTCTATAACGCATCCTTTCACTTGCCACTCTGAACTGTTCGTACTCTGCATACTCCATCACCCCGTTAAAGTCCTCCAGCTCCACCCGCAGCATCATATCCCTGTCCCGGGTCAGCAGGTGGATCATATTGTTGCCCAACCAAAATTCCCCTCCGTCCAGCTCCCCGAAGCCTGACCGGTACTCAGCCCAGGTGCGGTTGAAGCTCACGCTGCCGTCCTGTCGGCGCTGCAGTAGCGTCCACCCTCCTCCATCCAGCTCCATGTCACAGAAGACAGGGAAGCTTTTGCTGCGGAGGTCAGGGGTCACCAGGTACACTCCGCTTTTTGTCTCCCCCCTGAGTCGGTGGTTGGAGCAGTCGCTAGCTATGTTAACTGCAGGTGAGAAAAAATAAAATAAAATACAAAGAAATATGAACAGCTTTCTCTCAAAATCCTCCAAATGAAAACTTGCCCTTCTTATTTTTGGGAGTGATCTAACCAAAGGCTTTCTTTTTCTTATTTATTGCATGTTAAAAAAAATATTATCTTGCAGCTGTGATGTAGCTGTGGAATGTGTTGGGGGAGGTCACAAGTACGCAGGTCAGGGCAAAGCTTCTTTTCCACCATAAAAGATTTAGTGTTTTTGAAGAATTTCAAAGTGGACCTCCATAGAAGATAAGATAAAAATGTGTTGTCTGCATAGTCTGCTCCAACAATCAACAGATAACATAAAAAACACAAACAAAAAAACATCTGTATGGATCTGTATGGTCACTCAACAAAGATCTGACACACCTTTCCATCTCACACACACACACACACACACACACACACACGCACACACACACACAGATTAAAAAACATGGATTTTCGAGATAAAATTAGTGCAGATTTTAAATTGATTGATTGATTTGATAAATAAAACACAAATATATAGTATGATGTATAGTCTGTGAAGAAGACCTTCACACGTTAGTGCATGATAAGGAGGCTATATTATTAGTTTAATTCATATGCATCATCTGAACTCAAGTGTTGTCCTTAAGAATCCATTAGATTTATTTGATGCTAAATGATTTACTTACTGTAAGCCCTGCTCCACTGAAGGATGTTTTAAAGCTGTTAGTCTACACATAGTTGTGGTTTTATCCTTAATTACGACAATCGCAGAGACACACACATTTTGCACACATGCAAATTCCTCCTTTAGCCATTATGTACAGTACAAAGATGATCTCAGACCACATCACCATATTATCATATGTTTATATGAGGCTCACTAGTGCTTAGTGTGTGGCCCTCTTACCTAAATCCTTTAAGCTCAGGTCATGCCAATTTGCTGATTAAGAAATAAAATGATAAGTTCTCAAATACTAATGCACAACAGTTTTCTCTGAGCCTAGTTATTGTGTTCTAATTTAACCCTTGTGTTGTCCTCCCGGGTCAAAAATGGACAAAGATTTGACATTTTCGCCCCTTTTTTAGACTTTTTAGTTTTCGCTAACACCACCTTACTACTACTAGTTTAACTGTACTTTTGAGAATTCATGGTCAATAACCCTCATTTATATAGAATTCTACCTAATATTTGTGTTAAAAAAGCAAAGATTTAGAATTATTTTGACTATAATAGTTAAGATCAGAGGAACATACAGATGAGTTTAGTCAAGAATAAAAGTGATCAATTGTAATTGCAAAGAGCGTTGTATTGATTCCAATCCATTTTTGTGGTAATTTGGATAAAAAGAAACCCATATTTCAGATATAGAAATATTTTAAAGGGGTCAAATTTGACCCGATGACAACAGGAGGGTCAAACAAAAGATAAGTTTTTTTTATTAGGTTGATTGTAAATTTCAGAGAATTTCATTGTGCAGTTGAACATGCCTCCTTTCCTCTCTCTTAATTTTTAATTACCTCTTTGTGCAGTGAATATTAATACATTTCTTTGAGTTGACTGTTCAATGCAAATCAATGCTGTGTGCTGCTAAACATGCTAATATAATTACATAAAACCTCTGTCAATAACAACCACATAAAGTTACTTGTATGGTAGAGCTTGCATGCAAAAACAAAACTTGATCAAGCACTACCATAGTGTTAAAAAATAATATCTCTTGCCTTTAGATGTTATTAGTGTTGGTAGTTTGCTGTCAGGCCTGCTGCCTGCCTGGTTCTCCTCTGGGTGCTCTTTTGTACGCCTCTCCGGTGGTCTTCCATTTTGACTCAGGCTGTTATTGAAGAAAGCGGCCACCTGGTTGATTTTCACACGCAGCTCTCGGGCACTGGGAGTGGCAAATTCAGCAGCCAGGGGCTCAGGGCCAGAGGTGGCAGGGGTTGTTGACCTGAGGTCAGGGCTTTTGGAGGTAGTTTGGACACTGGTTGTAGGGACTGGAATCATTTTGTCTGAATTTGGAGTTTGTCTGGGTGCCGTTTCCTCCACATTGTGAAGTATCTTAGCTTGTGAGTGAGAGTCAGTAGCTTGATTTGGCTTTGTAGATCCTGGACTAATGCTAGAGATAACACTTGGAAGGTTCACAGGAATGTTTTTTTGTGGGCTTGTTGTCATTGGGATCGATGGTGGATGACTGGCGGTTTGTGGCCTCAGATCAGATGCAATCCTGCTGTTTGGGCTCATCGTGAAACCTTTGGAGAGTGTGTGAAGGCGAGGGAAGGGTCCAGTCTCCAGGCTGTTGGAGGTCTTTGGACCCAGAGTAATAGTTTGCATTGTGATGGGACTGAACTCTGTGTCCGCTGGGGAATGACTAACTTCAGCAATCTGTTTTACAGGGCTTAATGCAGGTGGCATGTTGGTTCGAGAGTTTTGGATGTCTTCTGATTTAGTCCTGCTGATTTGAAGGGAATCTAAATCTGCTTTGGTCTTTGGACTTGGCTTTTGATGCACTGCTAGTTTTGGCAATTGTACAGGTGTTGCTCCTGGCCTGACTGTAGGACTGACTGTAGGCCTGTGTATGGGTGGGGGCCTTGGTTTGGATGTTTTGTTGGATTCTGCTTCAGGAATTCCGTAAGGCCCAGATTTGGGGTTAAGATCAGGCATTTGGTCAGGCTGAAGTGTTACAAGCCCTTGATTGGGTTGTGCTGTTTGGTCAGGTTTAGGCTTCACATGTGGTTTAGTCATTTGGCCTGTTGTGAGATTTAGATGTTTTTGGTTAGGTTTAGGCTTTTGGTTTATGTTAGGGATTTTCTGGCTGGGTTGAGGCTTTTGATCAGGGGGATTGATCAGGGGACGGTCAGGTATAAGCTTTTGTTCAGGTGTTGAGTCACTGACAGACAAAAGATTTTCATCAGCATATTTCATTAATTCTGCTATAGGCTTTTGGTTAGGTGTTGGTGTGAGGCTAGTTGTTTCACTTATTTCAGCTTGAGGCTTTTGAACAGGTGGGAAATATTGGTTTATTCTAGACCTTTGGTCAGGTATAGTTTTTTCATCACTTTTCAGCTCTTTGCGAGTTTTTTGTGGTTGGTCAGGCTTGTCGGATTTGAGAGGATGAACTAGTTTTTTTTCAAGTTTTGAGTTTTGAGAAGTAATTGGAATTTCAACAGATTCAGGCTCTCGGCCAGTTTGAAGGCCTTTGTCAGAACCAGTTGGGTTTACAGTTTGAGGTTTTTGAGATGTTGTCTTTTGAATAGGTAACTGGCTTTGGTCAGCTGTATGTTCTTGGTCATGTTTAGGTATTTGACTGCTTTTCAGATTTTGATCAGGTGGTAAATGACTAGGTAGAGGTCTTTGGTCAGGTTTTGGAATCTGGACCTGTTTAGGGTCTTTGCCAGGTTTAGACTTTTGGTTGTTTGTTGGTATTTGGTGAGAAGGCTTTGGCTTTGGCTTTTGGTCAAGTTTAGTTCTTTTGTGAGGAAAAGGAGCTTGGACAGGTTTACGATCATTCCTAGGATTTTTAAGCCTTTGGTCTGCTTCAGGCTCAATTGCAGGTTTATGCTTTTCACTGGGCTTTGGTCCTCGTCCTGCTAGAGGTTTCACGCCAGTCTTAGTGTTTGAGCTGATGTTCTTTTTAGCTGTCCAACGGCTGCGGTCTGCAACTCCTGGTGATGTAGTTGTGTATAAATTCTGACGGGGAGTTGTGGTGATTGTAGTTGCTGTAGTTGAGCTAACACGACCCTGGAAGCCTGCACCATGTCTTGGACTGGTTGTAGAAGTGAACCTTGAAGTGGCACTGGTTATCTGTTGTCCAGGACCACCCAATGTGTTTATTGTGGCTGTTGTTTTTGGGCTACTTGTGGCCCTAAAATCTTCCTCTGCATCAGGGCTTGGGTGCTCAGAAATAACTGCTGCTCCAAAGCCTGTGCTTTGGGTTGGTAGGCCATCAGCAACTATTGTCATCCCTTGATTGTCATCTGTTATTAAATGTAAAGTTAAGCTGGACAAAAGAGGAGATGGAAGAGATGATGTAAAGGTCATAGCTTCGTTTGAGTCCATGGCGTCCTGCCTTGGAGCTAAACTAATGATAGATTGAGTAGTTGGGCTGATTGAAACAAAGTCTGTCCTCTCAGTTGCCTTGCTGGATGCTAATTCTCCATCACTGTCTCTCTGCACACTTTGTGTTTTTTCTCCTTCTGTTTTGATCTTTGTTCCCGTCTCCCCATCCTCCACCTCCCCCTCTTTTATAGTCTTCTTTTTTCTGCATGCCCAATACTTTCAGTCAGTTTTGGTTTCTCATTATTTCGCTCCACTTTTATTCCCTTTTCCATTTCCTTTTTCCTCTCCTCCCTTTGCTGCTCTCGCTCCTGATTTGTATGCTCATGGCCCTCAGACATCTTTATTCCATCACTGCCCCTGTCTTCTTCAGTTTGGGTGTTTTTCTCTGTTTCCTTTTTATCATCTTGCCACAAATGATGGTCACTTTCTTCTGTTTTCGTCTTATTTTTTACATTACTTGTAATCTTCCTCTCTTTTCCATTTTCTAACATATCCTCTGGATCTTTTGAATTCGCTTTTCCATTGTTGTTTTTATTTCTGTTTGTCTCCCTGTTATTTTTTTCAACAACCTTTTTTCTAACCATGTACACTATCTTTTCATTTCCACCACCAGTTGGCCCCTTGGCCTGCCCCAGTTTGTCCTTTCGATTTGCCCCCTCTGTCTTAGTTTTTCCATCTTTTTCTGCCACTGCTTTTAGGGTTTCTTCTCTCTGGTTTTCTTTTATGACCACTTTATCACTCTCTCTCTCTGCTTCCCATTTCTCTCTCCCTTTCTCTTCCAAAATTGTTCTTTTTTCTGAGTCAATGTCATCATCGCCTTCCATTGTCTTTTCCGCTTTAAACCTGTTTGTTCCACACTCCTGGCTGAAACCTTTTGGTGTCTTAGGATTTCTCTCATTCAGCCAGTTTCTCTCATCCTTATGTCTATTCATACCCTCATTCAGCTTTTCATGCCCTGTTTCTCTTTGCCTTCCACACACTCTCTCAGTTTGGCTTACTGTACAATCTGCACACATCTTCCTCAGTTGGTCCACATTTTCTTTCAGCTTCTGCAAATCCTTGACGATCTCCTCCAGCTCCTTGAGTTGCTTTGGCAAATGGAGAGTCAGCGGCGGTAGACTGAATAGATACGGGCACGTGCTCTCATCCTGCCCCTGTCTGCACAGCCCCTCAGGTCTCAGTGTTGCAGCACAGGGTTGAAATGCATTATCCCCGATGTCTCCTTCATCAGAGTCTGCTGAGGTCCAAGAGAGGCTTGAGAAGGCCAACAGGGTCCCACATATGCACAGTGCTGTTAACCTCATTGCGTCCTGAGAGTAAAGAGTAAAAGGAGTAGAGAGAGAGAGTAAAAAAAGACCCACCTCAGTTTGAGACAGTGACAGTGAGAGGAGGAGGTAGGGTGGGAGGGAGAAAAGGAGGGAGGGGGAACTGATGGAGCTGTTCAGTGGAAAGTGAGTCTTAAAGACAAATGAGGAGGGAGAAGCAAACAGGTGAAAAAAAAAATGTGAGTGTGAAGAGGATTGTGTGGATGTACTTCTCAGTAGATGCTCTCTGTGAGATACTGGATGATCAGTATAAAGCGTGAGGAAATGGTAAAATATTTCTACTTTATAACATAAGCAGAATTAGCCATAACAGTTCTATCAGTCACAAAAAAGCACAACCTGTGAAAGCTTTACAACAGCATGTCTTATTGTAATCCTATTATTACATTCCAGGTATCTTAACAAAAATCACATCACTTCATGAAGACCATTTGTAATGCATTCTCACTCCATGATGTACTTATAAGTGCATCATAGCTTTGAATATGCATGTGTGTCACAGTTGCTTTGGCAGACGCTTCCTAAGCTTCCTGTTGGGTCTAAAAACATGTGAGTGACAGATGTGACAGGTCAAAATATGCATTGGAAGCAAAATACTGGCTGCTGGGCCGGAAGCAAGTGTTTGTTACTCAGATTTGTAAGGACATATTTCATTTTACTGTAAGCTTCATTGTTTAGTTGAGCTTTAGTTGAGTAATGAACGTTAGGAATGTCAGATTTATGCAATGCCAGAGTAGAGAAATGTGCTATTGACTTTATTCAGACAGTACTAATCCTCAACAAGTGTTGAGAATTGGTGAGGCAATCTATGGGTGGAGAGGCTAAGCTTGCTGTGAGCACACTGTCCGTTCATCCAAGTTTTGGATTCTTTGCTAATTCATTGTGTCTACAAATAGTCAGAAAAAAGCAAGCGAGAAAACACAGTCACATGAACTAAATGAGGCATCTGCTTCACAGGGAGTTTAGATAATGAGGCTTTAGTTTCTCAGACCCGGGGTGTAAATGTCAGTCCCACCACAGGGTATGAGATATGAGTGATAGCATGCACGGCCAACAATTGATGTTTCAGAAATTTCTCCATTGTTAATGCCTGTTATTCCACTTAAATATTCTTATTTTTAGACTGCAATGAAACGTGACCCTTGTGCATTTTTTCCGCCTGTTTCTTTAATTGGCTGGTTACTCTGACTGCACTAGGCTGGAGAGACTTCTCAGCTGTCCTTTAATAATGACAAAGGAAACCATTTGTTTAGTCAGAGGACTGTGGGAAGCATTAGGTTAGAAATTAAAAAAGAGTTAAGTTGAAAGAAAACTCAATATAAAAACAGCACTGGCCTGCAAGTTCATATGTCTGGAGAAATGGCACCTTGAACGAGCATAATAACCTAAAATGCTACAGTTTGAGAGGATGAGTCAAAGACAAGGATTTCATTAATTCAGTTATCTACTTTGGAAAAAAGGGCCTGTGGTATGTTTCAATTAGAGGCCTTGTAATCCGTGCATATGAAGTAATTATCTATCCAAATATACTCTGATATAACTTTGTATTGTAAGTCCATCAATGCTATTGCAGCTATGAGCTCATTTGACATTTTACAACTGTTGGTGGGATAAAATCCAGGATTAAGTGTCCTTTCACCTTTCATAGTCACTTCAGTACTTCAACACTTACACCGGGAAATAGTGTGAGAGAAATGTTTACACTCTCGAGAGACTTCTGTCTGAACACTAGGCTGTATTGATTTATTATCATAGAGACACATCTCATATGTCTCTCTCATCTCATCTCATTTCATCTCATATATCTTGGTTATTTTGTATTGTGTATTGTTTGTGTATATTATCACTTTGGTTTGTTTTGGTCAACTATGGTTGAACTGAACTGGACAATACCCTCACTACTGGCTTTACCCATTTATGGACAATAGTTTTTTTCTCCTCAGGATGCCCTCTTGGGATAAAGTGTTTTGAATTCCCCCAGTGAGTTGGCTTGGCCCACTCTCTGTCCTGGATCGTGTAAACACAGTTTTTTTCCATGCAGACTAGAACAAACATCTGACCATCAGTCCAGCTTTGCTGCATGGGCTTCCTGGCAGACCACTTCATCTCCCTCCAATTTGGGCAGAGGAGCCAGTGTCGTCTGTTATGTGCATAAGTGTCCCATTTCCAACTGAACTGGAGTGAACCTAAAGACTGTTGTAGTGAAGCACCAGCCTCTTGTAATACCACACTCAGTCTGCCTACCTAAAGGTATAAACCTACCTCGACAATATTATTCTACTGACTCACTGTTTGTATGTCAAGAACAAATAAAACATCTATTAATTTAACGAAACGGTTAAATGATGTAACACCTGCCTTAATTCTGTGGATCTGTGTGTATCAGTTTAAAATTAAACAATCACTCTGCATCTCTTTCTTACTCTCTGTCGCATCCACGCATGCACACTCACACACACACATTCATATTCACATGATTTGTTCATTGCCAATATCTTAATTCTTCACTAACTGATACATTCCTTTGTCATGCATGTGAGAATGTTTTTCATCTGTCAATTGACTGATAGAGATTCTTAAAAATGAAACAACCAAGTGTCTCTCACATCTGGACCGGATTTACTGCAGCCTGCCAACAGCAGATAACGTCAGATCAAGTTGTTTCTAATCTAAAACCCTGGAATTTATTAAGACATTGTTTAAAAAATGTGTATTTAAGAATCTTTGTTCTGGAAAGTGAGTGTAACATTGGAACCGGTTAACTGTTGCTGTCACCTTCTGCCCAACGGAATTGGACTGAGGTGAAAGTGGACATATTTGATACCCTAGCATGCACATGGAATAAATGGGTGTTTTTCCCTTGACAGGTGATATTGTTTTAAATTCTTCTAAGTTGTACAGTTGTAAAACGTCTCTAAAGACATTTGACATTATGGCATTCAATTTAAGCTGTTTGGTTTTTCATCGAATGATATCCTGATGTTCATACTGAATGGACGTGTGCAGCGTTATGTGTTCGTCCCAGCTGTGGTTAATAGAAACCATGCATAGTACACAAGTGGATGGACAAAATACTTAGAAATGTGTGACTGAGTGCATTGTTTTCAATGATGCACTTTTCTCTTCTCTGTACCAATTCTACATCAATATTTACAGTAGGCTTTAGGCTGGTAAAAGTAATAACATTGGAGTGACAACTTTATTTCTTATCCAGAATAATGAAGGTCAGTGGTGGAGGAAGGTATTCAGATCCTTTACTGTCCTGCATTGAAAATGTTACTTGAGTATATTATAAACAAAATCTACTTATCAAAAAGTAAATGTACTCAATGCAGCAAGTTGGCCCTTCTAAGTGTTACAGTGTTAAATAAAAATCACATTATTGGATTATATGACATTCATATGACATTATATGAATTAAGAACAACATACTGTATTTATGAATCTTGTGAATGAATAAATGTAAAATTGTAATCTCCAATGTAATTGAAATATAGCAAATTAAACACAGTAGAGTAAAAAGTACAGTATTTCTATCTGTATTGTAGTTAGATAGTATAAATTGGCATTAAAATGAAAATCTTTAAAGGATTATTCTGTTTACACTACCTTCTGTTATGGGAACCAAAAATTATCTTTACTTTATTATCCTGCAAACTGTGTCGTCTTCTCTATGGTGACATTTAAGTGTCAGTGCTTAGTGTAACATTCACCCAATGAACAAAAGAAATAAACATCTCTCATTTTAGAGTAAGCAAATGTCAATGCTGATGAACACTGTGTACACTACCTTTTCATTGTCTCTGGCAGATTAAGACTTCCACTTTAGTGGCTGTAGATACAGACATAAGTAGCATATAAATGGATGTGGATCGAGAGAGAGTACCATTAAACTTTTTACTTTTCATTATCTTTGCAGGATTTGTTTCTGTTTTCTGTCCTAACAAAAATATATTTTTTAATATTAATATATTACAAGAGACGTTTGGCACTATTTACATTTTCATAATCACATAAATCACATAATGTTGACATTAAATAAATAATAGTAGCCTACTTAGATCTTGGATCTAGTAAAAGTAGTGATAAACCACGTCTTGTGCAGTAAAATTGAGTATACTTTCAATTTCAACACTTGTTTTTTTTACAGGAGTTTTGATAACACAGCTATCAGGGTCAGTAGATGTGATGATTTTAACACAGAGGCGGAAAAAAAGCCCCTTAATGTATTTTCATCAATTTACTGCCACCTAGTGACATTTTAAAGAAATATCTCAGAACATAAAATCATTCTATACTTTTGCAACTACTATAATGTACTTCTATGAAGAATTTAATGTACATACATGCTTTATTGTCACATGCTTATTTTAAAGCCTATCATTAATGTATAAATATGTTAAAAAATGTTGTAATGTACCAGCTGTCTTTAGTAAGAAATTACCAATGTATGCATCGGCAAATTGGGTTTATAAAAAATCCTCTAGAACACAAGCTTTAAAAAAAACATTTTTTGTTACATTATTAAACGTTATATTCATATATTTAAAAATTGTTTGTATATCAGTATCTCAAAATTGACTAGTGAAAACAAAATCTGTTTAAGATTGTTCTTTATTGGTATGGCAGTAGGCTACAATATATTCATGCATTGGGTGTAACAGTGTATCACACCATTATCACAAAAGTTAGGAAGTTTCTTCTTTGATCCATACTTTCCTAATTGTTGTTGTCATACAATATGTTCAGTGTGTACGGATTGTAAAGCTATCTTTAAGGCTGAGGTCTAGTCAGGTAATAAAAGAAGTCACCTCTGTGATAAGCGGCAACTGGCTTGCTCAAAAATCTTGGAGACGTCTCACCTCTCATCCAAAATGCTTCTTTAGTTAAATACACTGGAAAAAGGAGGTATAATATGAATAACTAGGTGTATATTTTTTTGGGTCAAAATAATTTAAGAATTAAAAGAATTATACAACAATTCCACGTCTTTCCTCCATATTTGATAACAGACTGATTGTCCAACCCAGCATAGAAAACTAACAAATAATTTAGATCATGAACGGCCCTTTTTGTCAGCAGGCCTTAATTGTCTATGGTTATACTAAATATTTTTTGAAACCGTTTCTGGTTATACTCATGGTACAGTCTTGGCACAGTGAGCAGTACAGTACTGTTTCTTGTCCTGCAGGCTGTAAACAGGATCTTTGACAGTACGTCTGCTGCTCTCCCTACCGTGCGTCAATACGTAGCCAACTAAGCCCCGCCCCCGGCCTGGCTCTCACGCACCAGTTACGTCTGACCGTAAAAAATAGAAACTTCCAAGATGGCCGAGGCCTTAGACTCCATGCATTTCGCAGCAAACAGCAAAACAAATTCCCCTAAACCCCTGATAGCTAAACGACCGCCGGAAAGCCGACCGCAGTCTTCAAGCGAGATTTACCCACCGCCCCCTAAGAAGGTCCGGGTGGAGGAGAAGGGCCTAAAACACAGGAAACTGAACGGAGAGGTGTGCGCAGGGGAAAAACACAACGGGAAGCAGAGTTGTGGGAGCCCAGCGAAATGGAGTTTCGGCCCGGCCAAGGCGAGCCACTCCACCGCCGTCGCGGTGCCAGTTACTCCCGCTCGGAAAATCTTCAAAATCAGCAACTTCCTCGCCTCGCCTCACAAAGTTAAAAAGGCGAAAGAGAAACGGCACAAGGAGAAGGAGAAAACCAGTGAAGCGCAGCGAAGCTCGGTCGTTAATGTGGAGGGAGTGAGCCCAGCTAGCTGCCATACAAAGACCGAGAACGGCGACGTGAAAATGCTACAGAGAGGTAGGACAACACAGCCAGCCTGCGTACTACAGGACTCTGATACCACTTTGTAGGCAAATTAAAAACTGCATGTCAAGCAATACTGCAATACAGTCATTCATAAAATTATTACATAATATTCTCTATCACAGGCCCCAATATTTATTAGGCCCAGATGGTGATATACACGTGGAAATGTTTGTTCGTCAGTTATGTTCCTCAGCAAGGATTTAGCAGAATTTCACCTCACTCTGTCTCTTATTCTGCTCTTCTCAGATCACCATGTAAAGGAGAAAGACCGAGAGAAGAAGGAAAAGAGTAAAGAGTGGAAAAATCACAAATTGCCACCTGTACATGACATTGCAAGAGAAAACGGAGAAGTGATTTCTCCACAGAAAGGTAGAGATGACCTCTAACGTTTTTCATTATGATAACTTTAAATTATATATGGTACAGTGATAGAGGTATGGCAGAGGTCCAGTTTGCTTAAGTAACCTAATTGTACAACATGAGTCCAATATGATTACATATCTTATTTATAACTATGGCAAACATTTGAATGAAATATAGCCATACATTTATAGTTCATGCAAATTGCAAACACTAGCCATACATTAATGTACAGTTACATTACAACTTATAGTTAAACAAATGTCTTTTTATGCAAAGTTGTCAAAGTTCAGGTATTCTAAAGTGTATATATACATAATTGTTACGTCCCCAACTCGGCTACCTATTATAGACGTCATGATGCACAGCATTGTACTTACTGTAGAACTTATCCTTCATTATAGAGTCTAAGGATAAGCCCAAAGCTGGTTCTGAGGAAGACCTCCTGCTGAAGAAACTCAAAAGGAAGAAGAAAAAGAAGCACAAAGATGGTGAGCGAGTGAAGGAGCGGCACAGCCGACCAAAAATGTATCATCGCTCATGCCAGACAATGTGTTCAGGAGTGTCTCTGGGTCCGCCTGAGTTCCTCAGTCGAATTAATGGGAACAACAGCGTTAACAGCAGCAGCCTACTCCACACCACCGCAGCACCCCAACAACACTACCAGGATCCTCCTGGTGCTGCCGCTACCTCTGCCTCCATCTCCTCTATGGTCAGAGACAGGATCGGCTACAGCTCCCCGCTCCACTGCACCCCAGTGCCAGGCCTGTCAGGCCTGGAATTTGGCCATCTGATCCACATCGAGCAACAGGCCAACGGAGGGGCGTCTGTAGCACACGCTTACACCGAGCAGCTCTCCTGTCTGTCTCCGGCTGAGATGCAGCGTTTTGCCCAGGAGTTTGTGACTCTGTCTTTCAGCGAGGACGAGGCCCAGGCTGCAGGTTTTGTGATGGGAATCGTCCATGGAGCGGCATCCTACCTCCCAGACTTCCTGGACTACTTCTCCTACAAGTTCCCAAATGCGCCAGTAAAGATGGAGGTGCTCGGGAAGAAAGACATAGAGACAACAACCATGGTCAACTTCCACTCTCAGGTATGATTGTTGTATTATTTTCCTCTCATTAATAGGCAACATAGTTTGAAAGCTCCTTTTGTGAAAGGAGGCTGAACTGTCTTTGATACTGCAAGTGTCAGTTTGTCTGGGGGTGTGAGCAGCACAGAATCAACTGCTGCAAGCTGAAACAACACAGTTTTTTGTGCGTTTTCAAGTTATCCGTGTC
Source organism: Percina caprodes (assembly GCA_013375575.1). Lineage (NCBI taxonomy): Eukaryota > Metazoa > Chordata > Actinopteri > Perciformes > Percidae > Percina > Percina caprodes. Next base: position 6,684,767 of record JABXJD010000001.1, read on the forward strand.
AGTCTTTGTTCAGGCTGTTGATGGATTATTTTTCACTCTTCCTTGAACCAACTTTATTCTAGGTGTGTAACGATACACAGATCTCTGTGGAAAAGTTGATTCAATGATCAACAATCCAACATCATCGATGCAAAGGGAAAATGCTGATTAAAATGTATTATTTTTTATCAACTAGAAACGAAAGGGGGGAAGATAGGGGATGACATGCAGCAAAGGGCCAGGGTTTCATATCATCTTCAAGATGTAGCTATATTTTAAAATTTCCACTTTATATTTATTCTTTTTAATTAAAAAAATTGTTTTTTTACTTTTTAGATGGCTGAAAGAGCTCAGTAATAAAATGTCATATACATAAATATTTCAGTTGATTTTTGTGAAAATTAAATTAAGGCAATTTTGTTTAATGGGCATATACTATTGTCTCATATTGATCGCAGGCCCTTAAATTTAATCAAATTTGTTTTGTGGCAGACTTTGTGATATCAGCAAATATATTGTTGTCCAAAGAATCAATACAATATTGTATCATCGCTCATGCCAGACAATGTGCCAGACAATATTAAAAACGTGTGAGTTACTCCCCTACTTTACTCCTGTGTTTAAAGTGTTAAACATCCAGGTTGTCTTGTGAAGCAGGAAGCCATGTTGTCATGTTGTTTGTCACATAACAATAGTTTCTAACTATAACTATAGTAGTCTATATCCACGACCTTCCACTTTGGGGATTACTCCGGTGACGCCAGAAATTCTGCTGTATGTCCCTCATTTTTGGCTGGATATCTATCATCTTAGTATTGGAATTTTAATTTTCGGTCAATTTATGAGGACTATGGTTAACTGCTCCTCAGATTACACGACTAAAAACAACCTTTGAACGTACACATGTTCCATCAAAACAGGTTCCTTCCCGAGGTTATATTGCAGCGGCACTGGGGCTCCGTGCGGCGCTCAGAACCACCCATGACAATTGTGACTGGTTTAAAGACATGCCAATAAACCAGAACACATTTTTCTCACATCCCGGAATGCTGTGTGGACTTGCCAGACCCTCCTCTGCAGTGCTGTGGAGGAAAGCATGGCAATGCGAGACTAGGATTATAGCACCTTCAATTGGAGTTGTGCTTTCAGGTCAGCCTCTGAAGAAAGTGGCCCAATGCCAAAAGTCCAGACTCATGGTGCACATTCTCACAAAATTTGTAAGGGCTTAGGGTTGTCCTAATGTCGAATTTCAAAGGGCTTGAGTACACACTTATCAAGCCCTTTCCATGAGTCTGCGTTGATGCAGACTTTACCAAAGGGAATCACCCACAGTTCAAAGAGACCATAGGGAAATCCGGAAATTACAAAGGTAAAAGACAGCACAACACGATGGAATTGTAAAAAAAGTTTGGAATCAGGCAGCCATCTCCTGTGCCTTGGCTGTGTGGAAAGCAACAAACTTGAAACGAAAATTCCGAAACCAGCAAGTGTCAGCATCATCTTTGTTATTAAACGTCACCAAGGTAACGTGATCTCGTGAAGTGCTGTCCCAATCCCATTTATACCTATCTGAGCCCATGTGGCCTCACACACACACCCATTCAGTACCTGAGATCTATTAAGTCTGTGAGTCTTTAGTCCTCAGGGCTCATTTTGGGATTGGGCCTATGAGTTCAATAAAGTAATTCTATGCTTCATACGGAACTAAAGCAACTAGGTCTGCATTCGGTATTACTGGCTCATGGTAGCCTTTGTTTGGTTTGTCTATTTATTTCTCTACCAGTTCCTGAAAATGGTGAGAGATAATCTTGAGGGTGTTGCCTTCACTTGGTTGTTTTGTTTGGTTTACTTTTTTAGTGAATATATTCTGAAAAATAATTATCTTTGACTTCTTATTTTCAAACATAAATCAAACCAATCTAAAATGATATCTAATCTAAAAACCTGTCGTATGAGTTAATTTGACAGGATAAAAATAGGACTTTGCCAGCAACACCAGTGATGACTTCCCTATCTGAGATAAATGTTTTATAAAGCATTTGTCTACATTCGAGATGGCACAGCAGACGGCCGCCTCTGGATTACACTCCATTGTGGTTTTCGTGTTTTTGTTTATAAACTCTGTTTTCTGCCAACACTCTCTGGTAGCATTTACCAGAGAGGAGCTCTTAAATATTGGACTTTCAACTGCTCATACTATTCCACCGCTCTTTTTCGAACCTGAAACTTTCTCTGAGTTATTAGTTGGAGGCGCAGCAGCTCTGTATGGGATCTACTGGAGATGCCGAAGGGGGAAGCGCGCTGGTTAAACTGAGACAGCGGGGCTTTCGCACCGCGCTCCCCTCTATCCACCTGGCGAATGTCCGCTCTCTGGCCAACAAAATTGATGAACTGCTGCTCCTCAACAGAACTAACTCGGACTTCTGCAGATCTGCTGCCATCTGCATTACTGAATCCTGGCTCACCCCGCACATCCCGGACAGCACACGTCACCTACCGAGATTCAGTCTTTCCCGGGTGGATTGCGTACTGGAGCTCACGAAGAAAACAAGGGGAAGCGGACTCTGTCTCTACATAAACAAAGGTTGGTGTAAAGATGTCACAGTGCTGAAGAAATCATGCAGCCCTCACTTAGAGACATTTTTCATGAACTGCAAACCCTTTTACTCACCGCGGGAGTTTTCCTCGTTTATTCTGGTTCTCCATCTACATTCCACCTCAGGCCTGTGTTAGTGAGGCGTTACTGCACCTGGCTGACCAGATAACTAACATGGAGAAAAAACATCCTGACTCCCTGCTCATTGTTCTTGGGGACTTCAACAGAGCAAACCTCAGCCATGAACTTCCAAAGTATAGGCAGCATATTAAGTGCCCCACCAGGGACACTAACAGACTGGACCACTGCTATACAACATCAAAGGACGCCTATTGCTCTGTCCCGCGTGCAGCTTTGGGACTCTCTGATCACTGTCTGGTTCATCTTGTCCCGACATATAGGCAGAAACTAAAATCTGCTAAACCTGTTGTAAAGATTGTGAAAAAATGGACCAACGAGTCAAGGCTGGATTTACAGGCCTGCTTTGACTGTTCTGATTGGAGTGTTTTTGAGGCTGCAGCCACTGATCTGGAATTACTGACAGACACTGTGACATCATACATCAGTTTTTGTGAGGACAGTTTGTGTTCTGATGAGACTCATGAGAACCTAAGATCTGATTTTGTTAGTCAGTCCGGTTGTCTAGATTTGATAGTGTAATCACAGTGCTTGACATTTTCCATTGATTTTTCATTGACAGTCTTTCAAGTGCCCCTTTTATTTGTTGTGTGTTGACATCTGCCTGTCTTAATGACTGTCGAGTGTCTTGGAGTTCCAACAAAGACGTATGTTTTTGTTTTTAAAGTCCAGTTAGTGTTAACTACCAAGTAGATGCAGATGGTAATCTTTAAGTGTGCTTTATTAAAAGCAGGTGTATTGGAAAGCTCACACCATTTATGCTAAGAACACTGACGGTGCTAGCCTCAATTGTTAGACAGACACGTTCTATAAAATATACTTATGTTTAAAAAAAAAAAAAAAGTCTCAGCTGACAGAAATTTATCAGGTTTAGTTAAGACCTCAGAGTGGAATATTTTGATATCTACTGGTTGAGGGTTTGATCTGTCTTCTCAATGGTTTCTTTGCAGGTGAAGCGGACATATTCCCAGGGAACGTACCGTGCCGGGGCCATGCGGCAGGTCAGTCTGGTAGGTGCTGTGGACGAAGAGGTTGGAGACTACTTCCCTGAGTTCATCAGCATGTTAGAGGAATCTCCCTTTCTGGAGGTTAGTGTGTTTATGTCTGCATGTGTAGCACACACCCATACAGCCAGTGGACGTGTGAACGGCTTTCTTATTTCCCTGTACATCGCTACTAGTCATTGTGTAACACAAAAGTTTCTCACCCTGTGTTTATGCAGCGGACTCTGCCCTGGGGGACGTTTTCCAGTCTGCGGCTGCAGAGCCCCACTGAGAGCGATGATGGCCCCATTATGTGGGTCAGACCGGGAGAACAGATGATCCCTATGGCAGACATGCCAAAATCACCCTTCAAAAGGAAAAGGTGGGTTGACATATTGAGTGTGTAAATGTGCCCAGCTTTTATTCACCAGCATTCTCATTTTCAAAAGAAGTGAAGTAAAGCAGAGGTAGCAAAACAAAAATATTTTCAGCTTATCTCTCAACTACACATGCCGCATACAGGTACTTAACCGTGCCTTGAACATAGCCTGACTGTTGTGAATAAATGTATTATATATGTATTTCAGGTCCACCAATGAGATAAAGAACCTGCAGTATCTACCCAGAGCCAGTGAGCCCAGGGAGATGCTGTTTGAGGACCGAACGAGAGCCCACGCAGACCACATCGGTCAGGGGTTTGAGAGACAAACTACTGCTGCTGTAGGTGTGCTAAAGGCTGTGCGCTGCGGAGAGGAGTGAGTACACAGTGATATCTTTTTACCTTATCACATACAGTGTATACACACACACACACACACACACACTTGCATAGAATACAAACCTCAGTTTAGTAAATAGGAGTTTTTGCCTATCTCCTTACAGGAGTGACGCTCCTGCCCGGATCACCAAAGACGTTGTGTGTTTCCACGCTGGAGATTTCCCAGATGTAGTCATGAGGCTGCAGCTGGACCTTCACGAACCTCCGCTGTCTCAGGTGGGTCAGAGGTATTATTCGTGCCTAGTACGATACAGTATTATCTGTAGCTTTTAGCCCTCCGCACCAGCAAAAGCCGTGACTATTTGAATTTGTGACACTAATCTTGGGTGCCCACCTTAAAACTGATTGTCTTGCTCTTTTGTGCTGCTGGGTTGAAGATGTGTGCGAAGCATTCATGTTTTGCCCAAAAAAAATAACTTTTATTAAATAGCTTCAAAGTCTTCACTACCTATATTATGAGTCTGGACAGGCATAAATGTAAACTGAAACTTGAATGATTGGCGGAGGCATACAGCCGCAAGGCAGTCTTTTTTTTTTTTTTTTTTTGTGCTTGTGTGAGCAAATTTATCAAGCATGGTAGAGCATTTAGCCACTAAAGAGACATATATTACCTTCAAGAGATCAAAGAACAGAACTAGGAGGGGGAATATTGGATTTACATTTGCAAGGTGACAAGAAGCACAACTCCAAATGAAAGATAATGTTGCTCTGTGTCTCTGGGTGTGTGAATACAGTGTATTCTAACATGTTTACCATATCAACTTTATAAGGTTAAAAGTTGTGTATACAGTTTGTTTTATTGACCCTCAAGTCAAGTCATGCTGCTTTAAGTGCAAAACAAAACCTAGAGCTTTTCCTGGTTCTTTTAACATGCCACATTGTCACTTGGTAATCAATTTAGAGTAGAGGACTTATAATAGTATAGTATAATACTGTTAGCCTGTGCAATACATGATCATATTTGCTCGTTATTGAGGGATTACTGAATCTCATGTGTTCCTTTCACTGCTTCCACAGTGTGTACAGTGGATCGATGACGCCAAACTGAACCAGCTAAGGAGGGAGGGGATCCGATACGCCCGAATCCAACTCTACCACGATGACATCTACTTCATTCCCAGAGGAGTTGTCCACCAGTTCAAAACTGTGTCTGCAGTCTGCAGTCTGGCCTGGCACATCCGACTGAAACAGTATCACCAACACGAAGAGGAGGAGGAGGAAGTGGTGCAGGAGGAGAAGTGTGCACCTAGGAAAGTAACACTTCTTATCAAAGAAGAGGAGGAAGACGAGGAGGTTGAAGGAAAGGAGTGTGAGCCTATGAAAAAACTGAATGATGAGGACAACGAAGAAGGGGAGGGGCCAACCTCAAAAACTCCGACACAGATTTTCAAGGAAGAAGCACAGGAGAATGGAGCCGAGATGAAGGGGTTGTCAACGACACAGTCGCTACCTTTCGTCAAGAAGGAGAGAGATGAAGGGGTACTTACTCAAACACTAATGGAGCCCAAAGCTGAAGATGAGGAAGGTAAGGTAGGGGGAGATGGAGGTGCAGACATGTGCCAGCCACTCCAGAAGGGCCATGATGAGGGTGGAGTGGACAGTGCATCCTTAAAGTCACAACAGCAAATTAGGAAGGAGAATGATGTGGAGGAAGAGAGGCAGCAAAAGACAACTGTACCAGGTCAATGTCTAAAAGACAAAACTAAAGATAGTATAATAAGCACTTACAACACACCACAAATAAAAAAGGATAAAGGAAAAAGAGACAAAGATGAAAAGGAGAGGGTTAAAGAGAAGAAAGACAAAGATAGGAGTAAAGAGAAGGAAAGGGATAAAAAGGATAGAGGCAAAGACAGGGATAGAGAGAAGGACAGGGTTAAAGAGCAGGAGAAGGTTAAGGCCGAGGGTGGTACATCTATGCAGCCATTGCCGCAGATGAGGAAAAAAGAGGACGAGGAGCGGAGTAGAGAGGGCAGTAAAGCCTCTCAAACTCCCCTGCCTGCGCAGAGAGACGAGAAGTGGGCCAAGGAGTGGGACTCAAAGACCACACCCCATGTTAAGAGAGAGAAGGAGCACGATAAAGACAGAGGAGGCACACAGGGAGTGTTACACTTACGGCCAGACAGAGAGGAGACTCGAGACCCGTGTCATAAACACAAGTCTTCACACGGGAAGAAAGAAAAAAGTGGGCACAGGGAGGGCAAAGAGGGCAATATGTCGAGTATGCATGTGGTGCAGGCAAAGTCAGGGAGAGAAGACGGGAAGACTCCCAAGCCTGCAAACATTCATGTTAAGAAAGATGGAAAGAAGGATAAAGACATCAACAGTAAAGAGGAGAGGAAGAAACCTGCCTCTGGTCCTGCGCCACCAGAACACAAACCACCAAGGACGCTCATCACCTTTGACCTCTTTAAGCCGATGGAGGCTCACCAAACTCTTGCCCTTTCCTTCACAGAAAGTCGACCTAAACCCCACCTTCACAGTGACTCTCGAGGCTCCTCCTCTAAGCCCGGATCTGACAGTCGGACAGTTGTGCCCTCTAAAGGTCCAAAAGTAAAGGACACAATGCAGGGAAAACCAGCCACCTCCCTACAAGACACTCGGCCACAGCAGCACCCGTTAAAACAGCCCCTAAAAACACACACACCCCACACACAGAAAGAATTCTTAATATGAATGTCTAGAAGTCTAGTCTTTGTTTTTTACTGTACAACTTACGGCGAGGCTTTGTTAAAGTATTTGAAAATGCATCCTTCCTTCAGACATCAACTGGTCTCTAATTTGTAATCAATGAGCAGGGGGCATTCCATTTCTTTGCTGACACAGCCACATTACACCAGTGATGTAGTGAAAAGAGGATGCACTCAAAGTATTTTATCAGTGCCTAAGAATGTAAGCTAAGTAGCTCACTTCACGTTTGTTAGCGAATGTATGTAGGCTCTATATAATATGTTTATGTGACCCATGTGTCGGTGCCTGTGCACTACTTAGCTTCCCTCTTAAAGCACCTATTTTAGGTACTGGACTAGCCAATCTGAAAACAACCATCCTTACTCCCTGCTAAAGGAATTTCCTATGTTCACTGTTTGGGACATTGCAGCAAGTCACCAAGCTTCTGCTGAAATCCTCTTTGCTATGTTGCTTTGATCTACGGGGTTTGTTGTTTATAACACTCCAAACTTGGAGCAAGTAGTTGTTTTCAGACTGGACATTGTTTGACTCACACAGGGCTGTAAATGATACTGTATGTACCAAAACTGTACAGTATAGATGTTATTAGCACCAATGTGAGAAAATGTATACATAAATTGCATATATATTTTTTGTAAGACAAGTTTTATTTTCCATAGAACTTATTTATATCATTTACTGTCTGTTTTTATTTGGAACCAATGTATGTGAACATTTTGTTGTAAATACATTTTATTTCCTAAGATAAGACTTGGTAGTGTGATTTATACTCTGATCAGAACCTCTCAATAAATGGTTCAAAAATATTGACTTAGTGTTAATGTCTCATGCATTTAATATCATGAAGGTTTCAGTATGTCTTTTTAGCTACTTAAGTGGCTTCAGTCTAGAGATGACAATGTTGGTCTAACACTAAACAATTTGATTGATTGTTATGAATTTTTGTGCCACAATAGTTGGTGTGATGTGTTTTGAGGAAGTTATGCATTTGCATTCAAATTATGTCAGTCACAGAAGAACATCCTGGGATGGGTACTGACAAATAACAGTGATTTCACAAACATGCTAGTGCAAATTGAACAATTTCATGCTGTCAATTCACACTATTCTCTAATTCTCAGTAGTTTCAGTGCCCCAAGGATTCCCCCATTAGATATTACTGTATTTGTGTGTACATATGTGGGATTTCGCTCTAAAAAGGTGAATTGTAGACCAACATTTAGTGTAGTAAGTAACTGATTGTGGATCACAATGGCAAATCTTTGTGTCTCCGTTTGCTTAGCTCAATTTCTCAAACACAGTCTAACCTGGCAGTACAGGTCAAGCTTATGTCAAATAAATCTTATTTTCCTGTAGCCCCGTTCACCATCAATTAAATCCTGCAGCCTAAAGACGAAAAATAAAGGCTGTATGTATTCTAAAGATGCTAAACTGTGTGGACTGGTGTATGGGTAATCTTCATTTTGTACAAAGATCCAGTAGTATCACAGAGTGACAAACAATTAGCTCTTACTGTGGTGAGATTTCCGACTTTTCTAATAATTCCTGATCCGATTGTAGTGCTCTGCTCCCATATAAACTACACTGTAGAACTTACTGGAACCCCAACTCAGTGAGCCTGCAACTTGCTGGGATTTAAATGCAACGTATAGCAAACACAGTGAATTTTATGACACATAAAATCGAATGTGGATCTGTCACGGCTGCCCAGATCCACTTAATAACTAAGGTCAGTATGGACCCTTATGCCAATCCAGGGGATCGGATTGGTGCATCCCAAGCAAGAGATGCTTGAGCGTAAAACGTTTTTGTCCCCTATGTTACATTTCAAACCCATGTTTTGCAGAGTCTTCTGGTTCAGTCCCTTCTGTAGTGGAAAACACTGTGCCCCAGCTCCACCAGCGCCCCACCCAGTAGCACCCACAGAGGGACACACACCACACTGACCCACATTTCGGTGAGTCTCTGCAGGCGGGAGCACAGTGTCAGACAGAATGCCAGCTTCAGCAGCAGGGCTGTCAGGTACCACAGCCTCCTCTTCAAGCTCTGCTCGCCATCCCTGGGGTCAAAGTCCGGCTTGCAGCGCCCCGCCATCTTCACTATCAGCATGAGGATGAGGATGGTGTCAAAGGTCCAGACAGGGAGGAAAATGATAAACCAGTTCCAGTGAATCTTAGAGTCCAGCTTGAGGACCAGCATGATGAGAAAGATGAGGGCGAAGATCCATGATAGGAGCACTCGCTGGGCCAGGGACATCTTCATCTACAGAGGACTGGCACAGAGCCAGTATCACCCACACCCAGAGAGACGGCAGACTACAGCCAAAGCGACACACACACACAAACGGAGAGATCTGAAAACAAACCACAACCCAGCAGGCTCAAGCTCATTCTCTGATGGATGCAACGTTATTGACTGAAAATAAGAGTAACATTTGGTCACACGTTAAAACTCCTTCCACTTAGCGTTCACGTGTTCATAAATGTGTATCTCTTTGGAGAATCATTTTCCTGTTACTTCCACTTAGTTCAGACCTGAAGCTAATGTATGTTGGCTAGCTATAGCTAACTTGTAAACCCAAATTAAAACATTGTTTAAAGAAAGATGTCTTACCAAGTTGACCAGGAGAGTCAACCTATTTGACAGACCGACTCTTCACCAGCAAGAAAAATGCCAGCACTTTTAAACAAATGAAGTAGTTTTAAACTCAAAGCAGCTTGATGACAGCGAGAAGTACAGCGTAGTTAGCGTTTAGCTTTCCGCTACTTCCAGGTTTTGCTCCGCAAGCAGTACTTCCAGGTTTTCCGGTGAGTCTTTACAAAATAATAGCATGGTATTGCTCATCTGTTGTATTTTATTTTCATATGTAACTGTAAGGCATCCGGTACACATTTTCAAAACAAAAGCATGGTTTTATCAGATGGTGTATTTTATTTTGATAATTATCTGCACGTCTGTAGCTATATTGACGACACTAAGAAGTTCATGTTAATCCCGTCTTTTTCTGGATTTCTTTCCCATTGGGTACCAGACCTGAAAGCTCTGAAAGAAATCTAGTTGAGTTAAGAAGTTAGGCTACTATTGCCACAGTCAAGAAGTAATCTTAAAGGTGCTCTAAGCATGTTGGGTGAGTTACTTCTTGTTGACGGTCAAAGTATTTTCAAACAAAACGATCATCCGGTCCCCTGCCCCTACCTTCTGTGCTCCCGCGCACTACCCCCTAATACTGTATCTGAAGCCTCTTTCCCAAAATTCAGCTTTGGTGCAGAATTACAGCCACTAGAGACAGTCCCACAATGAGTCTGTAGCTTTTGAGGAGGAAAGGGGGGTAAGTGGAGGCTGGGGGTGTGGCCGTGACCAACTGCCACTTTGCTTGTTTTAAAGCCATGATATTGGGTGGGCCAAATTCTCTGGGTGGGCAAAGCAGAAAAAGGGAGGTAACCTTGCCCTTTATGACACCACAAGGAGCAAGATTCCAGATCAGCCCAGCTGAGCTTTAATTTTCTCAAAGGCAGAGCAGGATACCCAGGGCTCGGTTTACACCTATCGCCATTTCTAGCCACTGGGGGAACATAGGCAGGCTGGGGGAATGCATATTAATGTTAAAAAAAGTGAAATTTTCATACCATAGGACCTTGAATGGAGCTTGACAAATGGTAAAACTAAATCCAGCTGCAACTGCAGATCCCCCTTATTGACCAACCTCATACACATGGCAATATGAATCAGAAAATATTCTATTTATAATGAAGCCATTGTTTAAAATAAAAGGCGATAACCCATGTTTTTAAATACTATTCAAATTTATTTAATTTTTACTGGGCTAGTATAACAAATTAATACAAAGTACAACTTCATGGACATCATAGATTGTCAAAAAAAGTAAAGTACAAAACGCTTGAGGTGAAACATTGTTTGAAAAAGATTCAGTTAAAAAGCCCTTATTAAAATCTCAAGTCATTTAAAGGTAAAAGCTCACTTTACACTATCTAGCTGTCCTAAAAACCAACAATGCATTTTTATTTACAAGGTAGTGGTGGTGCAAAATACAGTGTGTGAGACAACATTCAGTCAAAATGTTCATGTCTTTATCAAATGTAAACAATAAACATTGTCATTCCTTAAAGTCCTGCTGTACAGAGCTAATACAGAAAAGCAAATGCTGTCACACTGAAGTTTGCTCTAAGAAGTGAAGTTTGCATTAGACCTCTATAGCCGCCGCTGACAATGAAAACAATTCAACAGTCCACATTTTCATAAGATATCGTACAAAAGAGAGAACAGAAGACCTCATTACTGTGTTACTGCCAAAGGGGCAGACAACGAAGCGTAAACAGTTGCAAGATTCAAAATACACATATACAAAAAAATCCATGATAAATATGTTAACTTTCTGTCACTTTTCCAAGGAATGGTGGCTTTAACAGCCATCTCCTCCACTAGAGGTAAGAAACTAATGCTTTTTGAAAACCTCATAACTCCAGTTTTGGTGATTTTAACCCTAGTTGAAAGATTACATGCTCCTTTATGGGTTAATATCAACTATAGTGTATATTTTTGATATTGTCAACAAATCTCATGAAAAGACCAAAAACATCAATGTGTTACTCCATCGCTCAATACTTTCTGACTTCCCCAGCATGTCTCAGCTCTAAACCCATTTGTTTACGCTAAAGATATACATCTATAAAATGGGTCACAATAATATAGTAATATAAAATAAATAAGTCCATTAAAGAGCTGAGCACTGTAGTTTTTAGCATAAGTTACTTAAACAGGAGTAAATATTGCATTTGTTGGGGACTATATCCAGCCACAGATTACTATACATTTGTTGATCTATTGAGTATTTACAATACAAGCAATGTGTATGTGGGAATGAGTCAAAATAAACTACAGTGCCCATGTTCAAGAAACATGTTAGTGCAACTATGTGGCTCATTAATGTATTTTAGTAGTTTTTGGACAAAATTGAGGTCTTTGGCAGTAGAGGAAAATAAATCAGGCTTTGGCTACAGAAGCAAACTTACTGGGATCAATTTATCATATGGTCTTTTCATGGAATTTGTTTTCTATAAGAAAAATATAGAATATCACCAGACTTCTGCCTTAATCGGATTTATTTGGGTTAATAAAAACTTGGTAAAACATTGAGGTCCTTTAATAATATTAATTCCACTGGTATTTGCTTTGTAATTAGCTGGACAAAGATATTTTTCTCAGCTCTTAAAAATTTGACATGTTAAAGTCGTGAGGTTTTCACTCACCAGTGAAAGCAATTGGAATTGATTCGTAACAAAGGAAGATGGTACCATCTTAATGAAATGTTGTTTGATCTGAAATCTGTCCCACAGATTTTCAACGTACACTTTGAAAAGGTGTGTGTGTGTGTGTGTGTGTGTGTGTGTGTGTGTGTGTGTGTGTGTGTGCTCCTAGAGGCAACCACAGCTACACAGTGCTTTGCCTGCTCTCGCGGCAGTACCCCATAGCCTCTGAGGAGTGAGGTGGGAAATCAATAAATATCCCATCTGAGTCTGAGTCTGCAGACTCTAGCACTTGTCCAATAATGGTTTCAGGACTGGATGATTCACTGGGCGGCGTGGAGGATGCACCCTTACTTAGATCAGTCATTGTTGTTGTAGCCTCAGTGCCGTGCAAAGCTCCTGAGGAATGAAGTGGAAGGATACAGGGAGACGAAAGAGGCAAGTCCATGGCACTCGCTCCCGCTTGTACAATACCTGTGAATGACAGGGTACTGGATTATGAATTATTACATTATGATTGTTTTTCTTTTAGACATCTTAATCTGTGACATACCATTGAACTGAGAGCCCACACACAGCCTGTTTGAGGAGGGGCCTGACAGTTCAGATGAGGCCAAGTCAGCGTAGGCCAGTCCTTGTTCCTCCAGGCATGTTATAATCTCACAGGCCGAGTGGCGCCGAATTCCCCCACTGCCAACAGAGCTGGCATCTGGGTCATATTCAGCCACAGGGGTCAGCAGCAAAGGGATATTGTAGCTTTTTGATCGTACCACAGGGTTTTTAGACAGTTGATCAGTAGACTTGGACCAGCCCCACGGCAAACGCTTCTCTAAAAGACAAGAAAAAATTTGGGAGGGTGTTTAATTTATGTTACTCGTCAGACACGTTGCATTATTTCTCTGCTTTCTTCCCATTTTTTTTTAAAGGTTATTTTTTGGGCATATTTAGGCCTTTATTTGACAGGTCAGCTGAAGACATGAAAGTGGAGAGAGGGGGGAAATTACATGCAGCAAAGTGCCGCATGTCGGCGTCTAACCCGGGCCTGTTGCATCGACCAACTGAGCTTTCCGGGCCCCCATTTATTGCATACAATAAAGCAATAAAAGCAATTTGAGTTCACTTTCTCACCCAAAACACAGCAATGGTCCTCAGCACCATCCCCTGAGTAAAGCCCGTGTGTGCCCAGATAAGGTGAGACCACCTTCTGAATCAGGGACTCGAGCCTCAGGTAGTCCTCATTAACACCTCGTGACTCATGGACCCCCTAACAGACAGAGACAGGCAACAGAGTCACACCATTAGAAAAAAAAAAGCTAAAGCTAACCCTAAACCTTGGTGCTTAAGCAATCAAGACCTTGGGAAAACTAATAGATGACATTTTTGATATTTAATTCACAGAATAAGCCATTTATAAAATAAAAATATCTAACATTTTCTTCTTGCAGCTTCTAACACGTAAGAATGTAGTGCGGTTCTCTGACTCATATCAGTGTAAATTGAATAACTTTGTTTTTTAATGTAGATCACACACTAAGAAACAATAAAAATTATTAGTATTACACAATAAAGCAATAAAAGCAATGGCAATGAACAATAATTAAATGTCACTCTGAATCAGAATCAAAAACCTGTGTACAAGGATTTTGTGGCAATAATTTGTTTATTTTTGAAGTTGTTGATGAAATATTTATAATTCCAGATCAATTGATAATGACAACAGTCATTAGTTTATGCCATTCAGTCAGATGTGTGTATATTCATGTGTAGACATTACATTGGAGCTCAACTGAAGATGCAAAACTGCAGGTGCTTATCATCTGGGATAGTGGTTCACCCTTATGTGATTAGTGACCATGTGAAAAGCTAAAAAAAAAACATAATTTGATGTTGTTTTGACTTGTTGGGTCAGAAAGAAAAAAAAACTGAGTGAGGAAACAGGCCTTTTGGTGTGGCCTGCAGGCCTACCTGTAGAATAAGCAGCATCTGTGTAACAGACGGGGGCACGCGGGCCCGAGGTCGAGACAGGGCGTCCTCTAACTTTACACTCAGAACTATGGTGTTTCTGAAGTAAAGAAGAGCCAGCTGTCGCACAGAGGGCTCCTTACCCTGCACACAATAAGGACACATAAAACAGCAGAAGTAAGCAACAATTATCACCATCAAGTGAAGGTTAATTACTTAAAGTTGTTGATCCTTCGTGCAGCAAAGACGAAAACCAGATGACACTTAAGGTATTTGTGTACCTGAACCGGATGGAAGATTGCTTGCAGCATCGAGAGAACATCACAGAAGAAGAAGTCCCAGGTCTCTGCCAGAGAGTCAAGTAACTTCTGACCTACATCAGTCACACGGGAAGTAGTTAAAAAGACAGTTGATTCAAGTTTAATCCATGTGCACAGACCACTACAAATCGTATTCCGACCATTTCTCCAGTCAGCCATACCTTCGTAGAACCTTATTTTATCCCGAAGAATGACCATGCCTTTTGTTAGCAACTGGTTCTGTGGAATAAAATGAAAAGACACCACCGCTTTTATTCATCGGAATGGTGTTTTGCATCCATGTACTAATCCCAATCCTATTTCATTTGATATTAACAGTGCATTACCTGAAGGTATTCTGTGAAGAAAAACCCCAGCTCAGTCTTTAACAGATGCCTGAGGAAACAAATGTGTGGCTTTTGCTTCACTTTATGACTCAAACACAACAATCAATACTCACAAGATGGACAATATTGCCAGTATTTATTTTATAATTTCTGTGTGAATAAGGAGTTTACAACCTGCAATTACTTATTTAACTTTACTACATGTACAATATTATGAAATAGAACCAAATGATGTAAATCTACTAAGCACCTTTTTTTCCAGAGTTATAAGCAACAGTTTCTTCTTTAGTTGAATACATGTGTGTTAACTTCTATGTGTTTTTTTCTGTGTATGGAAATATGTTTACTGGGCTGTAATGGAGGCTGATGTGATAGAAGTAATGGGTCTGGTTTGAAAAGATAATGAGATATCTGGCATGACCACATGACTCTCTATACCCACATACAGTACACAAACAAACTCATTCATAAGAAAATGTCCAGCCAGCAAACGTAGGACAGACAATAATTATACTAATTATAGCACAACATGACATCAACAGTCTAAAATAATGATGTTTTCTCAGTTCTGTGTGAATGTGTGTGGCTGTTTCTGTTTCAGTCTAGACTTACCGGACACCTTCGTTGAGGACGTAGAGTTCGTTATCTGCCAAACCTTTCTTCTGGAAGACTGCGATGACAGCGTTGTGGATGCTGCAACACAGCAAACACACAAACTTGTCTACATAATTGTTCAAAATACATTTGAGCCACCACAATTGTATTTGGCATACCTGTTCCAGGTGGCGTTGGCTCCTGCCCTCTTTTGCTTGTCTCCTCTGTCCTCTGGTGAACTTTTCTCGCTTTTCCCCAGCTCACTGAGGCTAGGAGAGCTCATCAACTTCAGCCGGTGCAAAGTCCTCATGAGGGAGATATAGAGGAAGTGGAAAGAAACAAGAGTACGCACTAAGTAGTGGACAGGAAAGGAAGAAGGTCAGGCTATGTGCTGACATACAGAGAAGAAACACGAGGAGATAGCTGGAGGGGAGAACATAAGCAGCATGAGTCTGGGAGAGGGATAGAGTACGCAGAGAGGGAAAAAAAAACAATGCAATAGAAAGAGCGGCCGGTGACAGAGGAGAAGAGAAGTAGGACAGAATGATGTATGGTGAGAGAGGGGCAGCACGTTAAGAGCAGCATGGGTGGAGCCAATCCAAGAGGTGGGCCACGGCTCTGCTCGAGGTCTCAGAAGAGGAGGAAACTATAGCACATGCACTGGGTCAGAATCATCCTCCTTCTCTGCCTCTCTTTCAATACAATATAATCATTGATGCAAAGGAATATGTATGCAGAGCACAGATGCCAGAGGAACTGCAGTGTAAGCAGACTGAAACAGTTGGGACTTTATTGTGCTTGTCACTGTACAGCGAGGAGGTGGAGGAGGAAGTTGCCCAGCTTATTATGGTAACAACAACAACAGGGATAGGAAGCAGTGACACAATGTGGGACAATAAAGAAGGTTTTCCTGCTCTTTCATTTTCATCACAGATGGTGCAGGACAAATACAAAAAAAAATAAAAATAGCTGTGCAATGTGTGAGACTAAAGCCCGACTGATACTGGATCTTTGAAGCTGATAATTATATAGATATTTAAGGGTTTAAAATAAATTCTATACTGTCTGACAGGATCACATACTGTATGTGTTGTGTATTAGCTTATTTGATCACTGAATTAAATATTCAAACCCAGGACCCATTAGACATACTCTGGATATCCTGTGTATCTTTTTGGATATATTTCCCCAAATCCAACCTGTCATGTTTGGTACCTTTAGAAATGTTGGGATCTCTAGTTAGGCTGGGCGATATAGAGGAAATCTAATTTACCAAATACCTCAAAAGCGATATTGTGACAATATTGTAGGATTAAATATTGGTGATTTTGCAAAATATTTACACAATGACATTCTTTGACGATTTGTTAACAGTTTAAACTTATGTCATATCCACAATCTAAGACGATATCTAGTCTCATAACACAATATCAATATATAGCACAGCCATAATCTCTAGTGGAATAATATATATTTTTAATAATGAAGAAAAACGTTAAAGACAGAGTTTGTAATTACTGACCCAGCACTGGTAGGCAACTGACGATTAAGAGATTAGCCACATAACCCTTGTAGGTGGCTTTCACACTTTCAGCCTTTCTATGTTTCAAAAGAGTCAGACTAGCAGATTCCATCTGTTTGCAGTATTTATGCCAAGTTAAGCTAATTGGCTGCTGCTGCAGCTTTATATTTACCATACAGACAATCTACTCATCAGTTTTAAAATAAGTTTTCATTTTGTTGAGTACTAAATGTACAGAACACGACATTTTGAAAAATTAACTTGTCAGGGCTCTCTGGTGGACAAACTATGTAATGAAGACAAAACTATCAAAATGTATCTTTGGGATTTATGTACATACATTATTGGCCAACATATACTGATATGATATACATGCAATAGGCAGTAAATGCTTATGCAATAAACATTGTTGTCTGTCACTTTACATGAGACAATCTCCCCTCTAAAAGAGGTGATTCTTTTAAATCCTAACTCACTTTGGGATGTGAGTGTAAATAAAATAAAGAAAACGCTGTTTGCATATTTTCAGGAGGACCTGGTGAAAACTAGCACTTTGAAAAAGAAGAAATGATGAGTTCAAACCCACGCAGTCCAGAAACTCTCTGCTGACAGCACGGCAGTAAACAACAGACCCCCTCACACGCCCACGTTCACACAGAAAACATGAAAAGCAAGTGTACAAACTCAATCAAACATCCCACCAGGAGATCATTATCATCAGGTCAAAGTGTTGCAAGCAAAGCTCAACCGTTTAATGAAATCTTTTGTGAGAAGAGATAGTGGGATTTTCTATAAATGCTAATTAATATTGCATGCATTTTACAGGATGCTGTGTGTTGTGAAATTTTAATCACAGGAACTGAGCCTCACCTCCTGATTGGATGCTCATTGCTGCTTTCCATGTCTGGGCTCGGGGGAGGGGCAGAGAAGGTGCTGAAGTTGAGTGACAGGGGTCGTGAGGAGGGCCGGGAGGCGTGCCTCCGCCTGAGTCCATCAAGCATCTGAATATATAGAAGGGAGATGATGAAGAAACGGTTATTAAGCTTTGACTGAAGGTAAACGTACCATCAAAGGCACATAAAACATACAGCAGTGATCACAAGTGGATCACGCAGCTGTGTGAGGCATCAGGGAAAAATGTCTGAGGCTCTCATGATACTCCTGTTACCACTTGCTTTAAGACAATGAATGAAACAAAGAACACTAACACTGAAGCACTAGAATACACAGACAGAACAAATTTAAGTCAAACTTACGGTCACAGGGGTCCAGGAGAAACCCATGCAACACATTTGCGGTCTCCTTAGGGGAGTTGTAGTGTGAAATCAACGTTCCTTTATTCTGTTATTTCAACACTCACTAAGTGTTTAGCTCCACCCTAACCGTATAATCACACACACACACACACACACACACACACACACACACACACACACACACACACACACACACACACACACAAACACGTTGCATCAGAGAAAAAAAGGGGAAGTGCATGTGTGTGCATGTACAGTATGAGTGTGAAGTGGATTATTCCTGTAAAGGCCAAAGAGCCTGTATGACAGTACAGTATTATAGTCTATTTGGGTGTCTACCCATAGAAACATGCTGGGCATAGTAAAGCACCATCCCCTGGTCAGAGGCGAGAACGACAGTCTAGGCTGTCACTCTAAAGACAAAGACACAACACGAGCCTCATTCACCACCCTGCATGCAAGTATAAAATGAGTGAATGGTGCGTTTTCAGGAGTCTTTGGTTGGAGTTGCATTACAGTACGATCACATCTCAGCCAGAGGAACAGACAGACTACACACTGTCTACCCGACATACCCTGCCACGCCAGTCTGGGCATTTCTGCTTTTGTTCACCCCTCCTCCTTTTAGGAGCGACCACAGTCAGATCGATAACACTTCCAATATGTATCTCTATTGCGTTTCTGGCCTATTGATATCCCACTGTACTGCCCCGTCATGTTTATTCGACATACGATAGTCAATCGTCCAGACACGCAATCAACAGTCCACGTTTATCCTACAGGGAGGAATGTACAGCCATTCGTGCGTACGTGGAGGGTTTTCTATTTTTTTCTACCTGCGTGGACGAAAGAATAAGGCAAAGTAGCACAGTAAACAACGTGGCTGTCCTGTGGGCACACACAGACGGGCACAGATGCGTCATAAAGTCCACCTATGGATAGAAACTGTATGATAATGGCCACAAAGTTGGAATCCCGCATATTGTCATGCGTCTCTGCCCGCCCACTGTAGCCTGCACTCACCGTGCCTTTATCCTGTCGTGTTGTTCCTGACGGGATGAAACGGTCATGTAGCACTAATACGAAGTGTTTACTGTCCGGGCTCAGCGGCTGGCTCCTCCACTGTTCCCCGCCGGTCTGCGCACCCACACGGGCATCAGGGTGCAGGCGGATGAAGGGTCCGACCTGCTGTGCTTTGGTGTTTTGGAGGGGGACTCATTCATGAGGCACGCGCAGCCTCTTGCTCGCTCACTGGCTCCCTGCTTTGTTTTGACGAGATGCAAAAAAGCGAACCTGGGCTCGTGGACGCGCATTGTGGTTGAAACTACATGCAAAACAGGGGAATCACTGGGATTCAAAAGGAAAACACAAAATTAGTTATTTCATGTCCTGAACAAAATGTTTATTTAGGGTTATTATGCATCAAGTAGCCTATTAAAACGCAGAGTTTAAGAGAAATATCATAACTGGCACAAATACCCTCACCCTAACACAGGTTGAGATATATTTGAATAGCATAAATGGTGTGCAGACATTGGAGAAAGGGCTATATGTGCCACGCTGCCTTGGACTCCTGCATATTGCTGAATGAAAACAGTGTAGTTGTGTATACGCAGCAGCACTGACCCCAATCTATGCCGTTTAACACAGTGGGTGACTTGCCATCTGTCAAAGCAGGCGCAGGCATTTTGCATATAATCCCCAATTTCCATGGGTCGTGGTGTAAATAAATGGGTCTCGTGAGAAACGTTACTGGCATCATAGAAATCAGTGAAATTAGGCGTACAGCACA
The DNA here is from genome assembly GCA_013375575.1 of Percina caprodes. NCBI lineage: Eukaryota > Metazoa > Chordata > Actinopteri > Perciformes > Percidae > Percina > Percina caprodes. The sequence continues at coordinate 6,704,968 of JABXJD010000001.1, forward strand.
TTTCAGTTGGCCCATCAACACATGAGAATTAGCCTACATATTTGCATGGTAAATAAACTATGAAAATAAATAGCCATGACACATGCATGTTGTGAGAATCTGTGCACGCAGTAATTCAAAGAGGCGCAGATACACTGTAGGCAAAATTGGCCAAGTGTAATTTAAAAGTAAACCATCTTACTAAAAGTATTAACCAGTATTGAAATAACATCACAATTAATAGGACATAATTGTTCATTTGTCACACTTCGTAATTCAACAGACACCCAACGGAAGCATACAGGAGTAGCTGAATCCGAATGCACACAGCTGGAGCTACTGGAGTTGTAGTCCTTTCACTTGCTGTACTATTTCAGTATCTTAGACAAATTAATATGCTTGAGAAGATGTAAATTTGAGATATATATATATATATATATATATATATAGGCTATATAAATATTTAAACTGTGGACTAACGTGTAAGAGAAATAAGTATGTATGCAAACAATACTGTCACCGTCAAAAAAGAAATGCAGCAGATCATCAGTCCCACTCTGACGAGTGGTGTAATAACTGGAGTTTAATTGTTTATTAAAAACGAAAAAAATCCCTTTAGAAAACCCTCATCTACCTGCAGTACCAAGTGTAAAGAACTATGCTGTCTCTTGATCATTTCAATTTCTTAAGGTGTAAGATTCGTTTTAAATAAAATTCTTTATGTGCTGTGAGTTGAGATCTGGTGTTTTACCTTGACTGTGACTTGAAAGTGGACGGTGTGTTAATCTACAAGAAGAAAAACGGATCTGTCTGTGTGGTCCAACCGATATAGAAAATGTTCCATTTTGTTTTCGACGGTAGGCCTGGATGTGAACAGTTGAACAGTTGTTCACATCTAGGCATCCGTCAAGTAAAATAAAAATAGATTTTTATTTTGTAAATATGCTTCATGTTAAAAAAAAAAAAGTAAAACATTTAAATTAGTCAGTAATGTGTAATGTGTAAAAAAATAATGTAGTGTGTTTTTTTATTACTATTCTGTATTTACTGTAACCAAATTCCTTTGTGGGATGAAGCGAAATTACATAGACGATATCCTTAGGCCTACTTCTGACGTTGAAACAGACGTTTTCAATAAAATGCCTACAGTTATTGCGGAAAGAAAAGCTGTCGCACTTCCACTGTCGGAACTTAACACTGTGACACCCAGCGGAAGTAAACAACAAGCGCGCTTTTAGCTTAGAAATTCAGTTGTGTTTGAGAAACAATGGCTGCAGTTCAGTATTTGAGACAGTTCGTCAAAGAGCGACTACTTGCTGCTTCTGAAGAAATATTCGGAGTTTTTGAAAAAACCATCGTCGAGTACGAAGAAGAGATCGATCGCCAGCGCAGACTGATGGATGTCGTTTGGAAACCAGAAATACAGTTGCACAGGATAGGTGTGTAAAGCCTTTATGGTTTTTTAAAAACTAACAGGAATTCGACTCATATATGATCCTAATGGCTCAAAAACATATTGTACGTGTTGTATTTATTTCTTCCTCCATAACAGTAACGTTAGTATCCTATTACTCTTGTCTTTTGTCCCTCAGAGCTCCCACAGCAACATGTCTGTAAGGAGGAGGAGGTTCTCACTGACCAGCAGCAGCTCTGTATTCAGGAGAGGAACTCCAGTGTGGACCAAGAGGAGCCAGAGCCTCCACAGATTAAAGAGGAGGAACAGGAGGAACTCTGCACCAGTGAGGAGGGAGAGCAGCTTGTACTGAAGCAGGAGACTGATTTCTTTATGTTGACTCCAACTCATGGTGAACATGAAGACCAGACTCTGAACTTCAGTATCAGTGTGTTGGAGGAACAGCCTCTAAACTACATTTCAGTTAAAAGCTCTGTGGTACCAAAACACAACAGTGACCCCTGTCTCCTCTCTTACAACTCTCATGAAGCTGAGAGCCAAAATCAGAGTGAAGGCAAGCATGGAGACTTAAGATCAACTAGAAATGCCGAGCCAGAATCAAAGAAGAGACATCGCAAAAGCAACAGTAACAACGTAAACAACTCTAACTTGTCAGGGATTCAGCATAAAACTCAAATAGGTAAAAAGTCTTTAAAATGTCACATGTGTGAGAAAGATTTTAGGAATAATTCAGAATTGAAGAAACACCTGAGAGTCCACACAAATGAGAAGCCATATTCTTGTAAAACATGCGGGAAAGATTTCAGATCTAGCAATAACTTAAAAGGCCACATGAGAATCCACACAGGTGAGAAGCCATATTCTTGCAAAACATGTGGTAAAGCTTTTAGACTTGGTGGTAACTTGATATGCCACATGAGAATCCACACAGGTGAGAAGCCATATTCTTGTAAAACATGTGGTAAAGCTTTTAGACTTGGTGGTAACTTGATACGCCATGAGAACCCACACAGGTGAGAAGCCATACCTTTGCAAGGTCTGTGAGAAAGGACTCTGTTCCCTTTCAGGCTTGAAAAGACACATGCGAATCCACACAGGTGAGAAGCCGATTACCTGTAAAACATGTGGAAAAGATTTCAGATGTAGCAGTAACTTAAAAATCCACATGACATTCCACAGGTGAGAAGCCAAACCTTTGCAAGACTTGTGGTAAAGGATTTTGTGCCATTTCAGGGTTGAAAAGACATATGAGAATCCACACAGGTGAGAAGTCTTATACAACTGAAGCACAGGGGTTCCAATTGTAGTCACACCCATTCATAACTCAAAAACATTTTGGAGGTTGGTTAACATGAGAAGAACCCACACTGGTGAGAAACCATATTCTTGCCACGTGTTGGAGAAAACATTTTTTATTTTTATTTTATGTATAATGCAGATAACAGCTCCTAGTCAACTAGAAGTCATGGAGGTAGACACCCAAACAGGCCTGCTACAGGCCAGCTGGGAGAGGCAGAGGACATCAAAATCAAGTTGTTGCTGGACAGGAGATGCATCAGCAAGAGATTTGGGAGTATATGGAAAGAAGTTTTTCCAGAAATACAGTTGGTTTTGATTTTAGACAGCATCAAATAAAGGCAAGAAATAAACATGCAGATTTAGTGAGTGAATGAATGTAAATATTAGATTGTAGATTTAAATGTATTGCCATTGCACAGAGTACGAGTAGGCCTACTAAGACAACAAGATGCAGTTTAGCATCTAACCAGAAAAGAGGTGGGAATGGTATGATACGCATTCTCTTTTGTATGCAGATAACATAATTTTATTGTCACCTTCCAAAGACAAAATGCAGCAGAGACTGTCCTACTCTGAGTGCTGTAATAAATGAAGATTGTTTATTAGAACAGAAAACCCTCATCTATCTGCAGTACCTAGTGTAAAGATTGATTACACAAGAATTTCATAAAAGGTTTTTTTTTTTTTTTTTTTTTTAAATTACATTTTTTATTTTCTCAGTTGAGATCTGATAGCTTACTTTGACGGTATATTAATCCAGAAAGAAAAGCGGATCTGTCTGTGTTGTCAGACCGATATAGAAAATTATTGGTTTTTGACTGTCCTTCTAAATGTGAACAGTGTGATATGTTGTTTAGGAAACTAAAAATTAGTATTTTGTTGTTTCATGCTGAAAGACAATGGCTGTTTACGTGTGAAACATATATACATTAGCCAGTAATGTAGAGAAAGCTTGGGAGAAGAGAGAAAAAAACTCTTTACCAAGATAATCTGTAGATATCTAATTGTTTTTTTTATGTTGAAAGCTCATTTGGGACACTGTTTTTGTTCAGTTTTTTGTTTCTGCTCTTGTTCTTTTTCCACATGCTTTGTATATGAAAGACTGGAAGATGTATGTGAAATAATGATGTCTTGTAATCCCTTGTGGCATGACACAGAAACAAAAATAAATCTATAGTTAATTAGTCAGAAAGCTAGTTGTAGTGTAATTCCCTATTGCAGAGACACCTGAGAATCCACACAGATGGGAAGCCGTATACTTGCAAAACTTGGTCATATTAATATATTCTTTCAATGTATCGTTACATAATGGGCAACAAAATACAGCTAACATTATGAGCCAGTTCAACTTTTATTTGGCCTTTGCCATTTGTCAATACTTGTACTGAAACATAACAATGATATCTCTCTCCTCTCTCACAACTCTAATAAAGCTGAGAGCCAAAATCTGAGTGGAGGCAAGCATGGGGACTCAGAATCAACTAGAAATGCAGAGCCAGAACCAAAGAAGAGACATCTCAAAAGCAACAGTCACAATAACAGTGTAAACAACTCTAACTTGTCAGGGATTCAAAGTAAAACTCAAACAGGTAAAAAGTCAGGTTAAAATGTCATGTGTGAGAAATATTTTAGGAATAATTCAGAATTGCAGAAACACCTGAGAGTCCACACAAATGAGAAGCTATATTGTTGTAAAATGTGGGAAAGATTTCAGATCTAGCAGTGACAAATACCACATGAGAATCCACACAGGTGAAGCCATATTCTTGCAAGGTCTGTGGGACAGGACTCTGTTTGATATGCCACATGAGAATCCACACAGGTGAGAAGCCATATTCTTGTAAAACATGTGGTAAAGCTTTTAGACTTGGTGGTAACTTGATCTGCCACATGAGAACCCACACAGGTGAGAAGCCATACCTTTGCAAGGTCTGTGAGAAGGACTCTCTGTCCCTTTCAGGAGAAAAGAACTCCAGTGTGAGAAGCCGATTACCTGTAAAACATGTGGAAAGATTTCAGATGTAGCAGTAACTTAAAAATCCACATGACATTCCACACAGGTGAGAAGCCAAACCTTTGCAAGACTTGCGGTAAGGATTTTGTGCCATTTCAGGGTTGAAAAGACATATGAGAATCCACGGTGAAAGTCTTATACAACTGAAGCACAGGGTTTCCAATGTAGTCACACCCATTCATAACTCAAAAACATTTTGGAGGTTGGTTAACATGAGAAGAACCCACACTGGTGAGAAACCATATTCACCACGTGTTGGAGAAAACATTTTTATTTTTATTTTATGTATAATGCAGATAACAGCTCTATCAACTAGAAGTCATGGAGGTAGACACCCAAACAGGCCTGCTACAGGCCAGCTGGGAAGGCAGAGGACATCAAAATCAAGTTGTTTGGACAGGAGATGCATCAGCAAGAGATTTGGGAGTATATGGAAAGAAGTCACCAAATACAGTTGGTTTTGATTTTAGACAGCGTCAAATAAAGCAAGAAATAAACATGCATTTAATTTTGGTGATGAATGTAAATATTAGATTGTAGATTTAAATGTATTGCCATTGCACAGAGTCTAAGTAGGCCTACTAAGACAACAAGATGCAGTTTAGCATCTAACCAGAAAAGAGGTGGGAATGGTATGGGCATTCTCTTTTGACCAGTGATAACATAATTTATTGTCACCTTCCAAAGACAAAATGCAAAGGAACTCAGTCTGAGTGCTGTAATAAATGAAGATTGTTTATTAGAACAAAAACCCTCATCTATCTGCAGTACCTAGTGTAAAGATTGATTACACAAGAATTTCATAAAGGTTTTTTTTTTTTTTTTAAATTACATTTTTATTTTCTCAGTTGAGATCTGATAGCTTACTTTGACGGTATATTAATCCAAAAGCAATCTGTCTGTGTGTCAGACCGATATAGAAAATTATTGGTTTTGACTGTCCTTCTAAATGTGAACAGTGTGATATGTTGTTTAGGTCTAAAAGGTATTTTGTTGTTTCATGCTGAAAGACAATGGCTGTTTACGTGTGAAACATATATACATTAGCCAGTAATGTAGAGGCTTGGGAGAAGAGAGAAAAAACTCTTTACCAAGATAATCTGTAGATATCTAATTGTTTCGGTTGAAAGCTCATTTGGGACACTGTTTTTGTTCAGTTTTTGTTTCTGCTCTTGTTTTTTCCACATGGTATATGAAAGACTGGAAGATGTATGTGAAATAATGATGTCTTGTAATCCCTTGTGGCCACAGCAAAAATAAATCTATAGTTAATTAGTCAGAAAGCTAGTTGTAGTGTAATTCCTATTGCAGAGACACCTGAGAATCCACACAGATGGGAAGCCGTATACTTGCAAAACTTGGTCATATTAATATATTCTTTCAATGTATCGTTACATAATGGGCAACAAAATACAGCTAACATTATGAGCCAGTTCAACTTTTATTTGATAATTTGTCAATACTTGTACTGAAACATAACAATGATTCTGCAGGAACAACTCTAATAAAGCTGAGAGCCAAAATCTGAGTGGAGGCAAGCATGGGGACTCAGAATCAACTAGAAATGCAGAGCCAGAACTAAAGAAGAGACATCTCAAAAGCATCAGTCACAATAACAGCGTAAACAACTCTAACTTGTCAGGGATTCAAAGTAAAACTCAAACAGGTAAAAAGTCAGGTTAAAATGTCATGTGTGAGAAAGATTTTAGGAATAATTCAGAATTGCAGAAACACCTGAGAGTCCACACAAATGAGAAGCTATATTGTTGTAAAATGTGGGAAAGATTTCAGATCTAGCAGTGACATGATAGGCCACATGAGAATCCACACAGGTAAGAAGCCATACCTTTCCAAGGTCTGTGGGACAGGACTCTGTTCCATTTTCATTACTTTTCATAATTTTTATCCTCCAGAACTCCCACAGCAACATGTCTGTAAGGAGGAGGAGGTTCTCACTGACCAGCAGCATCTCTGTATTCAGGAGAGGAACTTCAGTGTGGACCAAGAGGAGCCAGAGCCTCCACAGATTAAAAAGGAGGAACTCTGCACCAGTGAGGAGGGAGAGCCGATTTTAGTAAGATTGTGAGAAAAGCAAGTCAAAACCCACGTTTGACTGCTCGATCCATCCAGAAAGACCTGGCAGACACTGGAGTTGTGGTACACCACTCCACTATAAAGAGATACTCGTACAAACATGGTCTTCATTAAAGAGTCATCAGAAGAAAACCTCTTCTACGTCCTCAGCATAAAAATCAGTGTTTGAAGTTTGCTAATGAACATATAGACAAGCCTGATGCATTGTGGAAACAAGTTCTGTGGACCGATAAGGTTAAAATATAACTTTTTGGCCGCAATGAGCAAAGGTACGTTTGGAGAAGAAAAGGCACAGAATTTAATAAAAAGAACCTCTGTCCAACTGTCCAAGAGTAAATGACAGAAATAAAATCTATTTTTTGTGAAATATTATACAAATGTCTAATCTGTCATTTGATGCCTTTTGTAGATTTTGCCATCTTTTCTTGGCTTCTTTATGCACATTAATACAACTTTTTACCTGGGGTGCAAAAACTTTCAATCCCCACTGTAGATGTGACGTGAGCAACCTGTCTGAAAGTTGTAAGTCTTCTGGTAGCTGTGCAATGAGAAATCATTCCCTATCTTGCAGAGACGGAGAGCGTATATGTTAGGAAATAACATAGGCACAGGCTAATTATTGCTAACTAATATGCTAGTTAACATTAGTAATTAAACTAAAATAGTTTATGTAAGTCAAAACTGCCTGCAAGCTTCTCCTGTACTGTACAATCTATTATGCGACAGAAAGTCGTGTGGTCATGACACAATCGTTAACCTATTTTTACAAAAACGCCTGCTATGGAGCCATAATGTGAGATACAAGGTAATGGAGGCTGTTATAAATTGTCGTGTTTCTTTAGAAATTATCAATGGGTAAATAAAAAAAATGTGATCACAAAAAAAGAAATGTACAATGGCCAAATAGTTTCTTTAAATGCTTCAGATGTAAAATTATTCACTGTCAAAGTGCGCCAAAATGAATGGCAGTCAATGGAATGCTAACAATGTAATACAAAGTTCACTCTCTGGTATGACCCATAGACTAAGTAGCCTACTTGTTCATCAATTGTATCAAAATGAAATACAAAATACTGATTATAAGGACATGTATTTAAATACAAGTAATCTGTCAATTGGAAATACAAAAAATAATTAATTATAATATCACAGAACAGGCATTTAATAGCCTTAATATGGGTCTGACCCCCATATATTGAAAAGATGAGCTCTGCTAATTCTCCACATTATAAATTTGACATGGCCAATCTTGGAGGCGGGGTGCATGCTGGGGGTTCTGTCAAAGCAACCATTTAGTTTACAGCCAATTGAAATGCAGCTGGGGGAACATGCCATGGTGATGCACAAGTTCTTTCAGTTGGCAATAAGATAAATTGGGCATTATATGCCTTTTTAAAGATGAATAAATATAAATGTAGGGAAGTAAGTTATGTTACGTTTTGAAAAGAATGACAGCAATTGAAAGCTTTCTTGTCTATGGTTGAAAGCCGAGAAAAAAGGTTCCCGCACTTCGTTGTCGGAACTTAACAGTGTGACACCCAGCGGAAGTAAACAATAGTAGCGCCTCTATGGCTAGCGCTTGTAGCTAGCTATCTTTCTTTAACTGTCTTTGGTAGCTAGCTGCATGTCCAAATAGCTGGACGGCTAGCTGTCAAAGTCATAGTGCAGACAATTATTTCACGTGTAGCCTAATTGAGTAAAAATGGCTGCAGTTCAGTATTTGAGACAGTTTGTCAACGAGCGACTAACTGCGGCCGCTGAAGAAATATTCGGAGTTTTTGAAAAAACTATCATCGAGTACAAAGAAGAGATCGATCGCCAGCGCAGACTGCTGGATGTCGTTTGGAAACCAGAAATCAAGTTACACAGGATAGGTGTGTAAAACCTCGATGATATTTTTTTTAAATGATAAGAGGTGTATGACTCATATAGGATTCTAATGGTTTAAAGACTGTATTTTTTATTTCTCAATGTCCGTTCTTCTACCATCACAGTAATAATATAATAATAATGCATTTTATTTATATAGCACTCAGAGACACAACAGAGTTTTTAAAAGGGAATAAAGGTGAGGAGGTGGCCAGAGTACTGTAGATGGTGTTAATGTTTGAAAGAATTAAAGGAAAGAGTTGCACTTGTTAAATGTAAATGATTCAGAGGTGTTGTCACTGGGTTTGAGAAGTTTTAATTATTGTGGAAAAGTGAGTAGTAGGATGACCGGGCTATGTTGAGTGTCTTTGCACTGCTGGAGGTAGTCTGTGTAGGCTTGTTAAACCAGTTTTCTTGGAAAGTCTTTCAAGCTGGTGCTTACAAGATTTCATATGGTGGAATTTGGGAGCAGAGTGTATGAATGTGACTGTTTTAGTTTTGATGGGAGCCAGCTGATCAAGGCAGGAGGAGTGTGTGTCATTATAATAACTGACCCCATCTGAGAGATTATCAATCAGTGGTGGAGGGCAGGCAGACATTTCACTGGTTAGAAGAGACTGAGAGGGCCAAGGGAGAGAGAGATTTGAGATTCCTTAAGGATATTTCTTCTATCTTTTGGAAAGGGGATGTCAATGTACATAATTATTGCCAAGTGGTCAGAGACGTTGATGCTGGAGCGTTCATGTATTATAAGACCAGTAACATTAGTATCCTATTACTTTTAATCTTTTTTTCCCCTCCAGAACTCCCACAGCAACATGTCTGTAAGGAGGAGGAGGTTCTCACTGACCAGCAGCAGCTCTGTATTCAGGAGAGGAACTCCAGTGTGGACCAAGAGGAGCCAGAGCCTCCACAGATTAAAGAGGAGGAACATGAGGAACTCTGCACCAGTGAGGAGGGAGAGCAGCTTGTACTGATGCAGGAAACTGATGCCTTTATGTTGACTCCTAGTTACAAGAAAAGTGAAGATCAGACTCTGACCTTGTGTAAAAGATTCACTGATACATTGAACGGTCATAAAAAACCCCACAGAGGTGAGAAGCTGTATTCTTGTGAAACATGTGGGAAAAGATTCAGTTACCTATCATCTTTGAACTATCATTTAAGAACACATAGAGATGTGAAGCTGTTTTCTTGTGAAACATGTGGGAGATGCTTAAGTTCGATAGCATCATTGAAGATTCATATGAGAATCCATACGGGTGAGAATCCATATCTTTGCAAAACATGTGGGAAAAGATTTCCTCAGATGTCATCTTTGAACTATCATATGAAAACCCATACAGGTGAAAAACCATATTCTTGCAAAACATGTGGGAAATGTTTCCGAGCTAGCAGTCACTTAATAGGTCACATGAGAATGCACACAGGTGAGAGGCCAAACCTTTGCAAGACCTGCGGTAAAGGATTTTGTGCCATTTCAGGTTTGAAAAGACATATGAGAATCCACACAGGTGAGAAGTCTTATACTTGCAAAACATGTGGGAAAGCTTTCAGATGTAGCAGTAACTTAAAAAGCCATATGAGAATCCACACCGGTGAGAAGTCTTATACTTGCAAACCATGTGGGAGATCTTTCAGATGTATCGGGCACTTAAGAGGCCACATGAGATCGCACGTGGTTGAGAGTTTGAACAACTGCAGCACAGAGGTCCCAGCTGTTGCAGCCATTCAGGTGAGAAGCTCTATGACTCAAAAACATGTGGAAGATATTTCAGAAAACTAGTCTTTTATGTATGGTGGCAGTAAGAACTTCACCTGTATGTGCCCTTTAGGTTGAGACAGGAGAAATGCCACTGAGTTTATACAGCAAACAGCTTTGGTCAACTATTGGATACATTGAGTGGTCATGGAGATACACACCCAACCAGGCCTGCTACAGGCCAGCTGGGAAAATCAAGTTGGACAGGAGATGCAGCAGCAAGAGATTTGGGAGTTTATGAATGTTTTTTTTTTTCCAGAAACACTGTTGGTAGATTTTAAACTTCTTCAAATAAAGGCAAGACATAAAAGTACAGATGTAGTGAGCCACTTTCATATTTATGAGAAATGTAATTATTAGATTTGGGATTCAAATGTATTTCCATTGCACACAAGTACAAGTACGTTACTAAGACAATAAAATTCAGTTTAGCATTCAAACAGAAGTGCAAAAAAGCAGTAAAATGCAGAATAATGTACAGAAGAGAATAAACAAAATGTGGAATACACGTTAAGGTTTATGTATACACTAGATATAAAAAATTATTTGATATCTGAAAAAGTGCAAATCAGTGCCATAATTTATGAGTGTGTACAAATGTTCCAAAATTGGCTTTAGTGGAAGACATGGAATTGGAGTCATGTGAGGCTCGTAAGAAAAAATGTATAGCTTCATTTTGAAATTAGTTACTCGTTATTACGAGGTAAATATGTATCTGGGATAAACAAATGAGTGGTTCTTGGTCTAAATAGGCACATTGCAACTCTGGGTTTAGTGATGCCTTTTTAAAATTAAACACCCAATATTGGGATGTTAAGAGAATCTGTGCTTTCCAAGGACAAATGTCACGTGGATTTTATAAATATCAATCATGCACAAATACCAAGATGTGGCTGCTTACATGTGAAACATAAATTAGCCAGCAATGTGGAGAAAGCCTGGGTGAAGAGGAAAAAGCTCTTTTCCCCCACATGCTTCGAATATGCATGACCAAAGATATAAGTAAAATAGTGATGTAATCACATTTGGGATGGGCCAAATGTTAGGCAGAACACAGAAAAATAATGAATGAATGAATCCAGTATGAACAGTATTAAAATATTAACAGTGGTATGAATATGCTACAGTATGTACAGTAAAAGTAAGCAGGGCAGTAAGTATAAACAAATGTGCAGAAAGTGTTAGTACATGTTGTGTTATAAGTAATCACATGCAGAAGAACAGCTGTAGGTATGATATGAACAGGTGTATACACTGTAGGTACAGAATGTACAATATAGACACTGGTATGAATTTGAATAGCAAAAGAAGGTAAAGAGTAGTTCAAATGTTAAAATATTTTAAGTCCAATTCACTATTGAAGTGACACCAGAAAGAAACCACACAGATGAGAAGCCCCATTCTTGCAAAACGTGGCAGTAATTTAACAGTGTACATGAGAATGTTTATAAGTTAATTTATACTTTTAATTGCACCGCAATGGGGACATTACAACTTACCTTCTTTTGTTATTACACACACGCACAAGTTCATTACATGCACTAATTGAGAGAGCTGCGACTGCTGAACAGGCGCCCAGAGCGGTGAACATCTCTCCAGCTACAGCCCACCTTCGTACGGGGGACTTGATCCAGCGATCGACGCTCCGGTTCCCAACCCAACTCCCTACGGACTAAGCTACTGCCACCCCTATTAGAAAATCCCTAGAATCCACACAGGTGGAAGACCTGTGAGAAAAGTTTCAGTGATAGATTATTACATTAGATGTCATTTAGCTGACGCTCTACAAACCTCAGGCTCCCACACAAAAAAACACATGTCATATCCACTGCGACATCACCACAAGTATTGAGTCGTCATAAAATAACCCACACAGGTGAGATGCCATATGCAAACCGTGGGAAATGTTTAAAAAGTAGTGGTGACTTCAGTCCACAGGAGAATCCACACAAGCAGTCGTAAAACGTTGGAGAGCTTTCAGGCGTATACTTATTTAAATATCTACTTGAAAAGAGCCTACACTGGTGAAAAGCTGTCCCTCTCTAAAAGGCATAAAGGCATATAAGAATAAGAGTATACAGAGGTAGTTTTCTATTTCAACTCACAAGTCAGGAGCCAAATAATTGCAGCACCTGTGAAGAATAAAAAACACTCGAGGATCAATAAGAAACATTCAACCTAATGTTCACCAACACGACACTTTTGCAGTAACTACATAGCCTAACTGAATATTTCCCACAAAGAGATGTCAATATGTTCGTGTAAAGTAGGCCTATATGTCTTCAATAATAATAAATAGCAAAGTAAATTGCTTCATAATGTAACCTATGTCTATATTTTTTGTATGCCTGTTAAATGAGTCATTATAAATTTGTTTATTTTAAGGTGAACAAAGCCCTACCTCATTTCTACTTTCAGAACTTAGCATTGTGACATATCCAGTGGATTCAACTAAATTGAATAGTGACAAATTGTAAAAACAATGCTCGATATAAAATGAAATTAATATTACAGAGTCAAATACTGTATACTCGTATTTGAGTACCGCTACTATATAGCTATTTATATTAGAAGCTAACATTTATTATTCATCCATGTCAAATGGATCATGGTCCGGAGCAGCGAATTTGCGTTGCCTAGGATAGCGTGGTATGTCCCGCCTTATTCTTCATTACTCTGACTCTTAATTGGCTTATCATGGTATTCTTACCCTAACACTAACCAATGCCATTCCTCATGCGTAAACTTAACCAATCTAACAAACTAAGGCAGCTATTACTAGCCAATAAGAGGCAGAGTAGGGCGGGTCATGTCTTTGCCCGTCCTTCCGGATCATCCATTACATTCTAGCTTCAGCCTTGTCCGAGCGGGAAGTTTAAATGTTCGTCTTTTTTTAGCTAAAATGTAGCAAATATTCCGGGGGTCCAGTTAGCTCGTTCAACACAAAAAACACTTTTGAGGAATTTTAACTGGTGAGTTTGTGCTTATAACGGGGTAGCTAACTTACAATGGCATTCGGTCATGATATGAAGCCAGCATTAAACTAACTAACATTAGCTTAGCTAACGTTCATGGCCAGCTATGAGGTCACTGAGTTTTGGACCACAGGAAATATTTTCTAAAAACATACACACGAGATGCAACTTAACGTTAGCGTCACTTCTAGATCAATTTTAGCTTTTAATAAAGAAGTTATCCCTGTGGATAACCAGGGCGTTGGATTATTACTACAATTACTATTGCGTGTTAAAGTGTCTGTTTTCTTTTAGTAACTGCGGTATATCAGAGCTCTGCAGTCATGTCCACTAATACTGAGGAGGGGAGCAGCTCTGGACCCAGGTCCTTCGGACAGGTAAGATAGGTAGTTGTATTAACTAACAGGCGCACAGAGAAACGTAATAACAAGCCAAGTCCTTCAACTAGAAACTCAGGCCACATTCAAATGAGGCTCAGATGTGCAGAATTAATTAACCAGGTAAAGCAACTGCACCAGTGTCTTACAGGTGTGTGTGTTTGTGAGATTTTATTGCATTACTATAATTCATATTGATTGGACACATGCAAGAGAGTTCGGGGGAGAGAGTGTGTTGTAATGTACTGGTAGCCCAGTGCATGCTGGGATAGGCTTTTGTCCTCCACAGTAAAAAAAAAAAAGACAATTGAAATAAGACAAGTAATGAGAGACCTTACAGATTGAGTCATTTTAACGGTTATCATCCAGTTTCTTTGAATTTCCTTTTAGCTAGCTTTAAGGTTGTAAAAGAACATCTGATTCCACGTTGTCTGACAGTATCAATTTTTTCCCAACTCTTCATTGAAGCTATGTATACACAGGGTAAAATACGGTACTCACGCCATTTCACCAACGATTTATCCTGACGTATTTGGTGTCATTGGAAACTTAAAATATGCTGTTTATTGTATCAGCTGTACAGATGAAAATCCATTTTTAAACCTTGTGACAGCAGAAGACAGGGTGGGAACATTGGGTGAGGGTCGTACTCAATAAGAGCGAAAAACTAGCCACCTTTTTTATTATGTTGTGGTCTAAGGTCTATATGGGTGCAGACTTTATTTTTGCTTTCCTGACTGGAGTGTGTTGTCAGTGTACCTACACAGCTGAGGAACACCAGGCAGTGCACAAAGCTCTGCGACAGAAGCTGGGACCAGAGTACATCAGTACCAGAGTTGCTGGAGGAGGACAGAAGGCAAGTCTTTGTTTAGCTCTTTGCTTTTGTTTCCTGAACAGCCATGAAGCAAGTCTTAAGTGAACTGTAGAAAAGTTTTGAATTTGTGTCTTTCAGCTAGGTACACAAATATTGCACAATTGCATTTCCATTGATTATTTCTTGTGGAAACAATACAATTTAAAAAATGAAAAAATTAAACTTATTTTCCCGGTTTCACAAATCAGTTTATCATAAGACCACTTAGAGGTAACCCTGCTTCCACCTCTGTCTTGCTTATATCAACTCTCGACTGTACTTTTCTAGGTTTGCTATATTGAAGGGCACCGTGTGATCGGCCTGGCCAATGAGATGTTTGGGTACAATGGATGGTCTCACTCAATCTCTCAACAGAATGTTGGTACGACTCACAGAGCTTGTTGTCACCAAAGGACGCTGTTAAAGTAAAGCCATTTCCACACAGTCAGACTAACAAAACACTTATTTTTTTACAGACTTCATAGACATAATAAACGGGAAGTTTTACGTCGGAGTCAGTGCGTTTGTCAAGGTGCAGCTGAAGGTTAGATGAAGAACCATACTTAGTGTATAGATTTTATATTTTTGCAATCTCATCATATGATGGATGAACTTCCCCCTTCTTTTTTTTCGTGTGTGTGTGTGTGTGTGTGTGTGTGTGTGTGTGTGTGTGTGTGCGCGCATATTTTTCCTGCAGGACGGGTCGTTTCATGAGGATGTAGGGTATGGAGTCAGTGAAGGGCTGAAGTCTAAAGCTCTGTCGCTGGAAAAGGCGAGAAAGGAAGCTGTCACGGATGGCATGAAGAGAGCACTCAAGTACTGGAATTTACATTTTTTAATGTCTTCTCAGTCTGAAACATGAAGAAAAAATCAGTTAGAACATTTAATCTTTCTTCTTTTATGGGGGGGCTTGTTTAGATGCTTCGGTAATGCTCTTGGAAACTGCATCCTGGATAAACAATACCTTGTAGCCATTAACAAGATCCCCAAACAGGTCAGATATGGTGTATAAACTTTAAAGCATTTTAGTTTTTTTTATTCTCATTTAAAAAGTCTTTGGATGCTGAATATTGTCTTCTACACAAAGCCTCCTCCTCCTCTAGACCCGGCCCAGACTAAACGCACTGAGGGTGAGCCCTCAGTGGAGAAGGCCCGCTTCTCCAGTCTGGTCCGGGAGGAAAGGCTTGGGGATCCTGGCAGGATGCCGCTGGAGCCTAGAGTCCTGAACCAGAACCAGAACTATTCCGAAGTTTATACCCCTGATGCTGCTGGCCCTGCTAACAGGAAGAGTGAGAACAATGACTCAAGGTAAACAGCAGTGGCTCTAGTTTTTGGTTTTAATGGCACCTCTTCATGTCTTGCATATCCAGATGTGCGTCCCCTCCAATCTGTTTCTTTCATTTTTTCCTTCTAAGACCTGTCCTGGACTCAATGGACATTGGCGGGTCTGGGGCGCACACAGACCCCAAACAGCTAAGAAAGCTTCGACAGCAGCAGCTTCAACAGAAGTTCAGGAGAGAGATGGAGGCCAAGAAGCTGCAGCAGAAACCGGATCAAGTCAAGTCTGAGGACACAGAGGTCGCTATTAGACGAAGATCCAGTGGAGGCAGGGTTTCATTCTGTTTAAAGCAATGGTCTCAAAATCAAATGACCTTGCAATGTACAGGGTTTTCTACAGCAACAAAAAGACTGAAACTTAAAAAAAGAAGAAGAAAAATTGTGTGTGCGCTGTGTATATATAGTATATATATATATATATATATATATATATATATATATATATATATATATATATATATATATATATATATATATATATATATATATATATATATATATATATATATATATATATATATATATATAATGTGTGTGTGTCATTTTTCGGCCTTTATTTTGATAGGACAGCTGAACACATGAAAGGAGAGAGGGGGAGGGGGTTTGGAATCAAGGAGTAGACCTCTATATATTGGCACCCGTTCTACCAACTGAGCTATCCAGGCACCTGACTGCTTGTTATTCTTAACTTTTAGGAGTATAGATGTTGTTGGTAATTTTTGTAAAGGTGTATCCATTCCTCCAGGTTATGAAGATGCACCTGCATTCATTGACGGCACTTCAGCAGGACACAGGAAGCTTAGCAGCAAGGACGAGTATTTAACAGGTGCAGTAAGCCTCCACCAGAGGGCTCAACATACTCGGACCTCTTTTCACCTTTTACCAACCAGCCTCACTCAGTACAACTTGACCACTTGTTCTGCAGATGATCCTGAGCTCTGGGATTTCACCCTGGATGGAATTGAGGAGCTGGATGTCCCTGTAGGCGGCCAACCCTCTAGAGCAAAACCGCTCACGCCCAGTAATCACCTGATGCTGACGCGCAGTAAGACCCCTCAGAGAGCCCAAGCAGACCTCCGGACGAGGCCCCTCCGTACAGCGGAGGACAGGACCGGGCTCAGCATCAGAACCAATATCAGGCGAGGCCAGGTGAGGTTTCATGAGAGAGATGTTAGTAAAGCTGTTAGCTGATATTTGTGGTCTTCAATCTACTTTGTCATCCTTATAGGTGAAGCCTTCAGTCCATACAGACAAGGACAGTACATGAAGAAACGCAGACTGGACACTTGACATTTTATGTTGCTGTTTTTCAGCTTCCTCAACACTTTGAAACTTTGAATTTTACTCTATATATATATATTATATTTTTTTCTGGTGTTACATTTAAATCCATTTTGCACTGAATGGATGCTGTTTCTGATTTTTGGAGAAATGCTATCTGGTTTTGTAAAAACATAACCACAAATCAGCTGTTTATTATAGATTGAAACTAACAAACTCTTAAATGTGAAATAAGGGTGTTTTTGTTTTAACATATTTATTTTTGTGGTTTATTCTATCATGGAAGTATTCAGGATTTAAGTTATCTTTAGAGCCTTGAAATAAAATTTTAAAAATCTTCCCATAATATGCTCATTTTTTAGATTCATACTTGTAATGAGTTTATACTAGAACATGTTTATATTAGCTTTAATGCTGAAAAAACATTTTTCTCATACTGTGTCAGAATGTACTTGCATTTACTCTCTTTAGGCCCCCCCCCTCCTGAAAAAAGCCCAGTCTGCTCTCATTGGTCGGCGTTTCCGGGTCTTCTGCATCTGTCCTGATTCTCTGCGCCGTCATTGCAGCAGCACGTTCTACCTATATTTATTATAGTTGTGACATCACTACCATTCTGACTGCTTATTTAAAGACAGTTATTGAATACAGGAGTGTTTTTAAATAGCACTTCGACCTGCTTTATATTAAAATAAAAAACAATTTGAAAATATTATTCCTATAAGCAAACATGATTTAATTTATATTTTTATTTGTTTTTACAATTTGTACAATGTGAAAAACATACACAAAACAGACACCGAATCACAAGAGGTCAGTAAGGAGGGATCAAAAATGAGAGCTCAACAAATATCACTGCATGTCAGTAACCTCAAACAGTGCTGTGAGGTCTGTGATAATAACTGGTAATAGCATTGGCGCATATGAACCTTAGCTTTGTTGTGACCTTGTGCTGTACAGTAGCCAGTTTTGAGTTAGTTAGTCCTTTGTAAGATTAAACACTAGTGCAGCCGGCATGCAGAAATCATGTCGATGGTTTGATATCAAAGCTTTGCCTGTGATATAGGTGAATGGCAAACGGATTTGTGAATACTCTCAGAAAGGCAAAGAATTAAAAAAAACTAATATTCCAATATCAAAAACATTGAAGTCAGTAACAACCCTCATCAGCATGCAAATGTTTCCATTAGCCCACAGTCCCTTTAAACATTGCATATTCTGCATTGCAGTAACTTTTTTTCTCTAGAGAAGTTTAACTATTCATCCAATCTACGAGCAGGCGAAAGAGTCACAATGACAGCATGGCACTCATGTGAGGTGGTGGTGAGACAAAAGTTGAGCCAGCATGACAACCTTTAAACAGCTTACTTGCTGCCTGAACAAGAGCATCTATGAAACGGTTTAATGATAAAACCACAAAAACAAATGTCAGCCAAATCCATGTACGCTTGAGCCAAATATAAATACAGCTGATTACACAACCAACACAAATGGAACTTTAAAGAGAACCGAAACACTTCCACATTACTCAGTGTGCTCTTTGTTCTGCAGTCCTGTGTGCTGTCTCGTTTATTGTTTCAAAGTATTACATCCTCTGGCAGTTATGGAGCCACCTTTTGTGTGTTTACGTCATGTACAGGTTTAGTTTTCTGCAGTGAAGTCACAGCTACAGGACTAGATGAATCTGGAACCTGTCATTAGTGAAGCTGCAAGGCACTAAAGCGTTCCTCATGTTTACAGTTCAGAGTGCATGTAGGGTGGGTCACCACAAGCATACACTAGAGAAGGAGCATTATGTGAAAGCATTTACCTCACATGAACATAAATACAATAAAAAAGAAAAAAAAAGGGGGGGGGGCAGGGCAGTCATAGAGAAGAGCTTAATACACCACAGGATTACTCCTGTGTAATGAATAGGTTACCAACAACAACCCTGCAATTGCACTTTTTTTATATTCCTTTAACTACATGTTGTTTAACAACCTTTAATAATTACAGTGAAACATCAAAATCTGATGGCTGATACAGGTCCATAAAGAACATTTGTTTTATTAAATATACGCATACAAAAACTGACCACAGAAAGCGAGAACCCCAGACACTTGTGATTTGAAAGGTGACGGCTAAATGTTATTTAATGTGTTGACTTCCCCAACAACCTGTTCATCTGTGTACTGTGCACCATATGTGTAAACAAATGGTAGAAGTGGTGATGCTGCATCCCCTCAGAGACGGAAACCTTCAAATACTATTGCAATGAACCAAAATTATTTCTTGTTCTATGATATAAGAATATTTTGAACTGCTTTTATTAGCATTAAGTTTGTGTCATGTGTCAACTTGGGATCCCCAATTTCATTCTTGCGTTAACAAAAACCCACAAAGTAAAAAAAAAAAAATCCTACACCTTCAACCAGATTGTGATTTTACAGCAGCATCACCTCTTAAGTTTCACACTGCAAATGGCGGTCAACACCAGGACAATGTTTTTTTTTTTTGTTTCGTTTTGTTTTTTTATGTGGCAGATCCACTGGCTTACACATCAGAGGAATAAGAAGAAGAATAAATCTGTATAATAAATCTGTATGGATGAACAACTCAAAATCACAATGTCACCAGACTCACAGGGACATAAATATGCTTAACATGGAATCATAACCCAGTGAAGAAATATCTATGTACAAAGTCAATGTTTAAATGTGTTTGGGGATTAAGGCCACAGTTACAAGGGACAGTTTTATCTACTCTTTGCCATTATTGCATTTTACTTAATAGGTAGCGATTGGGATATATTCATACTGACACCCTATCCATTACGTTCCTGCCTAACTTACTTTTCTTTCTGCTCCCAACTCAACCAGTCACTTTGCTATTCCATCTGGGACAAACCATCTGTTCCACTCTTATCTCCCACTTTCTGTACACTCGTCCATCGCTCTCTGAGACAACTTAACCTACTATCCCAAGTCCCTCAACCAGGTTAATGTTTAGTCAGGTGTGTGTGTGTGTGTGTGTGTGTACACATTTGTGTCTATGTGGTGTATTAGTTCAACCGTTTTCAGTCCCAGCTTAGTTTCAGGACCAGTAAGGATGTGAACCAGGATTCATCCTACCTTCTCCTCTTCAAAGGAATAGAGATCTTTGGCTGCTGTTGGTTACGCCCTTGGGTCATTACATTACCAGACAACCAAACTCATCACAGCTCAATTTCCACAGCTGTAAGCAGGCTAAGTGCACAACTCTTGTGCTGTGGATGTGTATTGCACTCTCCCTCCAATTGCCAGACAGATTTCGTTCTGCCTGAGAGGACTTGAACCACACAGGTCAACTCTATTACAGAAAAAAAAAACATAATAAAAGTTGAAATAAAAACAAGCTAATCGGCCAATTGCAAATAGAGCTATTGGTTCTCGTTTGATGACTGTCTGCCCTGTGTGGCCCTCGATCTCAGCCTGGACCAGGGCTACGTAGGCCTTAGGTTGGGCACTCCAGGGCTAACTGAATTCTGGGGGGCTGGTGTAGTTCCCATGTGGTAGCCTTGGTGCAGGGACACTGAGGCTGTCGTAGGCGGCTGGTACTGCGTTAATGGCTGTGTGGGGTTAAGCATGCTGACCTGGCATGTACCTGTGGGTCCTGCCCACTGAGGAGCGCTGTATGGGGCTGAGGTGTATCCAAACGCGGGCGCAGCTGGTCCCAGAGAGCCTTTACGAGGCCCCAAAGGGACAGAGGGATTGGCTGGGTTGGGGAGGTGAGTGGACGTGGTGGACGTGGTAGTGGAAGGCGTGGGAAGTGTTGGACAGAGGTAGCCTGGAGCTGAGAATTTACGGCCCATGTTGGCTGGAGGGATAATCTGTAATAGTGAATAAAAAGTTGAGTTTTACTACTGAATATGCAGGGTTATTACATGACAGCAATAAAAAAAAAAAAAAAAACATAAGAATCACATAAGGCCAGAAAATCCTCCAATGACCGTTTTTACATTCAAAGAAAGTACTGAATGCTTACATCAAGTCCCAGAGGTGCTGGTGACCCAGTTTTTGGACCTTTCTTGCACTGGGAAAGGCTGATGTCCCTGGCCCAGTTATCCACCAGTTGGTGCAGGTCATCCGTGAAGGTACCCTTGCCCTTCTGGGTGTGAGAGGAAGGAGGACTGGGTCCAGTCGCCTGGCTCAGAGGAGTAGAGTGGTTCTGGCCTGAACCATTAGTGGAGCTGGTCCCACTTGATCCTGGTAAACAAAAGAATAGAGGTGAGATGTAAACTAGAAAATACATTCAGGGAATCAATTCAAGGAGCTCACTGTGACCAAATGAAGTGCTTGCACATACCTGTGGAGCAACTACTGAGGCTGGGCATGGATGGAGAAGATCGAAGCTGCTTTATGGATGACCGGTTAACTTGTGATGCCTCTGTTGTGGTTTCTGAGGCCTCTGATGTTGAAGGTGAACTTTGCTTTGGAGGGGACTCTGAACAATGACAACTCTGAGCTGAGGCAACGGATCCTGAACATATGATCACAAGACAACAGCGTGTAAACATTTACCCAGGAACATACCATTTCAACAGCTTCAGAGATTGTAGTACTGAATAAAAATGAGTCTGTCCTGTCCTTACCTAAGTGTATGGGGCTGGGCTTTCCACTACTGCGACCAGATTTGGAGGTTTTGCTTTTGAGCCTTCGTCGACCTCCAGCCATTGCCACAGCAGGGGAGAAGACAGAAGGAGGAGGAGGATGTTTTCCCATTCGCGTGAACAGGGCCTCTATCTCCTCTTTCTGACGAGTCTGCAATATCTGGATCTCCATCATATGTCTGTGAGCAGGAGAAGACATAGTCATGTTGACATATTTCTATTAAGCTGTAAAGTTACACTCAGAGGAAATAAAGGTAGTGTGAAGTAGGATTGTGAACGTGACATACTTTTCCCTGAGACGGCTAATCTCTTTTTGCAAAGCTTCGTCCTCAGTCTCAGAGTCGTCGTTATTGTCACTACTGTAATGGGTGTGTGCATTATGAGGATCAGACGTTGAGGATGAGGGCCCATTCTGTGTACTGGAACCATGTGATGGACTGGAGCCTGCTGCTGGAGCTGGGGTCACTGAGGGAAATTAAAGACATGAGGTGACAGAGTAGGTTAATAATAAAGATTGTACTACATAAGGGAGTTAAATAACAAAGTCATACCAATTGGCTATTTAAATGACACTCCCATCACTGCACAACCCTGCGGTGTATCACCGGATCACTCCTTCTGGTCTAAATCGGCCCTTACACTATCAAACATTATTAAAGCTATGCAAATTTGCTAAACCTTGAATCTGGTACATACCTGTGACAGAAAAACGTCCCACTTTAGAGCCAGT
The DNA here is from genome assembly GCA_013375575.1 of Percina caprodes. Classification (NCBI taxonomy): domain Eukaryota; kingdom Metazoa; phylum Chordata; class Actinopteri; order Perciformes; family Percidae; genus Percina; species Percina caprodes. The sequence continues at coordinate 6,727,580 of JABXJD010000001.1, forward strand.
GCTTGGCTCAGGTGTGGCATTTGTGCTTGCGGAGACTTGAAAGCGCCCAATAGTGGTGGGCTGACTGGCAGGACCAGCAGAGAGGGAGGAGGCTTCATTTATTGAGTCAGTTTCACAAACTACTTTGGCCAAAGTGGATGACCGGTGGAGGGTATTTTCTGGACTTGAGGAGGAGGAAGAAGAAGGGGAGGTAGAGGATGACACAGGGGAAGAAGAGGAAACAATGCTTGAGGGATCTGGAATGCGGCTGGTCACGCCATCGGTAGCAACAGACACCTGGGAAAGACAGGAGGAATTTTAATGAACCAAGCATGAGGTTGAAAAGCTTAAGCTGTTTTTTGAGTCAATTAACCAAATACATTTTTAGCTGTGACTTAAACTTACTTGGAAACGTCCCAGAGTGAAACCAGCTGCGGGAGGCAGGACTCCGTTACCTTCCTGAACAGTCTCAGGGCTCAGAGCTCTCCTCAACTGGGCGTCCAAATTACCCAGGGGTTTCTGTGACTGTGGAGTCACACAAACAGGACATCTAAATTGTACTTATTGTTTATTTACACTAATTGTTAAAAACCTAAAAAGTAGTAGAGCAGGTAGTATTACAGAAACATAGTGGACTTCACCTGATTTGGTCCAGGAAAAGGGGGTACAAGTTCAGATGGGGGAGTAGCAGCTTGATCAAAACCAGTAGGTAAAGTCTTAAAAGTGTAAAAACAAAGAGGGAAGTCAAGTCAAAATATTATAGCAATTAATAGCATTTTGGATTCATTCTTGGATGCTGCTGTTTTCACTAACCTGTGCCCTGGGCTTAGTTGGAGGTGTCTGTCCTGTAGAGGTAATACCCTGTCCTGGGGTGGTTGTGGGACCCAGGACACCCTGCACCCCAGAGGTGAGGGGGAGGTTAGATGGGGGCACCAGGGAGGCTCCAGGTGGAGGAGAAGTCGTCCCAGTGGGAGGAGAGGAGGTGCCTGTGTTCTGATCCACTGACGCAGAGCTCTGATCTTTAAAGAGGGACCGTAGCTTCTTATCTAGAGCCTGGATGTCATCTCTGCCAGCGGTCTTGTTCTGGAGCTCAGCACCCTCGGACTCCACTGGCTGTGGCTGGACCTGGCTCTGACTGGGTACTGCAGTGGGAGCGGGCTGAGCAGAAATAGGGACAGGCTGAGCCTGGGAGGGTGTGTGCTGTGGTGCATGGGTGGACAAATTCACAGGCTGAGAGGACGAAACAGCACTATTAAAAGGCTGCTGCTCTGGAGCAGAGGCAGTGCCCGTACTACTGGATGTAACACTAGCAACAGGAGAGACAGAGGCAGAACTACTGCTCAGTTGACACCCAGGCACTGTGGGGACGGAGGTCTGCACTGATGAAGGACAAACTGTGGAAGATGTAGGTGGGGTGTTGGCAGCTGGTGGAAGCTGTGATGGGGCTGGTTCATGGGATGACGGAGGTGGTGGACTGGGATCACTGGTAACAGGAACTGGAGTTTGGGACTGAGTGGACATAGGTGGAGGGGAAACTCTCCCAGTTGAGGGAGGTGGTGAGGATGTTGCAGTAGATGTGAGCGGCAAGCCAGGAAAAGTAGTACTAGCAGCAGAAGCTACAGCTTCTGGAGGAGCCAGGATATTTTTAGAGTTTGGGCCGAGTCCAGCTTCAGTGGCCAGGGCAATGCCTGCTTCTAGCTCAGCAGCAGGGAGATCAAGGGTGCTGCATCGCTCTACACGGGCCTGCTTCATTTTACTGAATGCCTGCTGGAGAGTCCCAGATGGAGCAGACAGCGAAAGACCCAATGGCATAGAGGGAGCTAGAAAGAATTTAAAAGAGTATTTGTTTTATGAAAATTATTTCAGAAATAAAAAAAAAGCTTATGTGAACTGTGAACAGCTTATGTGAACTATTGTAATACTACATAACCAGCAAAAACCTTGTTTTTATTATTTTTATTACACTTTGTTTTGTGCCTTGCCAAGGTTTAACTTTATCTGGTTCTCCCCTTTAAATTTTCTGTACCTATTTATTTTTTTTTTTTAATTTTTAAATAAAATAAACTTATTTTCATGCATGTGACAAATATATCACTTTGAGAAACTAAACAGTGGAACAGTTTAATTTCACAGGGAATAAAACTTTTCTCTTACCAGGTTCATCGCCAAAGGAGGTATTGGCAGAAGAAGTGCCAAAGAACTGTTCTTTAAGACGAGACTCTGGCACTGGGCTGACTATAAACCTCCGTCCTGCCGAATGCACCACCTGAGATGTAGTGCTGGGGGAAATGCCTGCAAGAAAGGTCAAACACAAAAGGTAAGATGCAGAGACTTCATAAAAATCAAGAACTGGACTGGAGCACTTTATTTCTGGCTAAAGTATGTTCACCTGGCAGCATGGGAACAGACAGCACAGGCTGTTGTTGGTGATCACTCATCTGCAAAGAAATAAAACATATGTTATGTCCTCAAGTTCAGCAGGTGAGGTTTAAAATGTCATTATGGCAAATAGGACAATGTAGTAAAGAAATACCTGGGGAAAGCCTTCCTTCATGCCTTCTCTTTTCTCATCAGCCATTTCTATGACTTCACGGACCTGCTCGATGAAGGACTCCCGCTCATTCTCCAAGATGAATACACTCTCAACCTGAAAAAGAAAAGTTGTTCAACTACTGTAAACTCAAAGTCAGACTTAATTACGTTGTTTCTGTTGAAATATTTGTAAAGGGTGAGCAATAGGATTGATTTATGAAAAAAAAATGTAAATGATGAATTATGGGGGCGCTTGTTGCTCATCTTGTAGAGCGGGCATCCATAAATAAAAGTTTACTCCTTGTCACAGCCTTTGCTGCATGTCATTCCCCTTCTCTCTCCCCTTTAAAGTCTAAGCTGTCCTATACAAATAAAGGTCTAAAATGCTCCCAAAAAATAATCTTTAAATTATGAATTAAGGAGATACGAGGTGACAAAAACAATATTTATTATAACAAAGACAACCATAAGTCACCTAACATTTCCCAATGTTTAGAGGCAAAAGCTACAGAACTAGTACTACCATGATCTGTGCAATCTCCTCCGGATTATCACCATCAAGGTCAAACTTGAAGGTCACCATCTTCCTGTTGTGTGTTTCCAGCTGGCACTCTGCTACTCGGTCTCCCACGTTAGAGATCTGCCAAACAAACATTTGTTCAAGTTAAAACGGTTTCATGACAAAGAGTTAAAGACTATATGAATATGAGCAAACTCATCAGTTTAAATACATACACTCAGAACATTTAGCTTGGCCTTTGCAGTTTTCTCATGGCGTGAGCGGCTGCGTACAGATCGCCGCTGGTGACGTTTCAGTGAGCGTCCCTCATGGCGACCTCCTGATGTAGAACTGCCGTCATTGCCGTCACTAAGACCTGAAGCAGCATCTGACAGGCAGCTGAAAGAGAAACGTAGTCCATATATATATATATATATATAAATAAATAAATATAATAATATATATATATATATATATATATAGAGAGAGAGAGAGAGAGAGAGAGAGAGAGAGAGAGAGAGAGAGAGAGAGAGAGAGAGAGAGAGAGAGAGCACAAGTGTAGTGCTGGTGTTTTTTTTAAATAACTTTCTCTCACCTGTCTACAGATGGTGGCACCAGAACAGAGGATCCTGGCTGCTCTGCTGGTGCTGACTGAGGAACATTCACAGGGGCCTGAAAAACAGAAAACATTCATAAATCAAGCACATCATGTCAAAAGTTAATCACAAAATGTCCTATTGTTTGTATAATACTCTTTTGAAATGGTGAAATCATCTACATGCCATTCACATTTGTTCATTCAATTTTATTTTGGTAATTTATGTTGACTATTTATAGGAATGGAATAACTTAAACTAGACCATCCACCAGATAGAGTTGTTTAGCCTGGTAAAACTGATATCTAATGTAAATTATGTTTTGTAACAGAGTTTTCATTTAATTCCCTATGTGGCCATTTTTCTCTGCTGTGCATATATAGATATTAGGGGTGGGGAGAAAGAAAAAATAAATAAAATTGATACAGCATAGTATCGCAATATTTTCCGTGGCAATACTGTATTAATACACATACGTAAGTATCGATCTATCATTATATATGTGTTGTCAGTTTTTCTGCTTGACAATCCCATTTTGCAGCAATAAAATTGAAGTGAGATGAAAAAACAGAAATGTACCTTTTAAGATAAAACGGATGTTGATAAAGTTTCCTTTTGGGGACATAATTTGAAAATGTGAAAAATTTAAAGTTGGAAAAAAGGTAATACATTGCAATATATCACAGAATATTGCAATGTTTAAAATCGCAAAATATCGTATCGTGATGATATTTTATCATGAGACCTTTGGTGATTCCCACCCGTACATGCACACAGATCTACTGGGGGTACTGTTTCTATGGAATATTTTAAGCTCTAAATAAAAATCAAAAGCTGTTTTAAGAACAGAACGATATGAAACTGTTTAGATTGCTTTTAAACAAAATTTAAAAGTCCTGAAAAGATAGACTGTTCTATGTTCTTAGATATTTTTTTCTGAGGTCAGTTAAATGTGGGTGAAAAAGCTTGATTGTATTGTGCTCTACAATACAATAATCTGTTTATCGATTAAATATAAATCCTCTAAAACAATATGTAAAATGTCAACCTAAAAACATTGATGAATGTACACACTTCAAGAAACAGGGGTTGTAAGGTGTGAACCAAATGCTTCACACCTGCCCCAAATACACCCACCCACACAACCCTATTTTGTGATCTATAGAGTACCTGCAGAATAGAGAAGCATGAGGCCTGATAGAGGAAGTATAGGTGCTCTGCATTGAGTGGAGGTGACAGGATAGGAGGACTTGGATCATTGGCCCAAGACTAAGAGTCATGCAGGAATGAGTAGCATGCAGAGAGGAAGAGTGGAAGAAAAAAGAGCCATGGTAACGAGAGTTGTGTGTCCAGAGAAATAAAAAAAGATTTAGAAAAATGCAAACATAAAAATGGACAGCATGAATTCCATACTATAGTGAGGTGAAAAGATATATCTTAAAGCAAAATCAAATAAATGTGCATGTTAAGTACAAGCAGGGGTTGTGTGTGTCACCTGTAGCTGCTGAACTCCAGTCTGTGCCTGCGGTAGAGTGGAGCTCTGAAGAGTAGTGCTGCTTTCTGACTGTTGCTGCTGTTGGGAGGGAGACGACTGAGAGGATGGAGGTATCAACACTTGCTGGGTGGGAATCTGTAAAAATAAAAAAGGGATAAAGAGGGAGAGGCAAAAACAGGAATAAAATTAGAAAGGTCGGCGGGTGAGATAAAAGCTGGCAAAAGCATCTTGGCAACTTCCTGAAAATACTTAAGAGATTTACTTTGGCACTTTTCCAAACCTACATGCTCTTACCTTTTTGATAACATTGTTGCATAACTCAGAGCATTTATCCATTTGACAGTGTGGGATGGCAAGTTATTCATCAAATCAACAATGTCCTCTCTACAGTTTATTTTAGAGACATGTACATTACATGTCAATCCACACTGCACATACCAGGTTTTAAAATCGACTAGACGTAATATTTATTTCTGGATACCATAAGTTCCAATTTTTTTAAAAGCCTACTATAATTAGGCCAAAACTTTCCAACATCTATGAAAATATAAACAATGTGTTTATTTTGTTTCCCAGAAAGGCAGTGGCTGTATTTATAAGTGGTAACAGGAAAATGGTAGACATTTTATCTACCTGAGGGGGAGGCGATGGTTGGTAGTAAACTCCGTACTATAAGAAACAAAATATAACACAAGGTAAGAGTAGGAATCTTGAGAATAAAAAGAAACTAAGGAAAATATAGCAGAAGAGACTGGAAAACGGGATTCAGAAAACTGCGCTGCTTTCAAAGCACCCGTCTGAAGCAGAGAATATAAGTGTTGAAAATTGTGTTTCTGCTGACCTTGAGTGGTTGAAGTTCACATTTTCTGCAGTGATATAGAAGTGTACTCAGGGTGTGTTCAGTACAACCTGACTTTACTATTAGGTTTGTTGTTAGGTGCAACAGATTGGAAATTTTTAACTAGGGGTCAGTTAAACAAAGCTTTTCAATTGGTGTGAAGTTACTCTTTAAAGACATGCAGTACAACATGTACCTGTGGAGGAGCCACTGGAACAGACTGGCTGCATGGCGCAGCAGGAACAACTTCAGGCTGGACACCTTGCATCTGGGGTTGAACCTTGTGCACCACCAAGAGAAAACATGGGGTGAAATAAGGCATCAAATAAATTAAACAGATAAAGGATCAAATTCCAAGACCACAGAAATATAGCTCAAGGAACACATGCATAGCACAGAGTAGGAATGATAACGGTTCAGGAAAAAAAAAAAAAACGTATGTAACGTACGTATGTATTGTTTGGTTCATTTAAAAGGATTGTGCTGTAGTGAATGAAACCTCAGGTGGCAATGCTCCCCCATACCAAAACACACCGAACCAAAAACAGTGACCTAAAACCGTGATATAAACTGAACAGTATACCACTCGTATCACACACTAGGCCTGCACCATATCAAAAAAATCTTACATTGCGATATGAAAAAATAAAAAGTAATTTTTAAAAGATGACATAAATAGCTCTGTTTGGAAATAATAAATCATTCGACTACTGCGGTGATTTTGTAGGGGAGCGCATCTACATAGAAGATAAAAATGAAAAAAGGATCTTTTCTAATGTGACCATTGTTTAACGTTTTTGCTTTACAAACACCAAAGCAAGTTAGCGTTGTGATTAACGTTACTCTTCTGAAGTGATTTTGGAGAGGGACATCAGGTAGAATTACGCTGGTTGACTAGCATGACACCATTGTATTCAAATAATAATCAATCCAGGCTAATGTGAATGACAGTTACTGCATGTTGCTTCCTCTAAATTTCAGGTTGTGGTTGACTAGCGGGGCCAGCTTGTTAGTTTGATAAATCGGTCAGACCTGCATGTCACGCGCACTAGCAACAAACTCTGTGTATCCAAGAACAATTAAATCAGTGTAAATGACGTTAGATCAGACAGATTTCTGTAGTAGATTAGTGTTAAGTTTCCAGCGTTGAGGCTCCGAACCGTAACGTTAATTGGGACGGACGGACCCCTTGGACCTTTAGGCTAACTACATTAGCTTTAGCCTGGCTAGTAGCAGTTTTCTGCGGGGGAAATGGCCGGGAGACGTTGGGATTATGTTGCATTAATCAGGTGATTTAGTTCGTATTTGCAGCAAACATAAAACACTGACTGCTGTAGCTTCACAGACTACCCATCAAAAACTATGCGCATCACTGTGTCAGCGGCAGCTGCTGCCTACGGGACTTTACTACACACGGAGAGCTTCACTTCACATAACAAACCCCGTCGGACTAACGTCACACACACATGCTGCCCACACAAGGGGAAGGGTCGGCCGGTAATAATCATGTAAAAGGAGAACGGTGAGAGTTTACTTTTCTATCAAGCAGCAAAAAAGGATTATGTCAACATCGCAACGTCCTACGATGTGACTATCGCGCATGCGCACATCGCAATGTCGATGCTAAAACACAAACATCAATAGATATGTAGTCTGTATGTTTAAAAATGTGATTGAAATATATACTTAATTCTGATGCGCACCACTATCAAATCATCTGATTAATATTCAATATTATGTCCTTTTTTCAATATCACTCACCACTGACAACTGCTGTTGTTGCGTGTGGTCATTTTGTGTCTGTGGGAGTGACACCTGGGGCTGAAGGTGATGACTGGGAGGAGAGCTGTACGATATTCCAGACTGAGGAGGCTGGACCTCAGGAGGGATGGTGGAACCAGGTAGTCGGTCTCCAATGTGAGTGGCTGTAAGAGGTGCACAAGAAGGTTATTTTATGAAAATACTCCAAATGCGCTCACCTTCAGTAAACAAACCATTTTATTATCATGCAGTAGGCCATAGGTGTATTAGAATGTAAACCATCTTTCATACACACCTCCTCCAGTGTGCTGTAGTTGTTGGTGTTGGTCAGTCTCAGGCTCCTCGGACTCTAGCTGGATGGTGGCCACATTCTGACCCTGTACTGGGACTTGCCCGGTTGACTGGGGGATATAAGGAACACCCTGTGCCATGCTGATCAGTTGGGTTGATTGAGGAGTGTTATAGTTAGAACTCTGAAGGCTCTGCTGAGATGCAGGTTGGGCAGACATCTGTGTGCTGTGTTGGTTTGGTTGTGGAGGGACATAAGCAGCAGGCTGTGGCGCTGGTTGTACCTGAGGCACCTCCGTGCTTGACTGTTGGCCTGGTTGCTGTGCTGGAGTTAACTGACTCTGCTGCTGTTGTTCTTCTTCTAGCCTTCTCTTCTCCTGATTTTCTCTGACCTTTAAATCAATCAGCAGCAAATGTATTAAAATCCCTCAAGAGCACTGACTGACAGCATCTAAATATCACTGCACATGCAAATAAAAGTCATGAACAACATTAGATGCACTATGGTGAGCATGTAAATACCTGCTGCCGCTGTGCTCTCTTGCGGCTGATTAGAGACACCCTGTCCTTTATGGCCTTCGCAATGGTCTTGTGGTCACCTTCGCATACATAACCCGACTCAACCTACAGCACAAAGGCATGACGTACAATTCAGCAATGATAATTTCAAAGTCTGCAATTAAAAACGGCAACCTTTAACTATTTTTTCATTTGTCATACAGTCTTTAATTCCGACAGTGTTATTGAAGTGTTGCATTTTAAAAGACTGATTAAACTATTATAAGTTCAATTCACCATTTCCTGAGCCACATCCTCTGGGACGTCTTTGTTGAGGTCAAAAGAAAACTCAATAGCTTCGTTGTCTTTGTATTTCCCCTTGAGTTTCTTCACATCCTCAATTCTCAGCCACAGCTTAATATACTCCATCTCTCCATCATCTTCTTCCGCTAACTCCACACGAACCCCTGTGTCCTCCTGAAAGAAGGCATGGTTCAGAAGGTCCTTGATCGAGTACCTAAATAGAGGGAGACGAGCAGTGAGCAAATGTATGTTTTCCTGGAGAGCTTTACTACCCTAAACTGGTTAAATGTGCTCTTAAGTTCAAGACCTCTCATCCTTGTTCTGGCGAATGCATCCCTCGATGATCTCCTTCACTTCAGGAATGGCCACCTTGTCGAAGCTGCCTGGCTTCACCCCCTACAGGAAACACAGAATCCTGAATAAGAATGGTTCTTCTTCTCATATGACCTTTTCTTATTACCTTGTTTTTTTCAGCTCAGAGGCTCTACATTCGTACCACAAAGCAACACCTTACATCTCAGATGACAGGACACTTTACACCAACTTCTTCTTTCAATTGTGTATTGGAATGAATCTCAAAAAAGTCACAGTTTGAAGTGGGTTGCCTCTAAAAAAAACTATGTTAAAGAACGTTCAAAGGTTGACATGCTTTCTACCGGGTGGCATTTAAAACTTAAAGAATGTCAAGTGGGGAGGGCATAAGCCAGTAGAAAGCTGACAGGAGGCGACCAATTGAGTAAATGGCAATTGAAAACTGCATGGTGCTACAGGAAAATGTAGGACTGGCTTAACAGCTGAGCTGAATGACAAAACAGGAAGAACAGCCCATCTCCCCATGGAACACTACAGTAAAACCAGAAACCATGAGATACTAACTAAATGTAGGCTCAACACCACAATAGCACTTTGTTTCTCAATCTCTACTGCTGCAGTATGAGCTATTTGTAGCCCATAAAGAGAGCTAAAAATCTCAAATTTAGCAAATACAAAAGTCCTCTGCTGAGTCATGTGGCAAAACGTCAGTATTTATACTTTTCATTTAATGATAAACTAAGGGTTTAGGTATAAATTTCAAGGCCCATTTTGTAGACACTCTCAATTCAGATTTAACCTTTTTACCTATGAGACTCTTCTGCAAGAGTATGACTTATATCAGTAACTATGCATTTCAAAAGTGGGCCAGTATGAACTGTATGAATAAGACTAAAATGTTTGCGTTTTTTCTTATGACAGTTACTGCCTTGTCATCATCACAAGACCGAACCATTATCCGTGAAGAAAATAGCACGCCTCTTATCAATCATCCACACCTCAGGTCTAGGTGCTTAACCAACATAAACCATAATTCAAATGGAAAGACAAAAGAAAACAGTATGAGGTGTAGCAAAGAGGCTTGTTAAACGACATGTTTTTTTTCTTCGTGTGTGGGTTCTTCAAACAGGGCAAAGGGGAATAATCTATAAAATACGGTAATACACTGAATTTAAGAGGTGAAATACAATAGAAGATAGAATGTAATGTAACTACAGTAGCCTTCTTAGCACATAGGAAGTGGTGAAGGCAGGGCAGAGGGGTGACATGGAGGGTTGATAAAGAAAGACTTACGCTGGTAACTCTGCGGTAGATCTGTGCAGCGTTCTGGCACTCTGAGTAAGGGTACTCTGAGGTGGCCATCTCCAGCATGCACATTCCAAAGGCATACACATCCACTGACTCGTCGTACTTCTCTTCATACATCTCAGGCGCCATGAACTCAGGGGTACCTTAAATCAAAACAACTATTCAGAACTCTCGAACTCCCTTACTGATTGAGTGGGCTTCTCACAACCCATTGACCCTCTGCTCCTCTAACCCGTGATGGGTTGAGGAAGAGGAGGATGAGAGGAGTGACCAGTCTGCTGACATCTCCTGGAGTAGAACCTGTGAGGTGAAAGTTGGAAGAGAGAGAAAAAAAAAAGAAAAGGGAAGAAAGCAAAAAAGAGAAAGAAAACAAAAAAGGAGGGAGAAGCTGGGCTCAGTTAGACTGCAGAGAAGAAAGCACGTGTTTGTCTGTGTAAGACCCTAACATGTTGGGATATAAGTATGTGACTGATGTAGCCAATGTGCACAACACACGCAAAATTATTTGCAGTGTTCAAAAGAATAATACTCTGGTCGGAATACAGTGTTATTTGTCCAAAGGGACGTCAATGATCTTTGCAAGAGAATAAGGACTAGCTATGGAAATAACTTTTGTCAAGACCTTACCTTACAACCACATTGTCTTTCATAGTTACACTTACCTTTCGAAGTCTGACTTACCATCTCTCCTTGACCTGCAGGAGGAAACTGTTATGGTCAAGGCTGAGAGAAGCATATCCCATAGCTAGTTAATGTGCTTAGCAGTGTGTCTTTGCACATTGGCCTTGCTCTAATAATTGATCATTTCACATTTTACCTCAGGTCTTACACAGAAAAACTGGTTGGCTGATTTTAATGTAATTGCTTTTCATATAGATGTGTGTTACAACACACTGTCACACTTACCAGGCCCATAAAAGTTCATACTTACTCAATGACCAGCAGTACCCTATTCATTCCAAACAGCAGAATGGGGCACAGCTGAGGCTAGAGCCTACATTTTAAAAACATACCCAAGAATGTGAAAGTAAAAATAATAACAAAATAAAAACAAAAAACAATGGCAAAAGGCTGACAGAGAGAAAGTGGGGAGAGTTCCCTGGACACAGAGATGGATCAAAAAGATTCTGCAGCCCTGCAATATTTATAAAAGACAGTAAGAGACAAACTACAAAAAAAAAAACCTGTTGAGGCAAGCCCATAGAAAGAGATGTTAAATATTATAGCTATAACTGGCAAACAGACCACATATTTCCAAACCACAGAACAAAGACCAGTCTAAGACAGAAGCAAAGGCCATACCTTTAACCATGGTCAGGTTAGCCTGCAAGAAGGCACGACAACTATTAAAATAATCATATTAATGTTTATAGTATGAGAAACGTTAGGCGCTACTTACATTTAGTAGGTGCCTGGGAAAAAAAAACTCTTTTTGGACAAACGTAGAAATATTCTGTACAATGACCAAACTTGATAAAGTCACTGTGCTCAGTGTTGAGAGAAAGCCTTGTGGTTATCTGCCTAAGATAAAAAACAGTATTTGGCCTCCTTTTGAGCTGTGGTTTGAGAGACAGCTGAAACGCTGTGGTCTGTTTTTAAACCACATCGTCAAAAAAACAATTAAAATACCCACTTTAAACACCATAATTTTCAATTTAAATATAAGCAAAAGGCACTGCCCCACAGCAGGACAGGGATCAGAAGGTAGAAATTACTTTGGAGTCGTACCTATAACACTCTTGGCAAATGATGCACGCTTAAGTGTGGCCAGTCCCAGGTCTCCAATCTTGACGGATCCTGTTGGGCCTGTGATGAAAATATTGTCGCACTTAAGGTCCCTGTGGATGATGGGGGGAGCCCGAGTATGAAGGAAGTGGAGCCCCTTAAGGATTTGTCTACACCAGCTCCGCAGCACTTTAATTTTCATCACCTTGAACCGCTTCAGATATCTACAAGAGAATATATCGTAATTTTTACACACAGAACTAATAATGCTAGCAAATGTGGCATTTGTAATTTAAATGTAGTAATTCAATTTCTGTACACTTTTTAATAAAAGCACCTAACAAGAGCAAATGCCCTTGAATTATATTTTACTTGTACTAAGAAAGAAACATTTTATAAAATTTTGACAAACTACATTACCAGATTATACAAAGTTCAACAACTATTTTGTTTTCCAATGATGAGACAAATGTTCAGAATATTTATAATCAATTGTATGTATGAGTTCTGTATTAATGTGCGCATTAGCTCTGGCAAGTTCGAGACTCACGTTTTGAGTGTGCCAGAAGTCATGAGTTCAGTGACCAATACAATGCACTTCCTGCCTTTGGAGGGTCCTTCCCAGGAGTCATAAAAGCGGACAATGTTGGGATGCTGTAGTCCCTTTAACATTCCTGCTTCCTCCTTAAAGCGCTGCCTCTCTGTCTTTGAAAGCTTACGATCCTGCAGGAGACAAAAAGAAAATACTTACTACTACTACTACTACTTACCAAGGGCAGAAGTATTAGATATACAGATCCATGAGATTTTTAACAATGCATTAAAGACCAAAACAGTAATGTGAAAATATCTGCCTTGATTAAGACTATCAATACAAATGTTAGAAATATTTTATTTCTAATCAAAACCCATGAATGTGCCCATGATCCATAAGAAAACATTTTTAAAATCTACCGTCAAATTAATATTCAAGCTTTGAACAATGGAGAAACCTAAAGGAATTAAACTGAATAAAATGCCTTTGAAAGTTTAACTATAAGGTGGTGCAATTTACATTTCCTTCTACACACACAAAATTGCACATATACTCTGGCAAGTACAAATAAATCCAGTGGGGGAAGAGGGAAGTGGCCCTTTTTTCTCTGGCAAACTACTGTGAACTAAATGAAATGTGTCTAGCTTTGTCCTAGATACCAAGAAAACCAAAATGGCCACAGCATGACTCAGAATTAGAGAAGCTCAGGAAATAGTGGATTATAAATTCAAAACAAAAATAGCCAGGCTTGTTACACCAAATCAAATCGGTCCTCTTTGAAAACCTTTTTACTATACAATATAAGCTTACATTCTCTCAGACACACATTAGTCTAGTGGGTTTAAATAGGATTGTGGGGGAAAATAAATAAATAACCAGAAGAATTTCAATTCACTATACATTATATCACATTAAGTGTTAAGATGTGAAAAACCACCTTTTTTGGTGTTTCAGTAAATGTTCATCACAACATTATAATAGAGCTCAACCAATATATCGGCGGGTTGATATTATTGGCCGGCGCGCGTGCGCACACACGCACATATATACACATACATATATAAATACACATACACACACACACACACACACACACACAATTTAAAAAATAAAAAAGGACGGTCAACCAGTGTTGGCGTTGCATAGTTTGTCCACCAGAGGGCGCTCTACAAAGACCCTGGTGGTAACACTGTTTTTAAATTATCTTTTTGTTCAAAAGACTTTAAGTTTCATATCTTAAGTTGTTATTTTTATACATATAATTTATCAGAACTTTAATATATTTTGATGACCCTCTATTCTATTGTGACAATAACGCAAATTATAGTATTTTAGTGAGAACTCACAAATAACTCCAAATAACTAATGTTAAGAAAATCGGTTTACATTTTGTCACGCTTTTCTGTATTTTATTTTATTTTTTTAATATATAATCTATAATATATCGGAATATCAGATTTTTAAATAACCAAATATTTGTATATTGTATCAGTATTCAAAATCGTATTGTTCATCGGCTCTACATTATAATGTATGTAAATTGATTATTTGGAGAGTAATTCTGCATTTATACTGTTAAAACTGTCTCATTATTTACAACAGAATGATAGACTATAATTAATATCATTGACATATTGCCCAGGCCCCATCAACTGTATCTAACTAACTGTATAATTGTGTTCACCTGTATTCTAAACAAAGCTACAGATGAAAAGAGTCAACAAATATCTGACAGCTGATGAATTTGTCAATGAATAATAGCAAATTGTATGCAAAGCTGATAGCATTGTTTGCCCAATAGTATTTAACATACCATAAACTGACTGGCAATAAAGCATTTTGTAGGGTCTGAGTAAAAACAACATTTTTTGGAATTTGTACAACCGGCCTTCTCAAGTACCATTAGTAATTCCTGGCATGACCTACATTTACAGCATGCATGACTATAGAAGTAGCAAGCCCATGCAGGTCAGACAAGCCCAGTGAAACACTGTAAGCAAAGACCTCCCTTAAACCCCTGAGGCACCTGGCCATGGACCAGGCTGTTCAGGAAATTCAGCCCATTTGTGAGTGGGGAGTAAGGATTTGACTTTGAGTGTTAGCAAGAGATAGAAAACCTTTCAATAACTCAAGAAAAAAAACATAACTGAAACTGCTACAGCTTTTGTGGGTTGGTATGTTGGAGGTTTGAGGTTGAATGTTTTCAATGTCTGGGGACAACATAGGGCAGACAAAATGATAAATAAGAGGGAAAACATATGGGGAAACATATGTTATCAGAGAGCAATGTCAGGAAATAGAATGTGAGGAAAATGGACGAGTAATGGAGGCTTCACCATGCACTTGAATCAACTGACCTACCTTCCAGTTCAAGTATCTAGTTTCTATATAGTATTCCGTATTTATCTATTGGGGCAGTGGGTCCCCTCTCTTTTTGCGTTTCGCAAAACATTCATGGCAGCATTCAAAACCTACAAGTTCCTAACTTTGGGTCTACGGCACATCAACCCCCCACAAATACCTAAACTACTGTGTTTATAACAGCATTTCCACTGTAGGAACACTGCCACATTGGTAACTAATTTAAAGCAAAAATACAAGGCCAAACTAGTTAAAAATCAGCCGTCCCTGTAAGACACTCACATTAAGAAACCCTACCCTTTAAAATTTTTGTCATGATTACTCCACGTTAAGGACAAACCAATTACATAGCTCTCTTGTTATTTAAAAGTATGCATGAACCAGAGACTGTAAAAACCCTGCAGGAATTTACAATCTTGCTATCAGACACATCACACTCCCTTTGACTGACACTTGAGTTCTTTGGCCTGTGCCATGTCCTGCTGTTAACACTTGGAACAGTGCATGGTAGTCACCAATAAGGTGTTTACATGCTTGAGAAATCAGGGTATTGACTTAACCCGAATGACTGTGAATCACATCGTATTCCAGTTACAACCGTGTCACCAAAGCTGAACAAAAAAACTACTGCTTCTAGGCAAAGGCCATCATAAATTACCCAAGAATCCTAAATATAGACTGGTAATAGGTCTGTGATCATGCCAAGAGGTGGCTCTGTCAGGTCCCTGCCCTGAGGCCTGCTATGAGGTTGACACTGAGGGCTCGATTAAGCCCTCTAAGTAAAATTTGTTGAAATCTGAGAATTGGCGGATGGGCCTGAACACCAAGAAGTCATGTTAAACAGTTCCACCCTTAATGTTACTTTAAGGGTTTAGTTTTTGCATTAAGTGCAGCATGTCACAGTAGATACTGTAAAGGTTTCTGACGTTCTTATGACACATGGCCATTGGGTGAAAGATCATCATGACTGTCAGTTAAACTCAGCAGAAGACAACATGATGCATCTATTTCACAGTATGCCAGCATGACTATTCATCTAACTTTAATGTGGTAGAAAACTAGGTATTCACTTCAAATACGGTTAAAAAAATAAAAATAAGGGCCCAAAAAAGCCACAATGAGAATCCCCATAATAAATGGTGAAGGCACATTAAAATCTTAAAGCTTAAAATCTGCATTGTTAGATGACAGCCATGGTTCGGTGTGATTTTGTTGATTTGTGTGAATCAGAGGCTTCAATAAATACATGATTTTCTTTTTCCAGCAAGAAGCATCAGACTGTCTTTATCTGGAAAAAGCCAATACACACTTGTTAATCCACATACAATGTATATGTAGACATTCATATAGTGCATTACACCACTATGGTCTATATAATTTTGCTCCACTTCTTATGATTAATAAAAAACATCTTACAGCTTATTAAAATGTGATGTTTCTTGCTAAATTTGTTGTATATAACAAACAGAAATAAGCAGTAAGGGGCTGTTTGGTATTTATGGAATGGACTACCGGAGGAAAATAGGGGAGGGTCATGTCTTTATTTTTGGTTGAGGTTAGGGCCACCCAACTTTTTTTATTCAACATGGCTTGTTTGGTGCATATTTTTTCTACATTTTAATGTGATGTTTTAAACGTTAGGGGTGGTAAGTTGATACACCCCCCCCCAAAAAAAAATATCCGCTGAGATATAGAACTTTCTTTTGCCATGCAAAGTCTATGTGAAAAGTTTTTCTGGGCCATGGGGTGCAGTTCCACCCTTATCCACTAAGCCCATGGTAGCTTAAGGACATGGCACTTTTCCTGGGGGCCTGCATGAGACGGGAAGTCTCCAGGCTGCAACCATACCAGACTCAAATATCCTTTTGATCCCTGTGATTATTTGTGAAAACTACAGCCTTTTCAAGTAATGTGCGAAGGAACGAGTGGTAGCATGTAAGCTCCCAAATTGAAGCTTGTCTGAGAAATGGAGTTTTGAATTATGTTCAGCTTCTGCAGCTTTACCTATGCTAAAATATACAATGACTGAGTAAGCCTAGAGACGAGTCCATAGCAACCAGTTCACATGTTGAATGTTATTACCCAGTTTGCTTTGTTGAATGGTCTTAATTATGTATTGTTTTATTTCATATGAATACTAGTTTACTAGAGGAGTAGCTTAGTATTTGAAGTAATGCAGGAAGTGTGTATTTAGGTTCCATATTTATTGTGTTTCCACAACAATGTTAGTGAGTAAATCTACTGAAATGGCCACCATAATAGTAGAGTGTGATGTAAGATGAAAGCAGAGGTTAGACATGTACATCATGGTTGTAAAAAAAACAATGGCTATCTGTACATTTTTGCCAAGCGCAAACCAGCACAGAAGGCATCAATAAATTGTTGGGGAGGGTCATGCCTCCCCCGATCATTTTGGAGGATCACAGAAATGTTTTATTGGCAAAGGGAGTGAGGGAGCAGTCTTTTGTTGACTAAAGACTCCAAAACTCCTTCAGTAGCCCCTTAAATAAAAAACTAACAGTCCCTAAATATTTCAAATCTTGTGGTAATCATAAGAATACCAATCATGAAGACAAGTCACTACGTGTAACTATTTCTGTAAAGCGTGTCACACCCAGCAGATGCCATCAACCAGCTGGACATATCTTCTAAAGGATGCCTGTGGTTTTCTTCATGCTCAAGTTTCTAATAAAACAATCATGTTTTGGCCTAAATCCAGGACACCAATTTTCTTTGTGAATGAATAACTGGTAAATAAATAAATGTTCTTATTTAAAATACAGGAAGGACTTGTTAAATTCCCATAGAGGCAGGCAGGGCCAGTGGATTCAGGATGCATCCTGATAAAGTTCCCTTGGCCTTTAGAATTAAAATAGCCCCACATCATCACATACTCTTCACCATGCTTAGAAGATGGTTTTATTTCAGTTAGAGGTTTGATTTGCATTGAGAGATGATTTTATAGGTATCCCATGCCTATCTCTAAGCATGGTGAAAGTATGTGATGATGTGGGGCTATTTAATTTTCTTTCCTGCCTGCTTCCTCTCTGTGGTGACCTACTTAATTGTATTAAACATGCCTAAGCATGTGTACATGGATGCCTGTGGTTTTCTTCCTCATCTTTCAATGTTTGGCTTCAGCCAAGACTGGAGAGGAAGGACTTGGGGAGGCGGTGAGTGGAAGATGAAATAGCAGAAGATGGATGAGTGAGCAAGAAAGGGAAGGCTCCTAAATGTATTCCTTTTCTTTCCCTCCACTTCCTCTCTGTGGTGACCTACTTATTGTTCAAACATGCCTGCAACATGAGATCGGAAACAAATGTGTGGATTCATGAGTTGTTAAAAATGGTGGGACGCCTAGAAATTCTTAGACGATTGTGGACAGATGGCCTTCCAGACTGAATAAGCCAGGGCCATTTTATTTAAACTTTACACTCAAGTGTCTAGCCATGATTGAGGCACAGCTTGTGTAACATTTAAGGTTATGACAGCACACCTCTGAAACAACCCTCAGGTTGAACTTTAAGACTGAAGAGTCATTTTAATTTAAAATAAAAAGTCACAAAATATGCAGGTTGCACATGAGCGAATAGTTAAAATACTCGCACTATCACAAAAAATAGTTACAGTCTGGAGCCCTGGTTCAGTTGACAACAAATTTCCAGTGAACATCCAATTAGCAAGGCTGATTACTTCCTACATCAGTGATTCTGACATCAACAGGAACCAAGACAATGAATTAATTAACTGAATGAGCTCTTACTCCTTTCTCAAAACAGTACAATCATAAAATTTGTTCTGAAAGAATTTGCTTTTTGGAGGATAAAAAAGGAAACTAAACTGAAAGAACATACAGAAAATAATGTATTTTAACATTATATTCCACAAAAAAAAAAAGTGCTTAAGATGTATGGGGAATGAAACACTAGCACTTAAGTGATCACAGGACAGCTTTAACAACCATGTGAGAGGGGATTTCAGTTCTCATGTGTAGCTGAAACGTTTCCAGCACTCCCACTATGCGTTGACAGAGGAATGAGAGTATCAGGTTGCATGTTCATATTTTAGAACTGACCACCTGCATAAAAGCAAAGCCGTTTTCTCACTCAACTGTAAAAGATTTCTATAAAATCGCTTTTTGCACTGAAACAGTCTCCCAATAGTGGAACCCGACAGACCTGGCTAGATCCTACACTAGTTTAGGCGATTCTCAAAAGAGACAGTTACAACTTGTAAATATGGGTGAATCACTTCCTACAAACCACAAAAACAAGACGGGTACATTTTGGTTTCACCGGAAGTCACAGGAGAGCACAGAAACCTTTTTTGTCCTATAACATACAGAAAAGTCCCCCAATGGTTCACCAATTAATTACTCAATCAAGAGAAATTCATTTTTCTCTTTAGTAACCTGGCTCTGGTAACGCGCTCATTTATCATTAGTTGTCTGCCTAATACTAAACAATCAATAACATTAAGGTGCAGTGTCAATCTCACATATCACAATATAGCATCTTGTCATAGATAAAGTCAAACGCATAATAAAGTAAAGAAACTGTGCAATCATTGTAGCGATGCAAAATATCACATAGCTTTCTATGCCTCTACAACAGTTGGCAAATAAGATATTGTAGAACAGAGTAAAGATGAAATAAGTTAAAGTATAACGACTTATAGTATAATCTTAACAAATAGAGATAGGAAGGCATAGTTATATTTATTGAGTTTTAATGGGATTAATAAAACAAAGATTTGGGAAAATGTAAGAAAGTTAAGCGGGCGGAGGTTGGACTGATAGTTTACGAGCAGGCCTTGGCAGGCCAGCCTTCTGCTATTCACACAGGAGATTCCTCTGTTAGGAATGTGACCCATTTTACATTCACACAAGCATTCAGAGCAGGAAATCACAGAGCATGCGCATGATTTGGTCTGTGTGAGGGGGGGAGGGGCATGTGTCTGCAATCTTCACATTGTTCTGAAACCAGTGTGCATGTGTATTTATGGTTGTATATGCTGCCGTGTGAGGCCTATCCCTCTGATGACAGGGTGAAAGTGTGACAATAAAAGCAAATATTCACATGCTGAATGAAGTCAAACTTTGCTTTGTGCCATGTTGCTGCTTTAACTGGACAGACAGCAGAGATAAAAATTTAAAAGCATTTTTTAGAAAATCACTAACTATTGGTCAGAAGCAGATTGAAAGCAAAACAGTGAATTCATTAATACAGGAAAACCGTATTTAGATAAAATGTTGAAACTTATGTATATAAAAGGCTTATAAAACTATTTTAAAAGGCAAGAAAAAAAACTGGTTGTGTTTTTATAAGGTGCAAGTTAATTATTACTACTGTGGTCGCATTTGGCCCTGGAAATTGCAAGAATTAAATAATTACCAATGGCATTTTACACTAATGGAGTTTTACTGACGGCAGTTTAGTGTGCTACATCTTAAAAGGTGTTATAATAACCTAAATAATAGATCTCATCTTTTGCTTACAAGTATTTGCTCAGTTATAACTTAATGTATGATTATAATTCTGTCATCAGATTTTTTTTTTTTTTTTTTTTAAAATGGTATATAACGTCCTCTGTCAGTGTAAAAACTAATAAGAAAAATCATATCAATTCTGCAAACTACCAGTGCAATGAAACAAAGTCTAACCCTGAATATAGTCAAAAGGTAATTTCCTGTGTCCCAAGTGTTGCATATCTACTAGTCATCGTGCTAAAAACATTTATTGTACAAGCCTTGATAAGTTCTGGTAATTTTCCAATGTCTTATGGTGAAGCAGACACTTTTCCTTAAGACATTTAGTCTTAAAAATATATTTTGCGATTTAATTTAAGCTCTGTGTCATAGCAGTGTGGTAAGTCATTGGGTGGATCTCAGCAACCGTCCACTGCGCCGGTCTTTGGGGAGTGACTAGCACCATGTAGGAAAGCCAAACACAGTTCATAAAAACACACTGCCCACACAAAGATGACAGAGCTGATTTAAAATTGGCAAAGTATCTCTTTAAGTGTGGTCTGCTGTACACAAAAAGAGTAAAAGGCTGACAATTGCAATGCAAGACAATCAAAAGGGAAATGCTAGCCACATTTCTCTACTTTAGCTCTACTCCACCATACTTAGGCCCAATAAAAGCCAACAGTCTGAACAAAAGGAGAAGATGACAACTGCTGTAGGAATTAAACCATAAGGGTGACTTAATTAAAACAACAGAGAGTGACAGCAATAGCAACAATGGAAGGTAAGTAATAAGAATAATGGTTATACAAATGTCATACCTGGAGCTCACACCAAGCCACCTCCACTGTGGTCTCAGTGTCCAAGCCCTTGTACACAGTCTTGAAGGAGCCACGTCCAATTTCTATATCAAACTTTAGGAAACGCCCATCTGGTGATGTTCCCACTGCTTTGGTCTCTGCCTCTTCAATATCGTCCTGCACTTTTTTCTCAGCTTCTCTCTGCTCTGCCTCTGCTCGTGCCTTTGCAGAGTCCTTATCTTCTTCCTCCCCCTCTTCTTCATGATGTACCTTCACCTCAATGGTGCTTTCAGGTTCTGTTTGACTTGGCAATTCTGTTCCTAAGCCTGGTGCGGAGCGGGCTGCTAACACCACCTCTCCATCACAGGTATCTTGTACAATGGCAGGCTCCTGTTCTGAAGGCACTATATCCACCTTAGCTAGTCCTTTTCCTTCTACTACTCCTCCATTATCAGACTCCGCATTTTGAGCTAAATTTGGTTCAGCCCGCTGCAGATGACCAGTAGCAGCAGCCGATTGCCGCTCGGGGGCAGCGTCTCGAAGGTGAACTCGTTGAGGTGCGGGGATAGGGATCTTGCTGGGTAAAGGGAGGGCCAATGCAGTAGCATTGGAATCACTGATGACACTGCGGCGCAAGAAACGGTGTTCAGGGTTACATCGATCCCGCTCCATGGTGTGATGCCGACGTCTCACCTCTGTTGGTCGGCACTCACTCACCATCGAATCTGAACCAGAACTGGGGCCATTTCCACTCTTTTGAGGGGGAGCCAGGAACTTCACCATTTTGTTGTCTGGCTTTTCCGACATCCCACCACCCACACTAAGAGTAAGGGTGTACAATAACTAATTAAAATAAGTATGCTTCCATGTCCATCATATAAGCTTATGTAAGCAGTATCGATCTGTGTTTGAAAAGAAAAAAGTCTAACAACTTCTACCTTCAGCTGTCTTTTTACTACTCAAAGATAGTCTTTTTTTATAGAAATATATAGTGCAGAGATTGGAGATGTAGAGTAGGAGGTATTCTCTTGTAAATTGTAAAAGATTGAACACCACAGCAGAACAGAGTGCTGATGTTGATACGCAAGTCGCCTTAAGTCCCCACCATCCATCCTGCAAGACACAGGGTGCAGCTTCTATCAAGCATAAGGAATCACTGATGAGAAAGAAACGTCCACAGCCCACAACAGTCACTGCACCTTCTACTGTAGGCAAAGGCAGGAAGAACAGACACTTGGAATATACTCCAGTCCACGTTCACTGCAAGAGAAAAGAAAAACTGCTTGAGATGTTTCAAAAGGTAATCAACATTGTCAAATGTCAACAAGATCAAGTGTTCATAAGCAGAATTTACATCAAGTTTAATAACATTGATTTAATCAGAAGCTTGATCATTTTGTAATTCACTTTTAAAGTGAAGTAGGAAAATGTGCTGTCTTGCCAAAAGACATGATGGAAGGCACATGCATACATTTACAGAGGCTTACTTGAAAGTCCCATTTGGCAATTTTACTGTATTTCAAAACTGTGCCAAAATTGGTATGACATGAAACTAATTTGTTTAGTAAGTATTAAGTGTATATAATAAATAAGTATTTATAAGCATGTCATGTGACAAAAATCCCAAATGCATTCCAGAGCCCTTCAGAATGACAAACTAAACTCATTATTCTCACGTTTATTTGAGATCACAAGTAATTGAACAGAGTTAACAGCATTATACTTGTCTCAAGTATAAACAGGAAATCACAGACACCTAAACGCATGTTAGTGATACTGTCTGAATAACTAGTAATAAGTCAATTGTTAAAACCGCTTCTGCTCAAAGTTAAAACTACACAAAGATATAACCCTGCCAATAAATAAAGATAACTGTAGATGCAAAGACCGGTGCAACGCGCATGACTATTTTTGCAATGTGTTTATATAATCTTTTAAATACCCAGGCTTGCAATGACAATTGTATTGCTTTTAGTCATCTAACGTTAGAAACTGCTATGGTTGCAGCCATTACCAGCGTAGGCTACCACAATGTCAAAACAAAATCCAGTCATGTTAGCAGCAATAACATCCCGATAAATTTGGGAAACAACGACGCGACCTAATTCAATTAGTAGATATATTAATTAACATAAGGCTTGTCTTACGTCTATTTCTCTACCGCCTTATAAGTGACACCACAGCCATTTGAAATGGCAACATCGACCATACAAAGCGAGGAGGAGCAACGGCTCTTTGTTAGCTTGCTAACGAGCATAGCTAGCACAGAGCTAGTTAGCTGGCATTAATTAGCTAATAGTTAACCAGTAAAACGTTAACCTACGATGAATGATTCCCACGTCACGTCATCTTAAAACATTTCACTCCGTAGTTAGCAATTCATCTTAACGTTTAAGGTCATTTCACATAGCTACTGTTGCCATTTTAAGGTATATGTAAGCATTAGCAATTAACACTAGCGTGTACTACATATAGACAACTTTACCGTATCCACGGCCAGTCCCCATCCCGGAGTGATTAATACACCGGATACGTATGACACCGGTTGGAAATTGAGCAGCCTTTGCCACTGCTAGCTAGCTAGCTAACGTCAGCTAGTCTGGCCTTTCTGATGGCCTAAAAAGCTAGACCAACCTCCTGATTGTCCCTATTTAAAGCAATGTTATCTGAGGCGTTAATAACGCTAACTCTTCGTTTGTTGTTATTACGCACTTTAAAATGAGATTCTCACTAGATAGCTAGCTAGCTAGCTGGCTGATTCACAGCGACTATACGTAGCCGAGTGGTAAACACTTTTAAATGACGCTTGTTTCGGTTTAATAACGTTGTGCTAGCTGCTGTTCGTTGAGTTGGCGAGTCTCGCTTCATGTCTGGCCTTGCTAACGGTTAGCAACATTAAGCTATGCCGGGTGGCAGATGGACCTACCTCTATATCGTAACGTTATCCACAATACAGCTGACAAGCGTCGGCGTTTAAATTGTCCTTACAGCGTTAATCCGTCTTCACATTTATGAAGGGGAATACGTGTAGACTATCTTTAAGTGTCAGGCAGACACGTCATCCAATTGGTGAACATCAAAGTTGCGATTTGTGGGCTCAAACAAGCGGCGCAGTGACTAGCTACATATTGACGAAGAAAACGGGTTTTTCTGAAAGCGCCTGCGCCAATGAAGAATGACCTCATAACCATAACACACATAAATCACTTTGAAGCACCATTGTTGTATACATTTTGTATTGATTTCTTTATGACAATGGATGTAAATCAAAAGCCATGTCACATATCACTAATTCTAAATGATATAAGCATATTCTAAAGTTAATTAATGTTAATGAAGAAAAATCCTTTTGGGACACGTTAATGTAAGCTAATTTGGATAATACCATATGCATGAATGGTTTGATATGTTTAAAATCTTGCATAATTTGGTCCGAGTTGGGGTGTAACATGTTAGAGCTGTTTACGTAAAATAGTAGATACATACAATTAAATGTTATCTAATCTAATCTAATCATATCATATGCTGATTGTGATATAATAACATGATAACCGTTTAACACTTCTGTTGTGAAAATTGAAAACCTTTTTTAACTGATACAGTTTTCTGACAAAATGTATTACTTTGATCACACCATTATTAGCTGAAGAAAATACAGGATGTTGTTTGTAAGCCTTGCTTCTTTCTAATTTCGCTTTGCCAGACCCTCCTCCAAAGCGCGCTGAAGGGGCTTCTGCAAAAGAAAAAAAAAGACATTTATTCTGTCATGAGTGGCAACTATACTACCTCTGCATATTGTTACACATACATGTGACTCAATTTTGTGTTTGCATTTCGTGGAAAAAAAGAAAGCAATCAGACAGACCATTATATTTTTAGCAACCATTCTGGCGATACCATTTTCCAAGTAAGCGCTGCCCCCTGCTGGTATTTGTTAACTAAACAATCCATTTGTATCTCCTTTTATATTATTTTACACAAAATGAAAAGCTCACTTCATTCACAATGTCTAATTAATATTTTATTGGTAATATCCGAGTTACTCAAATATTTTGGCAAACTACATTTGCATCGGTGCCTGCTTACTGAATGCAATTTTGAAAACTCCAGAGTAAACCACAGTCTTTACTTATCTCACCATATTTATTAAAAGCTGTGTATTGCTGTATTTGTTGTACAAATGTTGATAGGGCTGTTTTCTGTTCCTGTCTTCATTCACCACCATAGACTCGTGACCGCGCATTTAAAATTCAAGCGTGGCGAGGAAGGCTGTCGTGAACGCGCATAAGAGGCTTGACGTCACTGAGGCGCCCTGGCTCTCCTGAGCCGCTGCTACTGCTGGCAAAAGATGGGAAAAAGATAGACATCTATCGAGTAAGCAACATAAAATGACGGGTTTTGCAGCCGTAGTCCGATTGACAGAGGATTCAGTATTGACACCGATTTGAACTCTACCAGACAACGAGAAAGGTAACGTTAGCTTGTTTGAAGAGGTTTTTCACCACTGGTGTTAGCGAGAGAGAAAAAAATAGAGGTTCTGGTTGACCACTTTCTTTAACTGTCTATGGTTGACCACATAGATTGGATGGACTAGCCTCCATATGTCACGGCGAGCTAGCGTTAAACGTATGTGCATTTGATAGTTTAACTATTTTCTTGATATTTACTAGACCCACAGCTCTGAAGAAGTAAATCGTAGCTTAAAATGAAGCCGTTGAGCAGAGGTGAAGGAAATGGATATGGTTTGATGTGGGTGTCTCCAAACCAGACCCTGTAACGTTACCGTGTCGATAGGATTGCGCAAAATGCTTTAATTGTGGCTTAATGTATCATATTTAAAACCGCATCTAATGAGCTTATCACGCTAGGTATCTGGCTATCTATTTGACCGAATATTATTTCTATTTGCATTCAGTTTTACGAGCAGGACGATTTTTCTTACAAATGTCCACCATGGACAATCCCCTATTCCCTCCCTTGCTGGTTTTAATCCATAACGTCAGCACATTGGAAAAATAACTCGGATCTTCAAGGTTCACTCCGCAGACAACATTTACGAACACATTTACACATGTCAAGCCAACTACAACAATAACGGGATAAAACGTAAATTAAAGGTAGAAATATCAACATGTACTGTTAGCGGGTATGTTAACGTAACGTTAGCTGCTAGCAAGGCCACGCAGTCTAATGTTAACCCAGTTAAATGGCTGTGGTGGAAATTCAGTTAAAAACTAAAAATATGAAACTGAGCACGACAAGCATACTCGGAGATATTTCCATACACAAACCCGCTTAAAGTCTTGTAATGTTATATGCCAGCATTTTGACTCAACTTGTCCGACAAGGCTGACAAAAGGACTTATGATGATGATGACTTACCACAGTTAGTATAATGATAACGTTACATCTTTCAACTTACTTTTTTAGGGTAAACAGTGGCTCCTACATCTACGTCCTCAAGTAGATATATGTATAATATGGTAATTAGCAAGGACTTTGTTTTAAAGGAAACCACTTGAGAAGATTTTTTTACTTGGACATGATTTTAAACAGTATAACTGTATGTGCTTAGATGTCGGATCCCTTCCTGTACTAAAGAGTGGACACCCTTACTCTTATTGTGCTGAATGTTAAAAAGTGAACATTAAATGTAGTTTTCCCCATTTTGATGGAGATGGATATATACCCTTTTAATGACTCCCAGTGGACCATAGACTGTATGTTAGACACCACTGGCTTGTTTCATATGGGGTGCCCATAGTTTGATGCTGATTCAGTTGGGTTTTGATACAGAATTGTATTTTATTGTAGGGAAGATGCAGTTTTTCATAGTTCCAATACAGAGCATGAAACTAATGTGCTGCACAGCGTTTAAGCTATTGCTAATTTTCAACTCTTCAACTACATTGTCAATTTTACAAACATTTGGTTGTCTTTATAATTGATAACAGACACTTTGTGAATGCTATTGTAATGCGAGTTATAGGGAACAACTGTTTTCTTTACAGATTGGTGTCATAATTTGTAAAACTGGATTCTCCTGTTGGAAGAGGAAAGTCTGTCAGCATTTGCTGTCCTTGAAAGTGGAGAGCATCAGATCTCTATTTTATTACCCATCATCTCCAGTTGAAGCAGGATCACCACCACATATTCACACAATTATTGAAAGTCACAATCACAAAATCATCTACATTATATACAGATACTTGAGTTCATACTTATTATAGCACAAGATGTACGGTAGTGCCCGTTCTGTTGGCAGAGGGGATGCCAACCATAGTGGCGGAAGAGATGGAGGTGGTACTGGTAATCAGGGATCTGGCCGTTCCCCTCGCCTTCCCCGTTCTCCTCGGATGGGACACCGTCGCACCAACAGCACTGGAGGCAGTGGAGGAGGTCCTGGAGGAGCAGGAGGCAAGACACTTTCCATGGAGAACATCCAGTCCCTCAATGCTGCATATGCAACCTCAGGACCAATGTACCTGAGTGACAATGAGGTTGCCATGACAGGTGACCACCTTCCCAAAAGTGGTGGGACAGTGACGACCATGGGGAGACACAGGGTGACATATGGGTCAAGGGGCAACAGCAGTGGAGTTGTGGCCGCGAGCACCCCCAACATCTCCACCTCAGTGGCTGCCAATGCTGTGCTGCCATCAGGCATGATGGCAGGTGATGCTTTAGCTTTTGGGGACCACCACATGGCCTCCACTGTTCCCCATTCTCTAAGACAGGCCAGAGACAACACCATACTTGACCTGCAGGCCCAACTGAAAGAGGTATTTTGCTAATTTCTATCCAAGTTTGCAGATTGTAACAAGGATTTGGAATTTTTGATAGGAGGTTGAGTTGCGGAGCACATTTATAGTATTTATGTGTTACTCCTGCTTCCTCAGATTCTGCGTGAGAATGAGATGTTGCGACGAGAAGTGGAAGTAAAGGAGAGCAAGCTAAGCTCCTCCATGAATTCTATCAAGACCTTCTGGAGCCCAGAATTAAAAAAGGAGCGAGCTCTCAGGAAAGATGAGGTCTCTAAGATCACTGTCTGGAAGGAACAATACCGTGTGATTCAAGATGAAGCACAGGTGAGTGTTCAGTTGTATTTATGTGAATAGATTTGTTTTGCTTTCAAATTCCTGTTTCTGATTTGACAGTCATTTTTGATCAATCTAAACAAAATTAGCAATCTGCCTGTTCGAACATGTTTGACTGAAAAAATGCATTTTACCCAGTGTGTCAGATTTAGCACAAGTGTGTTTCTCTCTTTATTCTCTCTCTGCATAGGCTAGAGGCAGCTTTTTAACATCCAGTTAATCCTCTTATATGCAGCTATATGCTCAAGCTTAATAGATGAAAGAGGTTGTAAGTCTAATGGCTGCATTAGCATTTCTGTATGTTATTAGAAATTGCTGGATGTGGTAAACATGATGAAAATGTGGAGAATGAGGGCAAATTTAAAACAGTGTATATGAATAAGAGTTTAAACACTGCAGAAAATAAGAAATCATGTTGTCGCGGATAGCAATAATAAAGGAGCTGTTGTGAATAACACTTTTGAATTTAATATTTTGTGCTATTCAAGAACAATTGTTATTCTCTTTTGGTTGATCACATGTTTTGGGCACAGGTGAGGTCACTGAAATGGTCAAAAACAGGATAAGTATGTTGTACATCTGTTTTTCAAAGGAAATCCATACCAAAACACACACGTACATACTGAATGCACACATGTTGAACAATTTTTAATATAAGTGAGTAAATATAGACACAGGGTCTATTTTTAAACTGTAGAGTTTGTTGTGGGAATTGTGTAAATTAAGTGTCATTAATGAAGAGAAATAGTCTTTGTTTCACTGTGATTCTTAATGCATGGGCAGATGTGTATAATTTGCTGTTTTCACTCCTGCTGAGTCACAGATTCACAGTGTGGACTAATTCCCATAATGCCTGAATAGCGCAGGACTAATCAGTGGGTGCTGTAATTTGAAGATCTCTGCTTTTATATGTCAGCCTCCAACTCCCACGCTGGCACACATGCAGCGCAAAGCACAGACACACACTCACAGGCATTTAGTTAATTATAGCTTCAATTAAACTGCATGCCCTTATTGAATGTAGGTCCAACTGTGTGCAGTTGGATGATTATGTGTGTCCTTTTCTTTTCTATGCTCACATGTGTGCTGGTCACAGCTCTTCCAAAAGCCCTACAACAAGGCAATATGTCATTCTCTGTGATAAGTCACTGCTGTTATCTAGTCTATAATAGTGTGAAATGGCTGTCATCTACTGTTTCCCGTTTAAAATAAAACAAAAGGTCAGATACTCATAATAATAATAATAATTTATTTCTTGTTAAATACTGTGTTTTGGATCAGTTTATTTATTATTATTTATCTCTTATTCTTTGTGCTCTCTCACACCTGACTGTTCTCTTTCCTCAGGCAGAGAGATTGAGAATATGGGAGCACAGGAAGTTGTGTGTGTGTCTGTTTCCGTGCTTGTCCATACATGCATCTGCCTGTGTGTATGGGGGAAGAGATAGGTGCAGTCAGAGCAGTGAGTCAGCTTTTAGTCACAGGGTGGAGAGGGTGTTGGAAAGGGAGGGTTATTCAGAGGAGAGGTGAGAATATTGGAGGGAAGAGATAGGGCGAGAAGCAGGGTAGATGAATAGCATGTGAGGAGGAGAATGGTGTGTGCCGATGGAGGGAGAAAATGACAAAGGAAGGAAAGGGAGGGGGCTGGAGGAGGATGAGGACAGAGAGAAACGAAGGCAGACACTGACTTGTCTCTTTGTTTTGTCGTCTGAAAACGCTCACAGCTGGTTCAGACTGGGGTGTAACACAGAATTGTGTCCCTGTCTCACATCAGCTCTTCCAAGTGTCCGTGGCGTCAGATGCCACAAACAATGAAATACTATACTGAGCTGATTGTGTTTCACCACTTGTATTTCTCTGGGCACGAAACGTAACACTGTCCACAAAGCCCGGCTGTTAGGGGTGCATCTGTCAGGGCACTGCTGAATTGATTAGTGGCTGATTTTTTTAATTTTTTTATAAATATGCTGTAACAAAATATTCTGCCAGGATCCATTCCCATAAAGTGGGATGGCAGAAGCCCCTGTGTTATTCAAATAATCAAAAAATTCCCTTCACCTGTGGCTGGGTTAGAACAATTGGTAGAGCAGGCGCACATATGTAGAGGTTTATTCCTCGACACAGAAGGTCCAGGGTTCGAGTCTGACCTGTGACGGTTTCCTGCATGTCTTCCTCCAAATCCTTCATATCTAAGATGTCCTATCCATTAAAGGTGGAAATGCTTCAAAAAATCTTAAACTACCCTTGTGTATATCATTTTGTAATAAAGCAAATAGGGGCTCCTGCACACTGCCTGCATAGCGTAAGCGTGACATTTCTGTTGCATGTCAGTTGCGTGGCGGCTGTGTGGCGTTTGTGCACACCAGAAACGTGTCTGTTGCTAGCCTTGTCTGTACACATGTATGTAAAATACATAAATATATATATATATATATATATATATATATATATATATATATATATATATATTCCCTTTCCTGAGATAATAAAGTCAATGTTATTGTTTTATCAGAATCCAATTGAAATACAATTATAAAAAGGAGTTCAACAGAAAATGTCATTTATTAAATGTATTTGTGTCAAAATGACATATAAACTTCTTTTTTGTGTTCTATTTTGCCTGGACTTTCCAACGCGCTTTTGTGTTGCGTAAAAAATAGGTGTCGGTCCTATTTCTAGCATGCACGTGTTTTCGGCGCAGCTCAAGTTGCGCCTGAGACGTGCATCGCGCTGACATTGTGCAAGCTCAAACCTGTTAACATGGGAGCCAAAATTAAAAAAAAAGGACACGCCAACCAGGCAGTGAGCAGGAGCCCCAAGTCCGACAAATGGACACAAGAACAGATGAGTTAATAAATGCATGTGTTTCCCTTGTTTGTTTCTAGCATCTCCAGATGACTGTTCAGGCTCTTCAGGATGAGCTGAGGATCCAGAGGGACCTGAACCAGCTGCTCCAGCAAGACCCCAGCATCCAAGGCCGGGACCTGACCCTGACATCTGAACCTACGGAGGAGAACTACCGACGGCTACAGGCCGAGCACGAGAGGCAAGCCAAAGAGCTTTTTCTCCTTAGGAAGACCCTGGAGGAGATGGAGCTGAGGATTGACACACAGAAGCAAACCCTGGGAGCCAGAGATGAGTCCATCAAGAAACTTCTTGAGATGCTGCAGAGCAAAGGTGGGTTTGAGTCAAGGGCGAAAAGTATAAAGCTAATTGCCCCTCATATAGTACTGTATTAAAGTATCAACACCTTGGCTGAATGAAGCCAGTGCACAACTGGGCTACAGATCAATTCTTTTAATTGATTGATTTGATTGATTGATTGATGCATACATATAGTATATATACCTTCCAGGGTGAAGGTGGTCATTGATAATCTTATTAGATCTGGAGAGGCAACGGAAGCTGGCGGTGGCATCAAGGCCAAGGTTCTTTTACAAAACAATATATAAGTCAATATGTTTAACATTTTGGGTCTCGAAAAGGTTTTGGTCTCAGGCTTTCACTTAAAGTTGCAATGGTTCCAACTTACTTGTTTCCCCTCAGCTTCACCCAAGCTCTCTCCCTGGCCAAATATGGGTTTCTGCGCTTTTTATAAAGTAACCAAGATTCATGCTTTAATCCCACGCATGCTTCTGAGGCTAGGAATATCTGAGGGATTCATGCAAAGACTTTGCATAGCTGTTTCTAAAAAATAATTTCTTCATAGGTTCTTGGTGTCACAAAAATATATAGATATCAAATTTGACAAAGTAGATGCAGGAAACTAAGAGGAAATCCAAACCCATTTAAACCCTAACTTTGATG
The DNA here is from genome assembly GCA_013375575.1 of Percina caprodes. Lineage (NCBI taxonomy): Eukaryota > Metazoa > Chordata > Actinopteri > Perciformes > Percidae > Percina > Percina caprodes. Next base: position 6,759,781 of record JABXJD010000001.1, read on the forward strand.
CTTTTAAATATTCCTGCCTGCTGAACAGATTTCAGGTTGAAGCATAAAACAAAATCTCAGCTCCTGTGTTAGCCTGCGCAGGTTAACCACGTGGCTTATGATGCTCAGGTTGCCTGTTATAGGACCTTGAGTTTGACACATGTGATCTATGGTAACTAAGGTGTTGTGTACTCAGGTCCTTCTGCCAAGGCATCAGAAGAGGACCAGGAGCGGACCAGGAGACTGGCTGATGCAGAGATGCACAGGCATCACCTTGAGAGTTTACTGGACCAGAGAGACCGAGAGATTAATGCACTAAGAGAGGTAATGTCCAGTCCAGCCATGGGAGATATAACATTACATTTTGTTAGTCTAGTGATGTTGATTTCTCTCATTTATACTTTAATATAAAACTACACATAGATATTTTATACACACATGCTCCAAGAATGTTCTTCTTCATCTTATCCAAAAGGAGCTCCACCGCCGATACGAGGGCACGCCCGAGTCCACTAAAACTAAAGCTCTACAGACTGTCATCGACATGAAGGTGAGCATTTAAATAAAGCAGTGTGTCTGAGTATTATGTTTGATCACACTTGTTCATTTGAATGTGTGTGAACTCCTTTTTATCAACCCCAGGATGCAAAAATCAATTCAATGGAGCGTGGCCTGAGAGACATGGAGGAGGAGCTGCTAATGCTAAAATCCAACGGACTTCTGAGCTGTGAGGAGCGTCAGGAGGAGATGAAGCAAATGGAGGTCTACCGGAGCCACACGAAATTCATGAAGAACAAGGTCTGAGACAATATGAGGTGGAGTTGAGTCAGTTGACTGACCTGTTGTGTAGTAAATCTTAAATTCAGAAGCAGGACATAGACTCCTGATATTCTGATACTTTTCCTCGGCAGTTGTCCATCTTGAATTCACTAGAAACTTCAATTTGCTAAGTTTCATTTTCATTCCTCCTTCTTTCCCCAATCACCTCATCTTTTTCAGATGGAGCAAGTGAAGCAGGACCTTTCCAGGAAGGACACTGAGCTGCTTGGTTTGCAGACCAAGCTGGAGACGCTCACCAACCAGTTCTCAGACAGCAAGCAGCACATAGAAGTTCTCAAGGAGTCCCTCACTGCCAAGGAGCAGCGAGCTGCCATCCTACAGACAGAGGTACAGCAGATCTATACACTCTTGCCCAGGGGATTTAGGGATTAGGTGTAAAGCAAGAGCATTGTAAAGGTACATATGTTATGATGTGAGGGGAAAGACTTGTTCTTCTTACTTCTGACAAAAGCACAGAAGTCACTATATGTTAAGGGAATTTTCCAGTTTTCTTTCCTTTTGTGATCGTAACACAGTTATGGTCAGTGACTGTTGTAAGTTGTCCACCTCTACCTGACCAGGTGGATGCCTTGCGCCTGCGCTTGGAAGAGAAGGAGGCAACTTTGAATAAGAAGAGCAAGCAGATCCAAGAGATATCAGAAGAGAAGGGCACACTCAACGGGGAGATCCACGACCTCAAGGACATGCTGGAGGTTAAGGAGCGCAAAGTGAATGTGCTACAGAAGAAGGTGATTTGGACTAAGCACTGTTTCAGAGATCTTCTGTTGTCTGAAATGACCAAATGCATTCATTATGCTACAATTTGAGTTCTGTGGCTGATGTTCATTAAGACTGATGGGTGCTTGTGTTTGCTCTGCAGATTGAGAACCTGCAGGAGCAGCTGAGGGACAAGGAGAAGCAGATGAGCAGTCTGAAGGAAAGAGTAAAGTCTTTGCAGGCAGACACTTCCAACACTGACACGGCTCTCACCACACTGGAGGAGTCTCTTGCAGAAAAGGTGAGTCTGCACATTTAATGTTACTTCTGACAACAAATTGTAGAAGATAGTAAATATTTTCAGCATGTTCATTTGTAGCATTGTACAGTATGTGTGTTGATTGGTTATGTCTGTCAAATTTTTATTTTTTCTCTACCTCCTCTTAGGAGCGCATCATTGAGCGTCTAAAAGAGCAGCGAGACAGAGACGACCGAGAGAAGACAGAAGAAATCGAGAGTAACAAAAAGGAACTAAAAGAGTTGAAGGAGCGACTGAGCCTACTGCAGGGAGACCTGTCAGACAGAGAGGTGAGAAACGGATACAAGAAAACAAGCTCACAGAACAACATGTTGTTTACTGTGATTCTGTAAATACAGTCATTGATGCCTGTATTAGATCTAATGTATTGTGGGTGTGGGTGGGGGTGTAGACATCTCTTTTGGACCTGAAGGAGCATGCATCGTCCCTGGCCTCGTCTGGGCTGAAGAAAGACTCCAAACTCAAGAGTATGGAGATTGCCTTGGAGCAGAAGAGGGAGGAGCTCTTCAAAGTGGAGAACCAGCTTAAGAGAGTGAGAACCTCAAATAAAGAAATCAGGCAGCTCAGCTCTACATGATGCTACTAAATGTTGTGTTTTACATGGTTATGACATAGTTATTTATCGAAAGTGGATACAACTGCTTTCTAACTGGCGTCTTGTACTTTGTCAGGCTCAAAATGCAGCCCTGGAGGCCCAGGCCAACACTGAGGTGGCTGAGCGCATTAAGAACCTCGAACAGGAAGTTGCCCGCCACAAAGAGGATTCTGGGAAGGCCCAGGCTGAGGTGGACCGCCTGCTCGAGATCCTTCGGGAAATGGAGAATGAGAAGAATGACAAGGACAAAAAGATCAATGAGCTGGAAAGGTGGGTGGAAACAGGCATGTTCAGTTACTCTCAAAAATCGTTTCTTTTGTGAGGATGACTGTTCATGGTGGTAAACTTGAAAGGTATGGACTCTGCACCATGAGTTCAAACTTTGTGCTTTCTGCTGTCAGTTTTCATCCCGGGTCTTGTGACTACTGTCCCTCATGACTAATACAAATTTTCCTTCAATGCCATCATTGATCATCATCATCGTTGAACCATCTGCACACTGTGCAGATGGTTGCCCCCAGCAGATTGAATGCTGGATTATAATGTAATTTGGCTATCAGCCAATTTGCTTGTTTGCAGTATTACTTTGAAAGCTGATGTGGGGAATATTATTAGCAGACCTGTTATAAACTAGTAGGAAGTTAGCATAGGCAAGCATGTATGTCATGAACTATGAGATCCTCTTAATCCTAGATCTTATGTATGAGCACCCCCCACCTCCTTTTTTATTCTCTTCTTCATATTAACTCATCTTCCTGGTCTGTTTTTCTCTTTACTGCTTTCTTGTCTTTACACCGGAAATCGTTCACCCCAACAGTTTGGCCTCCAGGTTAGTATTTGCTATTTTCCTTTCTTTCCCGGCCCAGGCAGCCTTATTCTTTTTGTTCTCTTCTCACATTTCTCTCCCTTGTTTCTCTCCACCTCACCTCTCCATAGGATGTGGTGTCACAAGTAACTGCCTTGTCCTCTGATTTCTGTTCATGCCCAGTTTTCTCTTTTCCCTTCTGATTGTTTTGTCTTTCACCCTCAGTCAAATCTGAGATTTACTTTTTTCAGCACTGTCTAAAATCTTGCCAAAGCAAGTCTGTAAGGGTATCGTTTGTCATTTCAGTGTGTTTGAAAAAGGGGAGCTTTTCATTGGATCATATCCCTTTATGGCCGCATTCGATTTGAAAATGCTTTTTATTTGCTGCCTGACACTGTATTTACTTACAATTGGCTACAATCATACATAACTGGCTCCTAACATTCTACATGAATGATGAAAATGAAAATATGAAACATACTTCCTGTACTTGATGTGCAATTCTTGGTAGTAAAGGGGCTTCCTTTTGGAATCAAACCAACATTTATTTGGTGCATATCTGTACTACTAAACTTAACTTATTTAAACTCTTTTCACAATATACCATCTCTTTTCAATTGGAAAGATAAATTCAGTAACAAAAATTACATGTGAAGTGGGACAATAAAACAATGTAACTTATACATGCACATAACATGTAACTTCTCCCATGTATCCCATGGTGTCCCTGTAGGCAGATGAAGGACCAGTCGAAGAAGGTGGCCTCTCTGAAGCACAAGGAGCAGGTGGAAAAAAGCAGGAATGCTCGACTCATGGACGAGGCCAGGAAGAGGGAGGACAACATGTCTGAGAGCTCCCAGCAGGTGAAGGTGAGGCGTAGGTGCAGTTCACTTGTATGAACCTTGCATTCGAGATAGCCCGATACCATTTTTATTTTTTTTTTTTTGCTGCCCAATACCAATTCTGATACCTGAACTCCAATACAGAGTACTGATCAGATACCAGTGTGGATACTACAATCCCTGTATGGATGGGATATGATTTCTACCTTTGTTGGTCTGGCTCAGGTTAAACTCTGTGAAACATAAACAAACACAAACAATGATTCCCACAGTAATTTCTTTTATTATCCAAATTAACAATCAGTTATAACGGAAAAAGAACATAAATAAACTACTTTAATGTAGATTTTCTTTAGGGCTTTATTAAGTGGTATCGGATCGGTGCATAACCTCCAGTACTTCCTGATACCAATACCAGTGTTTTAGGCAGTAGTGGAGGCTACTCTACCTTGTATTACAACAAAGTTCACATTTGCTGGCACAGACTTTATTAGTTCAGCATCCAACAAACCATAGTTTGACCACTTCCTACTCCTGTTCTGAAGGACACTCTGCGTCAAAAATCAGAGCGTATAGAAGAGCTGGAGGAGGCCCTGAGAGAGAGCGTTCAGATCACTGCTGAGCGAGAGATGGTGCTGGCACAGGAGGAGGCTGCCAGGTCACTCCAGGAGAAACAGGTACACAGTGCCCCCTAACCAATACACACACACACACACACACACAGCAATATTATTCAACCCAAACGATCACACGTACAGACACATACATACTCATCCTTTCTTCACCTCATTCCTCTCCTCTGGCCTCCGTCTCTTTATCAGTTCTTTTATCTTTTGCTTGTCATTTTCTCTTTTCTCTCTGCTACACACCGCCTCTCAGAAGCACTCACTCAAACCACTGCATGAGTCCAACCTCGCCCACTTTAAGTGGTCTAAGGTATGAGCCCAGTATGTGTGACCTCCCTTCGGTTAGCAACAACACTTAGGGGGGGAACGATAACCGCAACATCCCTACAATGTATGCAATTATAACACAACAACCCTGCAATACATGCATTTGTGAAATTAGATTATTTTTGGTGCATTTGATGTTGTTGGATTGCATTGTTTTGTAAGATGTTGCTGTATCCAGCCCTTGTAAATTTCATGTCATTTTGTTTACCTGCTGTAAAATTGCAACGCTTGAATTGGTTGGCCCGTAAACCAAGAAGCCAATTAAATTGATCATTTGGGGATGAATTAATTACTCTTTCATTCAGTTAATTGTAATTTAAAGCATGCACTGATGCGAAACAATAGTACTCATGTGCCATTTTTAAATGAATAACAGGTAAATGAAATTGTGTGCAGTATTCTAATGGTATCTGTGTTATAGTCCTCCCCAAAAGCCAACATGAATTCTGCTGCCCCTGTCTCCCATTAGAGCACTGCATACTGATAAGTCATCAAAGTGTCTTTCCATGAAAAAAGACCTGATCCTCAGTGATAGATTACTGGTTTTACTCTATTCATGACTGAATTGTTGTGTATGTTTGTGTTCCCAGATGGAGGAGCTGCTGGGAGCCATGGAGAAAGTAAAGCAGGAGCTGGAGTCTATGAGGGCCAAGCTGGCCTCCACCCAGCAGTCTCTTTGTGAGAAAGAGACACACCTTTCAACCCTGCGAGCTGAGCGCAGGAAACACCTGGAGGAGGTGCTGGAGATGAAGTAAGAAACGTGTATACACACACACACACACACACACACACAGTAGGGTGGAGAAGACTCTGGAGTATCGATTGCTGCCTTCATCTTGTAAAATGTCATCCCATTCTGGCCTTCCCCAGCTGGCGGCAGGATTATTATTATATGAATAATAAATGATAATTGAGCTATTTACTTGTGTGGTTAAATGCCATGTTGTTTCCTCCCCACCTAACAGGCAGGAGGCGCTGCTGGCTGCTATTAGCGAGAAAGATGCCAACATTGCCCTGCTGGAGTTGTCCTCCTCCAAGAAGAAGAAGACCCAAGATGAGGTGGCTCTGCTGAAACGGGAGAAGGACAGACTGGTGCAACAGCTCAAACAGCAGGTGGGGAGGGGGCTGCTGGTATCCATGGAGGGGAATACATGATTGCGGTGTTCCAGTAGTTCAGGGAGCCTCACTGTGATTTCACACACTTATTTCAATTTATTTTTCCTAAACGTGTCTCATACAAAATATGCTCACCAGTAGGAAATAGTGCAGGGACTCTGTGTTCCTCAGGCATACTGCAAGGATAGATCAAAATGCCAATGAATTATATCTTTATGGATTATCTGTCGCTCTAACTTTTTCCAAACAGTATTTGAAGTCCCTGGATGGAGTCTCTCTCTCTCTCTCTCTCTCTCTCTCCGAGCCAAATCAAAAAGTAAACTAAAACAATGGCTTAATATCAAACTGGTTCTCTCTATGCTGGCTACCCACCAAGGTTTTAGGCATATATGTAATAGATAATCACTTCACTAAGTTCCTAATTCTGAGCACAAAACAGATCTGAAATCAGGTAAGGGGCATAATTCTCTGAAATGTGTATATTAAATGTTTTGACAAGCATTATATTTGATTCATGGCAATTGATCTCTTTGTTTAGCAGAGGAGGCTGATGGTTACACAAACATTATAGTTTTTATCAAGCCAGGGGCATCTGTTGTAGCTTTGTGTTTCCTTATGCTCGGAACAGTTTAGTTCTGCCGACTTCTGTTTTTATTCAAGTTAAGTTTTTTTTTTTTTAAGTCTCCAGTCCTTTCATACCCCTCCCCTTGTTCCCTTACCGCCCACTCCCTCCCACTTTTCCATCTTCCAGTTCTGTTGTGATGATGGTACTTGTCCGGTACGTTGACTTGTCACAGTAGGAAAATCACAGGTGTACATATTAAAATAATTGATGGCTGAATTCCATCAGGCTGCTTCACTGGATAAATGGGACACTTTAAAAGGAACACCTGTGCTTGTCTTACTGTGAGTCAAAATATCTGCTGGGAAAAAGGGTCTTTTGTCTGACTGTAGTTGGTATTGCTGGACTCGATTCTAGGATGTAGCCACAACGCCCACAAACCTCAGTAATAATACTATTGAATAAAATCCACTAATGAACCGGACTGCTAATTATATGAATAACTTGCACCAAGTCAGCTTGAGATATATATATATATATATATATAGCGCCTCACTCTCCTGCTTTTCATCGTGTCCCTGTGTACAGTGTTTTATTATTCTTACCATTTTTGATTTAGACTCAGAACAGAATGAAACTGATGGCAGACAATTATGAGGACGACCATCTGAAGACTGCTTCGGACCAGACAAATCACAAACCCTCTCCCGATCAGGTATCTTACCTAACCACCAATTAGTCATGTTTCCACTTAATCCTGAACAGCTTCTCTAAAATGTCTGTAACTGATTTAACAATGTAATGTTTGTTAAGAAGGTTGTACTGTATTGAAATGCAGGTTTTCTAATGTCTTTTTAACTTGTCTGTCTATATACGCACTAACCAAATGTTCCTTTTGTAATGCTGCGATCGGCTTAACTTGTGGCTAACAGGATGATGAGGAGGGTATTTGGGCGTAGCTGACCTTTTGCCCCCCCTCTCTTGCTCTCTCAGCCACTTTGTTCAAAAGGGTGAGCTCTAATGGAAAGCCAGACCTGTCGCACCTTTCTTCGTTGCTCTGTGGCATGTTTACTTCACTTTCATTCATTGTGTTTTTTTCACTTTTTGTTTTGCCACATACCATTCTTCTCCTTAATATTGATGGTCATTGTCACCATTGTTTGGTCTTTCTGTGATCTTACCGCTCATCCTTGCCTGTCTTAACACTGCTCATGTATTGTTTTTTAGTGGCTTATGGGAAAAGGATTGCAGATGTGTGTGTCTGTGAGTGTGTGCACACGCTAACCCCCAATTTGCACAGGATGCGTAACGGCTGCGGATTGATTCTGCTGCGTGACGGCTTCGTGCTCCGCCATCCGTCAATACCCACCAGGTCCGGATTTGTTGTGGAACGGCTGCGGCCGTAACTGACAGCTGAAGTCTCGAGGACACACGAGATCTCGCAAATTCACGTAGAATAGAACCACAAAAACAACAAGTTTGTTTTCATCAGAGGAATAGAGAGGAAAAAACTCTGTGTTTGTGTCTGTGTCTGTGTTTTCAAGGTGTAGTGCAGGGAAATATGATCCGCCGTGAGCACAGTCTATTTTATTTTAAAAATGAGCCGGATGTTTTATTTTGCTGCGCAGCCGTTACGCAGTCTGTGGAAATACACACATTGACTTTAATGGAAACCAAATTACTCCAACGCTTTTCCGGAGCGGATCCGCAGATGGGGTTTGGCATTTTAGAAATTCTGGTTCCAATTCCCATTCTTCTTTTGATTGCAGATTCTTTGAGGTGTTAAGTTGAAAAGGATGACATGCCTATTTTCACAAATAAGAGGGAGATTTTCATTCAATGGTGGTTTGCAGTTTTACAGGGCTTTTTCAATGTAAAATAAAGCCACACTAGAGCGCTGCTTACTGTGCTCCAAGGCTGCAACACAACAAGTGCCTGGCCGCTTCGGAAACCAAAACTTGCGCATATTAAACTAGAAAGCAATGATCGGATTAGAAACCAAATCCTCTAAACGATTACAATAAAGAAATTATTCTATTGTTCTTGTTATTTTTTTTTTTTTAAACGATTCCAAGTAGGAATCGGTTCTCAATGCACTATCCCAGAATAGATAAGCGGTAGGCACACCATACTCCAGCACTGACACAGCACTGTGGAGATAGGTCTGGGTATGCAAGACTGCCCTTGATGTAGTTATTGGTTGAGGAAGTCCCTTTAGACACTTTGTTGAGCTGCACTTACACAAGTAGCAATCAATAGGTACTCTCATAATGCACCTGAGAAGGTTGTGTTTAATGTAAGATGGTGATGACTTCATAAGCATGCATGCAGAAGATGTTTTGCTCTTCTTCTTTTATTTGTATTTATTTTTTATTTTTTTTATACAAGTGGGGTCTTGTGCTTGGGTCTTTCATTATGTTCAATCATTGAAATGGGACCATGGCTCTTCCTTTTGTTAAATGTCTGAAGAATATTATTTTATTATACATAATTTTCCTCCCCTTGTTTCGCCTCTTATTTTCCACACTTCGTCACACTCTCTTCCCTTTTGTCCCACTCTGCAGATGATAACCCCTCTTCTAGCCCTGTCCCAGAATCGCAGTAAGCTCAAGCTCTACATTGCCCACCTGACAGACCTCTGCCATGACCGGGACCCCAGCATCCTCAGCCAGCTCACGGCGCCCTCTCACTACCACCACAGTGACCCTGAAGACTGGGAGGAGGAGCTCCAGAAGATGAGTGGGGAACAGGTAGAATATAAGTTACAAGTATATTGGTATAAATAATAACTTTATAGCTTTTGGTTTGCTTCTGAATTTATTTACACTCACCGGCCACTTTATTAGGTACACCTGTCCAACTGCTCGTTAACACTTAATTTCTAAGCAGCCAATCACATGGCGGCAACTCAGTGCATTTAGGCATGTAGACATGGTCAAGAGAATCTCCTGCAGTTCAAACCGAGCATCAGTATGGGGAAGAAAGGTGATTTGAGTGACTTTGAACGTGGCATGATTGTTGGTGCCAGAAGGGCTGGTCTGAGTATTTCAGAAACTGCTAATCTACTGGGATTTTCACGCACAACCATCTCTAGGGTTTACAGAGAATGGTCCGAAAGAAAAACATCCAGTGAGCGGCAGTTCTGTGGGCGGAAATGCCTTGTTGATGCCAGAGGTCAGAGGAGAATGGCCAGACTGGTTCGAGCTGATAGAAGGGCAACAGTGACTCAAATAACCACCCGTTACAACCAAGGTGGGCAGAAGAGCATCTCTGAACGCACAGTACGTCGAACTTTGAGGCAGATGGGCTACAGCAGCAGAAGACCACATCGGGTGCCACTCCTTTCAGCTAAGAACAGGAAACTGAGACTACAATTTGCACAAGCTCATCGAAATTGGACAATAGAAGATTGAAAACGTTGCCTGGTCTGATGAGTCTCGATTTCTGCTGCGACAGTCGGATGGTAGGGTCAGAATTTGGCGCCTACAACATGAAAGCATGGATCCATCCTGCCTTGTATCAACGGTTCAGGCTGGTGGTGGTGTCATGGTGTGGGGAATATTTTCTTGGCACTCTTTGGGCCCCTTGGTACCAATTGAGCATCGTTGCAACGCCACAGCCTACCTGAGTATTGTTGCTGACCATGTCCATCCCTTTATGACCATAATGTACCCAACTTCTGATGGCTACTTTCAGCAGGATAATGCGCCATGTCATAAAGCTGGAATCATCACAGACTGGTTTCTTGAACATGACAATGAGTTCGCTGTACTCAAATGGCCTCCACAGTCACCAGATCTCAATCCAATAGAGCATCTTTGGGATGTGGTGGAACGGGAGATTCGCATCATGGATGTGCAGCCGACAAATCTGCGGCAACTGTGTGATGCCATCATGTCAATATGGACCAAACTCCCTGAGGAATGCTTCCAGCACCTTGTTGAATCTATGCCACGAAGAATTGAGGCAGTTCTGAAGGCAAAAGGGGGTCCAACCCGTTACTAGCATGGGGTACCTAATAAAGTGGCCGGTGAGTGTATAATTCAAATGAATATGCCTGCATCAACACAAGCAAAAAATACAATTCCAGTGCATTAATGGGAACCAAGGAAATAAAAGTACCGTAGGGAAAACTTATCAATTAAAAGGTATACAAGAACGTGTTTTTTTTGTTTTGTTTTATTTTATTTAAAAGTGGACGCATTTACCGAACATTTAAGATAACAAAGTTGATTTCAATTAGTTTTACTCTTTTTATATATTACTGATGTAATAATCCTTCAATTAGTGCATCTTGTCTGTTATACAGTAGATGCTGATTTTTGCTTCTATGAATGCTGAGTGTGTACTAGGCTAATGACAATAAAGTCTCTTGGATTTAGTTGTTGTATCTGTGTATGGGAGTCACAGCAGGCTCCAACCCTGTTTTATCTTGCATGATGATGCAGTCCTTAAGTCATTAATTATATCAGAGATAGTGCCTTTATGGGAACTTCAATAAATGGAGAATTCCTTCACCATTGCTGGATTATAAGCCACATTCAAGAAGGTTTTTTGCTTTTTAAATTTTACTTCAAACATTCCTAAATATGTATTTCAATTTTTATTTTAGAAAATGCTGAGTTTTGTTGATTAAAAAAAAAAAAAAATAATGTTTTTTTTTTTTTCTCCAGTTGGAGCAGGAGCTGCAGGTGTGTGAGAAGGAGAGCGGAGAGCTGCAGGAGTACGCCAACTCTGTTCTCCAGCAGATCGCAGACTACTGCCCCGATATCCTGGAGCAGGTTGTCAATGCCCTGGAGGAGTCATGCTGACAACTCTGACATCAGACACAAGCCGGCTGACCCCTGGTCTTCACATAATCTGTAGCTAAGCCCAGGTGCCTCTACCTCCACTTAACAAGGCTCCTGGAAGGATGAGCGAAAGCTAGGGCATTATCTCAACCTCATTGAGCTTTTCTTCCTCGCTCCCCTCGTCCACTCTGGTACAAACTTTGATGACTCCTAAGTGCTTTCCTGTCTCATGTGTCTCTCTAATGTCAGGCCTGTAATATGGAATTAGGGATGTTCACAAAGTGTCAAAATGTTATCCAATAGGGCACAAATATCACATGACACTGCAAACTGAAGTCCTCTCATTTATCGACAGCTGTGGTAATTGTTTAGTTGCAGTGGGAGAAGCACGCATTTGTGAACTCACCAAAATTAGATTTTTACTTGTAGTATACTTAAGTATTGCACAACTGTAAGTCTGATACAGGTGAGTTGGGAGAAAGGATATCAGATGAAAGAAACAGTCTTGGAGTATACTGCCAACCTTCCTCTCCCTAGACGTCTTAATTTAACAGCTAGATAAAGCACAGGTACCTCATCCACTTCAATCTCAGTCTTTTACCCCTTAGATTCCTCTTACATATTTCAAAGTTAAAAGGGGTAAATGTATTCCTTGCACGGGGCAGAAAAGCACTTTCTGTCTTAGAGAACTGGGGAGCTGCTACATCCAGAGGGGAGCAGAGAGGAGCTCAGTTCAGTAGGTAAATCATGGAGCCATGAAGATGCTTATTTTGTAATGTAGTCAGTGTTCCCTAACTAGTAAGTTGGAGTCACTTATTAGAAATACAACTACTGGTGGCCAAACATCTAAACACATATGAAATGCCACTTTTTAACCAAATATAAATGCATGTTCTCCAACTGTTCCCTCTCCTAGCTTGGAGCTGCGGATCTGCCATTGTAGCCAGGTTAAGTTGGAGGTGCATTTAACTGTGTGGTCTGTGGCTGAGTCACTGGCATGAGAGGGGGATCAAGGCCTGACGTTTGACGCGGATCAAAGGCCAGCATTTAGTTATACTATGTCCTCAAATAAAAATGAGGAGAGAGAGAGGAAAAAGCTTTTATTCTCTGTGACGTATTGATTTTTAGATGGTTTTGCACACAATGTCCACTTGTTTATGAGGTATGCAATGTTTCTTTTCAGAACGTTCTAGTGGCCTTGGAGCATGCACAGAGATCAGTACTGGACCTAATGCAGGGATATTTATTCCTCTGTAATATTGGTGCTAAGGCATGGTGTAAGAAATTATGTGATTCCATTGATCATACAGTCTCATCCAAAGTTTCTATAGATGTTACTTAAAGCCCACCTGATCTTTAGTTTGTCGACTGAATTTCTGAAGAATACAAGTGACACCCCTTTTTCTTGTATTTTTCAGATCACTTACAAATGCAATGCCTCCTTTTATTGTATTTTTTTTTAATCTTCAGGGTTGAGGTTTTTAATTGCATAAGTGCATCTACATTTACAGGAAATTAGTCACTTTTCAGCAGATTTTGTCTTTTTAGATCGGTTTGTAAATAACGTGATATTTAACACGTACAGTGACTGAATAAAGGTAACTAAGTGGAAGGTGTTGTGCATTCTTTTAAAAAATGTTAAAAGCAGTGCAGTTGTCTTTTGTGTCTAATTTTGTCTTCATGACAGTGTGTGGGTGTGTGTGACAGTACTGCCATAACTTGCGGAAAGTCATGTTCTCTAGAGCTATATATAAATATAATACATATATATATATAAAAAATGTTTACTGTATGGATATGCATTGAATGTTTGCACAGAATCTTAAAGAGCGAGCTGCTCTGAACAAAATGACCATTGAGTTAGTGTCTTCAGCAGAAACTGAGGAAAGAAGTGTCAAAAAAATCTTGTGTCAAAAATAATGTATAAACTACAAATGTTTTCAAACCGTGACTGTGTGATGGGAGAGTACTTTTATTGCATTTATTTCTAAGAGTCATTTTTATATACTTTCACCAAATGGTGATGTAAATGTATTACCCTGAGATTCCAGTGTTGTCTTTTTTTCTTCCCTGATATGTCAATGTTTTTTGTTTGTTGATGTCAAAGGCAGACTGGGCCTGATGGAAAAAGTCAGTCTCCAACCATCATGGCCCTCCTGCTGTTATAACAGGATCATTGTGTTACAAAACAAAACTGCATCAGTATGGTTGATTTACAGATACATTTGGTTGGGCTAACGGTGTGTTTTGAAATCAATACACAACCACTGGTTTAGGAGGATGTTAGTTGGGATGCTTGTTTTTTTGTCCTTGTCTGTCAAACCTCTCGGAGTGGACATACATTTCCCTTCGTCCCTTTTTAACCCCTACTTTTTCACCACTGGGTTCAGAGAAAGCATTTTTTTTTGTTTAATTTCCCTTAATTTAGCCTGTGTGTCCCTGCCCTTGCCTTAATGTCTTGTCATCTTTTTCTTGACTCTTTGAGGAACACAGAGCTGATTAAGGGGCTTCTGTCAAGTTAATGGTATTTTTTCTTTTCTTTTGCATTTGTATAAGAAATGTACTGCCTTCTGTCTGTTTGTGTTAAAAATCAAACTGTAAAAAGAAAGCAAAACAGACATGTTTGTGAGTTATTTGGATTTTGTATGTATGTAAATAAATAAATTATAAGCCTTGGTTTCTTGCAGCACAAAATTCAAACAAGTCACAGTAGACACTACTGTTTACTTATACCATAAGCTCCCCCCAAATGTGTGAATATTCAACAAGTTGGAAGACAAGCACTCCAACTGATTTCAACTTTGCAGCGGTTATAAAGTTGATTTAAAAGGTCAAAGAAAACATGTTACATCTGGTAGTTTAATACCATAGCACCTTTATTGAAAACCAAATTGTAGATTATGGCTTGGTGGAGTTAGTATAGTCAGAGCTCAGGGTCCTCGCAAAAATACTGAGAACACACATTGCTGAGACTAAGATCTTACTCAAGGTTGGAATCTTGAACAGGCCTTTAAACCTACGTGCTGCGACACAGCTATGTATTATTTAGTGTTTCCTAGAGCCAGAAGGATCCAATCGGAATTGCACTTAGTTCTCCAAGTGTAAATACATTTCTCCACAGCAGACCTTTTTTCATTTTACATAAATACTCTAACATTATCCAATGTTTGTCAGTTTGTTAAAAGGTTTATGAGGTGTGAATTCCCTTCAGCTGCACACACTGAATTGGTATCATCTGCTGTGAAATTAAGATATCTAAATCACTAGATTTAATTTAGTGGTAGACTGATACAAAAGATCAAAAAGGCTTTCTGATTATTTTGTGCAGCATATACCTAAAAATTGGTATTAAGACTTGTTTTACAGATGAAAGCTGCTAGATGCAAAAAAACTGCACAACCCTTAAGAGATCTATGTTCATAATTATACATTTAAATAGTTGGTAAAACTGTTACAAATTCAACAGGTAAAACACAAAGCTGAAACATATTTGCCATCTTTATTCATAAATATCACTACTGTATGAATATAAAACAATCTTAAATTACTGTTTCTTTATTTTTTAAACAAATACTCTGACACTATCGATGGAAGCTCCTCAGGAGAAAAAACACTGTTGAAACAGTTTTAAGGTATTGCATATAGCCTTGGCAGCTGTTAATTACTACACCTTACTGTAGTTGTGTTGATGAACCTTTGACAGAGTAGCATACTGGAACATCTGATACATACTTATTTCCTCAGGAATATGAAACATAGCCAACTATACACATGTAAACAAAAACAGACAGACAGGAGTGATCCACCCACTTCAATTTGAAGTACAATTTTGTCAACAGTCACTCAATACAAAACATATTGGTTATACAAGTTAAAAATACATCAGCCAAAAAGACTATCAAAAGTTGCAGTTTCTGTTAAGAGTTAAAATGCCTAGAAGCTATTATTCTGCAATGAGATTTTTTGTAAATATCTAAATCTGCATTGGTACGTGAGTCACAAAAATATCTATGTAATCTAGTATTCAGCGATTGTAGGCACTCCTGTGTTTGATGGGTGAGGTAGCTAGATAGCAAGAACTGTACACAGGCTGAGATTAAACAATGCACATCAAAAGAGAGCATAAAACTGAAACTTATAGTGTATTGCAGCAGAGATGAACAATATTCCAGTGATCAATGCTGAGTCCATCTCCTTGTTTTTAGTCACAGTATAGAATGTAAGATTAAGAGTGGATACAGGCAGTCCCTTTCAGTACACAACTGAGCACTATACACAGTGAAGCGCTGTATACTAAATAAGAGATTTCACCTCACTCTCTCACTCTCAGTCATCTGCCACAGTCCCAGGTTTAACACTTTAAGGCACGGGAGCTGCGTTATCCTCTCCAGACCTCTCTTGGTGATCTTAGTACAACCGTACAGATCAATCCCTGTCAGCTGGGTGAGGTGATCAGCTATCAACTCCAACCCTTTGTCTGTGATCCTCACACACTGTCCAATGTTGAGAGTCTTGAGTTCGTGCATCTGGCGTACCATCCTGTTAATGCCATCATCACTGATATGGCAGGAACAAAGAGAGAGGGACTTGAGTTGGTACAACCCCTGGGCGATGTAAGCCAGGCTCTGGTCTCCGATCTTGTCACAGAAGGAGACATCAAGTCCAGACAGCCGGAGGGAGCCCATGGCCAGATGCATTATCCCTGTATCACTGATGTTATCACACGACCGCAGGTTCAGGCTGCACAGGTGGGTCATATGCGACAGGTGGATCATCCCTGCATCCGATATCCCTCCACAGAAGCTGAGGTTGAGCACTTTGAGCTTGTTTAGGCCCTTTGAGACATGTTTGAGAGAAAGGTCAGTCAGCTTCTGGCAGTCCTGCAAGGTTAACTTCTCCAGAGACAGGCAGCCTTCTGCTGCGCTGCGGGTCATGCCAGACAGGTGTCCAATACCCACATCGGACACATGCCTGCAGCTGCGCAGATTAAGGCTTTTAAGTCTGTGCAGTCCCCAGGCAATGAGCAACAGGCCGGTGTTTGTGATGTTGCTGCATCCCCCAAGTTCAAGCACCTCCAGGTTTTTAAGGTACTGGGCAATCCTGCCCAGGCTGGAGTCAGTGATCTGTTTACAAAGACTAAGGTTCAGCACCCGCAGTGATGGGATGTCCTGCACAAAGGCATGTCCGAGTCCGTTGTCTGTGAGGTTGAAACATCCACACAAGTTCAGGCTTTCGATGTGCGGCATCCCTTGAATGACGTAACTCAGACTTCGTCTTAAACTGAGAATCTGAATTTTTTTGATTCCCCTGGTCTGCAGACTGGGGAACAGAGACGGATTTGCTCGCCGCAGATGTAGTTTGGCTTCCACCCCCCTCCACACCGACTTGTGGTAGGACGCGTCTCTCCAGGCCGCGCACACTTGGGCTACTCTTCCTTTGTCTTTAACGTCCAGATAACTGAAAATAATGGCAAGGATCTCCGGGAAAAGGCACGATATATGTGTCTCCATTTCAAACATCGCTGCAGGTTGACTGCTTTTAGCAGCAGCGGTTGATTGTGGGCGACAATACTGTCGTGGTTAGCTCGCCGAAACTACCGCCGAAGTTGCTGGCTGGCTCGGTAACGTTAGCTAGCTAATGTCCGCTAGCATACGTACAGGCTAACTAGCCAGTTAGCTTTGTGTGTAACGTAACAAAAACCCACCCATCTTGTAGGAGCAAAGCTTAATATTTCAATCAATAAAATTATGGTACAAAAGGAGCACTAACGCGTCAGGTCTTATATTGACAACGTGGACGCAGATGTAGGAAACTCCGAAAGCAGTCGTAATATTTACCTAGCAGGCTAGGCTAACGCTGTTGCGCTAACGTTAGCAAACGTCGGCGTAGCGTTAGCTAGCTAGCTGTCTAAACTTGTGAAAAGCCGAACAACATCCCCGTTCAAGCTGTCCAAAACAACCTATCAATTATTCCAGTTTATCGCAAAGCGTATCCAAGAACTTGCAGAAACTTTCCTTAACAAAGGTGTTTGTTCGTACAAATGTAACTGCCAAGCTCCTTTACTAACCATGGCATTCCAGCAGCGGCGGAGGAGCATCCCGTCCCGGTTCGCTACAGTTGAATAAACCGACTCTATTGGCTTATAGTGAGCTAAGCCAGTGGCCAGCGGCTCATAGTGGAAGAAATAAGTATCGTTACGTTTGTTTGTAGGTACTGAAACCAGACGCAATTACACTGTAGGTTAGTTAGGTTTTGTTAAAAAATAATTATAGGTAGGCTAGTTAGAAGTACCTAGCCTACAAGGATAGGTTAAACAGTTTTCGGCTAACTGTATGACACTTTTTTATTCACACACAGGCTACAGAAAATAAATCCACTTAGGCATAAAGCTTTAAAAATATTTGAGAAACAACACCAGGACAAACTAAATATCAGGTCAAATTTGAATATTGGAATATAGCCTACTGTGTATAGTATAGGAGGTAGGGTACTTTAAGTTAGCTACTATACAGGAGCAAAGTAGCCTACTATAGTAGGGTTAGCCAGTAGCTGCTCATGTGATTTCCTAATCCTAAAACATCATCAGTGAATAATCGTTAATTTATTGTTACAACATGCATTAATTAACATGTAATTAGCCTTTAACCACTCAGTTGACCAAATGCCTCTCAGACCATTACATTATCAAAATGTATTCTTATCCCTAGTGTTATATAACCAACCAACCCATTTGTCAACCTGATAATCTTAATTTATTGATGTTTTACCCCCAATTTCTTACTTTTCTTAACAATTATTTTGGCAGCAAATTATTTAAATGGATCAAAAACAACAGAAAAAATAGGTGTTGTATGTATTCTACTGGTAATACATGACAAGTAGAATAACATAAAAGTTGACATACACATAAAGAACATTTTAGAAATGTGTTTCAGCAATTCGTGATGAAAATCCTAATGGACTTTCTTTCTACATCTTATATTGTGAAATTATTTAAGGTTAAATATCCCTTAAAATAAAGTGTTTAGAATATCTAGGCATACACCAAATTTGACTTGATTAAAAAATGTGATTATCACACATTTTAATTGATACATCATTGATTGACAGTGATGTGTATTCCCTTGATATAACATATAAGATATATTCTCCTTGAAATCACGAACCATGTAACCCTATTTATTGTTGTTATTGTTGTAGCTGTTCAAGGACCAGAGAGGTTGCCTCACCATCCAGATGCAGCTGAATACAGTCTCTATGTGTCCTCATTTTAAGTATTGTACAACCTTTTAAAATTAGACACATCCCCGCATCAACCTGTGTCACCTGTCTCCCTCTTCTGGCAACTCGGTGTAAATGTCTTTGACCTGGCAGGCAGCCCGGAGTTACTGCAGCGAGGCATTCACTGACCTGGCTGCTAGGAGGACACACAGCAGGTGCTTTACAATGATTGTTGGTGGTTCAGTGTGTAAAGGTCAAGAGAGGCAGGATGTCTAACTGGTTTACAAACAAACAGGAGCGGAGATGAACAAAAGGTGACCACAATTGTGCACAATAAATGCTATCTATTACAATGGAGCCTATTTGCCATGTCACAGTAGGAAAAGCATGTGTGAATAATAAAATTAATTATGTTTAAATACACATTTAGCTACTTCAGTTTCAAGGGTCCTGGTATTGTGCATGCTGCCTCACTGTCACAACTTACTGGGACACTTTAAAATGACAAAACCTCTGTTAATGTAATCAGTAACACCTTTGCTTTTTTTGTCAATAACAAGTCTGCTCAGAAAAAAAGCCTAGCTCCTACCATATTTCTTTTGTGTTTCATTGTTGTATAGAACATTATATATGTGTATGTATTTACAGTGGTGTGAAAAAGTGTTTGCCCCCTTCCTCATTTCCTGTTCCTTTGCATGTTTGTCACACTTAAGTGTTTCGGAACATCAAACCAATTTAAACAATAGTCAAGGACAACACAAGAACACAAATGCAATTTGTAAATGAAGGTGTTTATTATTAAAGGTGAAAAATCCAAACCATCATGGCCCTGTGTGAAAAAGTGATTGCCCCAAACCTAATAACTGGTTGGGCCACCCTTAGCAGCAACAACTGCAACCAAGCGCTTGCGATAATGTGCAATGAGGTTTACAGCGTCCTGAGGAATTTTGGCCCACTCATCTTTGCAGAATTGTCCTAATTCAGTTACATTAGAGGGTTTTGAGCATGAACGGCCTTTTAAGGTCATACCACAACATCTCAATAGGATTCAGGTCAGACTTTGGTGGCCACTCCAAAGTCTTCATTTTGTTTTTCTTCAGCCATTCGGTGGTGGACTTGCTGGTGTTTTAGGATCATTGTCCCTGCAGAACCCAAGTTTGTTTCAGCTTGAGTACACGAACAGATGGTCGGGCATTCTCCTTCAGGATCTCTGGTAGACAGCAGAATTCATAGTTCCTTTTATCACGGAGTCTTCCAGGTCCTGAAGCAGCAAACAACCCCAGACCATCACACTACCACCACCATATTTTACTGTTAGTATAATGTTCTTTTATAAATGGTGTTCCTTCTATTTAGATATTTGGACACACACTTTCCAAAGAGTTCCACTTTTGTCTCATTGGTCCACAGAATGTTGTCCCAAAAGTCTTGGGATCATCAAGATGTGTTGTGGAGAAATTGAGACGAGCTTTGATGTTCTTTTGCTCAGCAGTGTTTTTCTCCTTTGAACTCTGCCATGCACATTTGCCCAGTCTTTCCTGATGGTGGAGGCATGAACGCTGACCTTAACTGAGGCAAGTGAGGCCTGCAGTTCTTGGACGTTGTTGTGGGGTCTTTGTGACCTCTTGATGAGTCGCCGCTGCCTTTGGGGTAATTTTTAACGGCGGCCACTCCGGGAAGGTTCACCACTGTTCCATGTGCCATTTGTGGATATGGCTCTCACTGTGGTTCGCTTGATTCAAAGCTTTGGAAATGGCTTTATAACCCTTTCCAGACTGATAGATCTCAATTACTTTCTTCTCAATTGTTCCTGAATTTCTTTGGGTCTCGGCATGATGTGTAGCTTTTAAGGATCTTCTGGTGGACCTTACTGTGTCAAGCAGCTCCTATTTAAGTGATGCCTTGATTGTGAACAGGTGTGGCAATAATCAGGCCTGGGTGTGGCTAGAGAAATTGAACTCAGGTGTGGACAACCACCGTTATAGTATGTTTTTAACAAGGGGGCAATCACTTTTTCACACAGGGCCATGATGGTTTGGATTTTTTCACCTTTAATAATAAACACCTTCATTTACAAATTGCATTTGTGTTTACTTGTGTTGTCCTTGACTATTGTTTAAATTGGTTTGATGTTCCGAAACACTTAAGTGTGACAAACATGCAAAGGAACAGGAAATGAGGAAGGGGGCAAACACTTTTTCACACCACTGTATATACCATATATAAATATATATGTCTTAATATGATAATATCCCTCTTTTGTTTTTATTCTGTTCGACCAATATGCATTTCTGACAGTGATAGACTGAATTAACCAAATGAAAGAAGCATGTTGACATCACCCTGCCACCTGCTATTACAGTATATGTTGATTGTATTGTTTGCACTTGTTGTCTTGTTGTGCTGTTTTATCTTCTGGCTTAATATGTGTTTGACTTGTGGTCCATAATGGGAATAAGCCTTTGGACTTGTTTTTATCCTCTGTAATTTTTAATGTTGGCCTGTGTAATGTAGCTCAGCGTAAATTATTTCAGGAAAACCTAACTATTGATTGATGCACTCCTAAATCAATTCAGCTGTTATTCAATTAAATGTATATTTTATCATGCGTGTATAACTTGCATATCTGTAACTAGTTTCTCCTGATTGAAATGTATTTCAGCGTAAATCCTTTTAAGAAGACCTAACTCTTAATCAATGCTCTACCTAACTAGAATCAGCTGTTGGAGGCGTTTACCTTCCTGCTAAACCAATCACAATCGTTACACAATGGCAAGGGCCTATCACAGAGTCACAACCCTGCTTTAAATATTTTTTTCTCTCTTTTCCATTCAGCTGTCGTTGCAGGCAAAGAGTGCAACCCTCCACCTCCCTTTCCACCTGACCGGTCCTGAGCCTCCCTCAGTCTGGCTTTGGGCTCCTTTTTCGCCACCACCGGTGTCTGGATTCCGTTGGGAGGTCTGATGGTTCTCTAACCTCTATATATATATATATATATATATATATATATATATATACAAAAAATGTGTATAGCGATGGAGCCTAATTGACTTTGTACAAAATTTTTTTATTTGCATATCTGAAAACATGTCTCTCCTGATTGAAATGACTTCTATAATAATAAACTGTGATGTGCTGTTTTTTTAGCTCGGGTGGGGTAGAGACAACATGAGATCTTTATTTGTCTAAATAAAGAAACTACATGTTCAATTACAATTTACATGACCATAATTAGTCTCATGACCAGTTTGTACTGTATATTGTCATGCCAGACAGGTGTCCAATAACCACATCGGACACATGCCTGCAGCTCCGCAGGTTAAGGCTCTTAAGTTTTGTGCAGTCCCCATGCAATGAACAACAAGCCGGTGTTTGTAATGTTGCTGCTCCCAGTTTAAGCACCTCTAGGTACTAGGCAATCTTTCCCAGTCTGGAGTCAGTGATCTGTAGCTAATGTCCGCTAGTATACGTACAGGCTAACTAGCCAGTTAGCTTTGTGTGTAACGTAAAAAAAACACCCATCTCGTAGGAGCAAAGCTAAATATTTAATAAAATAAAATTATGGAACAAAAAGAGCACTACCACCACAGGTCTTATGTTGACTACATGCAAGGCCAGACTGGCCATCTGGCATACTGGGCACTTTCCCAGTGGGCCAACGTGCTTTTTGAGCCAACCGCCGACACTTTTGTTTTTTATTTAATTTTTTTTGGGGGTAGGCCATGATCGGCGGCCCATTGTTTTTTTAAATTGACACAGGGCTGGCCCAAAACAGTTATATCACTAATATCACATCACAGGGTTTTTTTTTCTGACAGATGTGGGCCATGAAACACGTAGCTCAGCAGCCCATCGGTTGTTTTCTTTAAGTGCTCATATTATGCTTTTTGGCTTTTTCTCTTACCTTTATTGTGTTATACAGTATATCTTTTTTGTTCATGTAATAGGTTTTCAAAGTGAAAAAGCTTCAAAGGGACTTACCATCTCCAACAGAAAACACTGTTCACAAAGTGCTCCAAACAGCTCTATTGTAGTCCAGCCTTTACTTTACAAACACATCATTTTGCTTTGTAACACACGTTATGATGCTCACCTATG
Source organism: Percina caprodes (assembly GCA_013375575.1). Classification (NCBI taxonomy): domain Eukaryota; kingdom Metazoa; phylum Chordata; class Actinopteri; order Perciformes; family Percidae; genus Percina; species Percina caprodes. The sequence goes on from JABXJD010000001.1 coordinate 6,782,597, forward strand.
CGCTAGCATGGCACGCCCTCATACTCTGCTTCTTACTGGGTAGTAGTCCTTACCTAGATACTGTGCATGTGTGACTCTCAACAAAGATGGAATAGAAATATGATGCCTCACTCGGTAGCTAAAACAGAGAGCTCAACACGCAGGGTGAAAAGAGGAGCTGCAGCAATGTGCAGTACAACAACAATATGGTGTTTTTTGAAAATTAAGCCATGTAAACCTATTCTGATACAATCTAAATACAATTATGAACCTTAAGATGAGCATAATATGAGAACTTTAATTGACATTGGACTGGCCCAATCATAAAAACACCATATTGTTGTTGTACTGCACATTGCTGCAGTTCCTCTTTTCACCCCTTTTTCACAAGATACATAGCAATATAAAGGAAAGGGAAAAAGCCACAAAGTATAATATGAGCACTTAGTTTTATCAATGCTGTCACACATCTGGCCAACAGAGGGCAGCACTGATCTAACAAAACAGTCAATAAAAAGAAAAAGAGCTCTCTCACGGATCGCTCTTCGTTCAGTTACACCACTTCAAACAATATTTTGCATATTAGCAGAAACAGTATGTCAGACAAAGAATGAAAAAAAAAGTGTTTTCTGAAGTCTGTGCACTGCAAATTTAGACAACAGGATCCGAAAAATGTCATGAAGGAGGATCAAACAGACATGAAGACAGAGAGATGGAGCCAAGAGACGACTTGGTCGACAGGAAGGAAAAGGAAAACTAAAGACAGAGGCAGAGAAAGTGAGGGATGTTGATTCCTCTCGGCCTCCCCTGTGGCTGGACTTGTCTCTGCTAATGACCCTGTCTGCTGGCTCACACAGACAGATGGTAAATTAACTCCAATTAGCCCACTCTCACCAGATCTCCTCTGACAGCTCACCACAGACCCCCTCCCCCACACACGCACACACACATAAGAGCACAATAATCCGGAAAACGTGCAGCCGTTTACTTGTATTGTGTAATTTCAACATCAACAATTTGGTTTCTTTTTTAGAATATGGCTGTGGATTGCGTTTATATCTTTACAAATGAAATCTTTGGGTGCAGATATTTGTTTGAAAAATTCTTAAATCACATATTGTCATTGTGGTTAACACATGCGCTGTTTTAAACCACACACACATACTCTGGAGACAGTTGCTACTGTGTGACTGTGACCTCCTGTCATTGTATTCAGAGTTAGTGAGGTGTGACCGGTCATCGTTCATACGGTGCACATTCTCTGACTGACTGAACTCTCATGACATGTCAAACAGAGCGTAGTGTGTGTGTGTGTGTGTGTGTGTGTGTGTGTGTGTGTGGGGGTCAGGGGGAGTACGATTGTCACACGGAGGCTCATAAATGTATCACACTGAGGAGAAAATGTATCTTACATTACACAATCTTGTTGTGTATGTGTTTAACAGGTGTTCATGTTGCTAAAAGGGCTCCATCCGGGCGTGTGACTGGGAGGTCACCGGTGACCTCTGATCTTATCTACAAACCGGGTCGGCAGGTGCTGAGCAAAGGGCAAAGGTCATGTTGTCAGCCACTACGCAGCCGGACACAATAACAGGATCAACACTGCTGCTAAAATAAACATCTTCATAATGCAGAAACATGGCAGTTCTTATAAGCTTTTCTATCTCCAATGGCAGAAATGGATGTTTGTGAATAAGGGTGTGTGTGTGTGTGTTTGAGCACAGTGGAGTAATCTGTTTAAATCTCTTTAGCTTTCTGATCCATAGTTCAGAGCATGGAGGCGGTATGGACAGCAGCTGTTTGTGAAGGATGTGTGACCCTGGCAGCACCGAGGGTGCATAGGGAGTTATAACACCAACTGACCTCTGACCTCAGCTCAAAGGATGTCACACACACTCTTTACTAGGGCATGGACTAAAGTAGACTTCCTATTTATCGGAACAATCCTTCCAACTCTCTTCTGTGTATGTGTGTAAGTGTTTGTGTGTGTACTCCCTTTTGTCGGCATGACACAGAAGAAAAAAGACAAGTGTAACTGAATCATTATGTCAAGAGAGAGCGAGCCAGAGAGAGAGAAAGAGAGAGGGAGAGAAAGTGTTGGATAGAGACAAACAAGACAAATGAGTAGTGATGAGCGGGATGTGGGTTGAGGTGTGTGTGTGTGTTTGTCTGTGTGTGTGTGTATGTGTTTGCGCGCGCGTGTGTGTATATGTGCACGCAAGTGACAGAGCAAAAAAAAAGGAGAAAGGGAAAGGGAAGATAAAGGCACAAAGGATGGAGGAGGGGTGATTAAAGGAGATATGCAAGGGAGTGAAAATGAGACACTCTGAGCTAAAATGAAGGTTTTGAATTTAAAGGTCCCATGAAATGGTGCTCTTTGGATGCTTTTATATATACCTTAGAGTGAGTTTTGAGCATAAAAATGAGCTAAACAGAAAGAACTTCCTTTACTTTGTCTGTATTTATTTGTGGTTTCTATTTAATAAAAATAAATACAAATATGTCTCTCAGCAACACTCAGGTAGTGGCCTCAGACAGATTTCATGCAGTGCTGAATGCTGAAAGGTGATACCGGACTGGTTACCATATGTAGGCCACTGATGACCTATTTTATTTAAAAATTGGTTTGTCTTAGTCACTGTTGTGACAGGAAGTCTGCAAAAATAGCCTATTGGAAGCTGTAACATAATGTAATTATTATATGACCTAAATCACTTTGTTTGACACTGGAAAAGACTACGTCTGAAATATGTATTCCCACATTTAAGAATTATTTATCAGGACAATGCACGTTATCATCAAATTTGATGTATAATCACCAGTGTTAGCCAGTCGGCTAGTTTCCAACTGCAGTCCTAGTTACCTAGAATGCATGTCTTTATTAGCTCAGGACAGCTGTCTTTGAAAGTGTGTGATACATTACGTAAATGTAGTTTTACCCAGGAGGTTTATTTCAGACCTCTAAGCTCATTTGAATGCTTGTGTTTTTTGCCCTGTCTGACTTCTTTTAAGTGAGTTGTGTAGCTAAAGCTCAGCAGTTAACTTGGTGAGTACATCGTTATTGTTACTGACAGCAGTGACGGGCAAAACTAAGAAAATAAGACCCAAGTTATAATAAGTCAGAATTATCCTTTCAAATAGGCCTACGTGCGCTTGTGTGCATTTGTGCGTGTTAGTTCAATACCTACAACTGGGGTTAGTGTCTCCCAGTGTGCTGTGGATCCATGGCTACCAGTGGGACGGAGCACTTAATTAAGTGCTTTTTCATGTCCTGTATTGCAGCTCAGACATGTGCTGCTGTACTCCAAACATACAGAAAATGGGCCTGAAGAAATGCAGTGACACATGCAAATACTACCACACACACACACACACACACACACACACACACACACACACACACACACACACGTCATGTCTCATTTTCTCTCCCCCCTCAGTGTGTTGCTCAGTGTGTGAACTCTCAGTTACAACACAGAGGCTTGTTAATGCTGCATAAATTGCATTCTTGTAATCACCCCACCCTCCATAGCTCTGCTCTACTTGTGTGTATTTTACCTGTGCTGCACTGTTGTTGTTGTTGTTGTTGTTGTTGTTGTTGTTGTGTTTCTTGAAGACTGATGGCTGGGCTGTTATCTGACAGTTATTGATGCGTGCTGTAACTCTCACCGTCCTCACTCTACAGGCAGTGGGAAAGGGAGGCAGCGGACAGCTGCTCTAGAAGGATGGGTGGATGGAAGAAAAAAAACATTAGAAAGATAATGCCAGCAGATTGATGGCTTTCCCTGAAATGTTCACACTTCAGACTGTGTAGGTTTATTCATGGATTTATGTATAACAACAGAGTGCATGTTACAGAAATGTAGAGATTTCACAGCATTTCATCCACCTTGCAGCTCTATATTCTCTCTTATTCTTCCGACCTTCCGTCCTCTTTCTTTCCTATTTCCTTTGCTTTCACCCCCCCCCTCTCTCTTTCCATCTGTACATTATGTAGATGTCAATAATTTATCACAAGTTTCAAGAATTCAGTGCTAAACAACAGGTTACGATCTTTGCAATAAAAGCTATAAAATATGCGTTTGTGAATAAAATATGATTCTGTCTCTTTCAAAGCAGCTAAAACCTGTCAAGATTGCCATTTGTTTTTTGACAGTATTGCAGTGAAGTGACAGTTCAAAAGCGGGGGTTTGTCTTTATCTTGGCAGGTTTTCAATCTTTGCTCTATTTCTGCACACCACAGAGCATTATTTTGTATCCATTGTTTTGTAGACTGTCTTTCATCTCCAGGGCTTTGTTGTTTTTCTCACTCTCTCACCATCTATCGCTCTCTCCCCCTCTCCCCCTCTTACATCGTCACTTTTTTTTTGTCTTTTACAGTTTCATCTTGTGTTGTACAGTAACAGTAGCACTGGGCTCAAGGCACATAAACAGCTAACACATCCCACTCTAACTGCCCCTCCAACCTCCAGTCACCTGCCTCATACAAGCCACCCAGGTCTAAAAGCCCTTACACTTCTTCTCTCTTTTCCTATTATCCTTCCTCCCTTTGCTTTCCTCCCCTCCTTCTCCTATCACCCCTCTCTTCATCCTCCTCCCCCCTTTACCCCACAGGCTGGGAGATCGTTCCTTTGTTCCTGACATCTGTTTTGTTGGGTGATTAATTGAGATGAGCATGTGGGGTGAAGGCCTGTGGAGGAGGAGCTCAGACCCCCCAGGTAATGTGGATGTGTATGTGTCTGTGGACGTGTGTGAAGGTGTGTGTGTGTGAGTGTGTGTGTGTGTGTGTGTGTCTGTGTGTGTGTGTGTGTGTGTGTGTGTGTGTGTGTGTGTGTGTGTGTGTGCGTGCATGTGTTGGCAGTAAAGCTATAACAAACCTTGATCTGGTTAGTTAATGCAGACTGCCAGGATTTCCCTCAAGAACCATGAAATATGAAACATCTGCATATCTGTTATCTTGATAAAATGTTTTTTTTTTTTTTTTTAAACTTTCCCTCAATAGAAAATCTCCTCAATCTTTCCTCTGCATTTATTTCAGCAGTACAAAATATTACATTAAGTGACAGCTAACTGACAAGTGACAGCACTGGTTACACACACCAGCATGTCAGATATCCCAGAAGCCAGAGCTGTGCAGAAAATCATGATACAGTACGACCATAATGCACCTTTTGCAAATTTTCAGTAAATAAGATGCATGCTGGTGGGTGGATTGACCTTCGAAGTGAATTCTCAGCAAATGACTGATCTACAAACACACTGGAGATGGACATGTTTTCAAAATGATAATTAAGAAAATAAGTTAAAAATAATGCAATAAAAAAACGTAATCACAGTAATCATCATTTTTCCCTTTATTTGACAGTGACACTGGATAAACAGGAAAGGTGGGAGAGAGATGTAAGATGACACGCAGGACCACTGCAAAGGACCACTACATGGGGTGCACGCTTACTGGGTGAGCTAGAGTTCAAACTCTCATATTGTCAACATGGATGTTAGGTTTGGTTAGGGGAGTACTTAGGAGAATCAGTGGGAAACAGACTGAGGTTATAATCTCCCTCCCATAAATGACCACTTGTAACTTACAACTTGATTATTGTTGATTCCTTTGCTCATTATTTTCTCAATTAATCAATTGATCAGAAAACAGTGACAATTGCCCACAGCCAAAAATCAGTCATCAAAATAGTAGCTGATTAACTTTATATTGATTGACTAATTAAATAATCAACTAATCGTTGCAGCTCTAGTAACTACATGACTCATGGCCTCAGGATGCAGTCGAAAGCCTTGAGTTTTGAATATTTATTCCCTGCAATAATTTTGTCTGATGCCTCAACATGAAACTTCCATTTTTATCTCTTATATCTTTATGAGTAATACAACAGACATTCCTCTAATTGTTTCTGTGTTAAATGATGCAAAATGCATTGCACCATTATCCTGTTAGTTATGATGCATTACTTCCTGTTCACATTAACTAATGTGACTACAAAGTATCAAACATTAAATTAATTAAAGATAAATTCTGCAGTTTTGCAACAGGAGCATCTTGCTCACTCCTAAAGTTACAGTAAACACTTTCTCTACAGATGATGCTCAAAAGATTTAGATGAGAGTGCAAGATATATTACAGTAATGAAGTAATTCAATGAAAATATCTAGAGATTCTGAATGAATTTCATAAAGGCAAAATTTAACAATTTGGGTCCAGGATTTCAGAGAGAAAGGCTTGAGACTCAGTCTGTCTGGGATAGTGATTTATGATCCTTTAAGGTCAGAAAGCATCATAAGGGACAGACGCAGATTTAGAGGTTTAGAGGCCAGGTCAGAGGTCAGAGGTTACCCTGGTGGTCAGGCCAGGGCAGGGAAATGTGAGGAGAGAAGTTCAAAACTCTCTTGTGGAGCTCTGCTTATGTGATCCTGGTCATGGGGGCGTATTTTGTTTCCCGGAGGAGCGTAATCGATGTGGCACCACGGATGGTGGCACGGCAAGGGTGGGACCTATCTGACCCAGAAGGGCTGCAGGATGGAGGAGGAGATACATACAGAGATAATCACTATCACCATCTGGGTAGACAGAGCGGGGCCAAACAAAGGCACACACTCCAACACATATCTCTCACGCTCATATTATACACACACGCACACACGCGCACACATGCATGCACGCATACACGCACGCACACACACACACAGGCACACACACACACACACACAGAGCGACAGGGTTCCTGCTGCGTTCAGTGGCAGGTCTGAGTGTGTGTATCAGTGTGTCTGTCATACTTGCAAATGGACAGATGGACGGATAGATAGATAGATAGATAGATAGATAGATAGATAGATAGATAGATAGATAGATAGATAGATAGATAGATAGATAGATAGATAGATAGATAGATAGATAGATTTTTGCACGTATGTGTGTGTGTGTGTGTGTGTGTGTGTGTGTGTGTGTGTGTGTGTGTGTGTGTGTGTGTGTGTGTGTGTGTGTGTGTGCAGATTCAGGACTTCAGCAGTCCACACTCTGGCAATACATGTCTATGTGAGCATGCATACATTAATGGTGTGTTTAGGATAGTTTCGTGGCCAGACAGGCACCAGACAGCCTGAGTCCAGAGTTTAGCTTGGGGCCTGAGATTAGTTTTTTTTGGTGAGGAAGAGGGGGGCTGTAGAAACACAGCATATCCATCCCATATCATCCTCATTTGCTTGCACACATATGGGGGCTGACACCATCACACGTATACAGTGTGCACCACACAGATAAAGACACACAGACCAATCCAAGTCCGCCATAGCTATCCAAACCTCAATAAGACTGCAGTTTAGGGTGTTATTACCGAATGTCTGAGGCTGTGTCTTAAGGTCTTAAGGGAGGACAGACATGTGATTGTGCTGCCTTTTGGATCATTTGTAAGTGTTTATAACAGACTAATGCTGGTGGTGGTGTAGATTGTGGGTGGTGTAGATTTGGTTTCATGTCCCAACAATTCCTGTCCTACAATTGTAACTTATTTATTTCTCTCTCTTGAGGTCACAGTGAACCTATCAGTATCCAGTTAAATCCCTGATGGTATGAAAGACACAGAGAGGCTGATGATGTGGAGAGGAGAAATTATGTGAGGGATCGGTTAAAAGAAGCGTCCTCTTTGTTTCTCTATACAATATGTGCATAATGACTTCCGCCAACAATTATCTTTGATCCAACATAAGCCACCCCCTACCCCTCCACTCTTTCCACTTCCACCACCCATCCCCTCCTCTCCCCGTCACTTTACCCTCCGCTCTACCATCTTTTAATCTTTTCATGCCTCTCTGGCAATGATGCTAGTCTTCTGTCATCTCTTTTAACGTCTATTCTGAAACTGCCTGAGTGACTTCAGGAATGACAAATATATTTACTATTCGTCTCGTCAACAAAGGCTCATGTACACCCCCCTCCTCCCTCCCTCATATGTGAGTGGATACAGAGTGACTGGGTAATGAGGCTCACTCACTCGGGGTCAGTGACCTCACCAGGGCTGAGATGAGGTGGGGAGGGGAGGGGGTATAGAGAAACCATGAGGGGAAGGGGAAAGCAGGAATAATAGCAAGATAAAGGAGGGCTTTCTCAGTTTTTTTCCCCATCATTTCTCTCCTTTTATTTGTCATCTTCTCTGTGTTCCTTGTCAGTAGCTAGAGTGCCGCATGGATGCCGGGGAGAGAAGGGGGAAGTAGGAGAGAGAGAAAATGTTTAAGTGCTGATGGCAGCCCCTGGTTGCTGCTGGGAGCGGGGTGTCAGCTCTTATTCTGCCACAGCATGCATCTGACAGGCAAATGATAGAGAATGAGCCAGGCAGCAGAGGAGACGAGAAGAAGGGGCGGGGGTGGGTTCTTCTTGTGACTGTAATGGCGTCTATTTTGGAGACACAACAAGGGCCCCAGTAAGGAAAAGAAGGACTGTGGGATGGGTGAGGCTGGTATTTTCATTGACCACATCTCTTCTTCTTTTCCCCCTCCGTCACTGTTTGGTGATAGATTGAGTTATACCACTCCCTCTGTGACAGGCATTCCCTCATGTTTCCACGACGATGAGGTCAGAGGTGGACGCTCGTTATTGGCTCTTGTCTGTAATCATCGCACATCGTGCTGTGTGTTTGTTGGCCCTCCTCCTCTCTTGACCCCAGCAACCCAGCGCTGTGCAGCCGAGCGTGACCCCCAGGGGCCAAAGGGTCTTGACCCCAGAGGTCAGGGGTGTTTGCAGAGTGTTGTCAGACACACACACACACACACACACACACACACACACACACACACACACACGTGGGCTGATCAGACAGAAAGAAGACATTATTATAATTTGATGATTTAGATTTAGAATTGGGTGCAAGAAACTGACAACCATCCTTTCCATCACACCCACAACACACAAACACACACACACAATGACCCACTTCAACCCCCCAACACCACCACCACCTCACCATCCTCTTTGCTGTTTCCTTAGTATTCTTTATCTCTTCTCTCCAGTCTGCCCCCATTGTCAGTTTGAGGTTTGCTGATGTTTCACAACTGTTCCCACAGCTGTTGATCAGTGTGTGTGTGTGTGTGTGTGTGTGTGTGTGTGTGTGTGTGTGTGTGTGTGCATGTATGTGCATGAATAAGGGTTTGCAATGTGTGTCCTTCTGCGTGTTTACACATGTGTTTATGTTTGTAACCGTTTGTGTGTGTGTGTGTGTGTGTGTGTGTGTGTGTGTGTGTCTGTGTGTGTGTCTGTGTGCGTATTGTATACAGTCTGTCCTGCAGCAGTCTCTCTTCATTGATTCAGCGATGATAGACAGGGTTATAGATAGCTCTTTGAGACCCTCACGATCAATCTTATCATGAGCAACCTTCCTCCTCACAACTCAGAGAGAAGAGGGAGAGCAGTAAAGAAAAGAAAAGAAATGTAAAGAAGGTAGATAAAAAAAAATGAGGCGAGCAGAAATAGAGAAGAAATGAATGACCTCAATTTGAAAAGCATTTCTGTGTCCACATGTGTGCACATGCAATGTAACAGACACTATGTGGCTATGTGGCTGCATGCACCATAGGAAGTGACAGAGAGAAATGAGGGCCACTGTGTGGAGATGGAGACAGTGATAGAGCAGGCCAGGTTCCTCCAGGCTGCCACTGACAGAGACAGAAACCTTGAGCAGCAAAAAGACTATCCAAAACGGCTCTGTTGACTTTATACAACCTAATGAGCTGAACACCACAGAAACACCTCAAATAATTGCACCTAATGGCATATCATTTTACTGTGAAGCAGTTTGGTTTTGATGCTGTGTGTATGTGATGTGTGTGGGCGTTGGTTTCTGGCTTCAGCACTATCTGTGATAGAATTGGATCTCAGGGACAGTAGATATGATGTTAGCTCGCCAAGAGTGGACAGAAATGGATGGAAAGCTCAGCTAATGTGATGTGTCAGACATTTGAGGCCTGTCTAATCAATGGGAGCGTGTGACCGGTTTTGGTGCTATGTGTGTGTGTGTGGATGATACAGTTATGCTGGTCACATCACGGTATTCACCAGCGAGTCTGCAAACCAAAGCAGCAGACTGTTGATTTTCTGAACTGGAGGCTGAAAAAGAAGAGAGAACAAAAAAGAGAAGAGAAGAGCTGAATGAAGCAGATGCTTAAGGGCATGTTTTAACCCCCTTTCCACACACACACACACACACACACACACACACACACACACACACACACACACACACACACACACACACACATTCACAAACACTTTTTTCTCCCCTACACTCTCCCTTCCTCTCTCTCCCATGATGAATCAGCTGTCACTCAGGCAGCAGTCCAATCTACTGATAATGAGAACTGCATCAACACCCTCTTGCCTATCTTCCTGCCTCTTTCTCTTTCTCTCAATCTCTTTTTACACTCTCTCTCACACACACACACACACACACACACACACACACACACACACACACACGCCATCTAAATCATCCCTCCTCCTCTCTCCATATATTTCACACAAACACACACTCACACAGACACGTGTGCACGACACACTCACATAAACTCATTCATCTCTCCCTCACTCATCCGTCTTATGATTCTCCTCCCCTCTTTTTTCCTTCCTTCCTCTATTCCACTCTCTTCCCTCTCCTCCTCCCCCTCCTCCTCCTCCTCCTCCTCCTCCTCCTCCTCCTCCTCCTCCTCCTCCTCCTCCTCTGTGCACGCTGAGCTGAGCAGTCAGTGGTGGGACTAAGGCAAAGGAGGGAGGATAAAGCAAGAATAGAGACAGCACAGAAAACAGATCATTATACAGCAAACGAGCAAGAGGCCGCTGAATGAATAACAAGGAAGGGATTACAAAGCAAAGGACTAAAAAAGGAGAGGACGCAGCCTGAAGACTCTCTCTCTTTCTCTCTTTTTCTAACTCCCTCCCCCCTCTTCATATCCTCCCTGTCACCCTCCTAACTCTCTCAGAGGCTCTCCCTCTCAGACAAGCTCCTCAGTAAAAGATGGCATGAGCACACTGTCACCCATCCTTAGCTTGTGGAGCTTTTTTTCTCCTCATTTTCTCTCTTTCCATCACTTTCCTGAGTTTCTTCTTCATGTCTGTTTTCCTCTGATCCCTCCACCTCTTTGCTCGACACGGGTTCACTTCAGAGGGTGAAGAGAAGGGGAGGGAGGTAGACAGAGGCTGACCTATCCCCTGCTCCCTCCTCATACCCGTAGGGCCCAGAGAGAGCCGATGCAGGGTGCCGTCTGATGACTTACACCAACAACGAGCTCCTTAACCTGCCGGACCACAGCCCAATCCCCCTCCCTGTCTCCTGTAACCCAGACTTTTCTTCTCTGAGTCACTGGAGGAGTGATACAGGACTATGTTTGGATTAAAGACTCCACACTTCTACCTCCCAGGCAAGACCACTTTTATTCAGCGTTTAATTTTCTGTGGGCTCTCTGTGCTGGTATTCATTGTGCTGTCAAACTACATCAAACTGAATGCTGATGACATTGCTGCGGAGAGTGAATTTCCCTTTCATTCAATCATTCTTTCAAGACATAATTAATAGCCTGAGTGATGTCACATTGATTTACAGTCTTCTTCCAGGTAAGGAGAGTTACCCTGTGCTTCTGTAACGGTCACAGATATTGCAGCCACTGTGTTAAAGTGTTTTTGTTATTAAATTCATTATTTTAATCATTCTGAAACAGAAAGACTATAAGCACCAATATTTTTCAGCAACTGTTAATGCTAATGTTTGTTGCTAAACAATCTATTACAATATGTCAATATGAGTTTTTTGACATATTTATGTATATATATATATATATATATATATATATATATATATATATATATATATAGAGAGAGAGAGAGAGAGAGAGAGAGAGAGAGAGAGTATGGACCAAACTGACCAAACAAATTAAATCATTAAGAAAACCATTTAATCAATCATTTAAAAACGTAGGCATACATCCCTTAAATGACATCTGGAGCTTTTGATGCTTCCTATTAGCCAGCCTGAACATATTTTGCCTGCAGTCGTTCAGGCAACTGTGTCATATACAAGAGAGTGCAGCCACTGTCAGCGTGGAGACAGGTGTGAGGTTACCTGAGAAAGGTGCTTAAACATGCTTGATCGCAGGATGACAAAACGACACCGAAAAGAGAAAGGAGGGGGAGGGAGAGGTCAATGAAAAAGCAATGTAGAAGAAGAGAAGGTGAGGAGGAAAGAAAAGGTGTAGGATTTTGTTAATTTAAGCAGTAAAGGTAATTATGTAAATGATCATGTTTGAAACAGATGAAGCGCATGAAGGCACCCCTAACCCTGATCTCTGACCTTTTAGCTGTCTGGGCCAGACTGTGGTCAATGATTAAAAAGCCTGCTGTGGCAAAAGGTGAAAAGTGGGGGATGGAGAGAAAGAGAAGCAGGGAAGGAAGGATTGATGGGGAAGTTAGAGGGCGGAGGGCAGATTAAACAATGTTCTTTGCCTTGTGAATCTTTCATGCTGGTTTTTGAATTATACATCTGCTTTCATAAATGATTGAATCAAAGTGATTATGTGGCGCTTTGTCATTGTTTGTATATTTGTGTGTGTGTGTGTTTTCTATCTGTGTATGCATGTGAACAAGAGAGGAAGAAGAAAATCTCTCTAGGAAGAAACAACCCCCCCCCTTCCTCCACTCTCGTTTTCATCCTTTTCTCAGTTTTCTAGGTCTCGCTTAACATTTGTGTAGCTTGTGTACTTTTTAACGCCTGTGTGCATGAGTGTGTGTGAACTTGACTGTTTTTGTGCTTGTGTGTGAATGGGTTTTTGTTGTAGCTGGCACACTCATGCGTGTGTGTGTGTGTGTGTGTGTGTGTGTGTGTGTGTGTGTGTGTGTGTGCGTGTGTGTGTGTGTGTGTGTGTGTGTGAATGGGTTGTTGTTGTAGCTGGCACACTCATGCGTGTGTGTGTGTTTGTGTGTGTGTGTGTGAATGTGTTTTTGTTGTAGCTGGCACACTCATGCGTGTGTGTGTGTGTGTTTGTGTGTGCACCTGTCTGTTCTGTTTGTGTTCATGTAGGTGTGTGTGTGTGTCCTGTCATCATTCACACACTGGAAGATGCCCCAGCCCCCTTCCTGGTCCTAACTGCTGTTGCTGTGGAGACAGTGTCAGCCACACGCTCGCTCCTCAATGATCATTTGACAATGTAGGGGGTGAGGGGTAAAGTGTGTGTGTGTGTGTGTCTGTGTGTGTGTGTGTGTGTGTGTGTGTGTGTGTGTGTGTGTGTGTGTGTGTGTGTGTGAAGCAATTACCGTGTAATTAGTCAGGGTAGAAAGGAGTGGAGTAGAGTAAGGATGGGGCAGGAATGGAGAGTAGAGACAACAATACAAAATCATGTTAATGATACATTTTATCTACATGAAAATCTTTCATAAAGCCATCAACGGGAAGATAAAATAAAAGTGTGAGATAGGAGACATGACAAAAGAGTGTGTGTGTGTGTGTGTGTGTGTGTGTGTGTGTGTGCGTGCGTGCGTGTGCGTGCGTGTGTGCGTGCGTGCATGCATGCGTGTGTGTGTGTGTGTGTGTGCTACATTGCCGTTTTGTTACCAGGAGCACACCATGACCTTAACACTGTATCATAAGGAAACGAATGTGGCATTTCCTATCTCCCAATCTCTGAACAGCCTGATATCCACCACACACACTACAGCAATTTACTGTTTTCTCTCAGCAACTTCTCAGTTGATTGCTATTTTTTAAATCAGAATGTACTCCCAGGAGGAGATGCATCAAGGCTGCCAGGAGTTTTCAAGTTATGAAATAAACTATTTTTCATGTTGTCAACCAATCCCATGAAAAAGGACCAAACCCACACTGCGTTAGTCTGTCTTTTTAATTTCTTAACCTTGTCTGTTGGCCCAGAGCTTATTTGTGACAAATACATTATGTTTAAGAAAATCTAAGTATTTACTTAAACAGCTGCATGCTATGAGTGTTAAATGTTTCTCAAGGAGAAGTAAACAGTGTTTTTATTTTTTGGGACTATTTTCAGCTGCTGATTATTACGTTTTGTCATCTAGTATTAACAGAAGCAGAACTACAATGTTCCTCATAATGAATGGACATGTTTCACAGACAGTAAGGAAAATAAGGAATAAATCACCAGATTTGTCCTTTAATATTGAAAGCAAAGGCCCAGCAGGCCGAGATAGTTAATCTCCAGTTCTCATAATGTCACCAGGTCAAACTCAGCTCAAATGTCTGCGTGAAGAATGAAAACACACTCAGCGACATTTGTGTTCCTGTCCCTGTATGCATTCACTCATGTGCACACACACATTATTTGTAGCAAGTCAATAGGGTGAGGGAGCCGGGTCGTTGACGTGTGTATTAGCCTGCCATATTTATTGTCTGCTTTGGTATTTTCGGGGGTAGGGTAGCTGTGTACGACTTGACCTCTGCATTGATTTCCATGATATGTTAGAGCTACAAGGACACTGTGGCTTGTGATTTATTAGATGTCACATGAACGTACACACACACACACACACACACACACACACATACACCGCTGTACTGTGAGCACTGCATTTGATAACTTAACTGTGAATATTTTTTGTCTGCATTGCACAGCAGCAGCAGTTCTACATACTGTACACAAATAAATACTTGTTTCTCAGACTGCAAAGAGTAATTACTTCAACAGACTTGCTAAATGCTTGTGAACATCCAGGGAGCTGCAAAAGTGTCATTGAGCAAAAGAGGAAAAGACAAAATAGAGTTCAGTTATTTTATGGATATATTTTAGAATGCCTAATAACATTTGGCTAGGGGACTGCCGATGAAAATTAGCCTTAGAGCATGTACTGATTGAGGATACCTCAGTGTTGCATCAGTATCCCTTAATTGGAATCTCTTGCTTTTCCAATTTCTTTCTTTTCCGGCTTCACTCGCATATTTCACCTCCTTGTCTTTCATTTTATCTTGGTCAGGATGCCAGGTGGGCTCCACCTCGCACGTCAGGCTCTGTGATGTGGTGGAGCCGGAATTCAATCTCTGCTTTTAAGTCTTTATTTTAAGTAGGACACAAGGTGTTGTGTGTATATGTTTTAGTGGGTGGAGAAGCTGCTGGCTAGCACACGTGTTTGGCTATATTTCCATTGTGTATGTATGTGGAGTCTTTGCGTATTCATGCTGGAGGCTGAGATGGGTGCTGCCTCAAAGAAATCTGCTGTCGAGCTCTGTTAATTGTATGTGTGTGTGTGTGTGCGTGTGTGCGTGTGTGTGTGTGTGTGTGAGTGAGTGTGTGTGTGTGATTGTGAGTGTGTGTATGTCTGCATCTGTGTGCATGTTTGTGCTCACTAGCATGTGCCGATGAAAACAGGGTCACGGTGCTCCACCTCAAGGGCACTGTTATTAATGAGATGAGAAAAGACCATGACAACAGCTTGATAACACAAAGGAGATAAAAACCACACACACACACACACACAAACATCATGTGGGAGCTGGGCAACTTTCTCCTGCCAAGAATAAAAGAATAAAAATAAAAGTCTAAAACAACGATAATCTATTTTTTATGTTTTAAATCCTCCAGAGACAGTAAACCCAAAGAAGGGGTGTAAAAGAAAAGTAATGAATAAAACAACGTGTTTGGTAATGTCCTAACCAGAAAACAAACAAGTGAGCAAATACAGCAAGCCACCCTAATTGGTCAAAGAGCTGGCGTCACTAATGAGCTCTTAATTAACAGGGGATTCACTTAAAGCATATACACCCAGCAACAAACACAGACACATACACACATGCACACACACACACACACACACACACACACACACACTCGCACATGCACACACGCACGCACACACACACACACACACACACACACTCGCACACGCACACACGCACGCACGCGCACACACACACACACACACACACACACACACACACACACACACACACATGCTCATACAGGCAAACATGCCTGCTCTGTGATGTTTACCTTCATTTAGAACAAGCAAAAAGCTTTGATGTGAGATCTCACTTGCAAACACACACACACACACACACACTATCATACACACACACACACAGACACACACACACACACACACACACACACACACACACACACACACACACACACACAAATGCAGCCTGCCTGCTCAGTGAACGAGAGATATTGGGATAAATGCCAGCAGATTTTGACCTGAGGTGATAACGACAACTCTTGGTAGATCTAACACACACACACACACACACACACACACAAACACACACGCACGCACGCGCACACACACACATGCAGAGTAAAACTGTAATAAGTAGTGCGGTGTATGATAACGAGCAGATGGCAGGAGGATTAGCCAAATGAAAATACAGCAGCTGAAATTTTCTGGCATTAATATGTTTTATAGGGAGACTGACTCCTACACACACACACACACACACACACACACACACACACACACACACACACACATTTACATCTACAGGACTAACACACTGAGAGAGAGAGAGAGAGAGAGAGAGAGAGAGAGAGAGAGAGAGAGAGAGAGAGAGAGAGAAAGAGAAAAGAGAGAGTACTCAGATACTCCTCTGCCCCTGCTGGTCCTACACCATCTGCACGTTCATGAACCATGTCAAAACATAATTGATTGAATGTGTCAGTGTGTATACATGTGTGTATGTATGTGAATTTGTGTGTGTGTGTGTGTGTGTGTGTCTGCGTGTGTAGCGAGGGGCCGAAGTTGGTTAACAACAGTTAGATGGCAGATAGTGCCAGACAGGGCATGTATGCTTCATAATGCAGATGTGTGTCTGTCTGCACATGTCTTGCTTCTGCAGTGCCACAGCACTCCAGAAGGATATGGCCATCCACACACACACACACACACACACACACACACACACACACACACACACCACATACACATAAAACATCTCATTTCACATGCATATTTAGCAATATTTCAGATATCCTTTAATGAAATTTCAGCTGTCATTTCAATATAATGGAGGTGAATTTTGTTGTTGGTGCTCACAACACTGAACATTTACATTTGTAAAACTCAACTCTTTCAAGAAACAACGTTCCTGTTTCTCTGGATAATAAGAGGATCTCATTTTGGATTGGGGGGACAAAACCACAAAATGTGCTTTCAATTTGTACCCAGTTATAATAGTGCACAATTACTGTAATTGTCTGATTCTGAATACATTTCATTACCAACATGATTAGTCAAGCATTAGGCATTTGCTTTTTTATATTGTTTAATTACTTACATAAATAACGGGCACAATAAAACACAGGACAGTTTTTTATAAAAATGTTTCTTCTTTGAACTAACCAAGCAGTGCACACATGCACACAAGAGAGAAACTAAGAAAAGCTACAGTATGTGCCCAAAACCTGGTGTAACATGAGACAGACAGATCTGGGGTATCGATCCTATGGATGCTCTCAATACTCTAAACAAGACTCAGAATTGGTAGACAGCTATTGATCCTCACCTTGGGCAGTTTACAAGATTTGGTTTTAATGAAAACTGCAATGGTGGACAGTGAGTTCTTAGTATCCAGTTACCATGACATTGTGTATGCAAAATTCCATACACTTTAAATATGGGATTCATGGGATGGATGGCTCATAAAACCAAAGTTATTGGGAGAAAATAGAGACTGGGTGAACTGCCCCTTTAATTCAGAGTCAGTCTATGCTTTATGGGATCAGGCCCGATATGGTATCTAACAACTAGCAACTGGCACCTGTCGGCCCAGGGACTACGGGCAGAAAATAGCACTTGTACTAAAACCTGGTACAATGCATTACTCCTTGTTTTTATACAAGGTTAATGTTTAATTGTGCACAGTCCCTGTCTAAATTACATCACATTAAATTACAAAGAAAAAACAACACAATAAATAAATCATGAAACTGTCAAATATTACCACATTCTGTTGCATATATATACAGTACTGTATCAAAGTCTGACACAGACCCATCAACAGTCAACAACAACACACACACACACACACACACACACACACACACACACACACAAACACACACACACACACACACACACACATGCAGGCCACATGTTTGCTCATGTGTGATCTCTCTCCACCTTGTTCCGCTTCCGACTGTTTTTGCATAATCTGCATTATGATGCTGACTTTAATTGTCCACACCCAGGTAAGGGATCATGTGGTTAAGTGGGAGATCATAATTATGTAAATAATTGGCCTGACCACAGCAAGCTGCTACTCTCTGCCACCCATCTGGATAAAGAGAAAGAGAAAGCGAGAGAGAAAGAGAGAGAGAGAGCGAGAGAGAGAAAGAAAGAGAGAGAGAGAGAGAGAGAGAGAGAGAGAGAGAGAGAGAGAGAGAGAGAGATAGGAGGGGAAACATTTTGAGAGAGGACACAAAAGGAGAGAAAGAGGTGAGAAAAAGAGGGTTGAGAAGTAAAGGAAGGATGAATAAATGAACTGAGAGGAATTTGGAGGAAAGAAAATATGGGAAGAGTTATGGCTGATGGGGAAAAAGTAAGAGGAAAAACAAGAAAACCTAAAGAGCAAAAATGATCAAAGAAGGAATTTTTGATTGTCTTTATTTATGTATTCTGTTGAAGTTCCTCTGTTTTGTAATGTAATTCTTGACTCAGTTCTCTCTTTTGTAGTTTGTTCCCATGAGAAAATGCCAATTGGGTTTCTGCACATAAAAAAACACAGCTCAACTTAAAATATAAGACTGGCAATATGCTATGCTTTTCTGATGTCAAAAGAGTATATAAAAAGACTG
Organism: Percina caprodes; assembly: GCA_013375575.1. Taxonomy (NCBI): domain Eukaryota; kingdom Metazoa; phylum Chordata; class Actinopteri; order Perciformes; family Percidae; genus Percina; species Percina caprodes. The sequence goes on from JABXJD010000001.1 coordinate 6,801,374, forward strand.
AAACCAGCAATGACTTGATCATACTAACAAGTATTGCCTCTGTAAGCGTAATTTAGCTTATTCCTCTCAGCCACATAGCTCCATTGTTTTCCAAAACCTATTAAAAACACATCAATGAGCCACAATGTTGCACTGGGTGACATGTTCCAAACATGAGCATTGTAAGTTTATTTTGTAATTGATCACACACACACACACACACACACACACACACACACACCATCCTGCTGCTGTGAACACTCATTAGAGTTTACAATGATTAAAATAGATCAAACAAGCACACAAGTTACTCCTGTTTACTCAAGCTGTTTTAGGAAATAACTTGCTGGTATAGTATACTGAAATAACACAATAAAATCCTATGTTTGTGACCAATTTCAAAATCTTCAATGGGAACCAATGGGCTTGGGGCTGAGTGCCACAGACATATTGGAGCAGTTGTGAAGTATTGACAGACAGATTAACGTTTTTGTCTTTTCATGGATCGTTTGGTTCTTAGTAAAAATTTCCCAAATAAATCATTATTTTGTATTTTTTTTAAACATTTCCTGGAAGTGGAAGAGCGTTTTGTAGATGCTTCCCCATGCTTCCCAGGAAAACAGGTGTGACAAAGACAATTCAAATTGTGATCACAAGCTCCGCTTACAATATTGTGTAAAGAAACAGAATAAAAATCACATTGTATACACAGTCTAGCATCATAAATATTCATAACATGTTATTCAGGAGAACAAGTAGGGAGGCTACAAGATAAATAGTATGGTAATAGTATATTAGTATAGAATATCACTTGAAAAATACATATACTGCATATTCCATGTATTCCATATATAATCTAATAAATTTAGACTCCATCTGCTGATGAAGATTATGTGATATGATCAAACGCTCCAGTGAATGACCCTAAGGTGAGAATTCTTTCAACTGCTGTTTCCAAGGTCAAGAAGTCCTTAAAGTGTTTGGAAAATCTAAACTTATGCATATATAATTTTTCAAGACAACTGAACAAACTTGAAATTATTATCAGTATTAACACCCTAAATGATTGCCTTAAATACATCAGATCCAGTGAAATGTCTTTATATTGGAAGACTAGAGCTGTACAGAGACAGACACACACAAACAGACATAAACACACACACAACACACACACACACACACACACACACACACACACACACACACATACACACACACACACACACACACACACACATACACGCACACGCCTGCCACTGTATCAGCTGCACAGATGGTAAAGGCAGCAGCCCCTTCACACAGACAAAGGGAATGTAATTCTCTCTGCAGGACGTGAACAGAGCTGGAGCTGGAAAAGAGCAGCACACATCAACACTCCCCTCCCTGTTTCCTCGTCTCAGCCCCAGGCCAACAAACATCACAGGAGTAAACTGACAATGTGTGTGCGTCTGTGTGTGCAGAAAATATGTGTGTGTGTGTGTGTGTGTGTGTGTGTGTGTGTGTGTGTGTGTGTGGTGTGTGTCCATGATGCTGAAATAGGCTTGAGGAGGACAGACAGGAAAAATAAGAGAAGAGAGAGATAAAATAAAAAAGAGAGGAAGAGTGTAGAGAGGGTGGAGGTAATAAACAGGATTAGGGCTTATCTTTACAGTGTGTGTGTGTGTGTGTGTGTGTGTGTGTGTGTGTGTGTGTGTGTGTGTGTGAGAGAGAGAGAGAGAGAGAGAGAGAGAGAGAGAGAGAGAGAGAGAGAGAGAGAGAGTTTGTGTGTTTTGCCCGAGGACAGTGGGAGTGACTTCAGCATTACCTATCCCAATGTGTCTCCATCCGCAGGTATCTCTTCTCTCTGGACTCCCTCTGCTTTGTATGAGCTGGTACACAATGTACGTACTCTGTGTGTGTGTGTGTGTGTGTGTGTGTGTGTGTGTGTGTGTGTGTGTGTGTGTGTGTGTGCGTGCGTGCGTGTGTGCGTGTGTGTGTGCATGTAGAGGTGAAATATATGTACTTACAGTATGTGTGCTTGGCAATACATTAGTGATCATGTTATGCTGTACGTGTGTACGTGTGTGTGTGTGTGTGTTCTTCTCGTTGCCTCTGCTGTTTGTCTTCACTGCCTGAATTGCCAATAAATCTTGCCACAGAGTGTGTGTTTGCATGTGTGTGTGACTGCTCATTAGGTGGGTTTTGTTGCCATTATGATGCTTGTCCAGCCACGTAGAGCCATTGAATGTGACAGTCTTTCTGTTTGTAATCTCCTACCTGGCCAGAGCTAACAGGCTGCTACAGTGTCTCACTTTCACTGGATGGGGAAGGAGGAATACATTTAAATAATCAGCGGTTTGGGTTCATGGCTGATATTATGCCTCGCTGCTTTTGTAAATGAGCATCTGTGTGCGTGTGTGAATGGAGTGTGTGTGTGTTTTTATGTGCTTCTGTTTTTGAAGACATCTGCGGATGTCTTGGTGGATTGTTCTTCCCCAGTATCCCCAGCACTACACTCTTCACCAGAGATGAATAGACAGAGAGCAAGAAAGCAGTGGACGGAGACAAGCCGTATATGTGTTTGTGTGTTTGTGTGTGGCTGCGTCTGCATACAAATGTGTGTATGCTTGCGTGTGTGATGGATAGAGGGCTTTATGAGAGAGGAATAGGCTAATGACCAGGTCTCCAGAGGCAGTACGATTCCTGGAGCTATTACTGCCGGAGTTCATAATGGCCTCTGTGCTTGGCCTCTTTTACACGCTGCTTAATGGGGGATCCTACAGTCCACTGCCAAGTATAACCCACCCGGAGAATACACACCGCTGTGTGCTTTGACCCCAACACTGCACACAAATACACACATGGAGCAGCACATTTTCAATCAGGTTTATCTTCTCTTTCATGCACCTGCAGTTGCACACACACAAGCACATGTGTACATTTTACAGTTTATCTTACTCTCAAACGCACGCATGCACACAGGCACACGCACACACACACACACACACACACACACACACACACACACACACACACACACACACACACACACACACACTACAACCTGTATAGGTCACAAAGGATGGAGGTGAGACACCCACCTCAGAGAAAACTGAGAGTGTCTGCCTCCAGTACACAGCCAAACCATAAATCATGTCAGGCTACACTAGTCTCTGCAGACACACACACGCACACGCACACGCACACACACACACACACACACACACACACACACACACACACACACACACATCGTTCACTCCCCCTCTTTTCTCTTGTGTGGGTTTGAGTACAAGAGAGAGGGATTTGGGGATTATAGAGGAGCCTCACTTTTTCTTTTCTTTTTCGTCGCTTTCTTCAGTACTTGTTGTTTCCATAGAGAGAAAATAGGGAAGTAGGGGTCTGCTAATCTGCGTGCATGTGTGTACATGCGTGTGCAAATGTGTGTGCTTATTGGGGTGAATGTGTGCCAGTTTGTGTTTATGTATGTGTTTACGTCTTTCATCACTGAATGGATCTCAGGGAAAAACTTGAAGGAGACAGTCTATTCATTGAGGAAAATATCAAGGTTGTTTGGCGTTATTGTGTGTCTGGCATTCTAGAAATGCAAGAGGAAGACAAGAAAGACAGGGGGAAATAAAAAGTGTGAGGGAGGAGGAAGATGGACAAGGTAGAAATCTGCACTCGGAAGCGCAAATCAATGCAAAACAGCTGTTAAATAGCTGCAAAGTGGAGCAGCTGCTTGGGAGATGTGAAGAGAGGGATGATGGGTAGATAAAGGGAGGGATGATCAAGAAAGAGAGAGACAGCCAGACAGACACAGAGGCCCAGGGGAGATTTTGAAATATTAGACTAAATGAAGTAGGCTTAGTGAGCTTATAGCATATGATCACAGATGAATGGTAATAAACATGTTTTTACTTGATACTTCATACAGTGTTTGTGACTTTAGCAGGTGGAATTTATAAAAAAGCAGTAGGTTTACTGTATTTTCTCGATACAATTTTGAATAGAATAGCCAAAAAAACAATAATAATAACAACTTGTTTTCTTGTCAAATTATCATAGTAACTCTTAGGTTATTTAGTTACAATTCTTATTTTTTATGGATCAAATGACTGTTGTTGCTCATAGTTATGAACCCACAGATAATCATCACCCGATTTTGCAGGTCCCCTTAGTTCCACAGCGTTTTAGCGTCTTTCAGTTCATTGTTTTGGTTTTAGTGCGCAACTCTAATGTTTCAGTTTCACAGCTCTTATCAGTGTCTCTTTAGCTCTGATAAATTCATTATGCGCTACCCGCAGTTGTGTTTACAGCTTGTTGCATTGCCCCCAAGTGGCCAAGCAATCAGTTAATGCAGGTTTAAGTTTAGTAAAATTATTGTTACATTTTTTGAGGTGCTGTAGCCTACTTGAGTGTATCCATGAGCCTTCAAAGTCCCTTCCAAACATTTTTATTTTTCGTCACCACATCAGATTTTTTCTCCCACTGATGATGATAATAATAATAATAATAATACTAGTAGTAGTAACAAGGAAGTAGTTAGTTATCGTCAGCAGCAGCAGTAGATCAATACTAGTGGTATTATCATGTTGAGTGAAATTAGCCTGTTAGTACTCCTGTGTACTTGGAGTTTACAGCAGCATGAGGAGCTGACTTGAATAGATCTGATTGTCTCCAGTGGACAGTAAACATGTCCAGGCTGTGAGGTCTCAGCAGTCTGGGACCACATCTTCCTTCTCTCCATCACTCAACTCTCCAGGGAGCATCAGTGGAGCAGGTGCTCGCCTCCTCCCTCCCTCCCTCTCATTTCCTCTCCTCTCCTCTCCTGTCCTTTCCTCTCGTCATACCCCGCCCCTCTCTCTCTCTCTCTCTCTCTCTCTCTCTCTCTCTCCCTAAGGACAGTTAACGTGTTGTCCTTCTCCTTCCCACATCACACATCGGTGTGTGTTGTAGTGGTTACGGGGAGATCACACAGTATATCGCTGCGCACAGAACCACAATTTATCCCTAAGGATGAGCAAAGCCCGAGGATTGTCTTTTCTTTGGTGAGGCGGTAAGTTGGATGCTTTCTGTTGTTTTAGGAGCCTACAAAACGGAACGGGATTTGCTTTGTTGTAGGCTACACTGAAGTGAATAATAAGGTCGTTCATTTATGCGTAGGCAATGCGTCTGCTTTTAAAGTTAACTTGCGGTTTAATTGTGAAATCATCACTGAATTATTGCTTGGATATCGTCTGTGGTGCTGAGGGATGACTTTATCTAATGACCTTATGACTTTTTTTTTATACCTTACAATATTGTTATCTGATATGGTTTTTTTTGTTATGGTAGCAGTTCGAGTTGATGTGTGTGGGCAGTTATATCCTCTGTAGGCTACATTTGATGTTGTTGTGTAGCTACTTCAAGGGACTGTTGGATTAAGTGAAAAAATACTTTTCTTTGAGGCTATTTTTAGATTAACTACTGTAGGCCTAGACTGTAGCACTCAAAGTGAGCAGTGTGTGTGATTGAATCAGACGACAAGTAATCCGACAAACTGGTTCATCTTGAGGGACAGTGTGAAGCCAGCAGGAGAAAACTGCTTCTTGTTACCTTTTTCAAAATAAAGCGTTCTTGGCGTTTGTCAAAATGACTTATAACCGGACGAAAGCGAGCACACTAACTTGCAATTCATTTCTTTTAATATTTTTTTCTACATCATTTAACTTCCTGTTGGGGAAATGGCATGCTCTTATTTTGAACATAGTACCCTTCACTTCCTGTTTCGTTGTCTGTCTTGACGCAGCCGCAGAAGGTGAGGCTTGTTTTAGGTATTTGTGGTTCCTCCTTGTTATGTTATCTTTCTTGTCAAACTTGTCGGTGATCATACACCGCTCCTGTTTGCTCCTGGCAAAGGCCTAACTGACAAGCAAGACAGACCTGAAACACCGCGGTGTGTCAACCAGTCTCCTTGCGTTGGTTTGCCACACAGCACCCATGGGAGTTTGAGGAGTCGCTCTTTAATCCGGGACCTTTAACAGTGACTGTATTGTTTGGTTGAGATAGATGCCGCTGGGCGCCTTAGCAGCAGTCAAGCGGAACACGTCGCTTTTGTGTGTGTACACAGCCCGCAGGTGGAGTTCAACACACACACACACACACACACACACACACGCACACACACACGCACACGCTCCATGCGCCATGTGCTGCTCCTGACCTGCCGTAGACCAGCTGCTCAGCAGGGGTTACTGAGTAAACCTCCAATCTCTTTAATTACCTCCTCCTTATATAGATACTGTAAACCCAGCCTGCCGTGGCTTCAGATTAACCCCAGTGCTTTTATGTCTTTAAATTATTAAAACGTTGTTTATTTCTAAATATATTGAGGCTAGTCAGTGGTGTGTATCTAATTATCTGATCCTACTGTACTTTTTATCTCCTGTTGTTTCAATATTATTAGAAACTTTGGTAAAGTCCATTAACTGATTGACAGAAAATGAGTAGGCAACTATTTTGATAATCTATCAAACATTAAGGATATTTATTTAATTAATTAATTAAGTAATTTCAAGCATGACCAGAAGGATTTACTGCTTTTCTATGTGGTTTTTATAGTATGAATAGCATTGTGTTTTGACTTGTTAGACAATACAAGACAACTAAAGATGTCACCTTGGGACCTATGCATATTTCTTTCTCTATTTTCTGATGTTTAGTAGACAAAAACAATTAAGTGGTTAATTTCAGAAAATAATACTTCCTTGACCTTTGCAACAGCAATTCAGTAAACAATCTCACCATTTAGCATCTGTTCTGGAGCCTAATAAACAATTTCACAGACAGACAGACAGATCACTTTAAGGCATTCTTTATGTTCGAAGTTCTTGACCTCGGAAACAACAGTTTAGGAGCCAATGAAAGCAGTCGTTAGTTGCACCTTTAAATACAGTGTCATATTACTTTAATAGTCTCATTCTGTACTAGGTGTAGTGTAGTACAGCATGTGGTAGAGTGCGAGACTGGTGTGTGATATTTTAAATGTGATGTCCAAAAATGTCATCCTGGATACTACATTATATATACTGTAATATCGAATTAATCTATACTGCATGGTCTTTTGAGACAAAAAAAAGACAGGTTGGACAAGCACAACATGGAGACACAATGCAAATTATTTTGTTACAGTTGACACCCAAAAGTCTGGTATACATGCTGACACATAGGACAGAGGTGATGACAGGAATACATCAACTGCCAACGCTGCTTTTTTCATTGTTCCAGTCTAATCTATTCAGAAGTAATACATGAGGAAATAATCCATACAATCTGTAAACTTAATTTCCTCAGAGACTCACTCCTCTCTGATTTGTTGACCCAAACGTCACCTTTTGTCGTCTTTCAACACTAACATCATTGTTCACTACAGCGATAGTTGTTAAGCAGTGCACTCCTCAATTACATCATGCACTTTATACTTATCCAACACCTGCCTGACGGGCCAGTCTATGTGCATCTGCCAGTCTGTTTGTCTTTGTACACCTTTGTGCAGCGAGTGTGTGTCTGTGTGTTTTTACCCCCTCGTGTTTGTTCAGATGGTTGAGGTCTAGCCGCTGTGGTGTTGGTGAGCAGAGCCAGCCTTGGGCCAGAAGAGGGGGAACTGTGGCTGTCAACTGTCTGACAACCCTCTGTATGCACCTTTACCACTAACATGCACACGCACACAACCTTCAGGCAAGTGTCAGATGCAGCCAGGCTCCGAAACAAACTGAGAGATTGTTTTATCTTTTTGCATCATCTCCGTATCAGAGAGAGGCGAGACTGAGCCACACGCTGTAGAAGAGATCAATGACTGAGGAGGAAAGAGTATTGTAGCGAACGTGATGGTAGAGGCTGATGAATGAGTGGTAGGAGACTGAAAAAGAGATAGTGAGGAGGAAATGACAAGGCAAAGAAATGATAACGCAGACAGATGGAGAAAGGGTTCCAAAACAGATGCTATTTATATGTTCCTTCTGTATCTGACAGACAGTGACAAGAAGCTCGTATACGAGTACACTGATTAGAGACACGGAGAAGGGGTCACTGAAAGAGGAAAAGTGCCCTGCAGCCACGAGGAGGTGCAAGTGAAGGCATGAGTTTAAGGGAGGAGATAAGAGAACAAAACAAAACAGAGGAAGAGTTTTTTCCAGTCTTTGCTGACAGGTCACATTTCTGCTTAGCTGTGGCGGGATAATTTATAGACCTTCATGACTCTGTTATGGTTGCACACTAAACATGGCTCTGCTCTATGGACACACTGTTTAATATAAAACAGAGTAATGATTGCTACACTTCACATACTGTCTCCATTGTTTCTTTTCCTACTGTGTGCTGCTAATTCTTTGCTCCAGTGTGCCTTTGGTTGTTGCTTCCTGTTTGTTTTTTTGCTGGAGGTGTTGGTTATTACAGTGTGTGGTTTTTCTGCTCCATTTATCCCAGAACCATAAATGCACACTGGCTGTTTGGTCCCTAGGGGTCACATGCATATGTTTTGTGACGCACGCAATGCCTTAATCTTGAGTCAGCTAATTCTGTATGTGCTCGTCTTTGCATGTATTTACACAGACGGCTCATTTATGTGTTTTTTGTTGTTCTGTCTTATGTCATTTTTCTGTTTATGTTCATTTGTGTGCCTATTTCTGTATTTGTGAGTTTGTGTGAGATGCTGGAGTGGGAGAGTGTGTGCGTTGTTTATGGATTGTAAGGAAGTGTTAAGTGTTTCTATGCAAGCTGCAGAGTGACTGGAGCTAGTAAAGCCATTTAGCAGCCCCCGGAGTAACCCTGGAGACTGCTGTGTTGACGCCACTCTGACTGCTATTACAGACAAGTTTAAGAGGCTGTAAAACATTTGGCTACTTTTCCTCTCCTTCGCTTTCTCTTTTTGTGTGTGTGTGTGCTTCTCAGAGGAATTTGAAAAAGTCTGCCAGCTACTAAAAGCAACAGTAGCTGTTGTTATGATTAGTATCGGCTGTAGGAGCCCAAATAATGAGAGAGAGAGAGAGAGAGAGAGAGAGAGAGAGAGAGAGAGAGAGAGAGTCACTATTGGTCTACTGTTAGGGAACTGTTCATAAACACAAATGAGAGTAGTCAATTTAATGTTACATGTTAACACAGAAGCCGACACAAGAATACACACATCAGACATGCCAACGTGATGAGGGTTAATGAGTAGGTAGTGTGGTACAACCTCTTCTTCTATCCTAATGACCTACCCCTGCTTAAACACACACACATACACACACGCACACAGGGCTTTTTTAATGAGCTGACAGGGCAGAGCAGGTCCCCCCTGCTGTCCTCACAGTCCTCCTGTGTAGTTGGTGTTTGTCTGTTTTTGTGTGTGTCAGAGAGAGAGAGAGCACGAGAGAGCAAAAATGAAAGAGAGCGAACAAGGAACACAAAAAGGGTGTCAAAGAAACAGGCCTCAACATGTCATACGTCGCTTACATCATGCAGAGCCAAGTGTGATTGTGTGTTGGTGTGTGGATAAACAGAGTCACACCCGGAGTTCCTTTTTCTATTTTGGCAGAACTAGTAATTTTATTATTAATTTGTGGCATACGTACTGTACGTATTGAATATTGGAATTTTTGGCCACGGCAGGTTTGGGACTCTATAGACAGGAGCGTCAGTTGGTTAAATATTGTCTAAATATGACACAATAAGGAGAACTTTCAAACAGTTTTTTGTTCTCAGTAATGATTTCCCTTGGTCAAATGTTCAATGTTTTCCTGGGTCATTATGTTAAAATCACCCACAGCTTATTGCCTATTGATGTTAGCCTACTCCTCAGTACACCCTCAAATATGCACTCAAGACATTTTTCTTGACTTTTGACATTTTTGTCTCCACACTGGCTGAACAGATTTTTAGCATTCAGAAATTCAAAAATCACACCATGATCATTTTACTATATTTTTAAATGAAAATGAGAATAAGGATGCAATATGATTGTTTCCTCCAATATCGTGAATCATATCTGGCTGTAAATGGGTCTGACAATGTGAATGTGAGTCCTGTTTTATCCTTTGATGTGGTTACAACATGGCCTTTTCAATGGCACCATCCTCAGCCAAATCTTACATTTTTTTGCCCCAACAGTGATTAATAGCAAAGTTGTCTCTCCATTTTTCATTCCTCCCAACAGTTTTCTGGTGTGCAATGAGCATTATAGCCTCATGGGGCTGCTAGACTGGCTTTTTACTTGTGTTTATTCATTCAGTCATCACTTTAAAAAAAGAAGGCTCCAAAAGGTAGTTAAATGTCTTAATTTTTATTTAGGGCAGTTGTGTGTTTCACCCTCCAACCTCCTGCTGTCCAGGGCAGCAGAGGTTAGAGGTGATGGGTGAAAGGTCACTGTCAGAAATCTCCCCTCCCCCAACTCATCCCTGTCCCCAAAGCAGACAGAGCTGACTAGCAGAGAGACAGAGTGATGGATGGAGGGTTAACGCTACGCATTGACACACACACACACACACACACACACACACACACACACACACACGGCTCAAACCACACACATTCCCTCCCCGTCACCCTAAACCCTCCTCCTCCTCTCTCTACTCCCTCCTCCACACCCCCCGACCACCCTCCACCCTCCCTGGAGTGTGTGAGCCAAAAGGAGGAAGGAGGAAGAATAAAGAGAGAAAAGAAAACGACAGAGCGCACAGTTTGAGAGAGAGCGAGGGAGAGAGAGAAGGGACAGCTAAGGAGAGAAAATGGAAAGATAGAGTGACAGAGATGAGAGGAGGAGGTAGGATGGAGAGGGTGATAGATGGAGAAGGAGGGGAAGGAGGAGGGGGCCCATGGATGGGGAGGAGGAGGGGGGAAGTGGATAGAAAAGAGGTCACGTGAGCACGTAGCAGCTGCAAGGCTGAGAGAGAGAGTCTCACAGAGGAGCAGAAAGACGACGAGCAGGAGGAGAACAGTGAGCGGGAGGGTGAGTGTGTCTGTTTGCATGTTTGGATTATGCTCACATGCATATGTTAGTGTGTTTGTGAATTAACATGAGTAAATATCAGAAAAATAGCCTGCAACAAAAGACTGTTGCGAAAAAAAAAGGATTGAAGAAAGAAAGCAAGAAACAGAGAGATTACGTCTGTTGACTTTTGGTAAAAAAAAAAAAAAGCTCTAGTATGCTGAGATAAACGAGAGAGAGAGGAGAGATGGGAAGGAAAGAGTGAGTGAGTTAAGAGGAAGGAGAGAGAGAAAGAGTCGATAGAAACTGTCTTATCATCCCTCCCTTGATTGCTGGGCTCAGCAGAGAGAGACACACAGCCTGTCAGGACCTGAGCTTTTACTCTCTTCATCTTTTTCTTTGCTTTATCTGCATTGCATGTAAATTCATAAGTGTAGTCAAAGAAATAATGGAAAATAGGGAATAAAGAAAAGAAAAGAAAGTACTAGAGTACTTAACATTAAAGAAAATCATACATATGCTGTACCCTATTGTCTTCTGATGTATAAACACATCATACACATCAGAAATTGCACGCATGTTAATTGTATACATTACACACATTAGATGTGTCATACAAAGCAGTTAATTGTTGACCGGTTATTTGTTATCTGTCTCTGTGGCTTTGTGGCAGCTAGTAACAAACTGAGGAAAATGGCAGGGCCATAAAACCTGGCATAGTTTTTTTAACACTTTGATCAAATTTAACTTTAATTGTTCTTTTTACATTTTCAAAACATGCAGAAGAAATTTTTCTCTGATGGTTTAAAACAGCAACCTCTGTCAATCTACACTTCAGGTAGATTTGACTTCTGTTCATTTTCTCTCCCTCACTTTTCCCTTCATAAATCTTCCTCTCGCTCTGTTTATCGCTCTGCAGCTTCCTCTGCCTGTTTTTGCTCATGTGTGTGAAAGTTGGCAGGTAGAAGGTAGACATCTAAATCTGGCGTCTGTGGATAATATGAGATTTCAAATACTTTCAATGACAGACTCTAAAAGCTGACTGCCCTTTATTCTTTCACTTCAAAATCATCTGTGTGATGAGCAGAACATTTAATAATGGTGTTCAATCTCCATTTATGAATTTGTCATGACTGTGTTTACTGCTTTGGCTGTTTGTTTGCTCTACCTGTGTGTGTGTGTGTGTGTGTGTGTGTGTGTGTGTGTGTGTGTGTGTGTGTGTGTGTCTGGTGGTAATGAGGTCACTGCTATAGCAGGCAGGGGGCTGCTGGCTAATTCCAGCTGTAATTAACATTAGTGGGTCAGTAAGAGGGTAGAGGGTGAAGACAAAGGTTACACTAAGTGTGGCCACTATCCAGTAGATCGATGGGTTTGCTAGTAATCTGTGTGTGTGTGTGTGTGTGTGTGTGTGTGTGGCTGTGTGTGACTGTGTATGTTTATATGTGTGTGCGCATGCTTGCATCTGTGAGGGTGTAAAACTGCAGTGATACTTAATAATGTTTGCGTGTAGACACTCCTGAGGTCTTAAGATGTGTTGGCTGGCTCCCTTGAGGAAATGGACATGTGTGCACTCATGTGTGTGATTTGCTATTAGGGTCACCGCTCTATTTGACACAGCTCTACTCCCTCCACTCTGTCTCTAGTGGAGCTGACCCACGCGAATGTGCTCACTATGATGTCCAGACACAAAGGCAGAAACACACACACACACACACACACACACACACACACACACACACACACACACACACACACATTTGTCCATTCTCTTTGAGCACATCAAGTGTATGATTTACCAACTGTGTTCAAAAACTGATGCATGTTCTTACAAAATGATTCAAAGATACATTTTCTACTTTTAAAAAGTGGTGGTAATCAAATTCCTCTGTTGACAAAAGGATCACAGACATTTTCTAACTGGATTGCCCATCTTTTATTGATAGATATCAAACAATAAACATCATTGTGCAATTTGTCCAATTATGAAAGCTCCTCACATATTTCCTCCCACTCTCCTCCTCAGGTATGAACCATGAGTCCAAAAAATCACCATCATTAGGAATGATCTCCACAGCAACTCGCACCACGGCTACTGTCAGTCCCATCAGCCCACTAACCAATGGGAACGCAGTTGCCCAATCTGCAAACTCTGGATTCGCTGCTGCCCTGCGTAAACTGGCTAAACAGGCCGAGGATCCCAGAGGTGAGCAATAACCTTTTTAATGTGGACAGATTGTAAATAAACGAGATACATAACATGCTAATCAGTGAGCTTTAAAAGGTGCTGGTTATGCTAGCCAGCCTAACTGTTTCCCCCTGTTTCCAGTCTATACGCTAAGCTAACCGTCTCTTGGCAGTCACTTCATATTTACAGTACAGACATGAGCGTGGCCTCAATCATCTCATCTGACTGTCTGCCAGAAAGTGAATAAACATCCATCCATCCATCTTCATCCGCTTATCCGGTATCGGGTCGCGGGGGCAGCAGCTCCAGTAGGGGACCCCAAACTTCCCTTTCCCGAGCCACATCAACCAGCTCCGACTGGGGATTTTCCCAGGCCAGGTTGGAGATATAATCTCTCCACCTAGTCCTGGGTCTTCCCCGAGGCCTCCTCCCAGCTGGAATAAACATATTTCCCAAAATTTCGAACTTGTCAAGTTGGTGTTTTGTGGAATAATGTAAAATGTTTTACTGCCTGGTAACTGTTTGTTTGTTTGTGTGTGTGTGTGTGTGTGTGTGTGTGTGTGTGTGTGTGTGTGTCTGTGTGTCTGTGTGTCTGTGTGTCTGTCTGTCTGTCTGTCTGTCTGTCTGTCTGTCTGTCTGTCTGTCTATCTGTCCTCACTCAGCTTATTGGTATCCTAATGAAGGTGTTGAATAAGAGCTGACCTATCCTGACCTCTCCCTCTCTGTCTCTTCCTTCATCCATTTACATTCATCTCCTCATAATGAGAATCTAATTACAGCCAATTATAACAAGATCTCTCTCTCTCTCTCTCTCTCTCTCTCTCTCTCTCTCTCTCCTGTCTCTCTCCATCATCATCTTGTTTTCTCTCTCTTGCTCTCTCCCTTTAGTTTTTTCACTATGGTACCGCAGGCTCTACATGAGCTCATTCATTCCCACCTTCTCTCCATCTCATTATTTCCTTCTTCTATCCATCTCTGAATGTGTTTGTGTTTCTGTGTGTGTCTCATGGTTAGTGAGTGTTACAGTAATAGATAGAGTAGTGTGAATGTTACAGACAACACACATATACTCTCTATCGCTTTTAACACCTCCCCCTTACGTTGTGTCACACCCCAGCCTCTTTGAACACTTTCACTTATGAAGTCTCTCTTTCGTTCTCTCTATACCTGATTTTTTCATCAGAGTGCACACATGCATAATTGTCACACACTTTGATCTTGTACAATTTTCTTCATCTCTTTTACCTTCTGTACCATTTTACACTTTCCATTATTTCTGTCACATTTTGCCAGAATGCTTTTCATCAAAATGATTGAATCACTGTTTACCTCGTCACAGGCCAGCACACTGACAAAAAAGGTAGTTTTTCTTTTTCGTGCACCATCTGTTTTATGTCACGGGGGATTGTTTGATCCTGAAATCTTTTTAATCTGATCAGCTGTCTAGCTGCAGTTTATTCCTGCCTGTCCTGTTGTCATTAACCCTCTCTCTCCCCTCCTCAGGTTCTGCCCTCAGTGGTGAGTCGTCTCCAGTCTCTTCCCCGGCCACCAGCCACAGTTCGCCCGTCACCACCCCTAAGCGGGGCTCATTAGGGCCCCTCCTGGGCCAGACCAGGGGCCACGGTGTCCCCAGCACCCCTCCAGTTGTTACCATTGCCCCCACCAAGACCAGCAACGGCCTGTGGAGGGCCGACGGACGGCAGGTAAGACATAGCGTTTATCAACACGTTGTACACGCTGGTGTTCCAGACAAGACATCTGCTCCTCTCGTCTCCCAGCATTGCCGGTTCCTCCTCTTCTCAGTTATTTCTCTCTCTCTCTCTCTCTCTCTCTCTCTCTCTCTCTCTCTCTCTCTCTTAGCACAGATGAGTCTCTTTCTGTGTCCTTTATCTGTCCTGCTGCTGCTCCCGCTATTAAAGAAATAGTCATAGTGCTTGTCAACATCGAACTGTCAAAACCATCCATCCCTCTGTTTTTTCTGTCTTGTCTCATTCCTTCATTTTCATGCTTTTACCCCTCTGCCTCACCCCCTCTTCCTCTCACTAATCAGTCCATGTCTTTTTCAGCAACACATGAGGGGTTTGTAAAGAAACACTGGAGGCTGCAGAGACTGGCACCTATTGTGTCCAGCTTCCGTGTGTGTGTGTGTGTGTGTGTGTGTGTGTGTGTGTGTGTGTGTGTGTGTGTGTGTGTGTGTGTGTGTGTGTGTGTGTGTGTGTGTGTGTGTGTGTGTGTGTGTGTGTGTGTGTGTGTGTGTGTGTGTGTGTGTGTGTGTGTGTGTGTGTGTGTGTGTGTGTGTGTGTGTGTGTGTGCGCGCGTTTGTGTGCGTGCGTGTGCGTGTGTACTTGACCCTTCGCCACAAAAGGCTTAGGATGTGAAGAGGGACCAGTGTATGTGTGTGTGTGGCTATGGATGTGTTTGCTTGTGGATGTGTGAGCGAATTTAAGGTGGGGCGAGGAACCAGGCCCCTCACACAATGCAGGGGTTAGCCCCCACAGTAGCCACTTCCCCCTGGATCAGAGCTGCCTTTCTCCCCCTTCACAAAGACCACTCTGTGGCTCTGCCTGCCTGGGGCTCCCATTCAGACATTCAGAGAGAAAAAAGGAGGGAGGGAGGCAGGAAAATAGAGAATAATATGTTAAGAAAGGAGGGGAGGGAGAGTAAGAATGAGCAGGAGAGTGACAGAGAGAGGGCTCTAAAGCTGTGCATAGATTCAGTATTTGTCCAGTATTTGCACTGTATGCAGCTTGTCCTAGAACAGGGTGATTTAGTCTAAAGAAACAGACTGTATGTTTATTGCTGCATCTGTGAAGCCCGTTGGCTGTCTGTGGGTTCAGAGGTCCAGGAATGTGATGGCTGCTCTCCAGAACCACTGTGTGTCATCCCTCATATTCTCATATTGAACCAGTGGATGATGATATAGTGAGAGAGAGAGAGAGACAGTCCATTGCTGGGTTGAATCTGATTTCCATGAGTGACACATTCAAAACTATTCAAACATATTCAAAGCAAAGATATTTTACTACAGGTCAAGTGTTGTACAAAACTAAGGAACAAGATTGGGTGTTGCTGGTAGAGGCGATTTGTTTGAGGTTTTACCATGGCTTCTCTGACCTGTATTGCTGTCGGTTGCTGTAGCAACAAGATTTGACACAATATAGTGGAAACAATGTTTATTAATTTATAATATACTGTAGTCAAAGGTTTCTTGACAGCTATTTCATCTTTAAACTATAGAAATCAGTGTCCACGAAAATTCTCTTTTCTTTTTCTGGTGCCATTGGATCAAAATTTGTATTTGTCCCAAACTTTGGTTTATACAAATAAATACCTGCGAAACCCAGAACCCAGTCAGATGGTATGCATACTTGCCAGCTGTGCCACTGTCTGCTGTAAATGTAAATGCTTTCAAATTTGGGAAACATCCTTTTGTAATTTGGGCTTTTTTCCCCCATGACTGCTTTTGTCATTGTGGTGATATGAAGGTTGGATTGTACTATAAGCAATCAAGGACTTTGTGGTGAATAAATCCTCAGAGAGAGAGAGAGAGAGAGAGAGAGAGAGGGAGAGAGGGAGAGAGGGAGAGAGGGAGAGAGGGAGAGAGGTTGGCCAGATATTAGGATCATCTTTCCACTTTGATCTTGACCTGTTATGGCATATCAGGCCCACTTTTCCACTCCACTGAGCCTCTGGGTGCAGCTCAGGGAGGGGTGGGGATTGGAGGTTGCTCCTTCTCATTTCCCTCTTCTCTTTTCCTAAACTTTTTCTTGCTCATTTTCAATCTAGCACATACTCAAACCCCATGGACATACATAGTCTGCTCTCACCCTGTCTGTCTGCCTGTCTGTCTCCGTGTCAGGTTGAGTCGAGTGTTCAGGGACTCAGTAGGGAGAGGGTGGGTGCTGAGAACACCCAGTCACAACAGGATAAGAGGACTCCGCCTCACCCCCTGGCTCACCCCTTTGGCCTCACCCCCAACTCTGTCATGCAGGACCCTAGAATACAGAGCCTTAGGTAAGTGCAACACATACTCATAGTTTTACCTTATGTATTTGTATAAAAGCAAAACAGTTTTTGGTTACAACCCTGAAAAATCACCAAACTGAACCAATTTGAAAGCACATAAAATTGTTTAAGGTTAATGCTGTGTGCACTCGTTCTGCAGTTTGCCTGGGCAGATGCACCCCGTGGTACCCTCAGGTGCCGTCCCAGAGGAATACCTGAGAGCGCTCCGGCCCTTCGCCACCTCAGAAGACCTCCGACTGACCTCTCTACCCCTGAGTCTGGACCCTGCTGCTGCAGCCCACGCTGCAGCTGCTGCTGCTTACTATCATCCTGCTTACCTGCATCACCCGCTGTCCTTACCAAGGTAACAATACCACCTTACACTCTCAACCACTCATACTCATGTCATCTAGTCACCCAAGAGATTTCAGTTTAAATTTTAAACAGGACATTTGATTGATAGGTGCAGCCGTAAAAATAATATCTTTGGTTTGATTATTTCTCTCATTAGGAGATTATTATAGCTTAAATGAGGTGCTGGAAAAAGCAGTTAGAGTACATTGCTTACAATCGTGTGATGTTATTCAACAGCATGTTTTATCCGACCAAAGTCTTTAAGAGGAAATCTAATGGGAATTTTGGAAACGTCAGGGTACGAATGCTAAACTATGCTGCTCTGTGGATCACCAAGGTATTACAGAAAGCCATCTCCATCTTATAGGTAGACTTCTGCCATGTAAATGTAAATCCCATTTTAAATAAAATACATGAGTTTTCAGGAGTTTAAGTCAGTGTACATGTTAGAACAATTACCACATACAGTAGACAGCAAGGATAGGAAACATTATTTGAACAGCACAGCTCATACACAGTAGTCTGGCTATCACCAGACCAAGCCAAGCTCAATAGATTTGAGAATGAGCATTGGTCTGAGGAGACAATGATCTGGGTGACGTAGAAGCGACATCAGCATCAACAGGTTTGCTGCATCTCGGTGGCGTTCAATGGCCGCTATGTTGAATCCAGAGTGAGAGAAACACATGTAAACAAGAAGCTGGTTGGTGGCTTCTCTATTGTCATCGTGTTAAACCCACCAATAGCGCACCAGGTAGATAAGCCAGTTTGTGATTGGTTCCCGCAAAATTGTGAATTGAAGCAGGAAAATTAAACGTGCAGGTTTCCAGACCGAGCTGCAGGGCAAAATCAAATCGCTGGCAGAGTGGGTGGGGTTTACCCAGCCTACATACAAAGTGTAATACAGAGAGTTTTGATAAGATAAGAAGCTACAAAAAAATGTGAATGAATACAACTGATTAAAAGGCTACTTTAGTTAATTAAACAATCAAAATGTTTTGATTTCAATATCGTTCTATTGAAGTTCACTCTTGCTCACCGTATGTGCGCCCTCAAAATTAGAAAGAGCAGGTTACATACACACAGATCAAAGTATTATCCGAATTAGTGGTGAAAAATTCATCACATGTACACAGGGTGTTATCGTCTAAAATAAAAAAAGACCAGAAGTACTCTTGTAAATACTCCTTTTCATTTTCTAACTTACTATGTGCTGACCTGTTTCTTTCAATTTTCTGTTTATTACCTTATAATACCTCCTACAATATTGTCATACATACATCATCTTTTCATTTTCACTGCTGCAATGTTACCTTTATATATAATGTAATAAGATAATTGTCTACCTTTTCTTTGTTTATTTTTCTTTTCTTCTTCTTGGCCCCACATTTTCCACACTTGGCATGTGCAGCTATAGTCTGACTGGTTTGCCTGTGTCCATCTGTCCATCTGTCCGTCACAGGATGGAGGAGTCCCTGTGTCTTTCAGCGCTGCGGTCGCAGTTCTTCTCTGTGCCTGCAGGGGGCGCCTTTTCTCCTCTTCACCCCTCTGCCCTCCACTTGCACCTGCCTGGAGGCCGCTACCCAGGAGAACTAAACCACACAGCAGTACTAGCGGAGAGGTAACACACACATGCACTCTCTCTCTCTTTCTCCCTCTGTGTCTCTCTCTCTCCTCTGTCTCTAGAGTTGTGTAATCTCTCTCTGCAGGGTAGGCACTGGTTGCTGAGTGTGTGATATTTATAGCACACACCCCACAGTGCCTCCTATACACTCATCACACACACTGCCCTTCACACACACACACACACACACACACACACACACACACACACACACACACACACACACACACAGCACACCCATACACATGCATATGCAAGCCAGTGCACACATTAAATCTCACACATAAGGAAGTTTCTTTCTTTCTTTCTTTCTTTCTTTCTTTCTTTCTTTCTTTCTTTCTTTCTTTCTTTCTTTCTTTCTTTCTTTCTTTCTTTCTTTCTTTCTTTCTTTCTCTCCCTTTTCCTTCAGTACTTTGAGCTCCTTTCTCAGTTTCACCATACACAGTCTTTACCTGTGGCAAAATGCACAGGGGAAATGTTTGTGTTTGAAATGGATGGTATTTATCATCAGGTTCTGCAATGGCTCTTGAGTATCCTGTAGGTTTGTTTGTGTGCTATTGATTGCTGCTGAGTGTGTGTGTGTGTGTGTGTGTGTGTGTGTGTGTGTGTACTTGACCCTTCACCACAAAAGGCTTAGGATGTGAAGAGTTCCTGTGTGTGTGTGTGTGTGTGTGTGTGTGTGTGTGTGTGTGTGTGTGTGTGTGTGCATCTATGGATGTGTTTGCTTGTGGGTGTATGAGTGAATTTAGGGTGGGGCGAGGAACCAGGCCCCTCACACAATGCAGGGGTTAGCCCCCACAGTAGCCACTTCCCCCTGGATCAGAGCTACCTTTCTCCCCCTTCACAAAGACCACTCTGTGGCTCTGCCTGCCTTGGGCTCCCATTCAGACGTATTTATCGTTTGTTTCTGTAATGGCTCCTGCTTATCCTGTAACTTTGTTTGTGTGCTATTGATTGTGTGTGTGTGTGTGTGTGTGTGTGTGTGTGTGTGTGTGTGTGTGTGTGTGTCCTTTTCCTGTGGATACCTATTAAGTGTTCATCTGCTCTTGCTCAGTCATGCTGTGTATGGATTGTTTTCCTCATGGTAAGTGGAGAGTGTGTGTGCATGTTTCTGTGTATTTCTGCAAGTGTGTGTATGTTTGAGCAGAAATGTTTGTGTGAGGTTCACCAGTGTGTGGTTAATATCTGCCTCATGTTGGGTGTTGCATCTCTCACCCGTGTGTGTGTGTGTGTGTGTGTGTGTGTGTGTGTGTGTGTGTGTGTGTGTGTGTGTGTGTGTGTGTGTGTGTGTGTGTGTGTGTGTGTGTGTGTGTGTGTGTGTGTGTGTGTGTGTGTGTGTGTGTGTGTGTGTGTGTGTATACTTGTCAACCTCCCCCACAGGCTACAGATGGAGAATGAGCTCCGCCAGCGAGAGAGAGAGCAAGAGCGTGAAAGAGAAAAAGAAAGGGAGCGCGAGGCAGGGCTGGAACGAGAGAGGGAGAGAGAGAGGGAAGAGGAGCGGGAGAGAGAGCTGGACAGACAGAAGGAGAGGCAGAGGGAGAGACATCAGCAGATGGTCAGAGCGGCCGAGAGCCACTACCTGGCTGAGCTGCAGGCTCGGAGGGCACCACTGGAGGACAGGGCCAGGCCAGGGGAGAGGCTGACCCCGAACAGACTGGGTACACACACACACACACACACACACACACACACACACACACACACACACACACACACACACACAGATGTACATACACAACTAGATACATTACATTCCCGACTCAGGGAGAAGCAACATGAAATACAGATGACTGAGTTAAATTTTACTCATTGTAATTTATAAGGGAGGAGAGAAACTCTTCAGTAGTTAAGTTTTTTTTTTTTAAATAAATCATAACCATTTTTTTTTCCTGCTACTGTGAGGATGCCAATGTTGGTTAGAAAATGTTTTGGCCAAATTGTCATGGAATTTGGTGTGGATATTTATGGTCCCCAAAGGACAATTACTTATGGTTATGGTGATGCTCTGACCTCTCTTCTAGCACAACTTATTATTTTATATAACCTTTTGGGCAAATTTAATCAAACTTGAAATATGCTTTGCCAAGCTGGTATCATCTTTAGGCCAAAGTGTCAACTTGGCACACAAGATATCTCACAATCTAAACAAATGCAGACTTGCTGAATGCCATGTCTCTTAAATGTTGAACACTTCTGCTTACAGTTACCCCATGACCTTCATCGTAGTGGGTCAGTGTGTAAAGTATACTACATATAAATCTCGAAGATTGGATAATGTGCCTTTTACGTTTATTTGGGTGTGTTTCCTTTTACCAGACTGATGTTCACACTATTGTAAATGGATAAGGACAAGACCTACTGTTCACAGCACAGAAGTCAGTGTCAGAAAATGTTAATGTGGCTCAGTGGCACATTGAAACTTTTTTTTAAATGAACTAGAGCAGATTAATTATACCAGACACCAGATAATAATCCAACCTTTTTATTAATTTTTTTTAAAGATTATTTTATGGGGCTTTCACCTTTATTTGATAGTGAAATAGTGGATAGACAGGAAAGGTGGGAGAGAGATGGGGGATGACACGCAGTAAAGGGCCGCAGGACAGACTCAAACCCGGGCCGCTGCAAAGGACTCCTGCCTACATGGGGTACATGCTCTTACTGGCTGAGCTAGAGATCGCCCTATAATAGTGCAACCTTTAGGAAATATTTTTATTTCTTTCCATCCAACTGGTACGGCTGTAATAATTTGCTATGCTGTTTGATATTGTGGGTCCTCATGAACATTGCAGACATTTAAACGGAATTATTTCTTCTCTCTACATTTACACAGGAATAAGGCATTACACATCTAAGTACTAATTCATGGTTTCCCAACTCCACTGTTTCTCCAGATAAAACCAAGGACTTCGAGCACCCAGGTTTCCCAGCACCCAAACCTCTGTCCCTGCAACCTGTCCTTCACTCCTCCAGGGGCTCAATCCCACACCCTGTGCCCAGCCTAGTGCCTTCTCACCTGGGGAAGCATCATGCTGCTGCTGGGGGGATCCATGGAGCTCTGGCTGCTGCCATGATGACTCAGAGGGCCAGTGAGGCGGCGTGGTTAACACGGCAACGGGGGCAAGGGCAGGAGAGGGAGGGTCCGCTCGAGATGGGCCTCAGGTCACCTGGGAAAGGGGCTGAGCTAAGGAGAGAGAGTCACAGGTGAAAAGAGAGAGTCATAAATAATTAGTTTTAGAAAATGTTTTATACTAACATTTAAAAGTGTAGTTAGACTTTGAATTTAAATGGAATTTTATTTTGCTTTTTATTTTCTTAAACAGAACCAATTCAGTCCATCACAAGCCAGGCAGCAAAGATCTACCTCCATGTCTCGGTGCTCCACCTCCCCTTATCTCCCCTAAAGGTCCCCATCATCCTCCTGCCCCTCCAACTACACTGTGGAACCCAGCCTCCCTTGTCGACACCCCCACAGACTCACGCAGAAAACTCAACCCTCCTACACCACCAAGTCGGCCACCTCCAGGACTGACCAGAGCCGACAGGCCCCCCCTGAGGTGGGGGGAGAAGCTGGAAGAAGGAGGCAGGGGGAGAGGGGAAGGCACAGAGAGGTACACTTCACAGAGGGGAGCTAGTTCACAAGAAGCAGGTTCCTGGAACAAGGCAGAGCAGGACAGTGCAATCCAGAGCCTCTATGACCGGCATCACATCAATAACCTCCACCAGAGGTCCTGTGTGCCTCCGTCTATTCCCGGTACCTGCACCAACCTGGTGGGATGGTGTCAGGCAGCTTCTCCGTCTCCGGTGAGGGAGCGACAGGGCCCGCCGCCCGACAGCATGCTGGTGTATGACGAGGTTCTCCAGCAGCACCGCCGGCTGCTCAGCAAACTGGACCTGGAGGAGAAGAGGAGGAGGGAGGCCAGACAGGGAGGTGAGCAGACAGATGAAGGATAAAGAGGCACAGTGGAAAGAGATGACTATTTTTCTTTTTCTTTTTTTCACAAGAGATGACTATACATACGTTGACTATTTCTTTATGATGAAAGATGATTTCTCTCTTACTTTTGCCAGGTTATTACTATGACCTGGACGAGTCATATGATGAGAGTGACGAAGAGGAGGTGAAAGCCCATTTAAGGAGAGTGGCAAAACAGCCCCCACTCCAACTGGATACATCCTCCGAGGTGCATAAACATCACTTTATACATACAAACGTGGTTTGAAAATGTTTGATATTCACCTGCCCAAATCTCTCTCCAAAGAAAGTGGATTTCCTGCGTGTGTGTGGTCTGACCACAGTGGCCCATCGCGATGAGCTTCTAGCACGAAAGAGGAGGAAGAGGAGGAGGATGATGAGAGAGCGCAGCGTCTCTCCACCAGCTGTGCGGGGCAAGAGAAAGGCCTCTTCACCTCCAACACCTCCAACTCCCTTAACTACGCCGTACTCTGCCGAGGAGATGGACAGCAGTGCCGAACTGGATGAGAAAAAAGACTTCCTCCTTATGTTTAACCTCTCCCATGTCAGCCCACAGCAGAGGAGAGGTAACAACCTGTTTAGCATTCACACACATCCTACGTGCTACTCTGCCCCATTCTCAGATGGTGCTGGTGATTCCCAGTGGAAAAATACGACACTCAGTTTCTCAGTTTTATTAGAAGAAAATAAAGTGAGGAAGCATCTCGACAGGAGGCTGTGGCAGGATTTTTTACTTTTTCCAGCAAGGGTAGATTTTAATCCACAGCCTGTCAACATTTAGTATCTGCTAAAAAATTATGAATTTCTTATTAAACTAATTTTAAAACTATTACAATGTTGAAATGTAAATAAACACATTTAAAAAATGTGTTGAATTAAATATTTATAAAGATTTTGGTTGTTACATATGCTCACAGTGTATATAATGTATGAGTTTTGGTTGTCACAACTACAGTAACCCTGAAACAAACACTACTTTCTATGACTTATTTAAAAAAAAAAAATTAAAATCTTTAAGACAAATAACACAAAAATCCAGGCGAAAATTGAATTTAAAATACTGTCTGCAGGGTGACCTCTCTGTTGTTTAAACGTTTATTGTTCATTGCTTGCTCACAGGGACGCTGGGGCTCATTTGAGCTCCCTCAATTTTTCTTTTTAATTTCCTGTTACCGGAAGCATTTTCTCATCTTTCAACATCGCAAAGGGACCTAGTTTACTGTGAACTACAGTAATCAGCTTTTGGATGAATACAAAAGTACAATCTGGGTTAAAATCTGCATGAACCAATCTTCTCCTCTAAAAAAAACTTTGATGTTTTTAGGTGAAAGCTGGTAGAAAGAATCAGCCTTTATTAAATATGTGTGGCCATAGTCTGTCACCCATTTGCTGACCATTTTCCTTGTGTCAGTAAATATTTTAAGCCTTATTTTCAAATATGATTGACAGGTGTTGTCATTTTGTCTTTTTCTCTGTAGATAAGGAGAGGACAGAAAAGCTGCTGAGGGCCATTCAGAGGAAGACTGTGACATTAGACACTCTCAGATATAATCCCTTACCTCCATGTAGCAGTCCTCCTGCACCTTCAACTGGTGAGACACACACACACACACACACACACACACACACACACACACACACACACACACACTTGTATGCATGTTTAAAATGGCAAAAAACTCTAAAAAAACTGTACAAATTTGTTTTTAGGTGACTCCTCATCGGCCCCTCTGCCAAGTCAACCAAATGGACATCTGTACCCAGACTCACCCAGCCCCTCCCCTCCCTACTTACACAAACCCAAACATCTACCCCATAATGACACATTCAAACCCAACATGGACACCAACGTAGCCTGCATTCCTCCACCCTTGGCCCCTCATCATGAAAAGGCAGAATTCATGAAGGCTCAGCCAAACGGGAAGCTCCAGGGCCTCCAGAACGGCGTTGTTGCTTCTCCTCAGAAAAAGGAGCCCAATCCTGTGCAGAATGGACGGAATCGGCCCTGGGAGAGGTTCACACCTGAGGCCTTTGCGCAGCACTTCCACCAGGCTGTGCTGCAGTCCACACACAACACACTGCAGAACAAAGGTTAGCCACTCACTCCCATGACCATTAGGCTTCATTAAAATGACAATGTTCAGCCACCTAGTGGTGTTTGCATGTAATAGCCTAGTTGTTAAAATGGATATTAGTAACCAAATTGGTTCTAAAAATGGCTGCAAACACTTACATGGCTTTTTTTGTCTCACTCTTTTCTTTTAAGGAGTTTCAAATTGTGTCCCTGAGGCCGGCATGAAGGCCGACCGCTCGTTGCTTCACAACGTCACGCAACTGAAAAGTTCCACTGTTAACCATCCCCCTCAGCATGCACACGTTAACGGTCATCACTTCCATTCCCTCGTAGCCAGCAGGGACACTCTAGGGCCGCGGGAAAACCTGTCTGATGAGGACGAGGAAGAGTCTGGTCAGGAGGAAGAGGAGGAGGAGATGGAAGAAAATCCAAGGAAGTGGCAGGGTATCGAAGCTATTTTTGAGGCCTACCAGGAGTATGTGGATGGTGAGTCAATATCAAGCCATTTTTTGTTTGCAGCCCAAAATTGGTCTCGGAGGGCTTAAAGGTTTTACTGAACGACTGGTTTCCTTATAAATCCTTTTGGAGCTTTTAGAGATGTGATTATTATTCACATTCAGTAAACAGTGACCTCCTTCATTAAAGTGTTGCTGTTACTTAAGAAAAAAGATCTCAAAAACACGTAATTTCTGTTAGACTTTTACCAATTTGTTTTTGGGACACAAATCAATGATTACTATTAGAGGTTACAAGCCTTGTATTTATCTTGCTATCAGTGCAGTAGATTTTTTTAAATGCATAGAAGTTTTGATGCAAACAATAAAAAACAAACTTGGTCGAGGGCCCAAATTTTTGTCAGAGGTCCAGATTTGTTGATGCTATTTGCCTACCACTGGACCACAATAGACCCTCAGATCATTTGTGTGAAAGAAGTATTAGAATGGGTATAATTTTCCCTTATTTGTGGTGTGTGTGTTTCTCTCTGTACAGAATGGAGTATAGAGAGGCAGGTTCTTCACGGTCAATGTAAAAGACTTGAAGCACACAATTACAATCTGACCAGAACTGCAGAGCAGCTCTCTCTCACTATGGGGGTAAGTACCTGGGTTTATAAAAGTAATTGTGTGCACATCCCACCTTGTGGCAGGTACAGGACAAATGAGAAATACTAAAATGAAAAAACGTAATGACCGCAACACTGCTTTAAGCTCCCATAATTTAATGCAAAGGCAACGTTTTGACCTTACCGGGTCTTCTTCAGGCAAAAAAATAAAAAATAAAATAAAGGTAAGTACCTGGGATTATAGCTACACGCAGATTTGTTTCCCTTCATCTTTTAATGTTAGTGTTAAATTTTTCCGTTTGTACTTACTGTTTGTAAGTGATTCAGCTTAGTGCAGAAAGCCTTGGTTCTGTAACAAAACTTGTGTCGGTCCTTCATTTGTCAGGAGCTGGTGAGTCAGAGGCAGAAAGTGAGAGAGGAGAGGGAGAGACTGCAGGCCCAGCTCGAGCACTTCAGGAGGTGTTTGACGCTACCTAACATTCACTGGGGCAGGGGGCAAGTCAACGGGCACACGCCGAGGTGACCTCTGACACCAACTCCCTGACGGATACGCCTCTGACAGCGAAGGAACATTAACAAGAACAAGATGGACTGGAGCCAGACCACTCTCTGCACTTGAAGCACTTGAATCCTCATCTTGTTACCTCTTCTGGCCAACCAGTTATGTTACCTATCTCGCCACGGTAACCGTAAACCATGGTGACCATAAAGTCTGGGCATTCCCACTCTCTCTCATTCTGCCTATGGATTGTTACAACACTGTGTAGGTGAAAACAGCATCTTTGTCACAGTAACGCTAATCATTCCCACTAGTCCCTGAGTCAGCTTTAAGGACTTTTCACCATTTAGCTCATATTATATCAATTCTTTTGCAAAAACTGCATCGATCCGTACTAATCAGATTTATCACTCAGCACAAATCTGTAGCCTCTCTGGACAGCAATGAGAAGAGACTAAGCGTGCAGTGGTCACTTGGTTAATACTCAGAGAATGAAAATGGAGTCAAGGAATCAAAGCACACCTCAGGCCTTAAACTTGATAAGATGCACTTGAAATTGAATTGGAATAAATACTTGACCCTCCTCTGTGTGGTATAATGTTGTACTGTCTACTTAGCACTGTATCTGAAAGATCAAGCTGTTTGTGTGCTGGTGAAACTTCTCCAGAGGATAGGAAACATCTAAAAGATATAATCTATATAATGGCAAATGGTATCAATGAAGTTTTATTTTTTTTTTGTTTTTTAAGTTAAATTTTCCATTGGTAATGTCACTTGTAATAGACAGATTTTTTTTTTTTTTTAGTTTTGTCCATTTCCTGTCGGAAGCCATATGTTTGGTTTGAATTGCTGCTGGTCAGAATAAATGAAGGATGCTAGATGTTAAATTTTATGTGATGTCAAAATGTTCGGGGGTTGACCCACAATGCAACGGGGAAGACAACTTGGCAGATGTAATTTCTTGTCACACATTATGAAGTTGTCATGACGATTGCTCAGATGGTTTATCCCAGAGTCTGTGTCCCTCCACATGTCTAAACATGTTATGAAAACTTGAAGAGAATGTGTGATATTTTAAAAGTTCCTGGTACCTGTAAAAGGGCAATTTCAACATTCTGCACATGTTCTTACTAATTGGCATCAATTGAGTGAAACTGCAGTACTTTTAGACATATTGTTCAACCTTACACTTGTTTTCACCGACAAGGTGTGTGTTGAAAAAGTGAAAATCAAAAAATATTTTTCTGTTCCATTTCAGGACTGTCAAAACTGATAAAGGATATCTTTCACTTGATAATTGTAGCCAATTGTTTATGGGTGACATCAAAATCAGAATGTCACTATTCCTCTGTGGATAACAAATAAAATCCACCACTTTCTTTTTTTTTATTTTTTTTTGTTCAATTCAGATTAAACAAATATTCACATTACACATTCATAATTTCTGCCCCTTTCCATCTGAATATTAAAATCCCAGGAGCCCGTTCCTACAAGCACAAGCTACAGTAGCAATCCCCCAAAATTGCCTTCATGCATCACCTGTTCATTCACCTCTACTTGCTGTAAAATCCTGCATATTTGTTTCAATCAGTTGTCATGTAATGTATTATTTAGACTGTATAATTGTGATGAATTATTTATTAACATATATTGTTGTACATTCTGATGGAAATTTACATTAAAATATTTGTAAAATGTCTTTTATCGGTGATTGTCATTTATCTGGGGAGAGTTCATTCTCATTCCACATCAGTTCCATGTTTCCTGAATAGACTCTTAGTAATGTTTTGGGAACAAATGCCATGTCAGTCTTCTTTGGTTCAAAAATCACTGAAAAATTTCAAATGGGTGTTAAACTGGGTTGAGATCAAGTGTATGTGAAGGCCATAGCATATGATTCCCTCAAGTATAATACTTAAGTACAGTTTTGAAGCAATTGCACCTTACTTAGTTTTTTTCATGTTATGCCACATACATTTCAAAGGGAAACTTTGTATCTAACTTTGCAAATGAAAGGTTCTGCACACCCACACAGGTGTTTTCAATTACCCTGGCTGATCAGGTGTAATTTGGGTGGAGCTATGCAGGAGTTACATGATTTCACCAAATTCTATCCACTTAGAATGATAAGTGGGAATGTTTCCTCACCCCAACAGGCTCAACAAAATCAACATAAGAGTTGTAACAATAGAAGCCTTGCGAGGTTATAGGGCCCATTCTGAATAGTGAGTACTTTTACTTTAATTACATTTTTCTGATAATACTTCAAGTACTTTTACTTAAAGTGCTCATATAATGCTCATTTTAAGTTTCACAATTGCATTTAGAGGTTGTACCAGAATAGGTTTACTTAGTTTAATTTTCTAAAAACACCATACTTTTGTTGTACTGCACATTGTTGCAGCTCCTCTTTTCACCCTGTGTGTTGAGCTGTCTGTTTTAGCTACCGAGTGAGGCATCTCACTTCTGTTAACTGTCAAAATACGTAATTAGAAAGACTACACAGTTCAAAGTCGCATGGATGACGTCTCGCTGAAGCTACAATGTCTACGTGTATCATCCCGGGGATGTAACGTAACTAAAATAAGAAGTGGATCTTGCTTGTTCTTTTGCTTATTTGCTGCAAACACGTCACTGGATAAAACACATAAAATAAGATAATGTTTCATGTGTTGTGGAACAGAGCAAAGCAAGTTGAGCATCAAGCTAGGTGATGTAAATCGTGTGAGACGAGAGACGTAGTGCACTAAAAGGTTTCACACAAAACTAAGTGGTACTATGACAAACCTATGGCTAACTAAGACTTTCTTCGGTTGAAAAATTATCTTTTGAATCGACAAACGTGTAATCCATGACATAATTTTAACGGGATCAAACAATAATTTGCCTCTCCCCGTTCAACTACCGTTCATATTTTTTCCGAATTAAGGTCCCATGAGGTCCACCGGAAGGGGAAGGATTTCACCTCTCTATACTGTGTTATAAAGTGATGCACGTTTGTCATGGAAGTAAAAGCTGGTCTACAATAGAGCAAGTATTTCTGTTGGAGATGGTAAGTCCCTTTTTAGTTGGACTTTGGGCTTTTTCACTTTGTAAACCTATAACATGAACAAAAAGATATATACCACAATAAAAGGAAAGGGGGAAAAACACAATATGCGCATGTTAACTCATTTAATGCAGGACGTGTGATGAGTATTTTTACGCACAGTACACCTGTATGGAAGCATCTGCATTTGTTGTTTCTTGTGTTCAGGGTTTTCATTAAGTATGTCACCCATCAGAATCAACAGGGATGATCTAGTAAGTATTGTATAACCACCAGCTGCTTTATTTTACAGAATCCAATATCAACACAAAGATAAAAGGAAAGGAAAAGCATGAGGTAAAACAAACAATGCATTATTTAGTCTAGATTAAGGCAACATACTTGAGTTCCAAGTACAAGAAGAGGGATTATGCTGTACATTAAGCAGAATAACACAGTGAAAAACAGATATTTGCCTATTGATAAAGCACCACCATGTGACAAACCAAAGGTTGACTCTCATGGAAATGTCCAGAAGCTATTCACATGGGTTCTGGATGACTATCAGCAGATAGTCGTTCTCTGCAGAGACATAAAAGAAGACAAATGTAGTAAAAACAGTATTGCCTCTTCTAAGTTACAGCTGTTGGCTGAAATAATATTAAATGTTTGTTTCAGTAATATAACTATTACACACTAACCTGGTGC
This sequence comes from Percina caprodes, assembly GCA_013375575.1. Lineage (NCBI taxonomy): Eukaryota > Metazoa > Chordata > Actinopteri > Perciformes > Percidae > Percina > Percina caprodes. The sequence goes on from JABXJD010000001.1 coordinate 6,831,793, forward strand.
AACCAAGATCTCATGTTTCTTGGAACGAATACGGAGGAAAGTGAGGTCATTTTGAGGGTCAATGTCCCTCACTGTGCTCCTGGCCATCATTGTGAGGGGGCGAAGAAGTCTTGCATACTGAACCGTCGTGTGGTGATCTAAAGTTGTTCTGATGGGAATGCCTGAAAAGATCAAACGTTTAGTCATACCATATTTTAAACCTTATGTCCATGATAAAATTGCTGTGCTGGAGATTTAGCGTTAGCTATGGCTTTTGGCTTACCTTCTGCATTGACGACAATTGTTCCAATCACACCTTTATGGGCTTCGATCCTCTTAAGTGTTTCCTCAACATCTTCCTGCAGGACAGAATGAAGATGAAATAATATGTACGTTTCGCAGAGTCTGCTAATTAAACAGTAGTTAATAAACAGCAACTTTAAGAATGCTTGATTTTATTTCAGTTAGCAAGGTACATTAACGTTAAATTAATTTATACAATTCGGTGTAACCAGTTATCTAACGTTAATATAAACATGAATAACTTTATTAATACATTTTAGAAAACACTTCCAAAACTAATCCATGCACACATAACTCTAGCTAACTTACGCGCTTGGTTCCTGCCATTTTGTCTATGAACGGCCGACACAACTGCCTTTTCTCCTCGTCTCTCTGTTGCCAAGAGCAACGGAAGACACGATGTCTATTGACAAAGATACAGGTAAACAACACTAGCACACAGCTAGATCGAAAATAATGTATGTAAAAAATATTATGGACATAAAGTAAAAATATCAAGGACACATTACATAAAAATAAATAAAACAACACAAATCAAATTATATTCAGTAAGAGGTAAAAAAGCTTAACGGAAAAACGTCAGACGCAACCGGAAGTGTATAGCGTAGCCTTCGTTGTGTTGAGGTGGGCTGTTAGCTGTTATCTTTATTGCAAAAATGCCGGAGTTGGCGGTGGCAAATGTGGTCGTCCACCCGCTGGTGTTGCTCAGTGTTGTTGATCATTTTAACAGGTCAGTAAGTTCAATGTTTGTGTTCAGTCCTGATGTCAATTTGGAAGTCAAAATGTCCAGAAGCGTTACGTTGCTGCTAAGCTAATGTTAGCCCTGCTGAGTCAGAGCCCCATTGCAAATGAATGCAGAGATGACAAAGCTAGTTAGCTAGCTCCGTTAAGTCACTTTCGTTCGTCACCTAGCCAGTGTTAGAAAAACAATATTTGTTAAGCCGTTAAACGAATCAATAACACACTAGCTAGATTTGAATAGTAGTTGAATTCGCTATAACGTACACACTAATGGTATCATCTCGTCATTTATTTAATTAGCGTTGGATAACATAAAGATTTGTGCATTAGCTTAGCTTACAGTAGCATCCTAGCTAACAATGTTTATTAACGCTAGTCATTGCGTTAATTTCTGACAAAATTATGGTAAATTAACAAGATAATCTGTTTTGTTTGACAATTCAATCTACAGGATAGGAAAAGTTGGCAATCAGAAACGAGTGGTTGGTGTCCTTCTGGGATCATGGCATAAAAAAGTTCTTGACGTCTCAAATAGTTTTGCAGGTGAGTGACAATGTGAGCTTCAGAGAAACATGTTCAATGAAGAACAGTGATGCCCTTTGTGATCCTTTACTCATTGTAAATACTCAATTGTATTTCATTTAACCCTCCCTACTTGCTAAATACTCACATATTTAAAACTGTATGCGCCCTAGTTTGTAATGCAGGCTTTCTGTTATAAATGTGTATTTCAGAATTTTTAAGAACTTAGAAAGCTTCCTCCACAGTCATACAAAACATTACACAACTGTTTTCATAGGCTGAGTAGTAGGTAGTACAGTACACTTATCTTAAAACAGTGGATGGCCCCTTAAGATATTTGAATATGCATTAAACCGCATTTTACTGTGAACTCCTAACTGCTACAGCACTATATGAGGCAAAATAATACTAAAAGTCAGCAAATGTAAGTCTGCCACAGACAGATTTTGTCAATTCTTTAATTCATTATCAACGTTACTTTGCAGTGCCATTTGACGAGGATGACAGGGATGACTCGGTGTGGTTCCTGGATCATGACTACTTGGAGAACATGTATGGCATGTTCAAGAAAGTAAATGGTAAGGCACTGCCTATGTTTACCAGATTCAGTTATGATTTACGTGATAGGGTAACCCTGATTTTATATTTGTGAATAACTGTCTTCCCTGTTTTTCAGCCAGAGAAAGAATAGTCGGATGGTACCACACGGGACCAAAGTTGCATAAGAATGACATTGCCATCAATGAGCTCATCAAGCAGTACTGTACCAACTCGGTATGCAACTGCTTAACCTTGTTTTCTGCATAGTTTGCATGTGTTCAGACATCTCCTTGTTCGACTCGTATTCATTCTGATGTTGAATAAGTCACTCATGTGTTTCTTTTATCCTACCAGGTGTTAGTCATTATAGATGTGAAGCCCAAAGATCTTGGCCTACCCACAGAAGCATACATCTCTGTGGAGGAAATACATGATGTAAGTGAATCATGGGTTGCGTTGAAGCAGACTGAATACTAGTTGTTTCCAGAAGTGTTTTGGAGTGAGCGTTTATTTAATTATAAATGAGAATAAATACATTTCCAGTTGTGTACGTTTGGTGACAATGCATGCAGGGCTTCTGAGACACAAGTCTGTAGACTATTTGTATTTAAAGGTGCAATGTGTAATACTGACAGCTAGCGTTTAAAATAGTTACTACAGTCCAAATTCAAGCTACTGGAGAAAGTCGTCTCCCCTGGCCCCTCCTCCCCAGACTCGCCTGGTCCTCCGATAACATTAGCAGTTATTGTGTGTTAGCATGGCGGCGTTAGCCAGGACCAGTTGGGATCACTTCACTGGCTGTCTCTATTGTGTTTTGTACACTATCTCTAAAATTCAATGTGAGTACACAAATGTTGAAATGACATTAAATGCCCATCCCTAATAGCTGTGATAAATTAGCCTGAAGCTAATGCTTACCTGTTCAGGAGGAAATTAGCCAACTCAGCGTCCTTTTGGGCTTTAAGCTGTCTCTATCTTTCAGATACATCCCCAATATTAACCCGGGTTTAATTACGTCTCTAGTCATGCAACTGTTTAGAAACACAGGTTTCTAAGGTAGGGTATAATCTCTGTTGATCCCGTTTGTTTGTTGCTTCCATGGTTATACTCCAGCTGTAGTGCGCTGGGTTTGCGTTTTTACAGGTTAATCTGGCAACCCGGCCTGGCTGTTAAAATGGTCAGTTGAAACCAACACACAGGCCAAAACATAAACAGACATTCTGTCACGGAACGGACATTTCAAAGGACAACATACTGGCTTTAGCATTGTCGCCAGAAAAGATGACGTATTGTAGTAATTTTTGGATGTAATACAGTAAATATATTACATATTGCACCTTTTTAATCTGTCCACAAGGTAAATTGGGAGGCCTTTTTAGGACTGGAGTTTGTTTCGAGTATTCCCAGTGAAATGCGGCCGCTTGTATTACAGTGTTATCGTCCTGTCACATCTATTGGTTTCGAACACTGCCCTTTTCTTTTAAAGTTTTTTTTATGCTAGTTGACAAACAAACTTTGGTTTAAAGTTAGAGGTGGTTTCATTGTTGTTATTTGCTATTTGTAGGACGGTACTCCAACATCCAAGACATTTGAACACGTCACCAGTGAGATTGGAGCGGAGGAAGCCGAGGAAGTGGGTGTGGAGCACCTGCTCAGGTACTTGCTACGCTGTTAACCATGTAATTCCACAGTAAATAATTATTATTGTACGAAGTATAAATAATACAAATTGCTTCTACTCACCAAAAGTGCAAAACAAATGATTGACAAATTATTCAGATTATTCCTTGCAGAATGTTAAGACATTCATACTCATGTCCACTCGCTTCTCATCTGCTACATATCATATACAGAGATATCAAGGATACCACAGTGGGCACCCTGTCCCAACGGATCACAAATCAGGTTCACGGCCTGAAAGGGCTCAACTCAAAGCTGTTGGACATCCGTTCTTACCTGGAGAGAGTGACGGCAGGCAAACTTCCCATTAACCACCAGATCATCTACCAGCTGCAGGATGTCTTCAACTTGCTGCCAGATGTCAATCTACTGGTATGTTGATGTTTTAGGGGCTTTTACTAACCATTGGTGTCTTTTGAATTGTAGTAATTGTAATTTGACTTAATTTAAGTGACATTTTGTTTATTTTGCTCATCCTATGTGACTGGATTTTAACAATGAGCACACTTCGTCTGTTATAAATACTGAACAAGTTTGGAATCATTCAGTCAACCAAAGAGAGGGGGAGAAGAAAACAAAGTTCTCATTTTATCCACTGGAGGGCAAACTTAGTCACATTAAGTGAGACACACTGCTTCAACTCATTTGTGCTCAAACGTTGACCAGCATGAGCTGTAGTTTCCGAAAAGGACATTTGTCAACTGGGAGCAGTACTATATTTGGGTTTAGGCTTGGGTTGAGGTTTACTGTAATACTGTTTTCCAAATAAAATGTTGTGATGAATGTTAAAGTCTACAATTTCATTTTTTGTTTCAGTTATCTAGAGTTGAGAATTTTCTTTTCACTTTTAACACTTTCTTTGTCTAATGGTTTCACCATTACTTTGTAAAATTGCATCATTGAAGTTAGTTGGCTTCTAATCTCAATTATATTTAGCCACTAGATTCTCTTTAATTTAATTTTGTAGGAACATGTGCATTGTATTGCTTTAGGTTTTGTGTTGCTGAATGTTGTTTCTGTCTGCAGGAGTTCACAAAAGCCTTCTACCTTAAGACAAACGACCAGATGCTGGTGGTCTACCTGGCCTCGCTCATACGCTCTGTGGTGGCTCTTCACAACCTGATCAATAACAAGATTTCCAACCGAGACGCAGAAAAGAAGGAAGGACAGGAGAAGGAAGAAGGCAAGAAAGAGAAGAAAGACGACAAAGAGAAAAAAGATGATAAGGACAAAGACAAGGAGAAGGAAAAAGCTGATGTTGCCAAGAAAGATGAGAAGAAGAAAAAATGAGTCTTCTCCCTTTTAGATCTTTTCTCAAATCATGTCATCTCATCTGGATGGGGCCCTGCTTTCTGCCTACAGTCACAGTTCTATATGTGGGTCTCAGACTAAAAGTAGGACTCTATAAGGGGAAGGGTGTCATTTGAGATTTGGTCACGTGGCACTCATAAAGACTGTTATCATACAAAGAGGATGATGTTTGCATCTTTGGTGTTTTGAACTATGAGAACATGTTAATTCTGTTTTCATTGTTCCTGTGCTCCTGCTGTTGTACAACACCTGGGGTTGTTTTTTTTTGTAAGATGGACAAAGTTTTGTTTCCTGTATCACTCATTAAATTGGGATCATATTAAAAATGGGTTGTTTTGCAGTTTTCACTGTTCCTGTTTTAACTTTCTAAATTAAGGCAGTATGACTAACAATAACAAAATTGATCCCATACAAACATGGCAAAACTAACAAATCTATCAAATATGATAATACCACTTCATAAAAGATTAGAGCTTAAGGTAAATTTGCATTCGCTTTATTGGCATGATATTTAAGTACAAGTTTGTCAAAGCATGTGCTGGAAATACACAGTGAGAAGTCTTAATCATTAAAAATATAGATATTTTGTGTGTAGGCATATATATGTGTGTAGTTCGGTTTATTTTTGTGATGCAATGGTGAAAAGGCTTAGGTATCTTGGTGTATTTGGGTTACAAGCGTCTATAAAAATCCATGAGTAGGCTGCAGTTATACACTCGCTACAGAGCACATGATGCAATATAACCACAGTGAAGTGCTTTAGTGAGGGGAGTCGAAACTGTCATCAGTTATCTTTTTTTTATAACTGCGTCATCTGCAGATTCTTTAAACTGTTCGCAGTAGCGTCGTTGTCACAGTTACCAAAACACTCAGTAGTATTTGTGACCAATGGCGCATTTTAAACTCGGGTTGCGTCGGACAAATCAGATTATTGGGAAGGTAAACTGGATTCTGACGTAAAGGGATTATACCACGGCAAAGAAGCATATAGCATGTGCTGCTCGCAGTCAGCAGCATTCTGGGAAGAGGAGAGCAGCTCGTGCCACCACCAGTCAACAAACCCTCCTCCCTCTCGCTCTCTAGTTACCCCTCTCTCAGCACCTGAGCATGACTTTTCAGATATTTCACTGCGACTGAACAGGACCCGCCGCCGGCAACATGGCTTCGTATTTGCAGGTGAGTCTGTAAATTGCTTGCTGCTTGTTTGTTTCGGGGGATTTGTTAACTTGTTCACTTGTCAGGGTGTGGTTGTGCTCCGTGCTCTGTAGGCCTGTTTTGACAGACTGCAGGTGGCACGAGCTCCTCAATCAATATTTGAGTGTGTCAATTGTGCTACGCTAAATGAGCGTTTGATGTCCGTTAACGCTCAAATAGCAGTGGTATGTGTGCGGGAATAAACCATGGTTGTGTATAAACAGGTGGCTGAGAGGCTCGGCGTTGCCAGGGGCGCCAGGAATGGCTTCACTCTGATTCACTTTCTCCACAAAGCTGTGGAGATCGGTCTGGCAATGCGAGACTACTGTCATGACGCGTCGTTGGCGCACTTTTCTGTCAATAGGCCTACTGTATACCGTTTTGTGGCGAGTTAAAAAGATGGGCTTCTTCGTGTTTCAGATCGCTGATGATGAGAAAGGCCACGATCTGGACCTTTTCTGTGTCCCCAGACATTATGAGAACGATTTGGACAAGGTGATCATCCCCCATGGGCTTATCATGGACAGGTAAACTAATCACCACCAGCAACAGGCTCTGATATATTTGTTTGACAAATCACTGTAGTCCACAATGTGGATTTGTGAGGCAGGGATTAAATGTCCAGTGCAGTGAAATGCATTAAGCAATTACTGTATGTTTAAGTGAAAAATCATGTAAAGCATCTCCTCCTTTAAAAACTACCATAAAACTGTACCATATTCACCATTGCATTGGTTTTCTGTCTCTCCCTGCCTTTACTATTTTGTGTGTCCTACTTCTCTGACCCAGGACAGAGCGCCTGGCCCGCGACATAATCCGGGACATGGGGGGACACCACATTGTTGCTCTGTGTGTGCTAAAAGGAGGATACAAGTTCTTCGCAGACCTCCTGGACTACATTAAAGCACTGAACCAGAACAGTGATAAATCAGTCCCCCTGACAGTAGATTTCATTAGGGTGAAGAGCTACTGTGTAAGCTGCCTTTTCTCATTTAATTTCCAGGAAGCACTTGTGCTAATGTGAGGTGTGTGTGTGATATGGGCCGACAAATGAGAACAATCTCATTAAATCAGAAATGGGCCACTGCAGTAAACATTATTTTTAAAAATGTATAGTAAATGTAGATTTGTTGTGAGGATTTTTCTAGGGATTCTAGCAAAATAAGACAAGCTTAATCCAAACTGAGACGGAGAATATTACATTCATGATATTGTCTCCTCTTTGTGTCCTGCAGAATGACCAGTCAACAAACAATGTCAAAGTCATAGGAGGGGATGAGCTATCCAATCTCTCAGGCAAGGTTAGTTCACAAGTGTTTGTCAGGCAGAAATATTTCAATTACACAGTCTTGTATGGCTGTATACTTCATCAAATGTCCTTATAATTTTTTTTCTGCAGAATGTTTTAATTGTTGAGGTAAGACTTTTCTTTTGTTTGTTTTTTTTTTTGGCAAATTTTTGGTAAAATCAGTTTATGTGAATTTATATTGTGAATAAATGTATATCATGATATTGTAAATGACATTTCAATCTAATCCAATATTGCCATACATAAATCCTGCTCACTGATTTGAAATACTGTTCACAATGATATACATACCTTGGCATAACAAGAACGGATTAATCTCTTTATCATTGAAAAATCCACGTCATCTCATGATATACAGTACATTGTCATGTCGCCCAACCCTTGTAATGTTTATTGCATTTGTTCATTGTTTTAAAATGGAAGACATCATTTTAGAGTAAAACCAATTGGAGATAAAATGCCAAAATCTTTTGTACATGAGTTATTTAAATGTAAATATTTTTATGTATGTTATGTTTATGCCGCCACTTTAATGTGACCACATCCTCTGTCCTGCATTATAAAAAGGATATTGTGGAGACAGGAAGGACGATGCAGACGTTACTTTCCCTGCTGAGTGAATGCAATCCCAAGATGGTTAAAGTTGTAAGGTAGGCACCATCCAGGAGGCTGAATTATAGACCTCCACTGTAACTGCCTGTTATGTCCATAGAGCGAGTGCATATAATAGGGCTCCCAGCTAATGGACGCTCTCCTTTAGGACTGCTTTAGAGATGTAATGTGACGGAGGGACGGAGCAGCTTAAGAGTTAATCTGCTGCACTAATTTCACTGCACTGTGGAAGTAGAGGCCATTTCTCTGATGTATTCCTGATAGCTGGTTGAAACAGGAAATGTGTTTGGAGTTAAGTGGGTTTCCTCTGGTGCTTGCTTAAAATATAGTAGTTTTTTAAACCTACTGTATATGGGTAGCATCATTTGATTTCTATTGTTTTGATGTTGGCCCTATAATCTAGAGATGGTCCGATACCATTTTTTGCTCCCCGATACCGATTTTGATACCTGAACTTCGGCCAATACCGAGTGCTGAATCGATACCAGTGTGTATATATATATATATATATATATATATATATATATATATATATATATATATATATATATATATATATATATATATATATATATATATATATATATATATATATATATATATATATATATATATATTATATAACTGTATACTATTATCCCTGTATGTACTGTTGTGATATGATTTCTATCTTTGTCGGTCTGGCTCAGGTTAAAACTCTCAAACAATGAATGCTACAGAACTTTCTTTTTTTTAATCCAGTTTGACAGTCAGTTAAAATGGAAAAAGAAGATAAATAAACTACTTTAACATAGATTTTAATTAGGGCTTTATTATGTGGTATTGGATCGGTGCATCGATACCAGCATTTTAGGCAGTGTTGGAGGCGATGCCGATACTGGTATTGGTATCGGAACATCTCTACTATAATCAGCTTAACTGAACTATATATATTTAAATACAATTCTTAAATGGCCAGTTTACCTAATTCACATACACATACAAAAGAAATCTTTTCTTATCTTTTTTTTCCCCACATAAGAGAGTTCCTTATTTTGCTAAATTAACCACTGACCTTTCTGCTGCCACCCAGTACAACCGAGCTGAATAGACTCTCACATTGACCATTTAGAGTTGCTAATTAACCTAACCCACATGTCTTTGGACTGTGGGAGAAAACCCACACAGGCATGGAGGAAGCATGCAAACTCCACACAGAAAGGCTCCAACCTAGAACCTTCTCTCTGTGAGGCGTCTTGGCCTGTTTGGCCATGGTGTTGTGCGAGTGTACCAGGCAATAGGTGCCATCTTTCAGTATTAAAACCTACACTGAAAAGGTTGTGGTGACAATTGCTTTTTCTCTTTGGCATGTTAACGTCTCTTTTAGGGATTTTGTTTCAAATATCCTCTGTGTAATTCCAGCCTTCTGGTTAAGAGGACCCCGAGGAGTTCAGGGTACAGACCGGACTGTAAGTGCCTCTTTACTCAATTCACACTAAGACACGTTATCTTTAGTCTATAGTCACGATTCAGACCATCTGTCCAATCTGAGTTTTCTGTTGCACGACTAAAACTACCTTTTGAACGTATATGTTCCACCAAAACAAGTTCCTTTCCGAGGCTATTTTGCAGAGGCGCCATTGCTCCCAAGATGATTGTGACTGGTTTGAAATAATAGCTATGTATGAAGTATAGTAACACATCATGCTCATTTCATGCTAGTCACTCACATGTGCGTCTGGTTCTTTAAAGGGCTGGTGTTATGTAATAAAGCTGTGTTTTCCATGCAAGATTAACAGTAATTTCATGAAAATGTACTCCAAATATAGCCGAGCCTGACACTTATATATGCCTGAAAACCCCATGCTCACACTATCTCTGATTATGTAATGCTTTTAGGTTTGAGTTGAATAATCTCTTTAAGATTGTCCCTCAATGACAGCTGTTACTGTAAGCGTTTTGACTTCCCACTACATAGCACTGACAGCACAGGTCCGACTCTACACAGACATATAAGAGAGCAACATGTATTAGTTCACTACAGAGCTTCTGATAACAGTAACTGTTTCTGCGTCTCATTTTAGATCAGGCTGATTTCAGATCAGGCTGATCTAAAATTAGTCAGTTTCACTTAATGCACTTAAAAGAAGTTGTTTTGTTTTCTTTATGACTCACAGTGGTGGTGTCTATATTATTGTTTTAGACATTGGTTTCGAGGTGCCAGATTCCTTTCTGGTGGGCTACGCTTTGGATTACAATGAGTACTTCAGAGATCTCAGTGTAAGTTTGCTGCAGTGGATTCCTTAAGATGACAAGTATGAGGATGGACATCTTTTAAAAACAATAGCTGTGTTCAAATGCCATGCTACATTGTATGTATGAACTATGTACACACTGATATCATAGATAACAGTTTTTGCAGTTGGCACACAAAATATCAGTGTAGTTTACTTTTTTTGTTCAGACAGTAAATGTGACGCATGCATGATGTTTATCAAACGCCACTGCCAAGTAAACTAAGAGAATATAAAATGTTTTCCCAAATATTTAATACTCATTTTTTGTTTTCTTTTGTAGCTGTGAATAGTTTTTTTTTTTTTTTTTCCTTTCTTTCTTTTCCTTTGGATGACTGCTGCTGTTTTGAGTACACATTTTGTCACACGTTAATAGAACTGAACCATCTTTAATGTTATTAATATGCTATTATGACATGTCAAAATGTGAAAAATGCTAAATACTTCATTCAAATTTAATTACATTTTTTTTTCTTAAAAGTCTTAGTGCCCTCAATGGTAGCTACAGCCCTGGAATAGCTTAACAAGAAAATCTAATTTCTGGACAATAGAAATGCATGAAAAACATGAATTGACTTGCCTCTGGTTTATTTGTATTTGTTTCACAGCACATCTGTATACTGAACGATCAAGCCAAGGAGAAATACAAAGTGTGAGCAGATCAAGTGATGCAATGCGATGACTGAAATCAATGAAGACTAGGACCACTGTGATGCCCCTCATTAGCTTTGCTGTGTTTTGAATCTTTATTTATTTTTCTACATAAAAATCCACAAAATGTGACTTGTGGGTTGTAAATAACTTAATATTTAGGTTCTCCCCTATGAAGAAGTGGGATCAATTATGTATATGAATATTCTGGTTTGGTTGTTTAATTTTAATTTATTTATTCACTAATGTGTATAGACATTACCTGTAAATTGCAGTATTATCTTGGAGATAGAGATAGAAATAGAATAACATTGATTTGTTCAAATCACACGTCTCAGGCTACTGCTTAATGTTCACTGAGCTGTCAGTCAAATTAAAGTAGCCTTCCGTTTGCGTTTCTCTTTTGACTTGTATCCTCTCATTATGCCATAAAGTGACTGACTTGGAATGTACTTTATGATTTATTTCATGTTTACAGCAATATAAACCTCGTTGAAATCTTGTCCTGTTTTTTTTTTCTCTTTTCTGTTGCACTTTTTCAGTTATCTCCGAGGAAGTAACGTTAACATATTTCGTGTTAAAAAATATTGATCTTATTTAATGTGGACCAAAAACATGTTTTAGGTAGAAGCCGTCAAGTGTCTGGCAGTAAATGTGCATGTAAACTTGGCAGAGGGCAGCTGAATTTGCTTGTGTAACTAGGAAAATGATGTAGAGGGTTGACTTTAGTTTTATTTAGGAACAAAATTTTGTAAATTGTGTTGAGGCTTCTGACGTCACCAGTGACGGCATTGCAGTAGTAACTTACAAAATGCTAACGAGAGACTTCTGTAATGTCAGTACAATAAAAATGGACTTACACAAAGAAGTTTGTTCACTGCTGGCTACAAGTTAGCAATCAAATGCAACAAGGCTGTCACTTGAATGGCATTTTGAGCTAACGTTAGCAATCAAACAATCATAGATATCTACGTTTCTGAAATGATTCACATTGTCTTATTTGTTATTGTTTGTAATGAGAAAAGTTTATTATTTCTTGGGTTTCACAAATTTCAGTATGACATGTTAGGCGCACATGTACTGAGAGGTATCTGCCTCGACGCAGAGGTCGAGGGTTCGAATCCGACCTGTGACAATTTCCTGCATGTCTTCCCCCTCTCTCCCTTTCTCACCTAACTGTCCTGTCAAAAATTAAAGTCGTAAAAGCCCAAAAAATAATCAACAAAAAAAAAAAAGTATGACATAAACCGTTTAAATCTGAGCATGCGCAACTCACATCTACACTCGACAAGAGCCGGTCTGACTCAACTCTCATCGGGTATGACACGTTATGTCGTAAACCGTTTAAATCTGAGCATGCGCGACTCATTAGGCTCGTTCGAGATGAACTGCGCCTCGCCTGTAAAGTGGACGAGAGCAGGCGGCAGCAGCAGCGGGGGTGGGGGGAACAAAAAGCTGCGGTAAAGTCGGACAGTTTCCAGCCGATTTCAGCCGCCTTCAGACTGGACAGGAAGTGACAAAAACACTGTGGTGCGATTCCGATTTAATAAAATATAATCAGACCCACACATCAGCTGGTACACAGTCTCTAGTTGTTTTAATCATGACAGAGTAGCTCTCAGAATGTTCTACATGCGATCTGTTGCTGATTTTAATTAACAACAGACTGGAGATGATCCGTGATCTGAACAGATTTAGTCTCTGTGACTTCTTAACATCACTATCAGCCACACAACATGTGTTCTGTATAGAATAAGTCTTTAAATCAGACAAATAGCAATTAAAATCCCTCCGAGTCAAAAACAATAAAAAGTTGATATAAAACGTCATGTTGTAAACCAATCAGCTGTTAAATCAGCTGAAAGGCCGGCGTTTCCCAGCATGCTCTGGGTCCGCATTGATCTTGCAGTCGGTGAAAAGCAACTGCGCCGCCTGCGGCTCAGAACTGCGGCCGCCTTGCTCTCGTGAGATTTCCGTTGCCACGTGTGCATGACGTCAGAGCAAGTCGGGATCAAGTCGGACACCTGGGCCCAGTTTTTCAAAAAATGTAATCTGGATCAAATTGATCCGGATTTAGTAATCCTTTCTTTTGAGATCCGTGATCACGTAACCCAGCTTACTTTTGAGCCAGTTTTTCAAAGCAACATCGGATTGGATCAATCTGATCCGGATAGGAACTTTTCAGGATCACCAAATCTGGATAACCAGTGCTCAAACAGGATAGGAAATCACAATGTAGAACTATAGATATGTAAAGAGCAACAAGTAGAATGGCCAGTGTGGGGTCAATATAAGTTTATTTTTATTTGAAATGAAAACACACACATTAAAAAAGAAGAACCCCCAAGTTTCATATAGATGTATTGAATTAAAAAAAAGACTTAATGTCAAATACTCAAAATAATTTCAGACAAGAGACACTATTTCTGATTTGGATTTGTTTTGGATTTCAAAATCAGTGATTGCCATTCTTTGCATTTTTTGGTTATTCTGTAATCATTGCATGCATCACTAATAAATATTCTAAAAACGAAAATATTTTCGATTGTGATGAATATATAGGCCTATATATATATATATATATATATATATATATATATATATATATATATATATATATATATATATCAATTATTGACAGAACAAAATCTATTGTTTTGGTCAATTTTGACAGCTGTTTGGGGATTATTTTATGAGGCCAAACTCTTTCTACTCGCTGTAGGCCTATACTGAAAGGCTGATTACGTTAAAGCCTACCTAATCACTGTAGCCTGACGGATGAACAAATAAAATTAATATGATAAATAGGATATCTTGTAAGATACTGCATGATCCAAATATAGTATTATTTGATACATTTTTAAAGTTTTCATTACATTTTGGGCATGAAATCCACGCTGAGTCCACCCTTCTGATGGGATCAGTTTAATCCAGATTTTTTGGATCAAAGTGATCCAAATCCTACAAAAAAGTTCTGAAAAACCCAAACTGAAGGTTTGATCCAGATCCAAACCAAGATTGGATTATGTAATCTAATCCGATTATGTAATCCATTTTTTCTTTTGAAAAACCCATTTTCAACATTTGATCCAATCCGTCATCCAAAATCCTAGTGGATTACTTTTGAAAAACTGGGCCCTGGACAGTAACATTTGTAAAGATATTGATAGAATGCTTTTTGACTTCATCTGGAAAAATCGTACCCATTATATCAAAAAAAAAGTGTTGTCATGAATAATTATGAATCTGGTGGGCTCAACTTTTTGGACTTCAATGCTCTAAATAATACTTTTAAGATTAACTGGGCTAAGCATTTTCTTAAAAACCCTGTCTCGATTTGGAATTTTATTCCCCACTATATATTCTCTCGCTTCGGTGGTCTGTAGCTATAATGTAGACAAACTCCCTGTAAAACTGTCCACTTTCCACAAGGTCCTTTCAGCATGGTACCATACCAATAAGACACGTGTCTTATGTATAAGCATAACTTCTCACCTCACAGATACCTAATCTGGAATAACAGAGATATATTATATTGACCGATTTGTTATTGACATTGACTGGAAAAAGGTTTAGATGATTCCTTACAAATACCTGATAGTAAACAAGGTGAAAGAAGTGTCGTTTAGAATAATTCACAGATACTACCCAGCGAATCATTACATGCTAAAATTTAAAAGAGACATCAATACAAACTGTTCTTTCTGTGAAGATCACCCAGAAACCGTTTTGCACCTTTTTTGGTATTGTTCACACACCAGGAGATTTTGGCAAAACCTCAGCAGATATGTCATTGACCATATCTATAAAGACTTTGCCTTATTATGGGAGAATGTTGTATTTTGTTTTTATAAAATTCAAAGTAAAGAAAATATGTTTTTTATTATACATTTATTAATCCTTTTGGCAAAGTTTCACATTCACAAATGTAAATTCAGCTCTAAAAAACCTAATTTTATACTTTTTTTCCATGAAGTTGTACTTTATATAAATATGATTTCGGGCTCCCATAACAAGAAGTCAGTTAAAACTGTCAATTTATGGTCCTCCTTATCTTTGTAACGGCCTTTAAGCCTCCCTGGCATAATTGTATTATGTTTATTATGTTTGTATTATATACTTTTATATGTCATTAGTGTTCTATTTCTTGTTTTTGCTATAAAGATGACAAAAATAAAATAAAAATAAAAATAAAATTCCGCTGTGCTGCCATAAAGCTCATCGTACCGACACCTACTACTCTTTCACCCATAGACAGTTAAATACCCTGTGACGTCGAATATGTGGGACAGCTTTTTTTAACGCTTTTGCAGGCGATACATATATCCGTCTCTTCATACATCCATGGCTACGACTGGCTAAAAGAACCTTTTTAGCAATTTTAGGTTCCGTCGGACCTGAAAACACAATTTTATGCTGCAACGTTACAAGTGGCTTCTAGTTTCCGGTAGTTTACATAGGCTACTTTGGACTTTCAGTGTGTGACGTTAGTGCGTGCATGTTTTCTTTTGTAGCTGTCCTCCAATTGACTGTTTCTGCTTTGAAACCGAGCAGCTCCAATGCATATTAAAGAGGAGACGATAGCCATTTTAAAGCAGTTTGACAGTGGAAACAAGTTCTCCACTCTGTCGGTGCTGCCCAAAGCCTCAGTGCTGATCCCACTGGTTGTGAAGAATGGAGAGCTGTGCACCTTGATGACCCTGCGTTCAAAAGAGGTAACCTAAGTGGACGTCAGTTGTGGGTGGACTAAGCTGTCTTGTTTGATCTAATCAACTTTTAACCATAGACAGTTAAAGAAGTAACATACTTGTGCCTCTGCAGCTGAGGACCAGTGCTGGTGAGGTGTGTTTCCGGGTGGGAAGAGAGACCCCAGTGACAGAGATGATATAGACACAGCTCTGAGAGAGGCAGAGGAGGAGATAGGTCTACCACCTGATGATGTTCAGGTGGTCTGTAGACTGGTCCCTCTCATCAGTAAGGTAGGACAGTACAACTGTCCGACTCTTAACCCCCAGCCCCCACACACCCTTAGGCACTATCAATCCTGGACTACATACATGCCCACTGCACATACTATATATATTTTTTGTACATTCTGCACTCAATCCATTCAGCCTTTTTTCCCTTATGTTAAATAGCTATTTTGTATATATTTTTCTATATATATATTAAACCCTTTATTACAAATGATTCCTCCCCTTCAGGGCCTAAGCTGCTTTGGGTCCATCTTTTTCTCACGTTACCCCCTCCTATCTTTCTCTTAACAGAGTGGTCTGTTGGTGACCCCAGTGGTTGGCTTCATAGATGAGTCATTCAGTCCCTGTCCAAACCCAGCTGAGGTCAGTGCCGTGTTCACAGTCCCTCTGAACTTGTTCACCAGTGACGAGGACCACGATGCTATCCGCAGCGTTGCTGGGATGATGGGGTCTCTGCACTCTTTTTATTTTGTGGACCCTGATTCAGGAAGCCAGTATCACATATGGGGCCTCACTGCTGTGTTTGCCATACTGGTTGCTACCCTTGCTCTCAGGAAAAAACTTGAGTTTGATGTTTTTGACCCTGAGAACCCGTTAGCCTTCTTCCTACAGATTCTAGAGAGAAGAACTAGTAAATTATGACCAGGTGTTTTTACTGATGTTGATTTAGCATTTGTGCAAATACAAAATACCTGAAGCCAGACTTGTTATAACTGCAGCGCATACATTTACACTGTTGTGAGAATCAGAGTGCAATGTGCAACTTTACTTGCATGCATTATTTTAAAGATTAATGTAAAAACCTTTCAGAGCTTTTTTCTTTTCTAATAAGTGCACCTATACATCTAAGGGGGGCAGAAAAAAGAAATTAATCAAGAAATTTATATTTTTAATTTCTTTTTAATGTAGCAGCAGGATTACAGATATAAACAGAAGAGTATACAAATGTCCAGACCAAGGCAAGGTACATGTTAATTATAGTTCAGATGTATGATAACACACTGGGGTTGACCTTTATCCTGACTGCAGGATCTTAAGGCTAGATACTAAAGCTACACAGAACGGATACAACAGAACTGTTGGAGAATGTGAAATAGAAAGCGAACTAGGTAAAGTGAGCAAACTGATTACACACAAGATACAGCTCACACTATTGGCAATTAACAGTTAAATTTATCATGGTTGCTCCTTTTGATCAAGCATTTCACAGCAACAATAGTAATGTTGACAAGCACATCAACACAAGAAAGCTCTCCATAAAACAATCTCCATGTCTCGTCCCTTTTACCTCACATATACAAATCTCACAAGGCATGAAAACATTTTCAACAGAAAGTCACAAACAAGTTGACAATTCACTGGTGAAGTTGCACAATATGTTGAGAGTACTCGCTCTGATATCCTGCAATGGATTTCCAAAGAGAAAATGTTCAAACTTAAATCTTGTCTGTATGGGCTATGGTTATGCTTGTTTAGAAATAAAAATGCAATCACTGAAAAGTGTCCTGATGTCAAACAGTCCTAGAGAATAAAAAGGACAAGGGAGCCAAATAGCAATGACACAAAAGGGAAACACAGCAGAGTAACAGTTAAGTTATCAAGGCACACAAAGTTCTGTTGAAAGCATCACTATTGAAGTTCAAGATACCCCTGCAGTATATTTCACATTTAATATACATGGATATTAATTTACATGACTTAAGGACAAAACTGATATTTTGTAAAGATTTGTGTGCTATCTCCACCACCATTAAATTAATGTTTCACGGTTTTTCAGGTGAAAGTGGCTATTCGAAGAGTCAGACTGAGCATCCTGGATTGCTCAAAATGAAACTGGATGTGAAGAAACATGAAATTACACCAAAATCCAAGACAAAACAATCTGACAAATGTACAGTAATACAAATGACAGTTGCTGCTGCCACCCCACCCACCCTCTGTGCCTCAAAATATGTTTCTCTACAACTGTAATTGGTCCGATGTTAGATGTAGAGCAAGCTCTATGTCCACACCATGAGGTAACATTTACATTCATGAAACTGAAGTCACAGGTTGGCGTTCTGTGTTGGTATGGCTTTAAGAGGCATTACTGTTCCGCAATTCTTCTGCAACATCATGTGCTCTTAAACTCCCCAAGAGGAATGGAATGCTTGGAAACATCACTACTGCGCTCTAACCTGATCTACAGTTAACGGATGAGTCAAAGTGCCATTTGAGATGCATGAAATTAAAAAAAACAAAACAAAAAAACACAAGAAATACCAAGCCCATGTATTATGTTATACAGGTTGGGTAAAGTCAGTGTTAGAACAGTTGAATTAAGTTCTAACATATTTGCTTGATGTCCACATAATTACATTTCTAATTTCAGTCCTATAATAAACCTGCGCTTCATTTCAGGAAAACATACCAGCAATGATATTCTGTGCTATAAGCATGAACAAAAAGTTTAGTTTTACAAAAATACTCTACATTTTGATACATGGATACAAAATTCTAAAAAAGATAAGTTACTTTAAAATGGATCACTAACTGCTGCAGGACAAAATAGTATGACTGAAAATGTAATACTACTCTAACATTTGAATTTTTCTCAAAAAGTGTCTATTTGATAATGCTAAATTGGCTACTGTTGTAGATATGGAAAGTACAGCAGTGTTTTGCATCAAAAAATAGAGTCATGTAATGTATCAAATTGGTGGAAATGTTAATGAGTTTAACTGATCCATGAAGCAAAGTACCTTTACATATCTTTTATACATCTTGTACTTAAAACGTGCGGAATTACTATAGATGTCAGAGCTGCATAATTTAAATGAGTACAAATGAGTAAACATTACGAGGGCATTTGCGAGGAAAAGTATGAGACAGGTTGACGTTTCACAACAGGAGCTTTGGTTTGTCTGGGTACACTCCAGTCTGACCCCACAACAGCCAGCTCTCTAGACTCAACTCTGCTTCAAACAACGTCAGTGCTATTGATAGAAGTAAGAACTGTTATGTACTAACATCACATCAGAAGTGCCCATTACTCCTGCACATAGCACCATAGATGAGAATCAAAATGGCGGCCTCTATGTAACAGAGATTTCATTTACCAGTGAGCCCCTGTTCACAACACAGGGGACGGGTACTGGATGCCAACTTCATTTTGTGCCGGCCTGCACACGGTACCAACACTGAGACAAAAACTTAAATATCTAAACAATACAAGGTAAAACAGTCTTAAGTGACAGATTGTACAGTAAATAGTACAAATAGCAATATGATGAAAAAATCCTTCATTTCAATGCACAAACTAAATTAATTGAATTTCAGGTGTTTTGTCAGTGTGTAAAACACAAAAGCCTACTTACCACTCCAACACTGACAAATGACAATGCTTTTGTGGGAATGGCTGTTTGTTTAGACAGACTTGACTGGACCACTGAGACTGAATACAAAGAGGAATTCAACAGTGAGTAGACATTCTATACAACGTTGCCATAAACCTCAAAAATATTCAGACATGAGACGATGTAGAAATGCTAAGTCAAGATGTATTTACCTTCACAAAGACAACTGCTGTGAGTTTTTTTTTCTGTTTTTTTAACTGGACGTTTCCGAGTACAAATTCAGCTGGGTCAGTAGAGAGCTGTAGACGGATATAAGGATTAGCTAGAGGTTATAAAGTGCTTGAGATAAAATGTTTATAAAACCACACAACACTCCATTTTCACCAGTGGAAAGTTTCTTTCTATCCACATTAAATTGGTAAAGGTTAACAACTTATTCAAAAACACAAAAAGATACACGCACACACACACTACATAATTGAATGCTTCTTTAAATGTAAGCAAGAAAGCTTTTGCAAACCCATTAATGAGGCCTAAACCAATGAAAACACTGGGCGGTGCCAAAACGAAAGGCCAAGTCACATTATTCACCAGGGTGAATCTCATTTGCGAGTGATTAAGAGTCCCTCCTCTTTCTGCATACCAAAATGTATTTCTACCCATTTTGGTGAGTGAGTTAATTTTTGTGAAGTTGATCAATATTTAAATATCTCCTCCTCCCGACGGTCTGCTCAGGTGCCTACTCCAGTCATGGAAGCAAATATTAAGGCAAAACATTCTACAAATGTACTTAATTTAATAGTCTTTACTCTTAGAGTAGATTTTAGTCAAATTGTTGACATATGCAAACACATTGTTTCATTAATTAAAAAAAAACATCTTACATTATCCAGGTCAATAGTTTAAATTGAGTGGTGACATTTCATCCCTGTTTGTATGCCAGGTAATATCCCCGATTTCCACATGATGGACAAAAACACTGAAAGGAAGGCTTGGAGTTTACACACTCACACAAATGAGATTCAGCCTATTTCTGACACTTCTGTGCAATCTGATATTCACTCCATGGCTGGCTGTTTTATCTATGCTGCCTGCTCTTAAAAGACTTATCTCCATCACATACGTAGTCCCCTATTTCCCTGTCGCTGACATTCTTTATCCCTTTCCAGTTTTTTTCACCAAACCTGGTAGTTTTTTTTCTCATCATCATCATCTCTTAGGCTCAGATTATTAAAACACTAACAAGAAAACACTGCATTTCTGAGACTGATGGATATAGCAGTTATTACAGGCCTCTCTGTTCCTGCAAGAGGGGTAATAACAAAGGTGAATTATTTTATTCAAGGACAATGGATGTATGAAGGCTATAACTATTCTATAAAAGCGGTGTTACGTGAGCTCATAATTTGGGTTTTAGGTAAAAGGGGCATTTAATTCTTAAATATTCAATTTTTTCTAAGTTTTGTGGCATTGGCAAAAAAACACCACACACCACCGTTCTGTTAATTTATGTAAGAATGTACAACTCTCAGCTACATATTAATCACTCTCCTTAGTTCCCAAATAGTCCTAAAATTTATCACTGCTTCTGTAGGCTTTCTAATAGGTCCTCAATTTTATCCATGTTGGACGATGCAGATATTGATGCCTGCAATTGATTCTGTAAGCTGCTCTGTATCTGTGTCTGTAGATTGGTCTGCATTGGAGTTGGCAGGCTTGTTTCTATGGTTGCCTGTAAAGTGGACTGCAGAGCTGTTTGCGTGTTTGTCTGCATTGCATTCTGTAGACTGCTCTGCATGGCGTTCTCTAAGCTGGACTGCATTTGTGCCTGAAGGGTGTTCTGTAAGCTGCTGTGCATGGTGGAGGAAGCTTGGGCCATAGGCTGGTCCAACAGAGGCTGCATGTGACTGGAGTTCTGGGGCTGGCCCTGAGCTTGCAGCGTGGGTCCAGAGGAGTTGAGGAGCTGGGGCGCGTCTGGGAGGAAGAGAAAATGGAAATAATCACTATAATCAAACAGTAGGTAAAGATATTGGCAGTGACATTGGCAGGGATTAAACACAGATACTTAACTCAGATTTACTGTACTTCAGAGGTGGAGAAGACCAAATAATCTTACCATTCTGGATGCCAAACACAAACAGGTTGGCCTGTCCTTGGGGAGCCACATTCCCACCCACAGTTGTCTGGAAAAGCTGCTCCGGGGGCTGCTGGCCAGGGTTGGCTACCACACCCACACCACCCTGTACCACAAAGATGGTTGTGCCAGGGGCTGGAGCCTGGTTGTTCAGGTCTTGTGAGCCAATACTGCTCTGCAGGCTGGACAGAGAGGCTTGTGGCAAGAACAGCTCCACAGGTTGACTGCTCGGGACGCTGCTGGAACTCAGGCCCACTTGCATTGGCTGCTGTTCCTGGTACAGGCTCTGCTGTTGGTTCTCAGTGGATGTAGAGTTGCTGCCTGAGGAGCTCTGGTCTTGGAAGGACATGGGCTCTGCTGTGTCTGGCTGGGGGATTCCAACACTAATGCTCCCGAGAGGGGAAGGGCCTTGGGTCTGGGTGCTAAATAGAATTGTTGGGGGAATAGCCTGGGGATTAAGATCTGTGGTGCAGAGGAGGAGACCTGTCTGCTGGGGTTGGGAAAGCTGGTTCTGGGTGACAGGGTTAGGCTGTGAGTGGTTCGGGATACTTTGAAACAAGGAGCCCTGCTGGCCCATTGAAAGCTGCGTTGGCTGTTGTTGGTTCTGCTGTGGAGACTGCTGTTGCTCCATTGGGGTGCTCTGTTGCTGCATTTGGGAAAGCTGAGCTTGAGGTTGGTTCTGAAACATAGCAACAGACTGGGGCTGGCTGTTAGATGTCTCCATGGAGGAGATGAATGCCAGCTGTTGTTGCTGTTGGTGGGGCTGAGGGTTTGGGGACAGGTATAGTGTTGACCCAGTAGGCTGCTGCTCTGAGTTGAGACTGCCACTTGTCAGAACAGTCAGTGTATTCTGGAGCAGGGCAGCCTGGACCTGCTGTTGAGAGCCCTGAGTCTCAGCCAAGGGCCTGGGCGATTGAAAGAGCTGCTGTGGGGGAGATGTGTGGGATGGGGGCTGTGTTGGGAAGCTGGTCTGAATGGTGAGCAGCTCTCCGGCCTGTTGAAGGATGGACACTGGCTGCTGTCCTTGGGGGGAGGAGTGAATCTGGGGCTGAAGCAACTCAGCCTGAAGGCACTGCTGTAGATTCTCTAACACCTGCTGCTCTTGCAGTTGTAAGTTGCTCAACACTTGATTTTGATTTTGCTGTTGTTGCTGTTGTTGTTGTTGTTGCTGCTGCTGTAGCTGATGTTGCTGTAAATTATTCAGTATTTGATTTTGTTGTTGCTGATCCTGAAGTTGGATGTTGTTAAGGACTTGCTGTTGCTGATTTTGTTGCAACTGTTGTTGCTGTTGAATATTCTCCATGATTTGCTGCTGCTGCAGTTGCTGCTGGTCGTGTGGCTGTAACATAAGTTGTTGTTGGATCTGCATGTTGCCAGGAACTTGCTGCTGTAAGTGTTGCTGTTGTTGTTGATGCTGCTGGAGGGTACCAATGATTTGCTGTTGTTGCTGCAGTTGTTGATGCTGTTGAAACTGTTGCTGTATTTGTTGTTGTTGTTGTATCTGCTGTTGGTGTTGTTGTATCTGCTGTTGTTGCTGTTGTATCTGCTGTTGCTGCTGTATCTGCTGTTGCTGCTGTATCTGCTGTTGCTGTTGTATCTGCTGTTGCTGTTGTATCTGTAGCTGTTGCTGGGTTGATAATGAATTATCTGTGGTTCCCAATCTAAGGCTATTCATGTTCTCCTGGACGTGCTGCTGAAGGGAGTCTGCAGAAGGGGAGGGGCTGTACAGCACTGAGTTCAGCTGCTGCTGGGCTACAGCCGCCTCCAACACCTGCTGAAAGGTGGTGCTACCTCCAGCTTGTAGCTCCCTGACTGCCCTCTCAAGCTGGGCCACCCCTTCCTGGGGGAACAGGGGAACCTGTGACTGTTGTGGCTGGGGCTGAGAGGGAGTCGCTATCTGGGACATGGCCACAACTACGACCCCTCCACTATTATTGGAGCTCTCAGGAGGTGTGCTGTCCTGAGGGTCTCTGAGGAATTGTTGAGGGACCTCTGGTGTCACAGGGGGGATTGTAGTATCGCCTGGCACTGGGAAGGAGGTTGTGGGGGCAATGTCTTGCTTTTGTATGGTGCTGAGAGACTCTAGGCTGGGGAAGACAGGGTGCGCCTGGGGAAGCTCCACATCTTCAGGTTGTAGAGGCATTGGGCTCTGAAAGGAATCTCCACCTGGATGAGGACTAGAGCAGACCTCCAGCGTCTGCTGCACCGCAACAAGAGGGTCAGGGGACGACTTGGAAAAGAGAGGAATCAAAAATGTTACCAATTGCCATTCTGAAGTAGACATTTTGATTCTGCTTTTTAGAGAACGGATGGTGTCTTACCTTAAAGACATCTGTCGGTGATGGATTGCTAGACACTTCCATTGGTGTGTCCTCTTGCCGTTTGGAAGGCGGAGCAGAGCTGTCAGTTTGCTCAGGAGATACAGATTTAATTTGGCCATCAAATATACATGTCTTGACCAGAGAGGGTCCCTCTGTTTTTACTGTCTGGACGTTTGAGTCATCACCTGTGGGTAAGAGTGGAAACATAAGATAGCTTTGTGTCTGTCCTATAATAATGTTTTTTAATTTAAGTTGATGTGATATGTCATTTATGAGTTCTGGCATTTATTAAGCAATACTGAAACCTTTCATTTAAACAATCTGCTCTAATTGAAAAAGTCAAGATGTTGATTTATACATCCAATACAGGTAGCATTTTTCCTCATAATATGGTCACAGTATCTTAAAAATGGGGGGCCTCTAGCTCACCCAGCAAAAGCGTTTGCCCCATGTTGGTCGAGTCCTGCAGCAGCCCAGCTTCGAATCCGACCTGCAGCCCTTTATTCCGTGTCATCCCCCATCTCTCTCCCACTTTCATGTCTATCCACTGTCATCATTATAAAAAGCCCCCAAAATAATATTAATAATAATAAAAAAAGATTAGCATCTACTTGAGCTAGTGGCAGTACCTGAGTCTGGAGTGTAGGTGAAGGGCTGGGCATCATGTGATCTACCAGCATTGGTCATCACGAATATTCCCACAGAAATGGGGGAAGTGACTGACTGGTTGTGGAACGGAGGGACTGTCACTATCAAATGGTTCTGGAAAAATTAGAGATCCATGAAATCTCATAAATAGTGAATGAATGCAGTTTAATGCAACAGCTGGACTATAACCTGGATGACTGAGAACCTTCCAAGACAACAAATTGGCAGCTTATATAATTCCAGAAGAAACAGTAGAGTATACATAGCAGTCAGCTGCATTTACCTGATGGAAAAGGTCCATGTCAATCTTTGCCTCAGCGTGCCAGGAATTATCATCTGCAAATGAAACAAAATATTTTTTGTTGTTTAGTCCATCAGAGGTTGACATGCAGAAACTTGTGTACACGCAAATTTCATTGGGAAACAACTAAGGACAACACTGACAACACCAAGCTGGCTACAGCACCTGCAATATTCTCCTGAAAAATAACTTTGGTTCCTTTGAGAAAGTTCTTCCCGATGATAAAAACTTCTTCTCCTCCTCTCACTGAGCAGCTGTGAAGACTCTTCTTCAGGATCTCCGGCACTCCTGCTGGCTGGGCTAGAGAATGACACAAGTGTCAGAAAATCAAAGTCACATGACATCTGGCATATGGGTGTTTGTCAACTTTCACAGTCTGATGAGACCAATGTTCTATGGCTATCATCCTAAATGCTGTTTGACAATATCCAAACACCACACATTACTGTAAACACAGCATTCCCCAGCATTAAGCCTCATGAAGCCTGGTGGTGGACATTACCTCTTTAGCGTTTTATTCATATTGTGCCTGAAATACTCACTGCAGAGGATGGGTGATGAAGCGACCTGTAGAGTAAGGGCTGATCCATCAGGTTGGGGGATGTTGACTCTAAAGGCCAGCCTGGCACGTGTGCTCTTCTTCTTGGACCCTGCCACACCAATGCGGGCCTCCACATCTGCATTACGCAGCTTCAAAATTCCTACACGGTCCACCCTGTAGAATCACCACAGGATGGGAAATACATGACAAGCACTCTAAGAACTTCTTAAACATCAACATTGTTAACTGATACTGAATTATCCACAAAAAATATCCCCTTACGCCAGTGTCATGTCATTGCTTGGCTCCAGAGGGATCTCAATAACAGTGGTGCCCTCTATGTCCACCTCCTTGCAAGCAGTGGTGTTGCGCCCTGTCACTCTGCATGCCTGGTAGAAACCATGAGGCTTTACTCTGCCTGCATCATTTGCAACAAACACCTGCAGCACAACTGGTTCACTCACGCCTTCCAACTGGATAAAAAGAAACAGAAATTGTCTGTAAATAATTAAACTGACCATTACTTATAATAGAAATCATGACACTATAAAAGAATAAAGTAGTTTTAAACCAAAAGCACACCGGTCATGGAGTAATTGCGGAATGCACACTGAGAGATGCTTCTTTACTAAAGCATCCATGTTAACTTTCAAGCACCTTTACTGTTAGCGTATATGTACACTGATGAACTTCAGGGTTGTTTCATTGAGTGATTCATATTTTACACACAACAGATGGGAGCTCAACACAGCCACAATTTCATGTGCTGACCACCAAGAAGCCCCAGTAGAACAGTCAAGGGTTAAGTGCCCTATTAATGAATGGACAGGCACTAGTCCTACTTGTCAAAAAACTTTGTACCACGTGAAATACAGTAGGCTACCCATTGTAAAATTACCCTTTTAAAAGTAGCTCAAAATGAAAATGTGCTGATGGGTTTTGGTTTAGTAAATGCTTCTGATGTGTCTGAACTGGCATGAGCATTCTCTTGTGGCGCACAGTATTCCACCCTCTGTGTCCTGCGTATTTTTGGCCTTATTCAGCCATTTCCAATTTAGGTGTGGAGAAGCAGCCAGTGTATCCTTCTTTGTCAAACCTTGACAGTGGGGAATCCCTGCTGTGTGCGGTCTTTTACAGAACCTCTGCTGCCCTCGGTCAGATAGCGAGCTCGGTGCTGGGTCTCTGGCTGCACCAAGATCTTTAGCTCTTTCCCATCACTCCTTTGGGGGAACTGAGAAGACAGTGTCCCACCCTTCACTGCAGTTCCTGACTCAAGAGAGCTGCAAGATAACAAAAATCACATGACAATATTAATATGACTTATAGAAATTAAATTACCATTCCAAAATAAAATTTGCCGTTTACGGTACTCCTACAGAGGGACACAGATACGAGTTAAAATGAGGACAAACTGTGCTCTGGATAAGGGTCACCCCACCTTGCTATGGGACTGGTCTTGTCTGTGCCCAGCTGGGATAGGACAAAGTGAGGGCCCTTGGCGCTGTCAGCATCAAACACATCCATGCTGTCCTCCGGAGGAGCAGGCTTGGGCCCAGGCCGTTGGCGAGGGGTGCGTTTCCTCGACTTGCGTGGCACCTCTGTGTTGTCATTGTAGGAGACGGAACTGATCAAGCTGAAGTTGGAGACGGAGTCATCAGCCCACATGCTGCTGCTGTGCTCTGAATCTGGACCTGTTGGACCAGATATGGCAGGCTCCTCTTGGCAAGACATCTGGCTGTCATCAAATAGATCCTCAGGTGGCGGGGATATGCTCAACACAGGCCTCCGTTTTGATGGGGTGTTTTGAGGCTGCTGGACTCCTAGCCCTGACAACACTTCTGACCCTACGTCTCCTGTTGCAGTGTTTGCTCCACTGTTGCCTCTGCTGGGGACAGACACAGCACCGTCCATACCTTGAATCTCTGAAGCTCCAGCTCCATCCCCTCCGGTGGAGTGGAGTTGCTGGGGAATCTTAAGATGCTCTGAGGATGAAGTAGAGCCAGTGGATGGGACTCCCATGGTCAGGGAGGAAGAGGCAGAGGGGCTGGAGGTGGAGGTGGAAGAGATGACATCTGTAGTAGTATATACAGATAAATAAGTTAGAACAGATGTTCAGTACAGTGCAGGCTAGCAGTCCCATTCAAGCAGCTGAATTTGTGCATGATTTGTATTGATTTCCCCTCTTCCCAACTCTAATTTCAACCGACTGTTGTGGGTTATATGCTCTCACTGTGCATGCGAGAGCTTTCAAGCATTGATTAAATATTCTGAAGTTAAAGTTGAGAAGGGTACTATAGGTCCCACAATTTTGATTCATACAAAACCTTTCTCAATTAAAATCAATGTGACAAAACTGACATGCTTTGTTTACAAAAACAAAAGCAAGCTACAAGTTGTTACATACACATTGCCAGAAAGAAACATAACAAAATCTGGTCAAACTTTCTTGTACAGCCAAATTTGCAAGCTGGTAATGTGGCGCCAAATTAACTTTGCCAGGGTTACAGTACAGTTTGTGCAATGTGCATTCAGTAGTAAACAGTAGTTTGTGCATGCCAATTGGAAGATTTGGTTGGGACTGAGCGTAGCCATGGAGACAGAATAAACAAGCCTCTGACCTATGGAGCAGTGAACTGCAGACCATTTTATATGCAGACACTCCCTGCCTCAGAGGGAACTTCCTGCAATAAAAACGAGACAGCCAATGAGCAACAAGAGAGCTGATCATTCAAGATTCAACTTCTGTCAATCAGTAAATTGGATAAGTTCATGAAGAAGGAATAATTTTTGAAGTTGATCATTTATAGACATTTTGAAGCATGTGTATTTGGTTAATGATGATCTGACGGACATTACAGTAGTCATGCTTTTGATCAGCACTGCTTAGGGCCAGCTGGGCCAGCCAGGATAGTTAAAAAGGTAGCGTTAACAAAAGTGCTCTCTCAAACACTTGCTCTCTAGATGAAACTCAAGAATAGAGTCCTTTAGAGTTTTAGTTGATGTTGGCTGCCCTAAACCATGATCCAAGATCAGACCAAAAAAGAAAGTCCAATGCAAGCTTGGGGCAACTTCACTGTTTCATAAACTTCACTGTTTCAGAACCTTCATAAGCACTGACAATGTCAGCTGATTTGAAACATAAGAGTAGATCCATCATTTTAGCTTCAAAGCTCAAACAGTTTGAGGCCAAAGATCTGACGTACTGCTGTATGAGTAAAAGAGTATGTGTGAATGACAAATGAGCATAGCCCATTTCTGTTTTAGGCACTTGTTAAAATATTTAAAAACACAACTTATAAAAACTATACTAACACTATGTCTTAACATGAGGAATGTCTAAGTTAAAGTCAAAAGACAGTATCTGGATCAGCAGCACTATGCTGCATCTCTAAGGCTGGACCACCTGAATACGAGTGAAAAGAAAGCATTAAGCACAAGCATCAGAGGGGGGAAGTGCTGCTGAAAAAATTAGTGAAATGAGAAAGAACAAGCTATGTTTGCATGCTGTTAATGCAAACTCGCCATTTCTTGGAGGAAAGCCTTCCATGAATGGACTGTGTATGACTTTCTTTACAAAGAAGCCAATGAGATTCTTAAATTATAGTCACTGCCAGTAGCATGGTATAGATCAGTTAGATATTAACTAGGGGTGGAATGGTGCATGTATTCGTATTGAACCGAAACAGTACGGGCGTCTCGCCTCACAACTACTGTTAGATACGCGTTTCTTTAGGGGCACCTAATCTGACTGCTCATTTTATTGACCTGAGTGGAAAATGAAAGTGTCAGTTGTTCAGACACGGCCCCTGTATGAACAAGCACTCATCTAGCTGAGAAGCTACAGGAGGTTGTGGCAGAGTGGAAACTAGAAAGGTATACCTGTCGCACTTAATAGCAAAAATAATTGTAGTGTGGGGGAAGGTCTCGCCTAAGTACATTTTTTTTGTTTATTATTATTCTATGTAATTTGCACTTTCATAAATAAGAGATGCTGTATTTTCAGTTTTATAGCTGATTGTCTTATTTTGTTTACAAGTTACAGATGGAGTCTGGAGATGATGGGGGGTACTTATTGTTTACTGTTTATTGTGTACTTCAGCCTGTTCCCGCTAGCTCAGGGGAGAGACTGTATGACACTAGGTTGTACAGCCTGAGACATGCACAATAAAAAAAAAAAAATTGCCTTCTGCATTTTTATTTTGCTTTCCACTCCATTGTACTGAACCGTGACTTCTGTTTACCATTCCACCCTAATAGTTTAGAAGCTGGAGGAAAACTATGTTTAGTGATTTTTACATATATATTTTTTGAGTCGTTCAGTTTTATAAAGTGAACTGGTTAGGTGAAGAGTTGCAGGCACTTATTGCAGTTTGCGGGAATACCAAAGGCCCAACACATGCAGTCAAGTTACGCAATGCCTTTTCCCACGCTGCTGCTTGGATTATAAGAAAGTTGCTAAAGGCGTCACCTAACACAAACATGTCAGAGAGGACACAATGGGTTTTCACTAAATGATGGTTCCTTTAATACAGCTTAATAATGGAAAAATTGAGAATTCCAAAATATATTCAAATACAGTTTAAGTCCAACTAGTCTCAACACTCTGCCCCCACACCCCACGTGGTACCACCGTAGCCTCATGGAACCAGCAAAACTCCTGATATACCCAAGTGAAATCCAATATGGCCGTGCCTTGCTATGCCAGCAGTATTAAAATACCTTTAGTGAAATATTAATACCATACTATCTTATAATCTCAAAACAGTCACAAATATTGTCTCAGAAACTGGTGAAAGGGTGAAGTTGCCCCCAGACACTGATAATTTGAGTTTTTTCAACCCTACTGTCTTGGGGAATAGTTTGGCAAGAGGAAACTGATCCCAGATCATGGTTTTCATGGACTTAGCAGGTAGCTCACCTGAGGCCAAGGCTGCAGAGGGGGGAGGGCCCGCCTCTCCCCCACTCTTCTGGCTCATGGTGGGTGGGTCTGTCTGGGTGGACGACGGATGGAGCTGGAGCTCTTTGGGGAGGAGGTCATATACCGACTCTGTCATAAAGGATGAGCAGGAGAAGATAAATTAGGTCCTTAAAAAAAAAAAAAAACACCATTGTTTGTTCCAGGACAAAGTAACTCAAAAGGTTTTCCATGACTTCCATGAGTGGGAATTTTAGGACTCACCTTTAAGAAAAAAAGCTATGACAGAGCAATATCTGCTTTTGCTGCCAGTTAACTTGAGATGATCAGGTTTAAGTTTACAAGTTAAACCCCTTGAACACCAAGCATCCATAATGATGTACTTATCATTGGCCAAAAACCAAACCCAGTGCAGAACCAGTGTGCTGAACTAAATTTAAAAAGATTCAACTTCTCTTTTAAAATACAGTCAGTACATATTCTTCACAAAGGTAGTGGTGTCAGTAGTTCCTTTCACTTAATGTAATCCTGGTGGTTATAACAAAACTACTAGTGCATTTCACTTGTGTTTGCTTCCTTTTCTAACGTTTGTGGAAGCAATCCTGGAATGGGAGTGAAAGCAAAACCTGGGTCTCATGTTTAGTTATTCCCACATCTATAAAATATTCTGCTGTCAACACTAACACCACAGGCTATCTTATGATAAACTAAATTAGCCTCCCATGGGTTTTAGTGTAATAAGACCCACAGAGACATTCCTTGATATTTGATGGTTGGAGGATTTCTAGTAGGCTATAACCAACCACTGCAGCTACACAGGAACAAACTGCATCCAATGGCAGATAAACACGATTAGGTAGTCTGGTTGCCAAGAAACAGAGGAACCATCAACACCCTGACATGGATATTTCAGCTGTGCATCGGCAGCAACCAGCATGTGTAGTAGTCATCTGATACTCAGCTATGACTTAGCACCAGCAGAATAGTGTAACTGACAAGACACATGATCTTGACGACAACGATGCTGTGTTGATTACACAAAGTCACCGCAATTCATTCAATGACCATGTTGTTTAAGTAAACCATCCCTTTAAACCAGACGAAACCATGACACAACTTTTAAAATAGAATGCCAAACAAAAGCTCTCTATAAACCTATGCATCTTGGACAATAGTCCAGATAATAAACTTTAATGTGGCCTTAAAGCAAATAGCAAAGTGTGCATGATCCTCACAATAATTCTCCATCTGTGTCTGTTCTTTGTTCATGGTGTAAAGAGAGTGTCTTTGTGCATGCACGCATTACAAACTGGCAACCCGACATGACTTCAGCCTTGACTATTACCCCTTTCACACAGGAGCTGTGTGTTTTTTGTGCATCTACCGAGTGCTTGTTCCACCTTGTTCACATAACAAATGTCATCACAAGTCACAGACTCATACTACATATATGCAGCAGTAGTGTCATCTATTTTTAATTGAGTCTTAGTCTTGTGCCAAATGTCCTTGTTAGTTTGAGCCATATTTAGTCATTCACATATCTTTTTTTGTTAGTCAAGTTTTAGTCAACTAAACGCCTAGTCATTTTAGTCTAGTTTTAGTCAAAAAAGAACTCAAGGTCTTTTGGTCAAGTTTAAGTCAAAACTTTTTACTCTTTAAAACGGGCACTGCACTAGTTGTATTTCATGAGTAGAGACGATTATAGATGGAAATGAAGAAAGATTTTATCTTTTTATTTCATGCAAAACATTTTTAGTCTTGTCTTTTTTCGTCAACAATAATGCATGTTAATTTAGTCTTAGTCAGCGTTTTTGGACATTGGTGCAGTCTTGTCATCCTCTCGTCGGAGTCATGGAACAAAAAGGTTGTTGACAAACATATTTAGTCTTGTCTGACGAAATTAACACTATGCAGCAGTCAAGTATTACCTACATATTCCTGCAAAAAACAAAGAATTACACTTCATAACAAGGATAACAGGAATGCCTGTTCACTGGGCTGGGCATCCTTTAAACCAGAAAGGCTGGGAAGAGGGTCACAAAGCCGGTTGGATGACATACATTGGCCAGATCAAAATGAGTCAATACTAGTTAAACGATGCTGGTCTGAATGGTGCACACGTCACACGCTCTCCATGAGTGCTTCAAGAACACAAAGCAAAGGAGCACAAGCATAAAAACTTAAAAATGAGATTTTATTTTCACTGAATCAATAGTTCCTCCTTGCTTACACACATTCTTCCTGCATACAGGGTTTACCCTAAATGTTTACTTCATAGTTTTACTTTCCTGAATAAAAACACATTTCAGCCAACAAGGGAAAAAAAAAAAAAATATGTTAAATGTGTGTGTTATTTGTTGTCAAACAGCTGTACATAGAAAGATTCAGTGTGTTTGGTGCTCACTTCTGGTACTTTATGGTTTTGGGTATTCTACCTGTCACATTACATTTAGGACTCCAAAAGTGTTGCTTTCCATCAATGTGAAAGCATTTAATACTAATAATAATAATTGAAGTCCCCTTTATTTATCTTCTCTTATTTTGTGGACAGAATAAAGTGCTTCCTCTGGGCTATCACGCATCCTTTCAGTACAGATCATACATAATATTATTTCTGGTTACTAGAGAAATGGCTTTACTGCCCTAATCAAGTGGTTTGATTGATGGAAGAAAACTTACTAAAGAGAGTAAATGTACAAGAGAAAATATGTCTTGACTCATAAACCTCAGTTGAACTTCCCACTGCTCCCAACTGAATCCTGGTCACTGATAATGTTCAGTGATTTTGGTGTTGGTCTCCATTTGCTTTTATGGAAATCACATGAGTGTATCCGTTTAGTTGATGTGCACAGTTCTACAAGCTTGTCCGAGTATGCCCAAAAAAGTAGACTGCTACATACCAGCCAGCCAGGGGGCGGACTGAGTTAAACCTACACTTGGAACAATTAAATTACCTCATCTCAATGTTATGCACTGCTCATATTACACATGCCTTAAAGGTTTTGCCAAATGGCAAGGTCACCAGTCCATTTTTATTCTTTGCAGCTGGCTTGGAGCTAAGATGGGCGATGACAGATGAATAGACAATACATGAGGGCTATGTTTCTGTTGAAAATGAAAAAAATATGCAGACCAAGAATGTGTTTGAGGGCCCAATAATGGCTCCTTTAATTAAACTCTTGAACTCATAACAATATGCTCAGGGCAGAATGCAGACAAAGAGCTACTCACTGCACTCAAAACCACTAAGTATGCCATGTTAGATTATTTACAACATTTTTGTTTACATTGAAACTGAATTATACCGACAATGAATGGCTAAATACTCTATTTGGTTTTCCATGTGCCTGCTAATGTAGATCAGATGAATAAACCAGATTCCAGCTTAGGTGTGTGTGTGTGTGTATCCTAATTACTACCATGAATATCTAGTTTACATTTCCATAAAAGACTATCATGCATGTCACATTCCCTTTTTGACCTTTCTAAAACACAAGTTTTGTGGTAGTCAACCTAAACTGAACGTGACCACTGTACTAGTTTACAGCTTGCAGTAAATAAACAAACGGATATGGATGTGACAATAAATGTCATGAGAAAGAGGGGACTTTCATTTCTTCTTATATGTCTCAGGTGACCGACAGTAATTGGAGGTCAATGGATGCACGCATCAAAATGAATACATTCAGTTCAGGCACGATGAAAAAACAACAGAACAAAAATAAAGTTCACTTTCATGTTGAACATTATTAATTCTAGTCTTTGCGGCGTTGTTCTCACAATGTACAAAAATGAATGGCAAAAAACAAACGGCTTATTCTTATGCACTCTATAATGTTATTTTATGGCCACACAAAATCTGTACATGTCCACGTTAGTCTCATGCAATGGAATCACACACACTGATACTTCACTCAAGTTTATCATGTTGATGCAAGATTTTTTTCCCCTACTAAGACTAAACTGTCTTTTTTGGATTTTCTATCCATCTAAATGAAAACAATTGAAAAGGGGAGCAGGATAATATATATCACACATATCACATTACGTTTCTACTTTAAGCTGGAGGAAAAATACATTGATGATGTCAAATAGATAACCCTTTGGGAAGTCTCAGAGCAGCACACATTATTTTTCTTTTATTGATTATTGTAGAGTGGAAGATATTGTGAGTTGCATTAAAGAATTATGTAAAATAAACCAGAACAAATTCTGGCAACCTCAATCAAAACTTAACTGAATGTTCATGAGTGTTTATGATATCCTGGTATTTTAATGTATATTTCGAAAACTATACAATAAAAAGTATCTGTTATGGGTGGCATTTGTGTAACTAATGAAGTGGTCTGAAAATATTGTTTGACAACATGACACCATGAGTGCATAAACATACACGCCCACTTTCTTAAGCCAAATGGCATGCTATCTGTACGCATTTTAAGCTATCCAAGCGTATGTATACGCTGTATACAGCGAACATAAACATACACGCCACTTGGCATGTTATTGTAAGAAGAAAGCAACGGTTTAGTTTAGGAAAGGTGACACTTGGGACACGATCCCTGGTCTCCAGGGTGAAAGTCCTGCGTTTTACCCATCCACAACCAACCTCCCTACACGGATTTTTGTCCTTTCATACTACTCGTTATGGCGTAAATTCACAAACAATCGCAAGGTAATGTATGTCAATGGGGGCCAAACGACGTTGATAAACACGCTAAAAAGTGAGTATGCGTCTTGATAACACGTCAATAATGGCATACAAATTGACGTGTCATACATACGCCATTTCATGAGATCAGTCTGTGTTTGACAAACTTTAATTCCAAGCTCCTTTGTCATTAACATTGACACATGTGCTGGCTTGTTAAAACCAAATCAAACCAAAGTCATGTTTCAGTTACAGAGTTGGAAGACTATACAAATCCTAAAAGTGATTCCTAGAGTCAGAGTAGGCAAATGGGGACTCTGCTAAAAGACATGGCATGCAAATATATATATTTACTATCACTATTATTATTTATGTAACATTTTAAAGAGATTAAGGTTCAGGTCACTATTGAGGTTTAACATTTGCCATTTCTGAACCAAAAACATGTCCAACTAGCTAAATGGTTTATTGTATCCTGGCAGGCCAAAGGCAACTTGGCCAACTGTCCAATTGCTGAGATATAAATAAACAATCAACATGTGATAAAGTGTGACCATATGGCAGGGTCAAATGAGCATTTCAGGGTCATATAGCAGTGCTTTCTGCTGGCCAATGAGTACCCTATACATAGCAGCCAAACAGATGTGAGAACAGCAGGTTCAACAGCAGACAGGTAAACAAACATTATACTGGGCAAAAATGCTATTTGTTAACCATTCAAATGTGGAATACATTTAAGACAAGAGGGTGAAATAAAACAGGAAACCCTGCTGTCCACCAGTGTCCTATCAAAATGCATAAATCCATGTTTCAGGTTACCACTTTAAAAGCAACAACATACAAGGCCTGCTCATGAATAAGCAATAGCACGATAGATGCCAGGGTTGAGTAGCAGATTCACAGACAGTTACACAGTTGATACACTTGTTAACAGGGAGGAAATTGACCTGCAGACAATGTGCTGCTGAAAGCCAGTACAAATCCATTAATCCAGTTGATCAACAAGAGTTAACGGTCTAGTTCCTAATTGATGTTGTGACACACTCCTACTAATAACATAATTGACTGACACGTGTCCAAAGCGTATTACAGCTTAAATGTTGGCCCTGAGCTTTCATGTGCCAGTAACTGCATTATTTCTGTGACACCAGAGAATGTGATGCGTACAACTTTCGCTCAATTCCATCCATAAACCAAAATAACCGAGGGACTGTCACCCAACAAAACTAAACTAGAAAGATACACAAAACAACACGCATGAACTACATTTCGTCCTTCTCTCGCGATATGAACACATACACAGGCTGGAAAGCGACCTCACGTTGCTGTAGCTAGCTAATAGTATGTAACTAACCTAATGCTAGCCATCACCAGCACACTAAATAATGACAAATCGAATCACATCGATATGAGCTCGCGTATAATCACACGAGAAAACTAGCATATCATGGTCTTCCACGCATGTCACATGGGCAGCCAACCAACCAGGTACTCGCCAATGCACAAGCCAAATGCAGCTAACTATGCTAGCTAGGTTGGCTAACAGCAGAAAATAAGCTAAGTACTGCTAGCTAGCATCTTAACATGAGCTATCAAGACATTTATATCACTTCCGATTAAACCAGGACAAACGGATTAGTGTCTTCATAGTACCATTTATTTAGTATAATCTTACCTTTCGAGTATAGAGATTTGGGGGAATTGAGGTCGAGATCCGAGCTAAGGAGGGATATAAAATCAGAGGGCATCGCAGCGCTTCATCGAGGGGAGGGGAAGCGGACACTCTTTAGTAGAAACGAAGTCGGCAGCTCTTGGACAATAAATATTGCGTTTTACAAGCGGAATGTTTTAATATACAGAGTATAACATCGAAACAATCTTAAGTCGACTAAACAAAACTTTCAATATCAAAAAAACCGTTAACTAGCACGTCTCCCGTTAGTGTGTGCGTCTTTGCTGAGAGGAGACATATTTCGTGCTACGTTGAGACGAACACACACACAAACACACTCTTGCCTACAGTTGGTCTGCCCACCTCCTAGCCCCGCCCCCCTTTACTGCCCAGAGGCATGCGCTGTGGCCAAGTTGAGGATACAGTGAGGCATCGTAGAGGAAAGTAATGTCATTACATTGCATGGTTTGAGCTTCTGGTTATGGGTCACTTGAATCTAATCTGTCATTTACATCTCGGGTAGATAGATCCATTTTGACACCGAGTTGAATCAGTTAGATCAGAGATCTTCAACAGGATGTGGTCCTCTGAGTCAATGCAGGGGGGCCTCCAAATTATTTTTAATTTTTGATGAAAGTTTTTTCAAATATTAAAAGGTCCTAACATAAATCCAATATATTTTTAGCAAATTTAAATCCCCACTGATGATAGGGTTACTGGCCTACAGGTGAGGTAGTCACTAAGATAGCCATCTATAGATACAGTATATGCTGAGGATTCACTATGCCACATGTATGTTTTAAAATTAAAACATGATTTATTAAATCATGGCAACAATTATAAGGCTATTTTAAAAAGCTTAGTAGTGTATCCCAAAAAAAGTATTTATAAAGGATTTAGCCCACCCCACATGTAATTGTAGGCCCATAAGCAACTTATATATATATATTTTTTTTACAACATCTCTCTTTTATTTAAGGGGCCCTTGGCTTAAAACAACTTTGAAGACCCCTGAGTTAGATGATTTTTTTTTTATTGTCCAAGGGAAATACACCCAGTTTTTTTTTAATCTTTAGAGTGTTTATAGAGGTTTAGCCATTTTTAGATTATGTTCTGGTCCCTCCTCCATAACAGGTATCTATCTTCACATAGAAGGTTTCTGTCATTGGTCTGAACTGAAACTTATACATAGGCCTATATTTTCTCTGATATTGAATTTCCCCAATAAAGAATTAACAAAGCAGCCTACTTCTTTCCATTTTACAAATAATAGAATAGAATAGAAAGCCTTTATTGTCACTATAAACAAGTGCAGTACCTGTGCAATGAGATTGAAGCAACCCCTTTACACAAAATATAAAAATATAAAATGTAAGAATATAAAATATAAAAATATAAAGTATAGGTGCACCTGGTGCACAGTCCTGAGTCCTAAGAGCAACTATATACATATATAAAATAGCTTTGAATACACATTGTGTGAAAAGTAGATAAGTATTAACAAATAAATAAGTATTGCACTGTATGAAATTGCACAGATTCCAGTGTCCTTTAAGGTCTTATATAATAGTATTGCACAGTAGGAGGGAAGAAGAAAGTCCGGGGGCCGGGTAGGCTGTGGAGTGGAGTCAGTGCATGTGTGAGTTCAGGGTGGTTATGGCCTTTGGGAAGAAACTGTTCTTGAGTCTGTTAGACAGCACACAGCCCTGTGGGGAGCCGGTACTCAACGTGCGAGTGGAGGAGAGGTAGGTATTGACATGTGTTTGCCAGTAGTGGAAAAAGTATTCACACCCTTTACTTAAGCAGCAATCCCACAGTTTAAAACTACAAAATGATGCATTCAATATCTAATTTACAGCAAATTATAAGTAGCCTACAAGTAAGTATAATAAAATAAAAGTACTGCAACAGAATGGTCTCTATCAATGTTACATTGTATAATAGTTAATCATTCGTTATCGTAATGTTATAGCTGGTGGAGGTGGAGCTAATTTAATTTTTGTTATTTATAATATTATCATATGTTGTATTTAAAATCTTAATCTGAACGGTAGCTATCAGATTATTTTTTGATGTAAAAAGGCATCGTGAAAAATCTTTCTGACAGACACACCATAACAGCTGGAAGTGACAGGACCCTGTGTGGCAGGAAGTTGTTGGAGCGCAATGAACTTATGGAGTGGCTCATCAGGTCACACAACTTCTGATTGCTAACATTTTTTTCTTTGTAAGCATTTCAGTAATTGGAGGTGCAGTACTGTTTTGTTACAAGTTGAGGGGAGTGCTAGTTACATTATTTTAATCCACGCATCATTCGCATACTCGCATATTATACATTCTTGTGATTGTGCCATCATGATGAAGTCATCTAGATAACAGCCTGATCCTCAGGCTTTAGTGCCTCAGCAACTTTACATCTGCTCCGAATTTTTGGGGAGTTAGGGAGTAACCAAGGGATGCTACTCATTGGTCATTCTTTGAAAGGAAAACTGAAGCTGGAGGAACTCTCAGAGTCTGTTTACAATATGAAACTATTTGCAATCAATTATACTTAATAAGGTGCATGCTGACCAAGTGGCAGATTTGTCAAAGTCAGCATCTTAAAGCATTCAAGTTTCCTTGGAAGTCAAATAGCCACAACACTCTCCCTGTCCTTCGCAGTAATAACAGAAACTTCTTAAAGCAGTAGTTGAATCACTACCCTAGCAAACAGTGGCACATATGGATTGAAACAAAGTAGCCGATGTGCAGATCAGCTTCTCTCTGAGTACATAACAATGCTACCACTCTTGATAATTTGTTAAGGGGCATGTAGCAAGCTACAAAGCTGAGACTAAAAGCTTCTTGGTGCTTATGTGGCCCTCACTGCTGCAACTTTCTGCTGCTTACAGACACACTAAACCCCAAGAAAGCATCAGATAATGTTCCTGTAATAATATGTTATTTATCATTGTTAATGATGGACTAGTCACCACTTTACCTGGAGGGCCACAAACATGAAATCATAAAAAGTAATGCTTAGTTAATCATGATTATAATACTTGGAATTCAACAGAATGCATGTGCACTGCTGAAACTGGTTAGTTTTTTTGGCCTGTCCATTTTTGGCCTGCAGATTTAACTATGATAAAGACATGCACATCATTAATAACTTAGAAATCAGGACTCAGAAAACCTAAGTTGTTGCATTAAACTTATTGCCTTAACACATATTCACTATTCATTTTTGTATACTCCTGATAGTTCATGAAGTACTACATTAATTAAGTCAAGCCTTTTCATGCATTAAGTCATACATGAATTCATGATAATTACCATAAAGTATTACAAAAAATATATTAGATCACATGCACAGCGATCTGGCCTTTTCCAAGGTTGAAAATGAATGGTATTTAGTTTGACCTGCTTCTGCCTGCATTCACAAAAGTGAAAGACGACAATTTAAAACTCAATAAAGCACATTTGACTTTGCTGTGCCAACCGCAGCACGTGTTTTCAGCCTCAATTTCCCAAAAGGCAATTCGGTCAGCATCACCGTGTTGTTGCGGAAGTGCCGCCGGGAAACGCTGGTAATTATCTACCAACAGTCTCTGACATTTGCTTTCAT
This sequence comes from Percina caprodes, assembly GCA_013375575.1. Classification (NCBI taxonomy): domain Eukaryota; kingdom Metazoa; phylum Chordata; class Actinopteri; order Perciformes; family Percidae; genus Percina; species Percina caprodes. The sequence continues at coordinate 6,872,009 of JABXJD010000001.1, forward strand.
TTCCGGAGTAGATATTCCTCACTGTTTTTTGTGTTTGTATCCCCGTCGTTTACTTGAAAAACGTAAGTTATGGCAGCTCTAACATACGCAGGTATGGACGATACAGATAGTGAGGATGAGTTACCTCCCGGATGGGAGGAGAGATCTACCAAAGATGGTTGGGTCTACTATGCAAGGTGAGTGAAACCCCTCATCTGTCAACACCAATATGTCTGTATTTAGGAGTTAAGCTTTAGCCCTGTTCGCCAACCAACCAAAGCATTATATCGGTGTTGTCAACCTGTGGCTAACACAGCTTGCTAGCTACACCAGTTCAAATAAGTTGTCTGAATTGATAGCATGTATTATAAAGTCTACAGAGCGCACGTCACGGTAGTTCTTGTGAGACTATATAGGTGCTGGAAAGATTTTAATTATAAATTGCTAATAACGTTAAGACTATCTGAACGTCATGTATGCAGTAGTAGTAGTAGTAGTAGTAGTTGTGAAGTGAGAGGCATCACTTTGACAGAGTTACCATTTGAATATAAAAACATGACGTCCAACATGTCTTAAAAGCAACCCTCGTCATCATTGACAGGGCAGTGCACTAGGTCGCTCGTGGTGATAGGAAATAGAAGGTGAATGCTTCTTTACCTAGAAAATGTACATTTTGGTTATTGGAGAAAGAACAGTGACACAATTATTTGCTTAACATTTAATCTGGCTCCTCACATGTGTCATGTGTTCTTAGTATTAACTTAAATTGCAAAATTGTTGCAGTTCTTTGTAACATTTTGTTCCATGCTGCTTCTGTTATTATTGTATGTGCCTTTTCAATAACAGCTTTTATTAGGTTTTGTTTCATTTCTGCTGTGTAATTTACAAGGATATATATATATATATATTTCTAAAGACAGTGGGCACAACTGGAGCCACATGTGCAAAACTCTAACTACAGTCGGCCCAGCAACAGTTTATGTGGACCAACTCTAGTTAATTTTGCTTGAACACAGTTGACAAAAGTCTACACACTTATCCCATGGCTTTAACCACAACCTGCACAACACTGTGGATTTACAGCACTTTGTTGCTAATGCTAACACACTGCTGTCAAAATTGTTAACCACACATATTCAAAAGACAATGGATTTCAGCCCGTTGTATTTCAAACACTGCTCATTGCAGTTTCAGCAGAAGGTGTCTTGTTTTAGACTTGTTAGTGAACACACACTCTAGTTAAATAAAGAAAGACCAAGTGAGAATACCTGCTTGAATCACAGTCTGTCACAAAAACCTGTGCTACACCCTTATCCCATAGGCTTTAACCACAACCTTGCACAACACTCCCCAGTGGATATTACAGAGCACTTTGTTGCTAATGCTCAGACACACTGCTCTGTCAAAACTTGTTAATCTCACACATATTGCAAACTAGACAACCTGGAACTTTCAGAACTCCGTTGTCCATTTCAAACTACTGCTCATTTCAGTCATTACAAAATCCTGCAGAAGCCCCATCATACCTCACTGTGTCTTGTTTCACGGTAGACTTGTCTAAGTGAACACACAGCTGGCTCTAACTATGAGGAGAGTCTCAGAAGAGTTCTACCTATTCTATTGGAAAGTGAAAGAAAGACCAAGTGAGAATGAAACAGTTATACAGTGTACCGTTTGAGAGAAACAGTAAACAGGTAAAAGAGCAAAGATACCAATATGTTCAGGTAAGATGTCTGAGGTTACACACATAGCTATAAAAATGTGAAAAACACTAGCATTACTACAGTAAAACTGCACTTACTGTTTTTCAGAAAGTAATGGAGAAGAAGCAATAGAAACACAACATTCATTAGTATTTAGAGATGATGCAGGTGCACGGCAAGCCAGGACATCCAATGTGTTGATGAAAACATGTGGCCTGATGCTGGAGATAGGCGGCATTAGTCACACAATTCTTTGTTACTATTACATTTACCTTTGGTTTGTTACATTTCTTCCCCAGTAATTATGTAAATTATTACAGACAAAACAAAAAAATATATCTATTGAAGCAAACTTTTGATTTTCATTCCTTCTTGTTTAGTACCTAAAAACTGGTATGTTACAAAACAAAACAAATCATGTCAAAGAATTTCCCTTTTTTCTTTAAAGAACAAATTGAATTGTGTGAAGCCACTCAATTATTCAAACTGTAAAGATGAACAGTTTCTAATTTCTGTATTAGTGTTTAATGCTAATATTTTTACTCTTTGCGTGTTCTGAGAGAAAGTGTGTGTTATTTAGATGAGAATTGTTCATAGTGTTTGGTTGCACTGAGCCTGTTCTGAGACGTGTGTTAAGAGTTGTATTGCTTAGAATGAGTTTTACTGGTGATGTGAACTGTTTAGTTCAGGTGACTGTTGGTAATGCAGACTGTAGTTAGAGTTTTACTGGTAGGCTTTGCCAGACCGTCCTCCACAGCTCTGGCTGGTCCACACAGCATTCCAGGATGGGAGAAAAACATGCTCTGGTTTATTGGCATTTCTATAAACTAGTCTCAATCATCATGGGCGACACTAAGCATCGGGAAAAGCTGTGGTGCTGCTGCAAAATAGCCTCAGGAAGGAACTTTGTTCAAAAGTTGTTTTAGTCGTGCAACAGAAAACTCAGATTGGACAGATAGTCTAGCTAGCTGTCTGGATTTTCTGGAGATGTGAGGAGCAGTTAATCGTAGTCCTCATGAATCCAACACAAACAAAACAGAAGGTAACGAACATCCGGCTGGAAAAAGTGAAATCTGGCGGAATTTTCCGACTGCAACGGAGCAATCCCAGAAGTGGCTTCAGTAGTGACCACTGTCGTTTAGCAATCGAAAACAACTGTAATGTGTTTTTGTCTCGCTTGTTTGATTCTTTTAATGTACAACATCAACCAACCAAGGCTCTGCAGATGAAAATTTGACTTTTGGCTCAATCTGGCACTAGAGCTGCAATGATTTGTCAACTATTTGATTAATCCAATGACAGAAAAAACATTGGCGACTATTTTGATAAGTCATTTTTCATGTAACAAACAGCATAAAATGCTCTTTCCAGATGTTTAAAGACATAATCTTGGACTTTGAGAAACTAGGACGGAATTTATTTGCTATTTTCTGACATTTTATAGACCAAATGATCAATCGATTGATCTAGAAAATAATCAACAGATGAATTAATGGAAATATTCGTTATTTGCAGCCCTATCACATTACATCACCAGTGTCTTCCCTTGGTTTGTGGAAGACTGAAGTATTTGGCGGGGGGGTTTAGGAGTCCTTCCTCAAGAACATGTGAAATTTTTCAATAAAAAAAAAAAAAAAAAAAAAGAAGCAATTTCCTCTACATTTTCTGTCTCTTTGTGCGATTTTTGGAACATTGGAAAAGCTAGAGCAGATAATAAATACATAAATAAGTAAATAACACTCAAAAAGGTAAAGACAAAACTTAAAGCTTAAGAAATCCAATTACAATCATAGTATCTTAGAAATGTCTTTTAGTTACATTCATCCGGCTTAGGTGCTGCACCTAAACCTGACAATGGCACATCAATGTGTGCTGTCCCCTGTATATAGATACATAAATGACCAAACTGAAGTGAATTAAAGAAGGTCAAGTAAATTATTCCAATCCTCCTTTGTCTTTGTGTACCAACAGCCATGATGAGATGAAGACACAGTGGGAACACCCCAAGACAGGAAAGAAAAAACGTTGTGCTGGAGGTTTGTTTTGTTCACGTGTTTTTCAGGATCTTGCATGCAAGGCATGTTAACATGGCTTTGTATCTAGCTTACCTTTAATGCCATCAGATTTCATAGTTGCATTGTTTCTTATTTTCAGCAACTTTGTTTGTAAAAGTGCTAAATAACATAAGTTATTTTTTATTATGGAACTATCACTAGGGGCAACGATATTAATTTTGTTCTCATGCATTCTGGCTGTTAAGGAAAAATGATGTCTGTCTTTTCCCCCAGATTTACCATATGGTTGGGAGCAAGAAACTGATGAAAAAGGACAGGTGATTTATGTTGAGTAAGTAGATTGATGGTTGAACCTCTGTTTGCTTAACAGAGGAAACAAATTAGCTTATTTTTGGAGCTTACTCACATGATATGCCAGACCCTACATACCTGGGTTTAAGTCTCTATCATAACATCCTATTTCCTCTGTCATTTTCAGTCACATAAACAAGCGGACCACATATTTTGACCCTCGTCAGGCATTTACAGTAGAGGACGTGGTGGTGAAGCCAAAACGGTATGATGGAAACACTGCTGCTCTAGAGATCCTGCAGGGTCGTGATTTCTCTGACAAGGTTATTCTCATCACTGGCGGCAACTCTGGCATTGGTGAGTTTCATAAAATGTAACTGTAAACTGTAATGTTTTGTTGTAACTAGGGTTGGGCATTGAGAACCGGTTCCACTTTGGAACTTTTTTTTTCAAAAATTCTGATTCACATGGAATCAATTCTTTATTGGAATCGTTTGGAATTACTTTTAATCCATTCATTGGCTCCAAATTTAACATGCGTATATAACACACACACACACACACATATATATATATATATATACATACATACATACATACATACATATATACATTGGCTTTTGCCGCTCTAGCCGTTGGCCACTCACACTGCTCACTGACCGAGCAGACCAGAGACAGAGAGGGTCGAAGAAAGCAGCGGAGCTTTGGCATCTACAATGTGAAATACACCTCAGACTCAAAAAATTTGCAAAGTAGCACTACTTTGGACTTTGAATAAACAAACGGCAATTCCCAAATTTAAGGACTTTTCAGAATCCCACACATGCAGAACGCTTTACAACAGCAGGGGGGTCTCACCGCCTTTTGACTCTTTTCCTTTTCAAACTTCCTTTTCTTCACTTTCCTGGAGCGTGAGTGCACGAGTGGATAGCTGAAAGGAACATCGCAACTATTGTGTGGAATAAGGTTGGCGAAAAAAAAGCGCTATGCTTTTTCCGTGTCAAGGTGGAGTCTGGGGGTGTGGCCTTGACCACCTACCACTTTGCTCATTTGAAAGCCATAATGTCTCTCTCTCATGGAAGCCTAATTCTCTGGGCGGGCAATCCAGAGAAAGGGAAGGTAACCTTGCCCCTTTTGACCTCATAAGGAGCAAGATTCCAGATTGGCCCATCTGGGCTTAGTTGATACCTATAGTCATTTTGAGCCATTAGGGGACCATAGGCAGGCTGGGGGAAGTCATATCACTGTTAAAAAAAACACAAGACAACACCGTCTCTCTCTCTCTCTCTCTCTCTCTCTCTCTCTCTCTCTCTCTCTCTCTCTATATATATATATATATATATATATATATATATATATATATATATATATATATATATATATATATATATATATATATATTTTGTGCAAACACACACACACATTCCGGTTCTGGTGGTTGATTAATGCAGAAATGGGCTGATTAGCTCTTATAATGGGCCGGGTGGGTAGCGCACTGCCATGAGTCCATGAGGCTAATGTCTGGTTACTCCACATTTTCATTGTGATATTTTGTGATTGCATTCTGAATCTGGAACATTCTCTGTCAGGTAAATCAGTAAGGGTGTACATGGGAGTTGCAGATTAAGTGGTTTGGGGTCCTTCTGTAAGTAATTTTGGAGTACAATTTGGTTTTAATGAATTCTGCAAGTAGCAATACCACAGGCCAAGCAACCGACCGTTCTAAACTATTAGAAATCAGCTGTGTAGTAACGTGTGTTTCCTTAATGATACCACTAGGTGGTGATACAGTATTACACTGTAGTAGAAGGGTGCTTGACAAGCACCTCTCTGCTTCCATCACGTCCCCATCTCTCCACAACCAGACATCCATCAGCATTAGCCTACAAAATGATACACTTAGACTCAACAAATCACTCCTTAATACCGAACATGATTGTATTGAAGTTAATTAACTGGGCTGAATTGGATGTCATTGTTAACCGTAATGAATTGTGTCCATTTGTACCCAGCAAATGTATTGCTCACTATATAATGGTCACTCTGGAAACAAATGTATTTCCTCTTTCCTTTAGTTTAAATTAGCACAAGTAGTGGCCATTTGTTCAGACTGCTCCTTTGTTCGGGATAGATAATGACAGCATGAGGGAAATCAAATAAACATAAAATCGTTAATTGTCTTTATATTCAAATTTTTTGTCCTAAGGAAAGTCACAGCAGTGTAATTGCTGTGTGTGTATTAAGATATGCTGTAGTACACAGATTTACAGTAGCCTGGGGGCCTTCACTGAGCTAGTGAACATAAATGCCATCCTGACCTTAACGTTCTTCCATCTCTGTATACATATTCAAACATTCATAACATAGAAATAATACAAATCTGTATGTTATTTGTCCTTGAGAAATTCTAGTTTGATGTATGATTTCAAGTTGATTAATTATAAACAGTTAAATAATATTAATTTTAACATACAGTATGCAAATACAAATATACAGTGTGTTTAACAGTGTAACTATTTAAAATAAATAAATAAATTAAGAACACACTAGACCCCATCTAAATTATTATAGTCTTTGAGCGAACTGCAGGTTTCTCAATATCTTCTCACATGAACTGAACTTAGGTGATTGAGAGCAATACGTCACAATCATACAGACAAACATTCAATTATGTTTTTGGAACCAGGATACAAATAATGAAAATAACAAAGGCTAGCGTACAAAACAGAAAATAATGAGTAGGGTTACTAATAATCCAAAAAAAATTCAGCAAAGTACAAAAGTATCATTAGAAAGAAAGTCTTAACAGATGAATCCACCACTGCACATGGAGAGCTTGTGTAGAGATGGCTGCATGAAGGGTTAAACACTTAAACTGGAAACATTTCAGTTGTGGGGATGTTTCACCTTTGAGTTTGAGTCCTTCTGGCTTGAAGTTGTGTAAAAAAGAATTCATCATCATTCAGCAGAACAATGACTAACCCCCAAAAAACATAAAATGTAAGAGAGGACTGTTTAAATTCTAAATGAAACAAGTATTTTTTTTTTTTTCTGCCAGTCACTACAACTCCATTGTATTAGTGTTTGAGAAGGGAAAAAGTGAATGCACAGTGTCAACATCACAGGACTATTGTGGATTCTGAAATAAAACAAAAGTGATTTGGCTTTTTGATTAAAGGTGGTGAGAAGTAATTATATAGGAAGAATGGAGAACATTGCAAATAGTTTTCACCACAAGAGGGCACAGGAGGTCCATGATGTTGTTGCTGTTGGCTATTAAAACATATCAAGTGCTTCACATGTGCCAGGGTTTGCTTTAGTTTAAAAACTATATAATGGAAAAGATGATCCACATTTAAGATTAGTTGGGATGTATTTAGTAAATGAAAATGTGTTAATCTGAAAAAAGCAGCTTTTCTCAAAAGAATGCATCAAATAGCTACAACACACAGACATTTTTATAGTGTGTGAATGCCTAATAAACCCATATTAACATAACCTTTGTTTTACTCTACCACATATTAAATATGCAGCACCCATAATTAACAGTATTCTAATAGTAATTGCTACTACTCGTGTGCTCCTTTGACATTCCACTAGTGAAATGTGGTTATGCCAATTGGTTGGACCCACTTAGCATTTTAATGGCATCAATAGTGTTTTAATCCAAGTGTCAAGGCTATTTCCATTTTCTTCAATGCTTATTTCCTCCACAGGAAATGTGACATTTTTATTTTGTAACGGTGGGATATTATTTAATTAGCAAATTAACATTTCAGCTCTCTGATTTAGTTCTTAATGCACATGAACATGAAAAGCACATATATGAGTTAATTTATGCATGAAATGTTATAGTGTCTGGTTTTGTGACCAGCCTTGAGGCTCCATTGCAATAGTGCTGGGTGGCGAGACAGTAATGGGGTTTGTGTTGCCAATGTGATCACTGCACTGGGTTCACAACATTAGTCTTCCTCTCTCTGCTTTCTTTTGTAAATTAAAAACCAGTACAGACCTGAATGGTGTCTTTAATTGTTATAATGGAAATGAATGATCGCAGGTTCTTTTCCCCCTATTTCTACTTCTCTTCCCCTTCTCTCTAAAGGTTTTCTTTCCTTTATAGACCTGTGGTTGTACACCTGTACCTCTGCATTGATTCCTAAGCGGCTTTGACCCAGGCCTGAGCCTCCTATCCATCCCCATTACACACTCCTGCTCTGGCTCTAATTCCCCTCCTATCAACTAACTCTCAGGTTATTTACCGGGGTCCATGGGACAGTTATCCTTAAAGGGCCATTGTTGTGATATCTCTGGCACCTGCTTGGTTCAGAAACAACATACTTTATTTCTTAATATAAAATGAATGCACAACATTCATTTTAATCAACATTTTTTTATTGTTTTATTTTTTCACAAAATGTTTTTTTCTGTTGAGGCATGACTATGCTTGGATTGTGCTCCTCTTGCACTTTCAGTCATCTTTGCACTGTGACTCTTTTGGGACCTCTCTTTTGTGAATGTGTCCCCCTACCTGGGAAACAGTGTCAGTCTCTTTGGCTCTTACAGCAGGTGCCGTGTTGTCAGCGTATTGTATGTTGACAAGGTCAGGAATAACATATCGGCCTTCTGTCTTACTTAAATAAAACATTCATGTAGACACAACTATCTTCCATGTCCTATTTTAATCGCATTACAGTATGTCGGAAGAAGGACAGAAAATCTATGTTTTATTTTGGGTTAATTTCCCTTTTAATAATAATTGTTTTTCTCTTTTTAGATGTCATGTTTTTAAAAGGACATATGCTATCACAACTTATTATTCTACATTTGCAGAATTTTCTTTTGAATTTCATCTAAACTTTTTAGCCTTTTTGTACAGTGGCTTGTTGTGGAGCAATACCTGCCATTGCAAAGCTACTCAATTTAAATTGGACATGGTATTGTTTTGGTTCAGGGTCAATGCTGGAATAAGAAGCAGAAAATACTTAGGCGGTCCAGACAGGGAATAGCAAGGATTTGGAAAGGAGCGCTTCTTAATGTTTCAGTATCTCTATGCATCGTCTCTGCAGTGTTTTAGGACATTGAATGTTATTCTTATTCATGAAAGACTAACATTGTTCTATGTTTGTGTTGATCCCAGTGTTGTGTTGGGAGGATTAAGTGTCAGGCCGGTGCTCTTCTCTCTCTGGATGGAGAGATCCCTAAGCATATTCAGTGAGTCGCAGAGCTGGGGGAGCCTCTGTGTGCAGATTAAACCCATAGCCTAGCTTTGTGGCTGATCATTAGATTGAGGCAGATTTGTTAAGCATAACTGCCATTAAATTGGCTGCAAAGCTCTGGTATTTACTGCGCTGCTGTTTATGAATAAGGACCCCCTTAAAGACCCGCGCAGTGATGCATTCAACCCAAGCCACGGTGCGGAGGAAAATGCATTATTCATAGTGGGAGGAATTAGATGGATAAAAAGATGTTCCTGGTGAGGGTGGCATGCGGTGCCTGTGTCTCAGTGTGTGTGTCTCTGAGCATCTATGAGTGGCTGTGTGTGTGGTTTAGATGACATCTAGAGTGCATCTGTGTTTATATACAGGAGTCTGATAGTATTTTGTGTGCGTGTCCGCTGGGGGAGCGGCCGGCCCGTGTCTCTTCTGTGTCAGCTTGTGAACAGAGCCACTGAGGAAATCGAAGCAGAGGTTTATTTTTCTTTCAACAGGCATTTCATGTCCTCTCTGATAAATGTGTTTATTGGCTACGTAATGAGAACCAGTTATGGTTGGTTAGTCAAATTACATAACTTTATTAACCTTGGATGAAATTTGCTATGCAGACCCAAACTGGTGTAACATGCTGAGAGTATTATGCTGGAGGCCAGAAGGGTTCAATAATGATTACAACGCTAATATAATAGTACTGAAGTGGTTAGAGAGAGAGGATGGAATACATATATGTGCTTAAAGGCTGTAGGTAAAATAAAATGAAAGGGTACTGGGTTATTGTGTGTAGTCAAGTAGTTTATAGATCTTTCGAGTTTACAGTCTGGAGATGATGAGGGGATGAAAGTTACATGATTGTGGGGAAGGGGGATATGTGTGCATGAGCAAACCTTTGGGGTCTGTGTTTATCTTTGCATGTGTGTGATTTGTGTTTTTGAAGTTTACAGGCCTTAGTGTGTGTGTGTGTGTGTGTGTGTGAGAAGTAGTCAGGTAAGTCTGGCTGCAGGAGAGGCAGGGGTGACCAGTGCGACACGAGGCCATGATGAGAGATTGTGTAGGGAGTTGGAGGTTGACACAGAGGTTCACAAGGAGAGAAGGGGGTGGGTGGGTACAAGATAGGGCTGCATGGATGGTGTGACAGCTGTGTGTGTGTGTGTGTGTGGGGGTGTGTAATAGAACCACTCCAGTGCTCTCGCCTGGAACAGCTCAACCTTGGGCTGTAATTACTAACCATACATCCCACTTTTGGGGTGACATATCCCTCCTCTTGGACTAATGGTGGGGAATTAGAGGGATCTTAAAAGTCAGAAAGACTGGGGGGCGTTGTGCGGTTCCTCACTTCTTGGGACAAGAAATACACAGCAGCAGCTGAAACAGGTGCACTCAGCACTGAGACAGTCAGGAGTTAGCCTGTCTCTGACTGCTTACTCATTAACTACTTTCTACATAAATTACATTCACTAGTTTACCCTATAGTGAGCTCTGAATTGGTATTTTGGACTTATGAATCATCATCATTTTGAGTCATCACTGACACAACATATATAGATATTTGCATCTATAAAACATGGGATTGTGGGCTCAAAGTAGGGAGACAATATATTTAGCTTAATACATGCACAAATACAGGCGCTCAGTGGTGTGAAAAACACAAAAGAAGTCTTGGATTACAGGCTCACATGCTAAATAGTCATAATAGCAATAGTGTACAGTTGGGCTTGAAAGTTTGGGCACCCCAGGTAAAAATTTGTATTAATGTGCATAAAGAAGCCAAGAAAAGATGGAAAAATCTCCAAAAGGCATCAAATGACAGATTAGACATTTGTATAAATGTCACAAAAAGTTAGATTTTATTTCTGTGATTTACACTTTCAAACTAACAAAAAACAAAAAAATGGCATCTGCAAAGTTTGAGCACCCTGCAGAGTTTATACCTCATACTGCCCCCTTTGGCAAGTATCACAACTTGGAAACGCTTCTTGTAGCCAGCCAAGAGTCTTTCAATTCTTGTTTGAGGTATCTTCGGCCATTCTTTCTTCCAAAAGTCTTCCAGTTCTTTGAGTTATCTGGGCTGTCTGTCACGCACTGCTCTTTTAAGGTCTATCCATAGATTTTCAATTATGTTGAGGTCAGGAGATTGTGAAGGCCATGGCAAATCCTTCAGTTTACTCCTCTTGATGTAATCCACCATGGATTTTGAGGTGTGTTTAGATCTTTATCCATTTGTAGAAGCCATCCTCTCTTTAACTTCAGCTTTTTTTTTTTTTTTTTTACAAATGGCATCAAGTTAGCGTCCAAAATTTGCTGATATTTTATTGGTGCTGATTGTTTGGGTAAGGTCAGATGAGTCTGGGCATTTAAAACCTTAAGATTGACATCACCTGGTCTTTCCAGACAATGATTGAGAACAATCCATGACACTGTCAGGTCTCAGCTTTCCAAAGGGGGCGGTGCATGCTATAAACTCTGCAGGGTGCCCAAACTTTTGCAGACACCATTTTTTTGATTTTCTGTTATTTTGAAAGTGTAAATGATGCTAAAATCTAACTTTTTGTGACATTTTATACGAATGTCTAATCTGTCATTTGATGCCTTTTGGAGTATTTTCCATTTTTTTCTTGGCTTCCTTATGCACATTAATACAAATTTTTACCTTGAGCCACACTGTATAGTATATGCATCACGTTACTGTTTTGTATTAACAATGTATGACAAACTTATTACGTCACCTCCTGATTTTTATCTCTTTATGGAGACATGTCAGCGTTAACCTCTTGATGCATGAGGCAGAGCTTAAACGTGTTGCAATGTTACTCTAGTCTGCCGATCCAAGCCTTTTTGTGCCATTGTGTGCCTCAATTTGTGCAGAAAAGTTATCATAATACATTTTCTCACTTCTCTGCATTTGACCGCTATCCAACTTATATCCTTACATTCTCACTGCCCCATTTGGGAAACCTTTTTCAGAGTTTTTTTGTGGATTCCAGGGTGTAGCAGAAGGTACTTTCTTTTTTTCAGGCTGGAAATGTTTGAGTGCACTACACAGTGCACACATTTCACACTCAGAATTCTGACACTTAAATAAGATTGCTGACACTAAATATAGAACACAAAATATTAAATAGGAAGAGATTTCGGACACTGCCATAGAATTAGGATGGGATGAGATATGCTCTTGGGATAGAATTTATGAAGTGACAGTGCAGTGGCATCATTGGACCAGATGGAGGGCGACTGCTTCTTGCACGTGATCCACATCACCCTCAATAAATCTACAAATTCATATACCCCAAACGAACCAAAACATTTTGCTGCATAAATCAGGTTGACTGCACCAAATTAAACTAGTCAGAGATACACAGACATAATCAGTGTAATTAACAGTCACATATTTATCATATTATTATTTGCTTCAGAAATCTTACACTGACCATATTTTTATGTTGTGCATTACAGATAAAAATGCCACATGATTTATTGGGGTGTGGTTATATGTAGTCTGTTTATGAGCGGCGTTGCTCTTGTGTTTTTTTTTTTTTTTTTTAGAGCACAATTTGAGTTCTGTCGAAAGGGGATTGTGGGAACCATGTCTGTTTACCCACAGGTCTTGTAATGATCTGAATTCACTTCTGTTTGCCCAATTGTACTATGGAGCTTATTTTAGTTAAATGCCTCTTTGGATGCAGATCAAGAGAGAGAAGGAGCAGGCAGCTCCGTTTGCCAAATAAACACGTTTACTGACGAGGCTGGTAATGATCTCATTACATCGAGCCAATACACCTGTGTACGAGGGGGATCCAGAGAGGGGCGGCGGGCCAGGGAGGACAAACAAAGCGTGAAATCACTAAATCACACTCATTATTGGGGGATATCAGTAGAGCCAGGATCCTAATGTACCATGAAGAGCATTCACTGCTTAATGGACATTTTACACAATTTTGTATGCATTTTATACATTACACCAAAACAAATTTTCAACAATAGCTTTGTATTACTTTACTTACTTTATTTTTGTTAGTTGTGACTCTTCAGATTGAACAAGCACACAATCAAAGGATCTGTTTTAAACGGGCTGAATTGTGTTGTCTTCATCTCCCAGCTTTAAAAAAAAAAAAAAAAAATGTTCCTACAACCCACAGACTTTTCTTCTTATACCATGTTGTTGTCCGATTAGACAAAAGAACCTGAAAGATCATTACAGCCCATCATATTAGCCAGTTCTGTTGTGTTGTAAAACAGCTTATGGCGACTGCCGATCCACCAGAGCAAAAGAACCCCTTTCCTGACCTCTCGTCATGTTCCACCATCAGGGTACAATGCTGAAACAGACTTTTGTTGTTGTACACCTGACCAGGAACTAATTTCTGTGTGGCCCTCTCTACCGGCAACATGGGTGAGAGGGCGTGGAGTCTCTGTTACAGCAACGCTCGTTATTTCACAATTAATGTCAAGCCCTTGTTATTTGTCATTAGAAATACATGGCTTCGCTGCTGCTGTTGTTGTTGTTGCTGCCATATTCTAATTTGTTCTCCATTATGGAAAACACTGGTGTCGATTAATTTCACTTTCATGGTTTGTACACACAACAAGTGAGTGTGAGGTGTTGTTGTTTAGCAGCAGCCAGTACTCTTGTCCAATTTTCTGAAGGCGGGAAGAAAAAGCTTTTAAGTGATGGCATGTTTGCAGGCTTTATTTTATTTATTTTTTTTATTAAAAAAAAAAAATCTTAATACAAGACGCAACATTAGCATTTCAGAGTTTACAACCACTGTTTTTATTATTAGTGTTTAGATTAAAATAGTAAAAATACAGACATTTTGAATGACATTGAGAAGATTTGATGACGTTTGTTCCCTATGGCCAGCTGCTCTACCTGCATATGCAGAGCGCATATTTACTTCAGTCTGTTTTTTTTTCTTCTCATTATGTCATGTTTTTATTTTCGTTTCCATTTCCTGTGAGTGAAATGATCTCTGCTCACAGCCACAGTCCCCTCCATTACACCTAATAAGGTGTCATATAATTTAATTCCATGCTTCACTTGTCAGAGAGGGCTTCCAATACGACTCCAATTTTGAGTTTTAATAGATATTACACTCTCCTCCCAGTTTTTCTCTTAATGAAAATCAGATTAAGACACATAATCTAATTAGAGTTCATATTAATCCACCCTCTGATACACTCTGCCTCTCAGACCCTCTACTGTGCCCGTCAGTTCGTCAATCAAGATGCTCACATTGTAGAGTATATGTGTGTGTCTGACTGGTTTGTGTTTACTGTCGTGGTGGGACTGAGAAATTTGACGCTGCTCGCTACTGTTGAACTTTGAAGGATAGTAAATGTCACAGGAAATAAAAATACAGCGAAGGAAAGAAAAGTTAATCTCATAAATTAATTCAGCCTATGAGTTGAAATGACCCATTTAGACATGTAATTTCTCTCCGTCTATCTTCAGTTTTTGTCAGTTTTATCGTGACTACATGATTTGGATGGAGCCATGAAGTAGTCTTGGACTGATAAATTGTGTGTATATCTGCGGACCTCGTTTCATGGGAGAAACGTCCTTATCAGAGGCCCTTTTGATGTGCTGAAATATCACACCAGGGTTCAGTGTTAATGTCATGTCTTTTCGATTGTACATCTGAGCCGTGTTTTCATAATTACTGCCATCATTGTATAATTCCCAACATAATTAACAACCGACCTCCCATCCTTTAACCCAGTATGAGCAGCGATACCTTCTTGAGAGCCGGCGGTCAGAACCAAAACTTTATCTCAGAAGAGAGGAAGTCTTGAAACACAATTATTCAATCAGTTTCATCACTTCAGAGAGAAATGATTAACTCTCTCTACTAGACCACTGGGTTACTCAATGAAAGAAATTATATGGAAAATTGATAGGGATTTTAACTTGCACCCCCAACCCCCACATCACCACCCCCAACACCCCATTAGATCCAACCCCTGAGAATCAAAGTTATCTTCAATAAAAACTAATCTTTGAAGCATTGCTCATTTTCAATCTCCCCCTCTTGTGTCTGTCTCTCTGTCTCCCTAATCTTGTCTCAGGCTTTGAGACAGCCAGGTCTTTTGCTCTTCACGGCGCCCACGTGATCCTGGCATGTCGAAACCTGTCCCGGGCCATCAAGGCAGTTAACCTCATTCAGCAGGAGTGGGTAAGTGGCAGTCGAACCTTCAAGAACCCCTCAGTTGGGCTTGAAACTCTTCAAAGTATAAGCCTGTGAATATTAACAATTGCCATGAATAAGAACCAAAGCAAAACAATGAATTGATCCTGCTTACAAATATAGTATGTTTACCCAAAGCCTGCTATACAGTAGATTATTTCTCTGTAATGAAGTATAATCGATATATAAAATACTGTCTGCCCTGGATGAATAATCCCTAAAGTTACTCCCTTTCTTCCCTCTGTTAAGGTGTTTCATTTTATTCTTAGACCCTCAATTCAGTTTTTTTTTACCTTAACCAAATCAAGAATCTAAGTATAGAATGTGTTTATGTTGTTCAAATACCAAAGCTCTCTGAAACACATTTGTGATTTGTGGCTATATAAATACAAACTCACTTGACTTGTTTCAATGTTGTTTCAGTTCAAATTGATGTTACATTAATTCATGCGTCAGTGACATGAAATAAATGATCTAAATGTCTTATATGTTCCACATATTCAGCTCTCCCTTGAGGAAGCCTTTTCTAAACGAGAGTTGAAGTATTCATGTTCAGGTTCCCACAAACTTCCTGCACACTTCCCAGGAAAGGTAAAGACACTTCTGTATGGGTGTCTTTGCTTAAAAAGAAAGAGAGAGTGAGTTAAAGAGAGAGAGGAAGAGAGAAGTGAGAGAGGGCATTTGATAATTACCTAAGATTATTGCTCTAATATCGCTGCGCTTGTGACGCGTCCCCAGATTTATGAGTGTGGGAAAATAAACAAGTGAAATGTGGGTGCTGGAGCAGAAAGAATAAGCCATTAGCACTGGGTTGATTACAGAGAGCAGGAGTTTAAGAAGAAGGAGAGTGAGTGCTCAGCGCAGATATGGGGAAAGAGAGCGAGAGAGAGAGAGAGAGAGAGAGAGAGAGAGGGGGCTGAAAGGGAGGAAAACAGGGGGAGCGAGAGAGGGAGACAAACGCCTTTGAGCGAGAGTAGATCTGCAGTGTTTAAACTCACCCAAGTCTCTAATTGAAGTATGCCCCTGGGGCTGTCAGTGCTGCTCCACAGTGAGAAATCCAGTGTACAGATCTATTACTGTAGCTGCTTTGTCTAAATGAGTGAGGAAAAGCGCTGATCCAAGTGCCAGATTTTGTAGTCAAATTGATTTCCAAGCTTCACACCTGCTACAGAATTATCCAAGATGTTGTTAAATGTTTGTGAATGGACAAATGGAAGCTACTTGGAAGTGCTTCAAAAGATGAAATGATTGGTGACCTCTGTAGTGTAACTGGTAATCTTCCCTATTTGTGTTAGACGTGCAGACTGTCAGCAACTTAAATGATTGAGTTAATGCAGTTCTGTGTAGCTCAAATTGAGCCAGAGTAGTAAATTAGCATGCCCTAAGCTCACTCCATATTTCCTTCTCAAGGAATCACCCTGTTATAGGCTAATGAATAAAAGTCAAAATATCAGAATAAATCTTTGCCGCAAATTCTCCCCTCCGGCGACATTATTAATAGATTCAGGAGAAGAATAGAGAGGAGGATTAATCTTTAAGATGATGGATGGACTCTGCTTGCCTTCCCATGCTCCTGTGTTAAGGTCATTTTGATAAGAGGGTATATTTTGGGGTCCTGTGTACAAAAGGTCATCATATCTACTTCCAGGTACCTCTCAGAGTTCCGCTCTGGCTGCCAGGAGTGGAACTGCTGTCCCGATTGCACAGGACCTCTGACCTCCAACTACCTGCTTACTATTACTCCAAACTCTCTCTTTCTCTAACTCCCTGGGTGTGTGGGCAAGAGTTGCTGTTCAGAGGTGAGAGTGATGGCTCATCCTCAGTGCTGGGCGGTGCTTCTCAGCGTAGCGTCGTGTACTGACAGTGGGTATAATAGTGGGGTCACCGATGGATAATGGGAAAGTCAGAACAGCCACTGGCTGTTAGGAAGTGCAGGATCAGAGGGCTCATCCTTCCCAGCCAATCACACTGTGCTCTGCCAGGAATGGCTACAGTATAAACAGAACAATATATTTTTACTCCAGGTTTCTGTTACCTCTACTTAATCTTCATCTGAAATTTTTTTGAAAGTATTTTCTATATTAAACACATGTAACTGTTCACACGTTGACATTATAGAGCTTGTTTGGCACGTTGTAATACCTGTTTGTGTTTTTGTTGACTTTTTATCATGAAATTAGTTTCTTGCTGTGTTTATGCTACATACTGTTTTCATGATGGGACTTCAGCTCCAGCTCCACCGCAGACCTAATCTGTGCAGAATGTGTTATTTTCTCTGCTTCTGTTCGAGCTGCGAGGTGAAAACCCTCCAGCAGGCTCATTAGGGGAGTTTAGAGTGGCGGAGAGGGGATAAACATTTACCTTATGATTGTGTTTTACAATAAGCCTGATGCTGGTTGCCTTTTATAGGGTTCAAAGGGGGTTGTTTTTACAGGCTGTGATGAAGCCACAGTAAAACCAGGAGGGGATTAACCAGCAGATGGGTGCTGGGAGAGATGGAGGGAGAGCAAAAGGAGATGGGAAGATAGATAGAGATGGACAAAATGCTCGGAGTGAAGTGTTCTGCACCAAAAAGAGACAAGGCAGCTATATCTAGAGAGCCAAAATATTTGATTAACACTATTTTATTATAATTATATTATAATGGATTTTGCATCTTATTATTGTGATATAGAGTCCGTCAGTTAACTCTACTGTGCAAATCGTTCAGCTCTGCAGCTATTGTCCTCTGCCCTATGACTTAACTGCATGCTTATTTCCCACATCGCCTTACATATCCATCTCCTATTCTGCTCACAGTACAACCAGGTTAAGTTGCTGGTTTGCAACCAAAGTGTTGCCTGTGTGCCAGAGATTTATTTTTCCTGATTGCCTTTAAAATTCTGCTTAACTATGACTCCACTAACTCCCTCAGAGAGCTGTAATGGACTCCTCTGAGATACAGTGGGCCAACCAAGGCCCTTGGCCCCTGAGTAGAATGCAATACACACACATACACACTTGTCCGGCATGGTCTTATTTTGTAATTTCTTTCCTTTTTCCTTTTTTTTTTAATCCAAAATGCTTATTTCCCCCACTGCCCCTTTCTACAACACATGCTAATGAGATGCTTTGTAAGGCCGTTAATTAGCGAGCTAGTCACTGATTGCTGTGCTTGTTTTTGGTGTGTGTGTTTGTGTGTATGTGTGTGTGGGGGGGTATTAATATGGCTGTGTGCCGCTGAGGAGAGTTGTGTCAGGGTCTGCTCTGGAACCAATTAGGCTAAAGCTCAGTGTCCACTGAGGCTGCTGGGAGAAAAAAGCCTGCTGCTTGCAATGTCAAACAGCAACATTAACGCAGGCCGGAGAGGCAGAGCGAGACAGACGGACGGAGAGCCGAAAAGCAGCGGCCACTCACACCAGCAGACAGTTTCTCTGCTAGATATGAAAATCAGACAATGAATACACTCATACCCCCTGTCACAAACCTCTAAGTCTTTAGATATTTTTATATATATACAGTATATATTCTACCCACGTACTGCAGATACTCTTTTGCGGATTCTCATACCATTGGATATGGTAACATCAGAATCAAAATATTCCTCTCCAAGTGTCTGCTATTTCAGGTGAAATGCCTGGATTTTTTTTTTTTCCTTTATTTTTTTTTTATTTTTATTTTTTTTTCAAAGTAGAGGTGGAAAAGGTCTTGAAGTCAGACTTTTCTTTAAGATGTCAGTACATAAACTTGCGTTCCCATACCTGAGAATGTCACATGTTAATGCGTCATGGCCTACATACAGTAGTATGAGGTGGCAAAGTTCTGGAAGAGTCCCATGTTTCTCATAGAAAACTACTTTCTTGCATGACTGTGTGACATTCATGCATTCACTACGTCACTACACTCCTTTAACCTGAATCACACTTGTTAGCACAGGAAGAGGGGTTTGTGTGTGTGTGTGTGTGTGTGCGTGTGTGTGCGTGTGTGTGCGTGTGTGTGTGTGTGTTTGTGTGTGTGTGTGTGTTTGTGGATGCATGTGTGCCTGCATTTGTCCGTTTGCCCGGTGCATAACCTCCTGTGTCAGGCTGACAGGCCCTGTGCCCCGCTGGCCACCATGCCAGGCCACGCTCTTCCCGCTGAGGCCAACAGGAAGTGACACATGTGAAATGCTGACCTGGTCATATGCAGCCCCCTCCAGGGCCTCAGGATGCTGCTCTTTTAGTCACTCTTCCATTTCCCTCCCTTTTTGTCTTTCAGAAAGGCCTCAATAGACTTTTGTCCCCATCTATTCACCCTTTTATTGCGTACCTTTTTTTTCCTCTTCTTTTCCCTCCCACAATGATTAAGGAAATTGCAGCCCATTTCCCAGGTCAGTGAGCAGGTCTGTAACACTCTTCTTAGCTGCCAGAGAACCCAGTAGATCATAGTTAGTCATTTTTTTATTTTTTATTTTTATACATATTTAAGAAATAAACAGTTACAAACAATACACTGACGAGAACAGTTTTACAAATATAAATAATAATAATTAAATAATATAACAATAATTAAACAGAAAAAAGATGGGAGGGAGGGAGACAAAACAACAGAAACAGACACACACACAGACAGGCACAAGACAAAGGACCAAACACCTGGGCAAGTTAGAGGCTCAGAGAGTCAGCAATGCACCGCCACGTGTCCAGAGTCTTCCCTGGGAAACCATTTATCCGCGCCGTGGACAGTTCCAAATAGACCACATCCAGGTAGGAAACGGTCCACATGCGGATAGACAGGTCGTTTGGTGTTTTCCAACGGGTCGCAATCATTCTCTTCGCAGCTTCAAGTCCAGCAAACACAGCACGTTTCTGAGTCCCAGAGAGCTGAAAGGCTGACAGGACATTCAGAATCAAAACCTTAACAGTATCAGGATCAGTAACATTAAACAAGGCGGAGATTTTGGATGCAATACTGTTCCAGAACTGACCAACAGGAGCGCACTCCCAGAACATATGTGTATGTGTGTAAATATGTGCCTTGTGCTTTAATTGGGCAGAAAGTGCATAAAGGGCTGTTAATTATTTTCATGTGATGCATTTTCACGGGGGTGAGATATGTCCTATGAAGGAAATTGTAGTGAATCTGCTGATGGTCTGGATTGCGAGATACTTCTGGAATGTTAGACCATACATCATGCCAGTCGAGAGCGAGGCCTGGGCAATCACGTGCCCAGATCCTCTCAATAGGAAGGGCAGAGCGGCCAGATGCCACCAAGAACTGATAAAGCCTTGACACCATGCCACAGTTTTAGGCTGCACAGTAAATAACTTCTAATGTGTTCTGCAAGTCAAAGAATGGTAACAAGCCAACCTCACTAAAAATGTCTTTTAGACAACAAACTCCCCTTTGTTCCCATTGTGGGGCTGTTATCGGCCTACCACCAATCAGGAGTGCTGTATTATTGAATATAGGGGAAAACAGTGTGCCAGTTACAAGCTCCACGGCAGTATGTTTCAGCTAATCCCCAAGTCTTGATAAGATGTGAGATAATGGGGCCAAAGCGTAGTTGGCACTATTTGTTAGAAACATTGGCAAAAATAACGTCAAGGCTCTGTCATGGCATCCTCTAAGGTACGCCAGCAAACCGATGTATTTGGATTAAACCAGGTGAGGAGAGGCCTCAATACGACGGACCAGAAATAATTTTTGAAGTTGGGAACTGAGAGGCCACCATCCTCTTTCCTTCTCTGTAGAGGAGACATCTTGAGTCATGGCGCAAGATTTAAAACAAAATTATTTTCCTGATGTGATTTCACAACTACAATGGTTAACATCATGTCATGCATGTCAGCAAGTTTATTTTCTTTAAATTTTGACTAAAACAAAAGTTTATCTCAAATGTTTTTATTAAAACATGCATACCTTTTTATGGTTTAGGATCCCTCACGAGGTGCACTTTCTTTCATTAAAAAGCAGAGGCAAGAGTAATTTTTTGAATGTGGTTTTGCTGACACACCACTGTAAATGTAAGCTCAGATATATTCAGGGGAGATTGTTGTTGGTGATGTCAACACTTGTACTTAAATGGCCCTAGAGCCCTTTTTCAGATTGTCCCCAGACGGTACCAAAATTACACCTGCACTTCCATCTTTTGCTGCTCTCCCAATCCTCTCCCCCAATCTCAGGTGCATCCACTGAATCATTGAGGGAGTGGCCCTTATTTCCAGGATGAGGCATTGTGCAAATCGGTCTGTTTCCTTGCATATTAGTAGCATGCGTCCACCTCTCCAAGGAGCTTTTCTCATCTCTTTTTATTTACTTATTTGTTTGTTTCTTTCCTACCTGCATTCTGTCTGTAGACTGGGAATAAAAAGGTCCCAAGTCCCCAACTACAGTCTACATCTGCTTGGCACTGAAGAGAGCAGAAAGGATGGATGGAATGAGGGTGGAATTGTGATATGTAAATTTGATAAGGAAACAACTTTTGCCTCAAATTTATCCAGCTCTGATTCCTCCAACAAGCCGACCACACAAAGCTCGGGAACTACAAAAAGATTTATTGTAATGTACCATTGAGGATTTCTTCACATTACACAGGTGACGGTTACAATGCAGCTCATGGGAATACTAAAGGAGGCTTTGTGTAGTATGGACTGTTACTATAAACATAAAAGAGTTGAATACCTTGAGGTTTTACAGTAGTAAGCATTTTGTGTGTGTGTGTGTGTGTGTGTGTGTATGTATGATTGTGCATCTATGTGATATGCTCCACGTACAGTATGCGTGCACATGTAGGTGCACATGCATGCACATTGCACACACCCATCCACATGGTGTGTATTTAAATGCTTGATTATGCATTTTGCATAGCTTTGGGACATGCATCACTCTTCCCAGACTGCTAATAAAGTGACCAGGGAGATGGGGAACCTAAATGAATCCTAAAGTGCCTGGCTTGCATTCCTCACTCCCTCACTCTCCCTCACTGCTCTGCTTAGTTATTCCAGGCCGTCGTGAAAAGCTGTGCTCCGCTCAGCTCTCCTCCTCCTTATGTCTGTCTGCTATAGCCAGGTGCTCTGTCTCCTGAAGAGGTGTGGCCTGCTCCTAATTGCCTGGACCACAGTGAACTATGGGCAAATGCTCTGTGTGAAGGAGCACCATGGAGGAATAATTTTGAATAAATCACATAGTTAGCCGGGTGGTATTTTCTGCTAAATAAGCAGTTCAGCATCCGTCTCACATGGAGGTGTGAGCGTTAGAATGACGGGTCACTTGCCATAGGTCATGTTGGGGAGGATTTAAATGATTTAAATGATGTCACGGCCACTGAAGGGGACAGGTTGAGGAAGGATGTGTAAGGCAGCACCTCTTTGTTGTTTGAACCTGACACACGCTCATGCTTCACTCTTTCACTCTCCCCTCTGAAGGAGGGCTCATAGCCCTGGGATGAGGGCTTCTTATGATGAGAGAGGTGAGAGGTGGCTTGGATCTCTTTCACTCTTTCTCCCCCTCTTTCTCTCTCTGCCAGCAAAGAATGTTTTTATTGAAGTCTGAGAAGTGCTGACCACAGAGAGACAAGTCCAGCATGCACTGTAATGTTTTAAATCAGGAGATGAGCCAGTTGTAATAAGCTGCAGCCAAATAGACGGAGGCTTAGTTATTGTCTGACAACAAGCAAACCGTAATGTTGAATGCAGGAATCATTTGGCAACTGGCTATAACATTTTCAATATCACCCCAAGCTCTTTTAGCATCTTTAGCACAGTTTGAAATTAGCACAGGCTCTCAGATCCCATGATAAAGTTGATAGGAGACGCAATAGGCTAATTAGATGTAATTCTGTGTTTGATGTCTCTGTGAGATTTAAATTGTCTGATGCTGTCTCTCGTCATCTTTCTCGTCAACACACCAAGAGTATATTCAGACACGAGTTGGGAACTTAATGAGTGTGAGTATGTTATGCTCTGTGTAGTGCCCATATTATAATTAGGATTTGGGGTGTTATATGCATACAAACTTGGGGAAAAAAGCATCCATGCTGTTTTTAGTGAGATATGGGTCTCTGAATGTGTCCTGCCTTCAGTCTTCGGGTGAGCTGTTCAAAATCTCCACAGCTTTCTACGTAACTAGCTGAGACAATGGGGCTAACTGTGGCATGCTAGCTCGTTCTCAATGGCAAAACACTCCTACAACACACACTAGTTTACCATAATCTACAAAAGAACTACTTACATGTCCCTGTTCTGCAGGTATTCCAAATGTGTGCCCTCATTTAGAAGAAGTCTCCCAGCTAATCCTGCCTTGTACTGACCAAAGTTGAGGAAAGAGTTATCTAGCCGATGTGATCTTACCGAGCTACTGCGCATGTGCGACTCCCAACAAAGATAGTATAGAAGTGAAATGTCTCACTCTGTAACTAAAACAGAGACCTAAACACACAGGGTGAAAAGAGGATCTGCAGCAATGTGCAGTACAACAAAAAAATTGTGTTTTTTGACAATGAAATCATGTAAACTTATTCTGGTACAACGTCAGAATACAATAATGAACCTGAAAATGAGCATAATATGGCCCTTTAAGTGCTCATTGTCAGAAAAACATGTAGAAATTTGATGATGCTGTTGTGAATGTGAAAATAGGCATTTTCAAACAAAGCACCATAAACACTTGGTAATCTTTAACTCTTATTTACCATATATATATATATATATATATATATATATATATATATATATATATATATATATATATATATATATATATATATACACACACTGCTTGTAGAATTGTCTTTGATATGCATTAATTTTATTTCCCCCAAATCAATATATAACATTTTGGTGCTGAACTCTGCAAATCATCATTCTTGACTCTGTAATATGACTTTTGCTGATATGGCTGCATCTCTGAGCCTTGTCTTGTGTTTATAGGATATCCTCTGCAGTCAGGTCTCATGGAATTGATATCAGTGAACCGCTCCAGGCATCCAAACAATCCTGCTCCAGGCACAGCTATCATTATTTTCTGGGAAGTTGTGTGTGTGTGTGTGTGTGTGTGTGTGTGTGTGTGTGTGTGTGCGCGTGCATGCGTGTGTGTGCATGTACGTATGTGAGTTTGTATGTGCTTTGACACAGAGTTAACACTGGTTTACAGCTTAATCAGTCTGTGTAACTGAATGCATATTTATCAGAGAGAAAATTCATACTCAAAGAATCAGTCCTCAGCCCATACATCATTATCCATTCACACACACACACACACACACACACACACACACACACACACACACACACACACACACAGATCCACATTTCATCAGAGGGGCAGATTCAGGCAGCAGTAGATTAAAAACAACGTGTGTTTTTACAGGTCCATAAATCAAGCATGGGACGAGGGGGATTCATTTAGAGAACACCAGAGTTGTGGCGTAGTTGCCCTCACGTGACTAATGCTTAACTGCGATACTTTGATACACCGCCTTTTTATTAGTTTCATTCTCTCCTGTCCCATATCGATGATTATCTCTCAGTTCACATTTGACTTGCAGAGTAGGCTAGATGTTGTGTTAATTTTAGTTGAACATTTCAAAGATGAAACCGCCTTCTCGTCTAACCACTGATTAAGCCTACACATTGGCAAATGATTAGGCCTACAAAACAGTATTAGCAACATAATCCGGCATCTGTGTTACATGATATTGATCTTATGTATAAGTGGTGGAATTAACAGCTGTTTTAATTTATTTTCACAACATGCAAACTGTGTTTTAAGGGTCACGCCAGGTCATAGTCTTTGTTCTTTTCATCCATTGAGTCAGTTCGCCTGTGGGAATGATGGATGGAAAGCAGGTCTGTTTTAGCTATTTGGGCTGCTCATACTTTCAAAACAGGCTACCAGTTGTAATCGTGTGTGAGGCACTCCTATAAAGTGTTTTGTATAAAATGTTTTGTTGATCAGTGATTTAAGGGTATAAATGCAACATCACACATTCACTACCCACACATGTGCTTCCGTCTGATTGCCCGAGTTCCTCTTAGGTTTACCTGTGTTGTTCACATGTCTGTGTGTTTGTGAGTGTGTGTGATCCCCAGCTTCACTCGTCTCTGTGTGTCAGTGCTGGCTGCAGGTTAGAGAGCAGGTGTAATTTCCCCTGCAGTAAAACCCCAACAAGTGGCACCAGGGGAGAAAGGAGCATATTACAGGTTGAAGCGGCTCTGCTTCCCGGCACCACAGAGAGCTACAGGCTCTCCTGACCTGTGACCAGGCACAGCCCTTGTGTGTGTGTGTGTGTGTGTGTGTGTGTGTGTGTGTGTGTGTGTGTGTGTGTGTGTGTGTGTGTGTGTGTGTGTGTGTGTGTGTGCGTGTGCTGATGGAGGCTCAGAGGTGTCGGAGCTGCCTCACTATGTTCCTTTCATATTGTACAGCCTTTATTAGGGTACCAACCTGTTTGGGGGGCCGCAGTGCAATATTATTTTGTGTATTACAGAGAAATGAGCATGTGTGTTTTCTACGCGTGTGTGTATTTGTGTGCAACTTTTAGATAAACAGCTCTATATAGAGGCAGGTTGGAAGGTGAACAGGTTGGGTAAATATATCAAATAACTGTAATAAAACCTGCTGTAAACCAGTGAACACAATTTGACCTTTAAACTCTAACTCCCTCAGTCACAGCACTATATGCAGACCACAGGGGCTCAGCTCATTAATTCTTTGAGGGCTGGACGCCATGAGGAGGAAGCATAATATCTCAAACTTTTGTGAGCTTTTTGTTTCACAATGCTGCTCTTGAGTGGACAGTTTATTTACAAGCAACTATAGTAATTGATTGTTTGCAGTCTTCAATAGCTTAGCAACCATAACTAGGCACACCAGTTCTGGCAAGGTTTGGATTACTTTGTGTGTGTGTGTGTGTGTGTGTGTGTGTGTGTGTGTGTGTGTGTGCGTGTGCATGAGGTATACAAGTATTTTTAGTTTGGAGGGTGGCGTCTTTTTATTTTTTTTAGCCTGTCCAACACCAGAAATATACACAAGGTTCCCGTGGGGTCTTAAAAAGTCTAAAATTATTAACTTTAAATTTAAGGCCTTAAAACATCTTTACCCTCATTCCAGAAACGCTTTCTGCAGAAAGAAAAAGTATTGAGCCTACAAAGAAGAGCTCTAGAGCAGAACATAGTAGTTCTTTCTGGGAGATATTGGTGTTGGTACGAATGCAGTGATAAAACTACAAATCCCATGAAAATTCAATAACTGCTAAATACGTCTGCGTCTCCTCAGAGTTTGTTAACGTTCGGCTAGGGCCAGGCCTACGTGTGGAAAAAATTAACTGTTACCAATGTAGGTTGTAGCTTGTTTCGCTGCAGCTTCCTGCAGCAATCTTGCTTAATACTGGACCAATTTCAAAGATGTTGTTCCTATAAGTCACTTAGATACAAAAACATTTTTCATCCAGGTTGAAGAAAAAAACGGTAGTTACCCTTTAATACAATGTCAACATATTGTGTACATTATCGACTCTGTCCTGCTCTTTATTGAATTTGGGGAAGCTGCCAAGAAACCTAGCTAAACTCGTTGTCTGAGATAGCATTATGTTTGCTGAACTCATTGATTAGTCCTAACCCTAAAAGCCTTTATGTTCAGTGAAACATACAGATTATATGAACAATTGAGCATACATACAGCCTTTTATCCTAATTTTACTTCCTGACTATTCTTTATAACTATTCTATAATATCTATTAGCAAGCTGCAGCTAACAGTTGTTGTTTCATTAAATCTGAAGGAAATGTATAGGGGGGCCGTATAAGACATTATTAATTCTGGTACTCCCACATATATACATATTTTCACTCATTTTCAGGTGATTTTTTGGTGACTTCTCATGAAAGCAGGCAAAGAACCAGGTCTGAGAACAGGAATGCCCTGTTGCCTCCACCTGTGACAACTGGGCTTCAAGAAAGGCCTCAATACAGCATTTCACAAAATCCAATCTCTTATCTAATATTCCTTGGAATGAACTGGCAAAGCATCGCAACATGCTGAAAAGTAAGCAGTTGATTAAATGTATCTCCAATGGCTAGCCTTCAGAAACATAACTAATATTGGGAGGTCCTATGAATGAGAATCTAAATTTGACATTCTGTGGAATGAATCCTGCTAAATTGACTAAGTATCCAAAGCAAAAAAGAATTTTAACATTTTTTAACAATTGTTGATGCATAATTTACAATATATTTTCCCCCCTTTTCCTAATTTCCTTAGGCACAAACTTGTGAGATGGAGGATGGTGTTCCACGGCTGTGTAGATGGTTTTAGTCGGACCACCTTGCTTTTCTAGACAACAGGGCCTCTAGTGTTTTGTCACTTTTCTTTACTGGTGTTCAGAACTTTGGATTACCATCCAGGGTGAGATGTGGCCATGGAATGGAAAACACTGGTGTTGCCCGTTTCATGCTTTACAGGAGAGGGTTAAACAGACATAGTGTTATCACTGGCAGATCAGTCCATAATCAAAGACTAGAGAGATGGGCAGAGCTAAATCGAGTAGTGTAATTTTATTTTGTTAATCTTTTCAACTTTGTGAAACAGAATAATGTATTAGATTCACTTAATGAAATCCATTTATTTTGTCTTTATTATGAATTCAAAGGGCTGCGACTGAATTTCAGAACCAGTGGAACAACCATGGTCTCTCAACACAAGGGGGGCAAACTCTACTTCAGCTGTGGCAAAGGGGCAAAGTGAATAATGTTGGAATGCATAACCCTAGTATGAATGGTGTTTATGACATAGACAGTGACTTTGCTATTGATGACAGACCACTCTCACAGTTACAAACAATGTGGTTGTTGTTCCAACAGTTAACATTACTATCAGTGACACAACAATGGAGACACTTCAACAGACCTTTGATCCATTTGAAGATGATGGAAATCATGGCATAGATTTATAATGCAACCTTGTGCATTTTCTTGAGAGGCATTCCTAATATTGTAATCATAATGCAGTCTAAAAAGAGAAACCAAACCCATCCAGGAGCTATACTGCATAACTTGACAAAGATTATGTTCACATCAATAGAAAAAGCACATATATTTACTTACTATAGTTATGTAATTTAAAGCAAAACTGCCTTTCACTGCCTATGAGACAGAACACCACTTTACTTAAAGATACTGTTATAGTTTTAAGGTCATGGTATAATTGTATCATGTTTACATGTTCAAAAAATTGTTGGATCTAGACATCTCAAATGTAATTAAAATCTGACTTGTTTTAACATATGTCCTTTCTTGAACAGGATAAACAAAATCTAACAATAATAAATTGGGTATCTGTAGAAATGGAAATCAAGAGAAACAGATTTTAGTAGTCAAAGAACAAGACTAGCAAGAGTCAACAAGTATAGGGCATCACTAATTATTTTGTCACTAATAAGAGTCTAAATTTAAATCTGTCAACATAATGCCAGTGTGTAGAACAGTTGTAGTAAGCAATTCCTTACCCAGTGCACCATATCAATATTTAATGTTATTAAACAATATGTCAGGTCAGTCAGTGTGTCATCTATAGGATGCTTGTACACTTTATCCAGCTATCCCAACAGTAAGATTTGAACTCTTGAAGCTCAAAAATACTTGCTGTAACAAGTGTTTGTTTTAACGGTCCATGCAAATAAATGTAGGAGTATGAAATGCCATCAAGCAGAAATGATTATAGCAGAAACTATCAAAATTAAAATACCATTTACATGCATGTATGAATTATCACTGAAAACAAGCAGTTCCAATATTACTGACAAGATAATCCTGGCCACAAAACCAAGCCAAATTCAAAATGTTAATTTTCTCCACAATAGATTTCTGCATTAAATAACTGACAATCTGAACTGTACTTCCTATGAACCTTCCTTTAAAATAAAGATAAAACAAATGTGTATTTTGCACACAAAAAAACCCTCCAAGGTAAGCTTGTATTGTTTGGTTAGTCAGGACCAGGGTTGGATCAACTGAAGTTGTTCCTCCAAAGGGTAGGGCAGAAGGCTGATTGGTGGAAGGACACACTGGCAGTGGATTAGAAGAACCACTTGCTGAAATGCTGGTGTTAGGTAAGATATTGCTGTGGTAGTGGGAGGCTGGAGTATGAGTGGATAAGACTTCACATCCAAGTGATGAGGAATAAGACTGAACTGCAGAAGTACTGTTTGATGGCGAGGCAGTTGTTGGACTGGTCTAGCTTGTGTTAGAGATGAGGACCGCAGTTGGCGAGTTGAACTCAAATTGTCGTCATCGCTGCTATCATCCTTAAAAGGATCATCATCCAGTACCTGGAAACCTCAAGATTTGTCTTTATATTTCCGAGAGTTACTTCTACCATCCATCTTTTAAAGTGACGTCTCCCCAAGAGTACCAGTATCCCCTCCAAATTATAAACAAAAGCCGCTTTCCAACCAGAGGGACTTTTGCAGTTCCTAGAACCCTTCTTTTCTCATGTTCCGAAAGGACCAGTTTGGGGATTATTAAGTTCTTCTGAACGTAGTTCTTGTAACTCTTTCAGCTTGTACTTCAGGGCAGGGTCCTTCCCTTTTCTGCATAGTGGTGATTAGATGGCTGTGTTGTAGTATGTGAGAGTGAAAATACATGTATGTGAAAAGAAAATATATGTATATGAGAGTACCAGAATTAATACCCTCATAGAAATGAGTTCTGCTTTTTGTTTACACCTTGTCCGAAATGAACAACTCATTGTTTAAAAAAAATCACACCGAATTTCAAATGGTTCATCTGCCCCCATTATTATTGAATATTTTATCGTATATTGAAAATTGCACATGTGCCGTGCGAGAACAGGAAGCCTGACAGTTATAGCAGCAATAAACATCGGGATGGGGCTTAGCGGCGAGCTGATGGAGAACCACAAAGTTCTAGATCTTCTGCTGAGCTTCTTCTCCGCTGAGCTTCTTCTCCTTCGTCAGTGATGTTCTGTCGTACACAGAGAGCAGCTACAGGACAGAGTAACTTGACAGACCTTTGTCATTCCTACAGGTCTGTCTATGGCAGAGAACAGTGAACATAGTTAATTGGTGCCTCTCATCTCTCCTCTGAAGGCCACTGCTGCCTTTTAATACAGTGTCATGATAAATTAGCCCAAATAAAACCCTACACACAGCAATGAATGATGAGCTCATGTCTGTGTGAGTGTATGTTGGTACACTTGAATGTTTCCTTCAGTGAGTCTGTCTCATTAATTTTTGGTAGCCAAATCTCCATTAGGTTTGAATAAAAGACAAAGACGAGCCAAATAAGGCAAGAAACAGCACTGGACTGATGGGCAGAGGGGAGGGAAAATCATCAGAGATGAAGAGAGTAGTGGATGGAGAAGAGAATGAAGGGAGGAGTGAGGTGGGGGGGTGGGGGCCAAGGATGTTCATCCATTACATCCCACAGCGGCCTAGGGGTCAGTTTCACCAAGACTGATTCAGAGCGATCAGGTTTGGACTACATCTCCCATAAATCCTGGCATGTGACGCTGATGGATGTAGGCCATAAAGCCTCCCGCTCTGACATGCAGAGAGCAACATGAAGAACCATGGGAAAATTTGAGTGCTCCAGGTTAATGTCAACGAGGCCCGGGAGTGAAGAGGGGATGATGGAGGGAAGGAAAGATGGGGGACATCGAGAGATCAGAGGTGTAGCGAGGGGGATTGAGAAGAATGAGTGGGCTGAGAGCAAAATGTGAAAAAGCACAGTTTGTGGAAACGCTGTAACAGAATTTACTGTGACATTGCAATGATTCAGCCGTCAGCCGAGTTTAAACCCATGTTGCTTAGAATGCATTAAATAGTCCGATCCCATTTGAGAGAGATAAAGACATCGAAATAACTTTACTGACACCAATTTTGTAGTTTATTTCCTGTCATCTCCAAATGTTGGTTATAATGGAAATGGCCATGTTGCAATGTTTGGCAAGAGTATTAGGGTAATTAATTCTGTGTGTCTTTTCATTTATTTTGTTATTGTATGTACGTGGTGTTTGATGCATGACCAAGATGAATATAGCTCATTAAAAAAGCCTCGTGATTATAATAGGGCCAAACACAGGAACTGCCGACCTGGCTAGACAGGAAATGGAGACATGTGTACTTCCTCATTAACAGATCCCCATTTGGGCCATAAAGCACCATCCCAATGCGCACAAGGAAAATGCTCTGATTAGGGGGGTGGAGCGGCATTGCTGCCCTAATGAAGGCTTTCCCCACAGTCATTTATGATATTGGTATGGGTGGTATGGTGACTAGGCCTATGGGATGAGCTGACTTATGGAGATATGGACATGAGATAGCAGATGCATTATATTTGTATGGATGGGAGAGATGAGAGAGCCGGGGGAATGCATATCCACAACTCATTTGTAGGAGTCAGTTTTACTAGGTTGCGGCTAATGGAGATGAGCTTGTGTTAAGAGCCAGGGGAGAAGCTAATTTTACATGAAACTAAAAGAGGTTTGAGAGTCGTGTGTGTGTGTGTGTGTGTGTGTGTGTGTTTGTGTGTGTGTGTGTGTGTGACATCACTCATCGTTATCATGTTTTCTCTTTAATTTACATTTTAATGAATTGAAATCTGATTTAAAAAAATTTCTTACACAGAGAGACTTCAGCCCAGATTGACAGAGATTGTGTTTTGAGGGTAAACCGCACATATTTTTTGTGCCTCAATTCCTTCAAGTCACTTTAGTTCCTGCTCTCTGACAAAGTCATGCAAATTACAGACCTTAGTACAAGGTTTTTCTGCAACCTTTCAACACATTTTATGGGCACTATTTTTCAACTCTACAGAGTTGAAAATTATTAATAAACACTGTTTTATTTTCACAGCTCTGTGTTGAAATAGCTATTATGTGGGGCAGATTATGGGATTTACATTGAATTTACGAGGCTTTATTTTTGACCAGTTGTATTGTGCGTGCCTTCCACTCATTAGGGTGGTTCACAAATAGCATGCCATTCCGACTTTGTCATTTTGGTGATGTTGTTGCGTTCCTCTAGGAAGTTTACGTAAATGCAATCCTTAATGTTTTAGTAATAATGGCAAAAAGTCTTGGCGGGGAAAATAAACACATTATAAATAAAGATTTTAAGATCCTACAAATCCTGTGGCCAAATCTGAATAAACTAATCCCCTCTTCGCCACTGTCTCCTTCTCGCTCAGCTTTCTAGTTTCTCCACTTCTTCTCCCCCATCACTTCCCCCACCATTTGCCACAGCAGCTACCGGAGGCCCTTGTGTCCACCTCATTCATCACCTGGGTTTGATTCCTCTGCTGAGAGAGAGAGAGAGAGAGAGAGAGAGAGAGAGAGAGAGAGAGAGAGAGAGAGACATAACAAACCCTTCTCTGTTCTCTCTCCTTCTTTTCTACCTGCCTTCCTTAAGTGTGTGAGGAAGAGATGAATGCAGCCAGTGGAATTAATTGCACCCCGTTACTGAAGATCAGCAAGTTTGCACTGTTGGCGTGCTGATCTGCCATATGGCTGCCCACTAGGTGAACACTTTGATTAATGTTGCCCACTCCCCAGTTTTTTTTCCCCACTAATATTTGATTCTGATTACTGAAACTCAGCTCCTTATTCTTAGTCACCCCATCTTCAGTCCTCACTCTCTTCCTGTGTCCCTTTTGTTTAGTCTTTTCCTCTGCTCACCTGAGCCATCTGTGTTTGCATCTTAAGTTTGATTTCCAGTCCTGCCTCTCTTCCATTGTTGTTATTTCACAAGCTTTGCTTACAAAGTCTTTGTGCAATGTGGCGTCGGTGTGTGGAGTTCAGAGTATCGGTGAGATTAGAGGGAGAAAGAAATGCCAGAGTGCGCTTGTGTTTGAGAGAGATTTGGAACTATGGGTACGTGTCTTTTGCAGTTGATTAGGCCCCTGGTGTGTTGAGTGTTTCGCTATTAGCCTCCTCAGCCTCTCGTCTTCTGAGCACAGTGACTGCTCTCTACCTCTGAGGTCCGGAAGGAATACACACACGCACAAACAATGAGTATAGACACACACGCCATGCACGCAGGCAGATAGGACGCTGTGCTGGGGTCCAGGCAGTAACAAGGAGGTGAACAGATGCTGGAGTCACAATATCAATAGGGCTGAGTGTAAGTAATAATACCTGAGCAGGGTTCAGCCATGAGACAGTGCTAACTAGAGAGGCAACTCTCAAGTGATTCATTCGCTCTTTGCAAATCACACCATGTAGCTGTGTGCGTGTGTTATGTTTGTAGGTGCAGATACTCCCATTACACGTTAGAGTGAGTGTTTGCTGCAGGGGAGCAGTGTGATGGTGTCAGTGCCATCATCAACTTTGAGATAAAATGTTGTCACCTAAGGTCACAAGTTCAAGTTTGTTTTTTCTCCTGCTATAATGAGGCAGCAATACAAAACATGCAGACATCTATATCGGAACATCTATTACAATCACGTGGGTGCTTTGTTTTCCCTCTGTTTTATGGCCTGTTCCTGCTGCTCGTCTATTTTGGTCCATCTCAGTCTTGTTAAGTGCTGCCATTCTCCTGTGTTTGGATGTGGCCCAGAGGGCCCTTAGCGAGACCAGGGGCTTGGAATGAGCTACAAGCCCCAGCCAGGGGGTGCCCACTGTAGGCTGCCAATCCCACTAAATCTCCCTGATTACCTGGGGTGGCTGTGGTGTGATGGGGGTGTTACCAAGGTGGTTGGCCCTCCAAAGAGGCTGATTGAGATGCAAATGGAGGCCATAACTCAGAGGTAATGCAGACCTGAGCACCCTTTTCCTCGTCCCTTCCTGCTCACCTCACTTTCTCATCGCTCCCCATTTACTCCAGCATAGGAGGAGGGACTGCTATTGTCTCAGGATAAAGTTCGATATTTATCATAGTGCAAGATTGTAATAGAGAAATAAGGGTGAGGGCCAAGGAGAGGAAGAAAGTATGAGCATGTACTGTAATTTAACTGTGGTTTCGATGAAGGTAAACAATAACCAGATACTACCAGATAAGTGCACGTACTCCTGTGGATGATCATGTACACACACATACAGGCACACCTGAAGATAACAAACTCTGCTTCTGTTTCTTAGAACAGATGGACACAATAAAGTGCAAGGGACTCGGCTTGCCAGTAGAAAGGTGGAATGAACAGGGGATGAGGAGGGGGAGGAGTAATTGCAGAGTCCTTTGCTGAATTGTTCTGTGGATGCAAATTTAAATCCCTCCTATTATTTTAATAATCTGCCTTTTACTGCTTGTGCTCGGATCATTTGTTTGCAAACCAGGTTATTTGGAGAGGGAGGCTCGGGGGTAATTTCATGCTTTGGAGCATTTATATCTATAACTTAATGAGGAGAGGGCCTGTTGTTTCCTGGTAATACACTGCTAGAGGGGTGCAAACTTTTTATTCTCCGTTTAGGGTACTGTTAGAGGGCAATAATGTGGGATTATCAAGTGGAATTAAGGAGCAAACTGAGGAGAGACCTAATGCAGCTTGGGGTGATAGACCAAACTTAATACTGATGTTTCATTTAGGGTTTTTTAGGTTCATGGGCTGTACCATAGGAGATGGACTTTCCCATTAGCCCTTTTCAATAAGCTAACACACATTTCTTCAAAGATTTTTTCACATTTAAGCATCCTTAATCCCCAGCACCTTTCCAGTTGGGCTGTTTTTACCCCCATGTACATTCTCTTTTCCTTCTTAATTATCAAAACTTCTTAAAATGTTTGTTCAACAAACTGTAGTATGTGTATCAGTTTATTATATTCAGATCCGTCTCCTGCTTATTGTCACTCAGTTAGTGCCAGGACAGGGAGTCCGCCCAGTGGCCCGGCCCAAATCAATTTAACACAACCTAATTACATTTAGCTGAGAGACAAGAGGAAGACTTGCTGTCTACGGAAGGCAACACACAGTCTTGTGAGATGACCGGGTTTGTTAATGTAGTTATTCTCCAGCAGTGGAGCCAAAGACTACGCAGAAAGGACTGATGGAGGGAGAAGGTGTGTGGCCAGGTGCCATCCTCCACCGCCTCTCCCCCTCCTCCTCATTTTCTTCTTCTTCTTCTTTCCTTCCTCCTCGCTGTCATTCCTTCGCTCCTCTGTTCCCTTGTGAAGGACCCTTCTCTCTGCAAATTCGATCAGACTGCATGAATTAAAGCAATAATTCAATTTGTTTACAAGGCCTCATTTATTCTCTGTCAGGCCACCGCTCCGTTGACAATCCGTGGCTTGCTGACCCCCGACCTTTGCTGGGGTCACATTTATAACATTGTTCAACGAGAGTCTTTCAGGCTATTATCAGGCGACCAGGGGCTAAAGATGCATGATAAGAATCCTATTATTCAAATCTGTGCAACACTGTAACATAATGCAAAACCACACAACCTTGTCAACAGACAGGGTAGATCATGTAAATGGTGTTTTAACAACTAAAGTTGGTGGTAATGAATGTGTTTTAGGAATATGAAAATTACCATATAATAATACTGATGGTTATTATTGTTTCAAACCCAATAGTGCCACTGTTTGCCCATTATTCCCCCTTTCGAAAACATTTGGTCTTAGGTTGCTCTTCCATTCGTTCATCGGTTTGTCTTCTAACACTACCTGTGTGATTTTATACCAGAGAAAACAAGTGACTTTATCCCAGAGAGAAGAGAAAAGGCACAATCTCTTGTATTTCCAGGCTAAACTATTGCGACAGTGGAAAATGGTAAGCAGTTTAGAATATTGCCAAACAAAAGAGCTTTTAATCAAAGTGCACAGTAGAGCCTGCGGAGTGTAAAACACTCCCTCATCAAAAGGCCTATTATACACTTACTCACATCAAAGGCCTCCATGTTTCTTAATTGCCTGATTCTTTTCTTATTCAATTATGTGATGCTTATGTTTTTATACAGCTGATACAAAAAGAGCTTGGGTAACCAAATCAAAGGGGCTTAATTTATCATCTCTGTACAGTGATGTGTGTTCACTACAACAGTGTACATATGTGTGAATGCATTTCTACGAGTCTGTCTGGTACTTTACCAGCCCTCCGGATACCGAGAAGTGTTTCAGGAGAAATTAAACAGTGTAAAACAAGCAGGTTTAGATAAAGCAATCACATTACAGACACACTTGAAAAGAACACATTATTTTGTACTTGAGAGTGTTGAGCTTTATTGCTGACACCCCAAATAGAAAGTTTTATATACAGTATGAGTGCACAGGGTCTAAGACTTTTTCCTCCCAACTTTATTGTTATCTCACCACAACATAATCAGCATCTAAGTCGGCGTGTGTCGTTCAGCCAGACACTAAAGTCCCTGTGCAGAATTGCAAAATAAGATGGGTGTAAATAGGTAATTGCCAGTGCTTATTCTAAGATCTGAAATATTAGGGTGCAAGATGGATCGCATTAAAATCCTGGTTGTTACGGGTATCGGTTACACTGAAGACATGCAGGAAAATGTGCACTGTCTGCGAATCTGGCGGAGATGGAGTGGGTGAGATGAGGGGGGAGATAGAAGCAGGAGAGGGTGAGGAAATGGAGAGGAAGAGACAGAGAGGAAGAGGAGAGGAAGATGAAAATCTCTTAATGTCTTTCTGAGAACATAGACACATTATTTAAATCTCCATCACATTTTATTGTAAATCGGATCAGGCTATGCGCTGGACAAAGGAAGGGAGAAGTGAAGCAGTGGCAACACACACACACACACACACACACACACACACACACACACACATAGACACGGACAGATAGACACAGACAGATGGAGAGCAGGTGTATTATAACATTGTTAGGATTGAAAGCTGGATGTCACCATCTCAATTCACATTTTATCTTTAAAGAACACAAATGCACACAAAACACTTGAA
Organism: Percina caprodes; assembly: GCA_013375575.1. Classification (NCBI taxonomy): domain Eukaryota; kingdom Metazoa; phylum Chordata; class Actinopteri; order Perciformes; family Percidae; genus Percina; species Percina caprodes. The sequence continues at coordinate 6,909,220 of JABXJD010000001.1, forward strand.
ATGATATCAGCTGTCCTTTGCGCTGGCTGGGTAATATTCTATGTGTGTGTTGGTATATATGGGTGCATGTGTATGTTTGTATGTGCGCGTGTATATGTGTGTTTGTGTGGAATCTGATATCTGCCTCAGGCCCCATGGCCCTGGTCTGTCTGCATCCGAAAAGCAAACTCTGCAATTATGATGACCGCCCTGTCCTTTTCATTTCCCATCTCTGTCTCTCTCTCTCTGTCTCGGGCTCTCACATTCTCTTTCCATCTCCTTGTCTTTATTTTTCTTTCTTTTTGACCCTTATGTCTCTCTTCTGAAAGGTTAAGAAATTCTCAATAAGACAATAACAATAAAGTTTGATTACACCTACAAACTACAAAATGTTGCACTTAACTCACATTTACTCACCTCTCTTTAAAATGTTCTGCTTTTCAATTTCATTTTTAGGTAACATTATTCAGACAAGGAATTTGGTTTATTTGTAGAATTTTAATTGAAATTAAAATCATAATAATTACTTCTTGGCAGTATAATTTATGATTTAAAAAAAAATTTTTACATAATTTTGAACATAGTTTTTATTTTTTGCATGATGTTTTTATATTTACACTGGTGCCTTAAATACACATTATGTGTAGTGGTAAAAGTTCCCCAAATTTACTGAATTAGAATACTATACTAAAACTACTAAAAGTATTTCCATTTGATGCTGTTGTATACTTCTACTTCACTACAGGGAAATATTAATCTGACAGTTAAAGTTAATGGTTACTTTGCAGATTAAGATTTTGAAACTGTATTAAGAGCAAATAAAATATAATGCATTAGTATACCGTAAATGAAATGACCTTTAACACAGCAGTATATAAAGAACGTAAAATAGCGTAATCTCGATCAGCTATAACATATATTAGTATTAATATTCTATAATATCAATTGTAACACTGCAGTTTTGTCTGCATAATGAGTAATGTTTGTTTATATAAAGTACATATTTCTGCTGATACTTAGTACATTTGCTTAAGTACGTGTTTTTAAAAGAGGAGTTGGAATTAAGTAGTTTTATATCGGTATTGCTTCTTTTATTCAACTGAAGGAACATAAATACTTCTTCCTCCACTGGTTACCTGTCATTATTTCCCTGCTTTTTTTTCTTTTTAAGTCCTGCCGCCTCCTCTGTTTTCTTCTCAGCATGCTCCGTGTTCCTCTGCAGCCTCTACATGACTCCTTGTCAGGTCTGAGTGAGTGATTAACTCATTGAAGTGCTGACTAATTAATGTGTTTCATTAATTACAGTCATTAATGCTGTGTTTACTAACATTGCCCGCTGTAGCCTTAGTATGTCACTAAATGGAAATGCCATCAAGTGTTCTCCTGTGTGTGTGTGTGTGTGTGTGTGTGTGTGTGTGTGTGTGTGATGCCCCTGATGTCCGTGTTGAGAGTACCAGCACGTATGTGCCTCATTCTCTATGTTTCTCATCTGGAAAATCATCCCATGTCCTTCCTTCACCTTTTCCATATCTGCCCCTGCAATTGCTTGATTTGTAACTTGATTTCAGGAAAGGAAAAACCTGTAGATTATCCAGCTTTCATTAGGGGGGAAAAACCCAGTCCGTGTCAGAGAAAGAAGAAATCAATTTAATACCGACTTAAATGGAGGAAATTGCATATTCTGCCTGTACTGTATGTGCTGAACAGGCACTTTCTCTTCCTCACCAGAGACCTGCCTCCCTATTAATTGCAGCGTGTGTGCATGCCATTGAGTAAGTGGACGTGCGTGTGCATTTGTTTGCTTGTGTGTGTGTTTGTGTTTGTAATGTGTTGAGCGTGCGCATTCATTTGTGCGTTAGGTGCTTGAATGCATGTTTCCCGAGTGTGTATTCAGTCTTTTTGTCTGTGTGTGGAGGTCAATTCTCAGACCTGCGGTAGGGCACCCGGCCAGATGTGTCTGTTTCTTTATTTTGCTGTGTGCGTGTGCGTTCACCGCACGTGGTGTGTGTCCATATGTGTGTCCATATTTCTTTGTTGGTGTACGGCGCGTGCATAAGCACAAGCGCATGTGACTTAGCCAGGTGGAGAGCAGATTGGTTGGTATTTATGAACAAATGTCATAATTGTGACAGGATGATATACGACCAGCACATTCCACAGCCCCCCACCCCTTCTCTTTTTCTTTTGGCTAAAAATATATTTCTATGATAAAATGCAGTCTTAAAAGCTGATGACCAATTTAGTGTGGCGTGTTGCGGACAAGGTCATAGAGATCTGAGTTCCTCTGTGTTCCTCCCTCCGAGGCCTGTTCTAATCTACAGAGCAAGAAGAGGGGCTCAAAGTCATTTCTCTAATTGCTTTTATAAGGTGCCCTTTTCACATGGTGTCTTCCCTGCTCATTCACTTTCACTGCCATCACAGCACCTTACCTTACGCACCTGCTGGTAAAAATACAGTCATGTAATATTGCTGTCGCTTTATATTGATATTAGGAATTCAGAGGGAGCAATAGAAACCCTGTCAACCTATAGAATCAGCACACTTTTCTGTCTTCCCCTACTAACTCTTTTACCTTCCTTCTCCATGCCTGCGGTGTTAACCTGGGGCTGCAGGCTAAGTGTTTTGTATATATGGGGGTACTTTTGATTTCTGAAGTGTTGTCCCTGCATTGGTGATCTATAAGGGGAGCTGAGGTGGTGAGGGGACAGCAGTTGAGTGAAGATGGAAACGAGGGTTAAAGTGTGAGAGGGAAGGCTGAGGATAAGGGCGAGAGGGGGATGAGATTGAGCCGAGTGCATTAAGACAGTGTATTATTTGGCGGTTCCACTTGCTTGCGTCCATTAGGGTTGGCTGCTATGCTATTAAAGGGGTCAGCGAAGTGTGTGTGTGTGTGTGTGTGTGTGTGTGTGTGTGTGTGTGTGTGTGTGTGTGTGTGTGTGTGTGTGTGTGTGTGTGTGTGTGTGTGTGTGTGTGTGTGTATGCCTTCATGTGTGTGTTTTAGGAGTTAGTAGAGTGGTCCAGTGTCTTATTGAACAGGATGGGACTCCCCTGCTCTAATACCTCTTCATTTTATTGGATTGGATGGCCCCAGTTATAATTGTATTAAGGCTCTTCCCCATCCATCCCTCCACTCTGTCTCCACTGCAGTGACCACATGTCATTCCCCAACACACGCGGACAACACCAAGAGAGACGAGGAGAACCTCTGCAGAGGCCAACTTCCGCCACTCACACTGCAATTTTGCTCTCCATCCCTCCTTCCTCCCTCCCTTCATGTTACAGACAGTTGTTCTCTTGGGTTGACGGTTGGAGGTGGAGGTGGAAGGTGAGAAGTGGCGGCAGGAGTGGAGGGCTGAGGGATCTGATGCCCATGTTATCATCATGTGGACCTTGCTGCTTTCTGTCCCAAACATGCGGCGGCTCTTTGCGGCATGAATATGGACACACAATTGCAGCAGTTTCAAGTGTTCACACCGTAAACTGTATTTACACGTGTGTTTCATTCATAATTAGCCTTTTGAATTTAGATGGAGCGATAGATTGGGTGTAGCTGGGGGCGGTAAGCTTTGTCACCCCGAGCCGAGCTCTGTGGTGTTGCACACTCAGCGATTACTCCAGAGTTAACCAGAGAGGCTTCGCTGCCTCTCACTTTTCCTTCGCCCTTGAAGAGACCAGGAGTTGTCAGGGTCCTCATAAAAACCCTGAACGATTGCGTCCGCGCGTTCTTCCTCTCTTTTTTTACCCTTTTTTTCCCTCTTCTCCTTCCAAAACCTGGCCATCTGTCTAATTGTTCACCTCCATCGCTTTAATGCTTTTTACATGCTTTTTCCCCCCTCTTTCCAGGCAATAAACTTTATTTTCTTCGCAAGACTTCAATCTGCAGGGGGAGGGTAGACGGGCAGGCAGGCTGCTCACCTTCTCCCTGCTGGATTTGCTCCAGTGGCCCCCCTTCAGCCCCCCTCTATCCTCCCTCTGGTCTCCCATTACTCCATCTCTCCTTCCCTTTCCCCCCTGTCTCTAGAGAAGGGGATATGTGTTCGTCAAGCTGACACCTGCTCTCATCTTCTCTGCTGGTCATACACTCATGGAGGGCTACCCTGTTGAGGAGGCCTTATACTGACCTGTTAATTACCACACTGCTGCCTGCTCTGACCTTGTTAAGAAGTAATCTCTCATTTTTTGCTGTAAAATTCATAAGAACAATTAAAGCCTTTCCCCACACATGTGTATATATAAGATTTCTCATTATATCGCACATCTTCCTCTTACACTTGTTTGAACACTTGGTGACCAAATATCTCTTTTAACAGCTAACCCCTTTTCACTTTACATGCATTGCTATGTATGTGTATAAGGTGTAAAAGTGGCCAGGAGTGCACATACAAGTCATTAAATTACACAGTTGTCTCCTCTCACTTGTGATTACTGCTGTGTGCAGATCATATAAGCAGGTACCCTATAATTATATCTATAATAGCCATAATCAGCCCGTTAATGCTTTGTAATAGCATCAATATAATGGTATAGAGTAGCATCAAGAGAATAATTCAGGCATAGATAATGGTGCGATAGTGTGGTTTTACCCTTGAGTCACAACACTGAATTTGTTGTGTGTGTGTGCGTGTGCCTGTGTATGCATGTATAAATACGCCCTGGGGCAGTTAAGGTGTCTGTAAAATGCCTGAAGAATCACGTTTCCATCTGAAGGCGCTCCTAACCCTTTCTTGTTTTCTTTGTGCTCATTGCTCCATGGAGCGTCCTTGCTGTGAGTGTCATGTACACTTAGCTCTGCAGAGACAGACATGCAGAGGAAAGACATTGCCATATGATGGCCACAGACTGGAGATCGGATCAGGGGAAAAGGCTGACAGGAGAGCAGCAGCAGCGGTGGTGGTGGCGGCGGATGGAAAGTGGAACGCTGTTCCGGGGTGTAATATGAGCTGACAGCGTTCCCCAGGGATGGCGGGCAGGATAAAGGGGAGAGGTAGCATCAGGAATACCTGGTGCTACTGAACCCAAAGCCCAGCCGAGAGTCCTGGGAGCAATATCTCACTCCTTTTCCCTTTCCAGCATAAGGGATGAGTCTAATGGACCGTTTTGTCTGAACGGAACATGCTCCATCTCGGTTCACGCTGCATGCACTTGTACACCACGGTCTCACGTGAGCTCATCTGTTGTAGGGAGATTGAACCTGGGTTTTCCGTTGAGGGGGCCTGTACTGATAAAGATGTAGAGAAGGGCAAGAAGGGGGAGATAGTCTAAGTTGATGCTTTATCACAGACAGAAAAAAAAAACATGGTCGTACACTGTTATTAAAGAGACATGCTCTTTAAGGCCTGCATGCGTCTCTGCTGAGGTCTTTGCCCTGCAGCACAACGCTAGACAGTGGGATGGAGAAGATGATGAATATTTAGTCCGTCTTCCTCAGTGTGTAAATGCAGCTATGCATTCACTTAAGTCATTTATCTTTCTTCTCCTATCCTCAGCCTGTCTCCTAACATATGGTGGAAGATGACACCACACACACACACACACACACACACACACACACACACACACACACACACACACACACACACACACACACACACACACACACACACACACACAGATAACACATACACACACACACAGAGAACACATACACACACACACACAGAGAGAACATGCAGCCAAAAGCTATGGAGTTATTTAAGAGACTGGAGAGGACTGTAACTGTGTGTCAGCATTTTTTTCTGATTGAAAGTAATAGTCAAATTATTTTATTTATATATCCCAAAATGACAAATACTTTAAAAGGCTTTACAGTCCTTTATCACTATACTATTTGGATGAAGAAAAACTTTCAAAAAAATATTAAACTAATAAATAAAACCTCAAGAAGAGCAACAGTGAGTGAGTGACAGACAGGTTTACCATTCACACACAGGGGAGATCCTTAGGTCCTTATTTTTTACTGGGGAGACCTGATTTTTGCATTTTTTAACAGGGTGAAACAGCACAGCTTTTGTATCATGTGAACTTGGACTTGAACTTTTTTTTTGCTGAAGGTAGTGACGGTGTCATGGTAAAAGTGGCAGTTTGTAAAAAAAAAAAATAATAAAAAAAAACTTTATTATAATTATACATTTGTGTTTCCTGTCTCTGCAGCACAAAGCAAGAGTAGAAGCCATGATGTGCAACCTGGCCTCTCTCCGCAGTGTCAGGGAGTTTGCTGAGTCTTACAAGGCCAAAAAACTGTGAGTATAAACGAAAATCTAAATTTTCTAACCTGAATTTTTCTCTCTGATGTTTTCTGCCACTTCACTAGTTTATTTGCCAAAGATTTGGTAGGAAAAGAGAGTAGGCATAAAACCTCTTAAAATGTACCTGTTACGTTAAAAATAACCCATGTTATACTCTCTATACTCTATAACCTATGCAGTTGTTTTGAATTGAAGCTTGCAGGTTAGAAATTATTTTGGATCCGTTTGAATCTAAAAGGCCATCAAAAGAGAGAGATGTCTCTATTGTGAAGAAACAGTGGCAGAGCTGGCCTTTAATCAAAGGTACAGCAGCATGCTCAACTAACAAATCATGACACTGTCTCTCAGTTGTTTAAAGCTAATTTTAAGTAGCCATCAGTTCCATTTCAGCTGTCCAGCTTTTTTCATGCTCCAGAGAGAGAGAAAAGGAAACGGGGATAAAAAAACAAATGAGTAAAAAGCAATGAAGACTCTCATTCAGGCCAATTGCTGTAAACATTATCACGATTACTTCCCACATACACCATACTTAAAGGACATCCAAACACCATATGGACAAGGCCCCAGGAGGAAATGTGTGTATTTGTGTCGATTTGCTTGACATTGGTCGAAACAGACCACCAGACTTTATTATTATTATATTACACTTATTTTGCGGTGGTCAGCTTTTACCGCATGTGTCTCGCTTCCCATGGTCGGACACACAGTTGCTATTTTGGGGTCATGTATTCTGTCATCAATACTGCTCATCCACCCGCAGGTGTCTAGGCAAGGGCCGTGTGTATGTGTGTGTGTTTGTGTGTGCGTGAGTGTTGGTGTCAGGGGAGCCCCTTGGGGAGAGGCAGGGCAGTCATTGCCCGTAGCAGCCCTGGGGCAGGGTATGGCCATCCAGGACACGTGTCTTGGGGTCACAGCCAAACCTCACAATGGCTTTCCTCACTCTGTGTCCTATAGCTCCCTCTCATCTCTTACATGGATCTCTCCCATCCAAACTGCAGTATATTAACCTCCCTTTAAGCTCACTGCCCCCAGAACCTCTGTCCTGTTTTTTTTTGGCATATCATTTATGCAATTTTTTATCTGCATCAGCCTCTCCTTCTTTCTCCCTCTCATGTTGTCTCTCAGTCTTTCTCTGTCTGGGCCGCTCTCTCTCTCTACCTCAGTATTTTGGCAAGGTTGTATTTCTTCATTAGCTGTGCTGTTGGGGGGGGAGTGGGGGAGTCCCAGGGGATGTCAGAGTACATTAATTCTCATCAGAAGGCGAACAGAGCAGAGTGGAGGCTGGGAGCTCTGAGCTGTGAATGGCACTGGGCAGCTGTCTGATTCTACCACCACTCTATTACTGCACGTATGTCTTCAGGCATAACACACACAGGAGCGTGCGCACACAACGCACAAGTATATGTGCATACATGCACGGACACACACTCAGACAATTCTGCGCGCAGACGCATACACACAGAGACAAACACAGAGACAAACACACTCATACACCCCCGCGCAATAATGCTCCAGCAGCGTGTCATTGACAGGTGAAATGTAATCAGAGTCTTTTTCTTTTCATTCTCTCGTTTCTCACTCCCTTGCTTTTAAGTGCTTTAGTCAGTGGCTTTCACGCTGCTTTGTGTTCCATTGACCCCGATTCTGCTTTAATTGCCTGTCCTTTGAAATGAAATTACCTGGATATTGATATTGTTGAATGCAGTGCAATTTCATTGGGATGTAATTGATGGAGGACAGCGTTGACAGAATGCCCCTAATACAATTTCCACTGAACGGTCAGTAATTAACATGCAATTTGTTTTCACCTGTGATTTTTTGTTTGTTTTTTAACTGTAATTATCCTTTTCTAATTTTAAGCATATTTTGTGTAATAAGTGGTCTGTATAAATACATGCACGCTGGATCACATAGGTCTACCATTCTTCCATTCCTTTGCATTAGGGTGTAACACCGTCAGAATTTTTGAGGGTGTCTTTGCACACTTTACAGGTATGCACTTTTGGTGTGTGAGTTTAAATATGGATCAGGATGCGTGTTGTACACATATCCATATGTTTGTTGCCAGTGCCAGTTTTTCGGTTGCCAATAAAGTGCAGTGTTAATGACCAGTAGTCTGAGCCCAGCTCACACAGGCAATCTCATCCTGCTGGCCCACATTATCATAGAGGTCAGGGGTCATACCCAGGGGGGTTATTTAAAGTAAATATATAAACTGATGTCTCCCTGTTTGGTAGTTAACACCCTCGTTTGACCAGCACTGAGATTGCACAGTGCACACAGTGTTGTGTGAGGTCTTAATGTGGAAAGAGGGACTGTGGTACGCGGCAATAGGCCTATTAAAGACATTCATTAGACCTGCGCTTATGAGAGAGGGACTAACTGGTGGGCAGTTGAATTAACAGGCCTTTTACATTACAAGCAGACTCACCAGAGGACCATCTGAACTGCGTGGGGGAAATCGCTCTACTGGCCAGAGAAAAGTTGGTTATTGGACTTTTTGATCACAAATTTGTGATTATAATTTGAGTGACATACTGAGTTTATGTTATAGTATTAGGTCACAAAAAGGACACACACCAAATGTAAACCTTAAGTGGTGTAACTGACATAATGATCAGTTTAAAACAACAGCTACAGTGAAAGGTTGAAATGTTAGGTCAAGAGTTCACGCCTGTGGTGTTATGTGCAGCTTTGAGCCAGTACATTGGTAACAGACCCAAGAGTTTTGCCTTGTACAGCACAATGTAACTGTACTTCACACTCTATTAGACAGTGGAACATTGGGCCAGAAACTACCAACCCGTTTTATTTTGTTTCAGAGCAGAACTTGACATCACAGCAACTGTTGTGTTTTACTCTTCCATCTTGTTTTATTAGGTTCATGTGCAGGCTACGTCATTTATTTACATTTATTTATTTTTCCTACCAAGCCAAGCCCTTAAGTCAGAAGTCCTTACCTTTTTGTATTTTGGGTGAACATTTGAATATCTCACTGCTAGTGTGTGTGTGCTCTGTTGATAATGTGCTGAGGTCGGCATTCTTTAAGTTGACTTGTGCTCTCTAATGAACCTTGTGTGTTCGGAGGCCTGAAGGTGATCCTACAGTACACTCCTATGTAATAGCATGGGATGGCTCATTATAGCAAGGCATAACAATTCACACATTAATTTTCCAGCATCCAGTTTTTAATTAATCCAGTAGGCAGTCTTAAACACAGGGTACACAAATTGCCTTCGGCCTCATAATTAATTCTAATGGAAGAAATTAGAAATTGGTGGGGTGTGTTTGGATTGTTCGGCTGTGTTACTGTGGTTTCGAGCTCGCTGGAGCGACGCTGTCACCGACAAGGATCTCTCGCTGCCCTGACCAATCCAGCAATCTCCGCTCACTGGCACGCGAGCAGGGAGTGTTACTCACTCGCCCACACGCCGTCAAGAATAAAAATGCTTTGTATGTCTGTGTAAAAGCACATGCTTTTTTTTATTGGTCCCTGAATGAAGTCAATTGTTTTTCACAACATGACTTGTGTGTGTGTATTGTCTTTGATCTGCTCTCTTCTGCTCGGCGTTTCCGAGTCGATGTGTTGGTTGGTTTGGTTACTCAGAGTAGTTACACAGAGCCTGTCTCAACACCCATTACTTCCACCACCCTTGTGTGTTGAAACGGTTTGAGATTGCTTTTCAATGTGTTGTTGCTCTTGGATTCCAGCCAGCTGTATTCAATATCTACAGTACCTGTCGAGCCATGGGGAGTTGCACTGGAAACCTCTGTATCATATCAGCATTACTGATGCTCTGTCTCTGTAGACCACTAAAGTCTATCACACTGTGGAATAAGACACCCTGTTTCCTTTTGCTGCCTTTGGTTTTCACTATTCCACCTTCTTTTTTTAATTTCTTCTCCCTGTCTCTCTTTACCTCTTCTTCAGCCTAACATGGTATGAAAATCCTCTTTTTATCCAGCTGTGTCTTCTTTGTTTTCACTTATAATCAATAAACAATAAAACATGTTTTATTTTCTGCCTTCTTCCCCTGCCCATAGGCCCCTTCACATTCTGGTGTGTAATGCAGCTGTGTGCACTCAGCCCTGGAGCTTGACGGAGGACGGCCTGGAGTCCACCTTCCAGATCTGCCATCTAGGTCACTTCCTGCTTGTCCAGTGCCTACAGGACGTGCTGTGTCGTTCGGCCCCCGCCCGTGTTGTGGTGGTATCTTCTGAGTCCCACAGGTAAAGACAGTAAACAAGGCGTATAAAACATTATTCCTGCATCTACATGGTCTCAGGAAAAGACCATTGAAATGTGCCTTATAGGATTTAAAATTGACAGTTTGGCTTTTTCAATAAATTAAAAAGCCCTTCATTCTTTAAGATAGAATTTTTATCATCCTTTATAATTCTTTGTAAAGATTTGCAAAGCAATTTTGTGCTACTGCACATTTAGTAAACTTAAATGTGCCTGTTGGAGTTTTCTTGTAAACAGATAAAATTAATGTTTATGGTCAGTGATACTCAATAAAACTCACTCGCTGTATCCTTGAGATGTAACAAACATGTTGAATGCATTAATTCCTCGTAAAACATCAGATTTTTCTCATCATTGCCCAGGTGAGCATGTGGGTGACTTTGAATCCTGCATTCTTTACATCCTTGTATGGGGCATTGCTGCATATGTTGGCCGTGTTACTGCAAGTTGTAGATCAGTGGAATAGTGTGAAAACCATTGGTAGGACTGTGTAACGCATCATCCAAATGCACATGTGCGTGTGTACAATTTTAATGCTCCACATTAAAAAACGTCTCCATAGTGTCACTAGAGGTAAAAAAATAAATAAAATTCCACAGGGTTACACAAAGTTACCCTATTTTTCTGTTGTTTCACTTGTTTTTTCCTTCTCACAGTAGATGATATTGGATTACTTTTTCATGTCTTTGGGTTTGGAAAAATAATGATTTTTACTGAGGATGATACAGCATTTGCAGCATGTGTTAAGATAAAATGTCTCAGCTAGGCTGTTAAATACAAAGTATTAAACGCTCACCACTTGCAATGATTTATTTTCCTAAATTTGAGAGACGCTGTCACTGGAAACCATTGACAGACGTGAACTGAGCTAAACAGTCCTTTGAGGGTGTGTTGAAAATGCCACATGCTCTCCCTCTTTTAAGGAACATCTGTAATGTGTAATTATTGCTAACAAATACAATTGACTCAAGTTTACTTGACTACACAAATAGTACTGTTTTCATTTTGAAATTCTTAGTGATGGAAATCATTTAACCTTGTTAACCCTCTAGTCAACTAGGCGTTCATCAACACAGTACACACACCAACTGTTGTTTCACCTGTCTTCCCAACATTTACAGTTAAGCCATATTTAAGTCAACAATTTTTCAACTCCAGTCATGCAGTTAACTACACTACATTGGCGAGTTCACTACAAACTCAGACTTAATGCATATTGTCAAACATGACAGCTTCACTCACTGAAAACTCATTTCCCTCCACACGATGTCACTATGAATTAAACGTATCATCAACATGATGGATGGACTTATCAGCTAAAATTAACTTTGATCAAGTATCTGCTCCTTTCTGTCTGACCCCCTGACTCAGCCCCTTTCTACCTTCTCTCCCTCCTTCTGCCATCTATAGTTTTTCAAGTTTTATCTTTTTTGGTAACTCCACTCCATAGGCATCTGTTTTTCCTGTCATTCAGTAGACAGGCATGATGTCTTGCAGTGATCTGTGTGCCCAAGCCCTGAGCCATGTGTTTCAGAGTTAGTGAGTGTGTGTGTGTTTGTGTTTGTGTGTGTGTGTGTGTGTGTGTGTGTGTGTGTGTGCAACATTGATTCAGACCTCAGTCAGTCAGACGGCCAAGCAGAGTGATTGATTGGAGCTCAGCAGAGTGACCTGAGACAAGGAGAACATACGCAGAGTTATTCTAGCAGATCAAACAGCAGCACTATTACAGGAGCCCTCGTATGAGTTATGTTATACAGACTGTCATGCATGAGAGGACAGGAGCAGCGGAAGGGATGGTTTGACACTCAGATTCACTTGTGGTCACACTGCTTTTTCGTGCTTTAGGAAAAGTAATGGGAAGAGAGAGTAGTAAAAGCTTATTGAAAGAAAGCATGTCATAAAGCAAGTATTGACAGAGTATGATTGATGCAAGACTTGCCTACACAGAACAGTGAGGTCACATAAGTTTGGTGGTGTGAAAACTGTCTGGCTGCTATTGGAAATGAGTGTACAATTTATACGTATCGCAAGGCCAAAAATGGTCAGGTATTCTCTTCACTCTTTGCCCTACAGCTCCCTCTGTCCTTATCTGCCTCCCCAACACATACACTCACCTTTCCTTCTCTCCTCTACATGCAGCAGTGGCTTTAACCCCTTCAAAGAGGGCTTAGGCTGGACCAGAGAGAGTCAGTTACACACCGATACAGACTAGAGGGAAGGGAAAAAGGAGCGGCAATAGACAATATCTCATATTACATCTCCCATTCTGTCCACCTCATTCCAGACCTATATTACATCTATTGAAGTCGCTCCCTTTTTTGTTTGTGTTATTTTCAGTTTCTGCTGATTTCCCATTTATTCACTTAGCCTCCCCTCACAAGCAGTGGGTGACCCCTGACCTGGCAGCATATTGTATTCCCTAAGCCCCTTGTCCGTTGGTAAAGCATTGACCTATAAGGGACAGGGGTGAGAGACATGGACACACGGGTAATGGCTGGACACTTTATCAGTTTCCACCACAGGGGCTTACTGTGGAATTGGCCCTATACAGGTTTACTTTGCTGTAGTACTGTATCAGATCTGGTCAAACAAGGGGAGATAATATCCTTAATGAAATTACCTCTGAGAGATCTAAGCTGCAGCTCTGGCTCCATACTTTTATGTGCAAACAAGATATTTTAGTTTACCAAAATCTCTATATTTTATTATGCAAGTTTGTGTGAATCATCTTGCAGGGAAATATATTGATTGCAATATTACTGTAAAACCACATTCAGTTGTAACCGGGGAACTGCGTTTGGTGCTTAATCAATTGATTTATCAACCTCTACTTGCTAAAGTAGTTATGAAGTTGTAGCACATGAAATAAAAAGCCTGCAGATGTTGTAATTTAGCCAAGCAAGGATGTTGCGGAAGGCGACAGTAAACAAGAGGCAGCGAGCTTGTAAAATCACAACAAGGAAACCAGGTGACATTTTGATTGGTTGTTTTCTAATGACTGGATTAATATGTAGGATGTGTTCCACCAGTTTGGAGCCTATGTCTCTTCCTCCCACACATACACATACACACACGGTACACAGGGAGTGTAGCTTTCATGCCTGTGTATTGTGATGTTGTTGCGTGACTGCATAGTAACACGAGTAGTGTAATGTTTAAGGGGCCTTGTCAAACATCTGGACTTTAACAGCTCTGTCGCAGGCAATTAAAGAACATCATGTCATGTCTTTGATTTGTATGCAGCCAGCGCCACACATCTGCCAGTAGAAAACACACACACACACACACACACACACACACACACACACACACACACACACGCCACACACACACACTTGCATATGTACACAAAAGATAGAGAGACATCAGAACAATCAGTCAGCCGATGTCAATATTTCAAGAGGGAGACAGAGAAAAGGAGAGAATGCAAGTGTGTGTGTTTGTGCATAAGAGAAAGTCAAACATCCCTCACGATTAAGGAACTTTTACAGACTGAATTAGGTATTTGGTATTTTCCTCCTTTCTTATCTTCTCTCTATCTTAAGGAAAAATGAACGGACTAAAATAAACGTTTATTTCATTGTTTGACATTTCTTGTAGGACAGCCATTTGCAGGCAGACAGGAAGACTCATGTTAAAACCTTGTAGGGTCAGTTTACCCAAATTAAAACTAACCTTTTTCTCACTCACTTCACATCTCACTCACTTCACATCTCACACACACACACACACACACACACACACACACACACACACACACACACACACACACACACACACACACACACACACACACACACACACACACACACACACACACACACACACACACACTCTCTCTAACTACGCTCTTATTCTGGACTATGTTTCAGGTTCACAGACCTGTTAGACTCATGTGCCAAGGTGGACTTGTCCCTGCTGTCTCCAACAAAGAAGGAGTACTGGTCAATGCTGGCTTACAATCGAGCCAAACTCTGCAATATCCTCTTCAGCAAGGAGCTCAACCGCCGCCTTTCGCCGCACGGTGTTACCTCCAACGCGGTGCATCCTGGCAACATGATGTACACCTCCATTCACCGGAGCTGGTGGCTGATGACCTTTCTCTTCTCTCTGGCCAGACCTTTCACCAAGTCTATGGTAAGGGACAAAACCAGTCTGAAGCATGCATAACATTGTGACTGCACAAAGTGTAGCACGACCTGACCAATGGCCAGCAAAAACATTGCATTGCATGTACAACCATAATGGTTAACTTTTTGTAACTTTTCATTTTATCAGAGTTGCTCCGCTTCTAGTTATACTTTTCCACATGGAAAGAAAGCCAGTGAATCCACCACACTTTGTTTCTGTCTTCTTGTTCTGACTCTGATGTGCCCCTAACTGAGTCTATATATTTGTCTTGGCACGTTCCTGGGAGAAAGGAGAGGAAAAGGATGGAGAGGGGCTGATCTGCTGAGTGCTGAGGGCTCAGGGAGAGAGTCTTGGTTTCACAGATAGAGAGATAGTCTGTGGTTTGTTTTCCTCTTCCTCCTGTCACTGTTTATTTAACTCAGAGAAGCAGTTCCCCTATCCTCTCACAAGGGTAGGCGATATTCCAGATCCTGTGTACCGCAACTATTAGGTTACAGTAAATGCACTGAACAAACTCAAGTCTCTACTCTTATGCAGGCATGTACTCCGGAGGACTGAGATAATAAGCTCTCTGTCAAATATGTTTTTACCATCCAGCCCATTCCCATCAGGAGAATCTATTACCAGATATTTTCAGAAGCATTATCTTTAGTTCTGAGTCATATTAGCAGGCTGACTCAACTTTATTTTTCAAAGACCTTTCTGAGAATAGAGATAGAGTAAAGACATTATGTCCTCACAGGCTGTTTTATAGAGATACAAAGAAAGGAGGCAAGGTGCTGTGCCTGAGAGTTGACACACCAGTGTGATGCAGGTGCGAGTTGGCGTACACCTGTGACCCTGGGAGTGTTACTGGGTTAACAGCTCCCGGTAGGGTCTTCCTTTGGCACACTGGCCCAGGCAAAAGGCTTGGGACACAGAATGTCATTCCGTGGTGGGGAAGGGGCCGAAGGTAGTGCGGGAGATACAGCTGTATCAAGTATGTGTTGTTGGGCTCACCTCTACACACAGCGGTGGCTCTGATTGGAATCAAACCACTGCATACAGGATGTACCTTCTCCTATTAGGGGTTACCCAGGGACTTGGAGCTGGTGTGTGGGGATACTCACAAAGATGAGCAGCATTGGTGGCATTATTTTCCTCTGAATTAAGAGTGTGGCCTGTTTTGTTGGCAAAGACTGGAGGCCTCTTTGTTTATTGTGCCTATCCACTGAACAATACTTTAGAGCAGGAATCTTCAACTAAAAAGTTTTAGCATTAATCCAACATATTATTTTATACATTATATGTAGTAGGGGGTCCCTGTTCCGTGTCTCTTTCATTTAAGGGGTCCTTAGATTATCCAGCTTTCTCCTAGTCTCTGCTTGTGCTGGGCAATCATGGAGAAAGCTCAGGAGAGAGGTGATTGGGAGGAACAGCCGGCCTGATCTGAACCTGAAGGGTGTTTTGTTATTGGATTTCTGTGCCAGTTACACATTGCCAATTGTTCCTCAATGATCGCAGAATGTTTACCCAAATGGGGATGTGCTGTTGAAATTGATGAAGCATTTTTTTCATTTCAGTTTTGTTAAAGGATGTTTGCATTGTACAGTACCTATGTCTACAGTACAATACTGCTGTCAATGGCGTCCAATTATATCATAATATATTACTAATACTGCAAAGGTTTCCTCTCAAGGCAATAACGTCTGTAGTATATCTCAGAGTGGCAACTATTGTGAGTGTTCATCTGCTGTGGGTGTACAATAAATGACTTCATGGAAGTGTTCATAGCACACGTGTGTGCTTATAGGGTGATGTAGGGTGCCTGAGGTTAACGTCCTCACACACCTTGGATATGAACGATAAAATCCAACACCATGATTTATCTTAGTCTATATTGTGTCCTCTGCTCTGTAAGACTTTTCAATTGATAGTAGCTCTCTATCCTTTAGGCTCCATGTCCTCCTAATATATGCTTTAGTTTGACTATTACATCTTTCCATTAGCTACTCTTCATACTTAATCAATTTAGTGTTTGCACTGAAGGGAAAATGTGATGTGTTGAAAGGCAGCGTGTTGGAGTTTTAGTGAAGCGTTATTCTGATCCATCATGTTTGGCAGACACAAGGCCTCAGGCCGTCATTTGTCTCTCCTCCTTCTGACATAGGATGAGAGATGAGAGGAACTGCTCCTCAGCACCATTCGCAAAATGCCAAGCTAACCGTTTCCTCAATTTGACTATTCCTGTCACAAAACACCCCCCCCCCGATTTATGTTCTGTAACATTTGTCCTAGCTCTCTTCATCATTTCATGTCTTTTTTCAATTTCAAACCTGGTCTGTGTCAATTTTAGCTTCACTAAAATTTAGATAGACGTGTACCCTAGAGTGGAAGACTTTTGAAGACTTTTGTGTTCTTTTTGAGAGAAGAGTGTGTTGACGTTTTGGGTATGAGCGCACAGATGCAATTAGCAGAGCGCTTTCTCCTCCAGAACGGTGCTATGGCTTTTCTACACGTGGTTAATTAAGCGTGGTGTAGATGTTAGTAAATATTAAAGGACAAAGGTAGAGCTAGTAATTAAATTCTGGTGTGCTGACACAGCGATTAGCTAAAACTCATGTCTGATAAAGGCCACACACAGACACACAGCCTTACACACAGACACACAAAGATACAGAGGCACACCCTTAAGCTGAGCATTTGCTCTTATTTAAATCCGGGGTTGATAAGGCCCCTGAAAGTGTATCCTCTTTAAAATCCCACTCCTCACTCCTTCTGCCCCCACATTAAGGGCTTAATAAAACAGTGATATTATTTCAGTTATTGGTTGCAGGGATATGAAGATGGTATCGCTTTAATTGCTTGCGTACGCTTGCGGGATCCATGGAGATTGTTCTGGGATGCAAACATAAGCAGAATGTCGACTCCAAAAAACAATCACAGAACCCTTGTGTGTGTTCTTGCACAAATAACCAGCCTCTCATTTAAAACACAGGTTTGATTTATAGGAACAGAGGTGGAGTGATATACAGTTGCCCTACACGAGGAGAAACACACACACACACACATAATATGGAGAAGACTGAAACACCTGGAGCTACACGTTGTCCTTAATCTTTAATTTGATTGTTAAGTAAAGGGGAGGAAATGTCATATCAGGCCATAAGCTCTGCAGTTGGTCATACCATCATGCTTTCCTCCCTCATTCATTGTGCTTCATGCTTTCTTATTTTGTCAGCTCTTCACTTTTACCCTTCACTTTAATCTTTTTGCTACTGCATTTTGCTTGCGTATTACCAAAAACATATTTTGACTTACTCAATTTTGCATCCTTTGTGTTGTGGATTCTACTTAAGGAAAAGAAACTTCTCTATTAGCAGGGAGCACAGCCCACTCTGCTATTGATGTACAGAGCTGATTCCATTTTGCTGAGTTGAGAAAGGCATCTATAAAGAGCCATGACATTTTAATCAGCCAAACTATCTCTCACTAACATCATGTTCCCCTCCCTGCGCCTTGATCTACTTATCAGAGATTGTGCGACCAGGCCTGTAACTTCTGTTTCTTTAATTCAGCGTGTTTAGAGTGGGAGTTTTCCCTGTGTCCTTTGGTGTGATTATCAGCGTTGAATGATCTGGCCTGCAGTGGTGTGTACTGTATGTGTATGTGCCCGGATATGTGTGTATGTGTGTTAGAGAGCGAGACTAAGAAAAAAAAAAAAAAAGAAACAACAGTGGTTATCACAGTTCTGTGTAATGCTCAAAATTTGATTGACACAGATTTTGGTTGATTTATTTGATCTAGGATAGTACTTCAGGATAGGATTTTGGGCCTTTAACTATGTGGTACAGTATATGTTGTAAAACCTATTAGACAGTACACTTTGAATCAAAACTTGCACACTTTAATAGCACAGATTGAATTTCAGTGACGGTTGCAGTTATTAGTTGGGCTGTAACCTTTGTGAAGTCTTGTAACTCTGACCCTGTGACATTTTGTTGACTGACTGATTGCTCCCTCAAGAACAGTGTACCCTCAGGCTCTGAGCAGCTGTGCTCAGCCTATACCCATCTAATCTATACCCTAACTATAGGCACAGACAGGGCTGAGCTGAATGGAGATCAGTGTGGGCAGTGACTCCAGTCATCATCATCTGTAATGGATAGAAAGAGGGAAGGGAGGTGTTGTGGCCACAGGCCTAAGAGGCTCCTCTGGTCCAATCAGACACCTCAGTTGCCCCAGGGGACGGTTTCATCAGCGCTCTTGCCTGGTCCCATGCTTCTTAGCGTTTTAGCATGATTATTTTACCCAGGATCCTGCCTCGGGCACCAGGCCACCTTTTTACATATGCACAGGCTGAACTTTTGACCAGGCACCAGCAGTCAAGACTGTATTAGAGAAACGGTTGTTCAGTCAGGAGAAGTGGGAACTCCAGTGCCTCCTCTGCTGAGCCTTGCCTACTGTGACCAGGAGCTCTCTCCTTCACCTCAGGGGTTAACCCCAGAGACAGGTCCTGCAACAACGACGTCCATCCATCCATCTTTGTCCGCTTATCCGGGGTCGTGTCGCGGGGGGAGCAGCTCCAGCAGGACGGTGACGTCCGCGTTACCATATAACAGACGTACAGAGGTTGGGTTCTTGGCGCTGTATGTGAGCACAGCAGCCACTTTTACATCAGTGTTCTTTATCAGTTTCTCTCCTGCAAACAGACATAAGGTCAGGTGCTCTATCTGCTATCTGGTGTAGCACACAGACACAGTGACTCTGCTGCACACCCAGGCAACCTGTGTATGTGTGTGTATGTGTGTTCCAGTGTTGTGCGTGGTGCTCAACCATGTGGAAAGAAAGAGGAGCAGAGGTCCCAATCTCCCTGCCGGCATCCCCCTTTCTCCTCTGTGGGGTTAGATGAGCTGCCAGGCCCTTGTAATAGAGTCTTCTTGGATGATTAGGAGCTACACAGGAGGGGGTCAGCTCCAGCCTGACTGGAGACACTGTTTAGGTTTCTCCTCAGTGGTGTAGACAGAATATTACACATTATACCAATTGGTATGAGGTGAACATACTCTGAGTAAACCTCTCTGATGATGCATTTCCTTTTTGAGACTATGTTTTAGATCATTTTTGAGGAACTGGATACAAATGTACGTGATATTCCAGCTAGACAGTCCCTGCTGTGCTGCACTGTATGTGGAAGGGAGAGAGACATGGAGGGGGAGAGAGAGACACATAGGGAGAGAAAGATGTGTTGGTGTGGGGATGGATAAAAGCATACAATCCCATTTGGCTGTATTGACATGTGTGTTCCTGCCCAATCCTGTTACTGGGAT
Organism: Percina caprodes; assembly: GCA_013375575.1. Lineage (NCBI taxonomy): Eukaryota > Metazoa > Chordata > Actinopteri > Perciformes > Percidae > Percina > Percina caprodes. Next base: position 6,929,130 of record JABXJD010000001.1, read on the forward strand.
TATTGTCCACGGAGATACCATTTCATTAAAGAAAACACACACACACACACACACACACACACACACACACACACACACACACACACACACACACACACACACACACACACACACACACACAGTGGTTGAACAGAGATGGCCTGAGGCCTGGTTATGTGGTCCATTGCACAGGGAAACTGTGTAAATGGTTTATTGTGGATGAGTTGATGTGATGGAGAGCGTGTCTGGATCAATAAAGAACCAATCAAATGCTGACAGTCTGCTACTGTATGCAGTCAGTCATTCACCCCTCCTGCCTGAGTACAGTTATACAACATGAGTGTGAAGGAGGTATGAACAATATTCTTGTTGAAAGCAGAAGAAGTTTAAAAAAGTCATTTTTTTAACAGTCAAACTTCTACCACTTTAATTTTGTGTAGCTTCTTAATGTTACATAAGAATAGTTGATGTTTTTTATAAACACATTTGTGCACATTAGTTTTTACCTCTTTATAAGATGTCTTTCTGTGGCAGACTTTAATAGTTTTGTTTGTGAAGAAACATTACTTAAAGCTTCAACCACATCCTCCCTGCTCCTCCAGCTCCAGACACCTCAGGGAGGCCATTAGGACCAACCCAGCCTGGGTTGTCTGAGTCTGGGCTGAGTCTGAGCTGAGGCTGGGCTAAATTACCCCCGAGTCACAGGTCAGAGCCAGCTAGACCCTCATTGCCAAGGGACTCTCTCTCTAATAGAAGGGATCAGAACAGGCCAAAGAGCCAGAAACTGACCTGGCCAGAGAGACATCCTTACTCACTTACCCTCTACTCTTCCACATTTCCTCCTTCACCCACCATCTCTCTTACCTTTCAGAGCTTCAGAGCTTTTCTGCTGTGACCCTCAGAGAGGAGAAAAATGTAAAAACACACACACACACACAAACACACACACACACACTCGACACACAGAAAACACACACGCACCACTCCCTTCTCTCTTTGTTGTGACATGGAGCTGATGGACTATTTTTCAAATTGATTTCAAAAATGTACATAAGCAGCCGATCCCCTAGCCCAGATTACCTATTGATTTTTAATATGAAAAGCTCATTATATAAGCAGGAACTGCAACACAAAAAGCTAGCCAACCTTTGCATAAATCCTTTAATTGAATTTCCAGAGCCCGTGGTTCTACATTTTTTAATTAAATCCATTTCTTTTTTTAAGGGTTGCTGTGTAATTTGCATGCTGTGAAGTGGGTGCTGTCCCAGATAAAGTGCCATTGATCCTTATTAAGGCTCACCTCTGGGCTCGCTGAAAACCAACCGCAGAAATTAAATGTGCTCATGGTGCATACACTTATTGCCCGCATGATAGGATTAGAGGCAGAGGGAGAAGGGGGAGATAGAGATGGAGAGAGGAGTGATGGGGTAAGGGTGGGGGGGGGCTTATTATTAATAGTTGTTCATATTAATGTAATATTTCACCTTTTCATCCTCTGGGGTGAGATTGTAAAGAGCTTGTTTATATATGGGTCCAGGTATTGTTTGGGTTTCTCATCAAACACACTGTGGTCTGATGTGGTGGGGTGTTACGGGGCGCTGTGATTTCACAGTTTGATGGTAGCATTCAAATAGGTCACAACACTGACTGATATAGCCCCATGTTTACACGTTTTACTGAAAAGCATGCACCTCTTTCTATTTTGTTTCAAATGAGGACAAATGTTCCTGACTGCATGATTATGTGTAAATGACTCCAATGATCATATCTCTCGTTGATCTTCAGGAGGTCATGGTCTGCAATCTTTCTAAGTAAAGGGTGTTTAACTACCTATTTAGATTAAATGTTACTTAATTTTCTTGTCTTTACCCTACTAGCATTATGTAACCGAGAGTGTGGGAGATGTGATTTTTATCCTGCATTTGTGCTCTATGATAGCTGGTAAAGCAGGCCTCTCCCTTCTTGTCTTCCTGTGTGGCTATATGCAGACGGTGGAGTAAATCAATAGGGATTAGCCTGTGACCCCAGCCACATACTTATAGCCCAGTCCTCGCTGCTCACACATCTCTCATCAGTATCACTTAAACACTGCACCTCACTCAATAAGGCACCACATGCTAATTCATTTCAAAGATGGAGAGGCTCCTATCACAGACCTCGCTTTCACACACACACACACACACACACACACACACACACACACACACACACACACACACACACACACACACACACACACACACACACACACACAGAAGAATAGTTACACATTCAGATATAGAAACAATAGTCACCACATATTCCATGTTAATACAGCATACACATAGTGAGGCAATTAAATTAGGACTTTGACTAATTATTATTTCCATTATTGATTAGTCTTCTTATTATGTACTGTACCTGATTAATCAATTCATTGTTTGGTCTAAATAAATGTAACATTACACATGATTGTCCAACCAACAGTCCAAAATCCAAAGATTCTCAGTTTAGTATCATACACAAATAAGAAAACTACCCCCAATGTTTACATTGAAGATGCTGGAATCTGTAAAAGAATTACTTCAGATATCAAAATTGTTGCAGATTAAGTTTCTGTCGATCAACTAATCAAGATGAAAAAAACTTTACATTAGACATTAGAAAGGGAAATACAAAAATGCGAAGTTGGAATAAAGTCCAAATACACTGCTAGACAGAAAGAAGTGAGTGAAGAAAAAGGTTAGTTTTAATTTGGGTAAACTGACCCTACAAGGTTTTAACGTGAGTCTTCCTGTCTGCCTGCAAATGGCTGTCCTACCAGAAATGTCAAACGATGAAATAAACGTTTATTTTAGTCCGTTCATTTTTCCTTTAGATAGAGAGAAGATAAGAAAGGAGGAAAAGACCAAATACCTAATTCAGTCTGTAAAAGTTCCTTAATCGTGAGGGATGTTTGTTCTCTTATGCACAAACACACACACTTGCATTCTCTCCTTTTCTCTGTCTCCCTCTTGAAATATTGACATCGGCTGACTGATTGTTCTGATGTCTCTCTATCTTTTGTGTACATATGCAAGTGTGTTTGTTTGTGTGTGTGTGTGTGTGTGTGTGTGAGCAGTGCAGTGCAGTGTCAGCAGCATGTGCTGCAAGTATTGACCCAGGCCTGTCCTCTGCTCTGACTGGCTCTTGTCCCTAAGTTGTCATCCTCTCTCTCTCTCTCTCTCTCTCTCTCTCTCTCTCTCTCTCTCTCTCTGCTCCGTCTCTCTCTCTCTCTCTCTCTCTCTCTCTCTCTCTCTCTCTCTCTCTCTCTCTGGTGGTTGATCACCTTGTGATTGAACATTTTGCCACTTTTTAAAAACATCATTGTTCATTTTTTAACTTAAAAACATAGTGGTCTAATTTGCTAGCCTGTATGTAACAAAATCAGCACTGCATTCAAAACTTTGCATTTAAGCACTTTAATTGTGATAGGGGTTAGTTATGTGAATGATCTCAGTAATGCACAGACTATACCTTGGAGCTTGGCAATGCTTTTAACCCACAAACAGGTTCACACAATGCTCATCACTGAGTGATGGCGGAAGGTCAAATCACACACAGAGGAGGGTGTCCTTTTCTCCTGGGACAAACCTAAATATGAAGAATGTTTCATGACATTGTATAAACAGACTAATTATTTATTTCCTGTATTTTGCCTGTATTTGTTTCTTTCAACACTTTTTTGTATTCTTTAATCCCCCCATCACTTATACCACTTTTTCTTTAACATTTTTTTAGTGCATCTCTCTCTCTCTCTCTCTCTCACACACTCACACACACACACACACACACACACACACACACACACACACACACACACACACACACACACACACACACACACACTCAGGTAGATAGAAACATCTACTCACTGATGTGTGTGTGTGTGTGTGTGTGTGTGTGTGTGTGTGTGTGGGTTCTGGCCAGAAACAAAAGGCTTTGATTTCCCTCATTTCATTTTATAATACAATCAATCAGTCTAAAACAGCTTGGTTCCTTTTCTGTCCTCCCCTAACCAACCAACCATGCATATTTACACACACACACACACTCACATACGGAGCGCCTCCTAAATGAATGTGGAGCAGGTCGTTCCAATAGTGGGGGACCCCTCCCCCCCTTGGGGTTAGACCACTCTATGTGTTATTGATTGCATTTCTGTTGCATGTTGTGCTCAATCATGTGTTCCATGCGTCTGCAGTTGTCCTCTCCCACCTGGCCCATTAGATTAGGCTAATGCATTCAACCATTGATTAGTCATTACACTCAGACTTGATCAGCCAATCGCCTACCTGGTTTGACTCTACTTGACCTGTGTACTCTGGCTCTCGTGTCACCTCGACAGCTCTAACATGTTAAACACACACACACACACACGCAGCTCACAGCTCTATCTGATGTGTATCATGTTGGGGGGTTATAGTAGGTGCAGGTTCAGCTGGGTTCACTACCTGTATGATATTCAATACTGATAGCATTTCCACGCATTTCCTAATCACATGCATCAGAGAGCTATAGATTGTCTCATCGAGCATGGAACTGTTGAACCTGTCATTGATCTCCAGATTTTCCATGAATGAGCGTGTTGATTGGAGTGCATAAGAGTTCCTTACAGTAGTCGTGGTGAAACCATGATATGTGAAAGGTTTTTGAGTGTTTTCATTTCTTCCTTGACCCCCAAGCCTCCATGTTCATCATTCCATGCACATAAACCTGTCCTTGTAACGGAATGTCAGTACATTGAGGTACTTGTATTTTACTTCTATTTTATGCTACTTTAATTTTTTTTTTTTACTTCACTACTTTTTAGGGTTGGGGGGAAAAATCGATACAGCATGTTATTGCAATATTTTCAGTGGCAATACTGTATCAATATACAGAAGCCAAATATCAATCTTTTATTATATATGTGTTGGTAAGTTTGTCTGCTTGACAATCCCATTTTGCAGCAATAAAATTTAAGTGATATGAACAAACAGAGAAATGTATCTTTTTAGATAAAACAGATGTTGACAAAGTTTTCTTTTTGTGGACTGAAGACTTTACATACTGTACATTATATGTGATCAGTAAATGATGAATTGGTATAGATCAAATTAACATGGGCAGTTTAAAAAAGTATAAAAATTGATGAAGCAGAACCAATTTATCAAAATATTTTTACCAAGCATTCTTTTTTGTCATCTACATTACCTACAATGAAATGCAACTGTTAGCCTTGAGCATAAAACAGAGATGAGGAGCAGGCTACAGAGGTCTGGCAACCTCACTTCTTTCTTACTCCACTCCCCAAGATGTTTCTCCTTTTCAAATGGTCAGACTGCTTAGCTTGCTGTGAAACCACAAAAGGCTTCATGCAACTATTTTTCATATGTGCAGTAGTATTTCATAAGATCCGTAAACACTTTGATAAATGTGACTAAATCGGTGCACTTCCCCTTTAAAAAGGAGCTTTACCATAACCTGCTACAACATAAAATGCTGCGTATAGTTCATGCATTAATGCATCAATAACAATCATCAAATAATATAATATGTAATATAACTCTGACAGACTCTGTTCTGCTGCTGAATGCCTACTTTTACATTTGATAATTTAAGTATATTTTGCTGATAATACCTTCGTACCTTTACTTAAGTAAGCTTTTGAATGCAGGACTTTTACTTGTAATTAAGTATTTATTATAATGCAGTTTTGTTATTTTTACATAAATATTCTGCATACTTCTTCCACCACTGGTTCTATACTCCTGTATGACCAAACCTGCATTTCCAAATGTATACACTGTAGACTAGAAGAAGAAATTGTGTATCTTTAGCTATGCCTGTCCATCCAATGTCAAGACTCTCACCTTGACAGTTGTGCTCAAGAAATAATACGTGCCCCTCTCCTACCACTCTCATCCTCCTTATTTGCTCTTTTCTGTCTTTCCCCACGCTCTACAGTATTGAGTCAGTCTGTGAGGAATGTCTGTTTTAGGGACAGTCCCATTGGTGTGTATGTGTGTGTGTGTGTGTGTGTGTGTGTGTGTGTGTGTGTGTGTGTGTGTGTGTGTGCGCGCACTCTGACGCACACAGCTGAGTGATTGGGGATAGATGCCCTCATTGGATATGAGCTGGCCACTCCGTGGCTCTGCATTAAATTTGTATTGAATAGGAAATTAATGATTGGATAATTTTATTGATGTTTCTTGGTATTGAACATATAAACAAAATGTTCTTTTGAAGCATTGTGTTAGTGTTACACCCCGAGGGGAGGGAGAGCTCCCAGTTGTGCTTAAGAAAGAATAAGTCCATGTTGAGTCCATAGTGTATTGGAAAAGAGAGCGAATGTATCGATTGGGACTTGGTGCTTGAGACACACTTTAGTTGTATTATTTTCTTTCAGATTTCTGCCCTCCCATATCCATCTCAACGCAGCAGTGACAGATTTGATATGTATTGCCGACATTGTCATGAAGACAGATTTGAATTTATTGAACAGTTTCAAAAAGGAATTTGTTCTGCTTTTATCAGTAGACCCACATGGAGTGTAAGGGGTTGTAATTATAGTGTGTTGTTCGACACAAAAACTGCCTTTTTATGTTTTCAGTTATTTTGTAAGTGCTGTGATGCCTTTTTGTGCGCGTTAAATCAATGATGTACCGCTGCTGCTTGGGAGTCTTCCGAATCAAACGCGCACAACTTTCTCAAAGTGGAGATGGACTGATTCTTTTACTGTGAGTCAGATGGGAACAGATCAAAGAGATGAGAGATGGCGAGACTCTGAGTGGAGGATACTTGTTTAATTAAAATGAAGCGATGAAGTGGGGATAGAAGGATGTTCTTTGATGCGTGTTCCGGATGCACTGTATACGTTATGCAGTTATTACACGCAATTTTTGTTTAAAAGGTTCCAGCAGAGGGTGGGACAGTAGGAGGTGTTGCAGACGCAGGGAAGGAGAGAAGGAAGGAGTGAGCTTGATGAAGTTTCTGATTATCCCACCTCCTCTGGCACAAGGAAGAATTACTGAATGCCATTTGGGTCAGTGCTCTTTATGGAACTACATTTATGAAATACACCTCTCCCCCTCTTTCTTCCTCTCTTTTCGTCTCTCCCTCTCTGTATCTTTCCCTTCCACCCTCCCTCTCCTCTAATTGGAGATGCAATAAAGGTGTGTGGGGTCAGTGGTTCTTCAAGGTGAGGCCGCATGTGTGTCTCACACTAATGTTCTCCTTCAGACACACGTGCTAACCGAAGGAGGAATAGTGCCATTTTCTGCCGTGCTCACAGAAATCACAGGCCTAAAGCTTCAACTTAACTCACACCGCTCACCTATTCTAACTTTCTTTCAGTAATATATGGCTCTATCAGTCAGCAGCTCCATGCTTCCTGCCCTGCCCTCCTCACAACTCTGCTCCATGTCCTTGTGCCAGCCTGTTAAGCCAGAGGGCAGGCTGTGGGTGAATCAAGAGACAGAGCTCTGCCAACACACCCAGCGGTTGAGGCCCTGCCAACGGTGCCAAGGCCTCGAGAGAGAGGGGGAAAAAAAGAGGTTGTGTGGTGGGGGAGAGAATTTGGAGTGATTGGAAGTGACTGAAAAAAAAAACTCAGAAAGAAACTCAAAAATTTAAAACAAAAACTCTGTTTCTGAGAGTTTTGGTGTGGACTTTTTTGTCGTTGTTGAAGAGATTATATTACTAGACGGAAACGATAATAACCTTTTTCTGTCATTTTTCCACCTGATTGTGTTTTTGTGTGTGTTGAAGATCCAGAGCTGTTGCATAGCCACAAGTTTACAATGAAGTACAAGCTCTTTGTCTGATGTGCACACTAAATCTTAGTACCATTGTAGGCCAGTAGGGGTCATTGTAGTTTAACTGACTGAGCAGAACGAGCCAATGTGAAGGTAGAAGCTGCGGGACAGACAGCTGTGGTTCATTCATTATCAGAGGCTTTTCTGAATGTATGGAATTACAATTCTGCATGTATTAAAATCACAACATATTTTCTAATGATTTTTTTTTTTCTAAATTCTTTTTGTTGAATACATTTAATAGCTGGTTTCCTGTGCAGGAGGCCTTGAGTCATTTAGGTAGGCTTGATGCACACTGCACCACTCACTGAAGTAAGGATGCTAATGCAACAGAGCTTAGTGGGTCTTTTGATGTAATTCCTCACGATTCCTTGTTATGCTTTAGCACAAAGAACCAAAAGTGCAAGGCGAGTAAGATCAGGTTTACACTTGTGAATAAACACCACACCACCCTCTGCTTCACCTGCCGGTTTAGCCTAATTGATTTAGCACTTGGGCTGATAATTTAATGTCCAGGATGAAGAAGGCTTTGCAAAGTCTTTGCCTCCAGGTATTGTTTGAGACACCATTGTTGAGGAAATAATTGCAGAGCCTGTCCTCTTTAAAAGGCTGCCTCTTTTACCAGGGCTGTTGGAGTGCTGAGGAGAGACAAACTCTTTCTTTCTTTCTTTCTTTCTTTCTTTCTTTCTTTCTTTCTTTCTTTCTTTCTTTCTTTCTTTCTTTCTTTGTACTTCATACAGTCATACAACTTGCATCTCTAGCTGTAGAGACGTTTAGATGATCTAGTCCTTTTTCAAAGACAATCTTATTATTTTGTTGATTCTGAAAAGGGCAACAAAGGTGATCGGGACCTTGAAGGTTTTTGAGGTGTAATAAATGTGTCTAATTCTGTATTTGTTGAATCTCAACACTATGCTCATTAAATCTCTTGTTCTCCACCCTTAATTTGTGTATACAAATTAAGCATGCCACCAGTGCCATTGACCTCCAGTAGATGAATATTAGATGAAGCAGCAGCCAATATGTGAATAGCTGAGTTCAGAATGGCAACGATTTTAATGGCAGCGAGCAGCCATTAACAGTATATCTGAAAATAGACGGAGGATTTTCCATAGATCATTAATGACGGGAAATCTATCCTTCTTTCTCTTCCTCCATACTTCAATATATATCTCCTTTTTCTATTTTTCTACTTTTACTATATTTCACCCATGTCAATTTTGTACTTGTGCACGGTATATTTGAGCTTCAGCTCACTGCTAATGTCCACACAGAGGCTTTCTTCAGAGACAGAGGCCTTTCAGGGCTCGTTATTAAAATGCACCAGATATTTGAATAGAGCCCACTAATGTCTGTTTAGTATATAATACACGTCCCCTCCTCCCATATTCCTTGTTATTCTAGTTTAGTGCAGTAATCAAGCAGGGCTTGCCAATAAAGTTTATTGTACGGAGCTAAGTGTCAATATCACACACACACCCGGGGCAGAGAGGTCCCTTTAATTAGAATAGGAGAGAGGTGTGTGTGTGTGTGTGTGTGTGTGTGTGTGTGTGCGTGTGTGTGCGTGTTACTGCATACCTATATGTGTGTTAGTGCATGTGTTTTGATTTTTGTTGATTTTAACCATCAGAGACTGTAAATGCCATTCAGCATTAACCGCAGGCCTGTTCTTTGTTAAAGTGACAATGTGCATATGAATAAAAAATGTGATGCTGGAAAATAAATATAAGTGTGACACCAACATCAAAAATTTCACTGCTTTTATGAAGAAATCAATTCTAGTTTTACATGACTATCGGGCCTAGATGTTTTGAATCTACTTTGAGTCTGAACAAACAATAATCCCCGCTATATGAAGTATTGATTAGACCTACTCCCTCTCTGTGTGGCTTTATGAAAGGTTCAATTATGAAGGTCTTTATGATGATATAGGAGAAAACTTTCACAACTCTTGTGTGTCAGCTCCAGGTGAAAACAGGCACTCTTTTTCTTTTTTTCTTTTTTCCTTTATTACAGATGAGCCACATTCAAGTTAATTGTCAACCTTTTATTTAGGCTTCTCTGGGATATTACAATAAAAAATGTGGACATTTAATTCAGTGTAATTAATTCTTTTAGATTCTGTGAGGGGAAGCCAGTTTAAATTGTTCTCTCTTGCTCTATTTTTCTCTCTCCACTCTTTTCTATTAGGCCACTTACAAACAGCCTGGTTAATATGTAGAATCATATTATTGATATGAATTCTTTGATAAAAGACAATTTGAGACAAGGGCAAAATTGAAAACACTTCCCACTCCTAAACACACAGTCCCATGGTGGTGAGGGGCGGGCTGGTAGTTTCAATCAAATAGTAAAACACAAAACCATTTCCCATTACAATGCAAGGAGATTAAAGACAGATTAAACGTCCTGTATGGGAGCCGGGGCTCATTCCAACCGCCGATAGCTGTGCAGTCTGAAGGGGAGAGGAGAAGGGAAGACTAGGAGATGGAGACAGAGGAGAGGAAAGGAGAGGAGAAGAGAGGAGAGAAAAGAAGGGACAAGAGGGGTAAATGCGCGATGAGGTGAGGGAGAGCAGATGGAGGAGTAATTTGCGTGGGATGTGGTAGATGGGGGAAACATGGTTGTGTGTCAGTGCTGAGCGATGCCTCCCGTTCTAGAAGAAATCAATTTAGGGCGGGACGGGGACGCTGTGCATACAATAATTGAATATTACTGCTTACTATCTCCTTCACATGCAACTACTCTGCTCAGCACCATGAACTGTATGGAGAAGTGAATCAGGCGTTGGAGCGGGAGATAGGGGTTAGGGCAAAAATATTGAAGAGGCTCAAGTACTGTGGAGATAATAAGTTGATACTCCCAAGTAATCTATTCAAGTTAGTTCATAAGATTGAGAAGAAGAACTGTATCAGAGAGAGAGAGTGTGTGTGTGTCTCTGTGTGTGTGTGTATATGTGTGTGTGTGTGTGCGTGTGTCTATCTATCCATCAGATTCTCTGCCTGCCTCTTCTCTCTTCCCGTCCATCATTCTGTGTGTCTGTCCTGTCTTGTCTGCGAATCTGGATCCTGACTTATCAGATCCGTCAATCCTGTCTGGGCCACATGGCATGATCAATAATCACAACTGTTAATCAATGAGCTTTTACATAAGCATTGACCCTGCTTACAAGGTTAGCCTTGTTTATTGGTTTACATTAGGCTAAGTAACACAATCAACTGGTCATAAGAGCAGATGTGTCAAAGGATCAAAAAAGTTGTTTTAGCTGTATTGCATGTTTCTCATCTCGCAATCTGCATGCAAGGTGGTTATTTGAAAAAAAGTATAAATTAGGCTGTTTACTCTCATGTGGGCTCTCATTTCTCATTGAGAAAAGTACGTATATAACATTACTCTGCTTGGGAGTGTTATGTGGAAGTTCATGTTGTGGTTGGCATTATTTGCATTCCTTCATTGTAGTCACTATCTGCTAAAGTGCACTGTGTTTAATATAGTGATCCTGTAAAAAGCCCTGCAGAAAGTCTGTTTGGCACTGCATGTGTCTGCACAGAATGCTCTTGCATTGCATTTTTCACTTCTTCAACTTCTTTGAGCGTTCTGCCTTAAAGGTCCCATGCCATGGTGCTCTTTGGATGCTTTTATATAGACCTTAGTAGGCCCCTAACACCATATCTGAAGTCTCTTTCCCAAAAATTAGCCTTGGTGCGGAATTACAGCCACTAAAGGCAGTCCCACAATGAGCTTTTCTTAGAATGTGCCATTTCTGAGTCTGTAGCTTTTGAGGAGGAGAGAGGTGAGGGGGGGGGGTGCAAAGTGGAGGCTGGGGGCGTGGCCTTGAATAACTTATGACCTCATAAGGAGCAAGATTCCAGATTGGCCCATCTGAGCTTTCATTTTCTCAAAGGCAGAGCAGGATACCCAGGGCTCGGTTTACACCTATTGCCATTTCTAGCTACTAGGGGGCCATAGGCAGGCTGGGGGAACTCGTATTAATGTTAACAAACCTCATAAAGTGACATTTTGATGCCATGGAACCTTTAAAAAAACAAAACAACAACATGCCTATCCACCTGTGATTAAATGACAAAAATGTTTTCTATTACTGTGTCTCACAATTAGTCTTGAATTGATTACATCAAAAGTAATTCAGTCTTTAATTTGTGCCTTATTTCCACATGTTTCCTCTGTACAAATGCTCATTAATTCTTTAAAATGATATCAGACCGCTCTGCTATACTATAATTTAATCATCTCTGAACATAATCATCCATATATCATAACGGATGATCAGGAAACATTTAATTAGGATAATTACTCATTAATCCACCAAAGGAGCTTTTATAGAAGGTGCCTCGCAGATTGTTTGCACAGTTTGTGTGTGGATGAGTGTGTGCACATGCGTTTTGTCTAGTGTGTACATATGCATGTGGCATGGTCGCAGTAATATTTGTCACTGTCTGATTTACTGTAGAAGGTTGCCTTAGGATGCTGCGATCCACTGCATTTGTCTCCATTTCTTAATGGTATTTCAACAGCTTCTACACCATCGGCCATTTCTCATTTTAATGACTGGAGAAATGACTCTGTGTATGTGAGTGTGTGTTTATGAACATGTATGTTTTTTCTTATTTCAGCAGGGTACAAAGATAGAGCTCAGCTACCTGGGCTGATGTAGGTACAGACAAAACAACATCAACAATATTTCTTTGGTTGAGTGGGAGTTGTGATTGATATGGTAGCGACTGGTGGCTATTGAAGTACTGTTACGCTGGTGACGTGATTGAAATTGGGTTTCTCTTCTACCCCCCCTCCCGTGCATTTGTACCCTTCCCTATTAAACACACACACACACACACACACACACACACACACACACACACACACACACACACACACTCGAACACAGAGATGGTTCCTACAAGATCTGACAATTACAAGAGGGGCTTTTAATCAATCTGGAATGCAGCTTGGAGGGGCGACTGATGGCAGGGGAGGAGAAAAAGGAGTGATTACTCCCTCTCAATCTTTCTCTATCTTCCTCCTTCTGTCTCTCTCTCTTCCTCACTTTTGCTTTTTTACGTGGTTCATCCCCTGTGAGTTCAGCCACAGACTATTTAAACAACCCCTCTTCGCACTTCCCTCTCTTTCTTCTCCTGTTTTTTCCCCCCTCCTTCCTAGCGCGTCATGTTTGACTATTAGCTGACATGCACACAGGGAGCATCGCTCATCTCCCCAATTTCTCCTCCTCTCTCCTCGCTCCCACCCCTCTCTTCTCCTCCTCCTCCTCAGTTCTTTCTCCTGCTCCATGTATTAGTAGACATGCTCTCAGGGAGTCTGATGAATATTTTAGCAGCCGCAGGGAGGGGCACCGATCCTCCTCCTTGGCTTCCAACACAACTAATGGACCAGAGTTAGTATTTTCCTTCGCACAACTTTACATTGTGCTCTAGGTTTCTACACTGCACTTGAGCACAAACTGTGACATTAGACTGTACTTTGTCTGGTTTGTCCAGGTTGTAATAGACTAGGCTGGCAGCAAGGGGCTGGGCTAGGAAGACTTGGCTCGATTGGACTGGAGCTGGACTCTGTTGTACGTGTTGTGGTGCATTTTCATTTTCACAACCTTTTCACAACCTTTTTAACAGCTTTGATTTATTGTAGAATGAGGGTGACGTCACAAAAATCTTTTTTTATTAATTGTTTCCTTCTTTAATACTTCTACCTTACTAAAGGTTTGCAGGATTATGAAGGGAAACTATAGTTAGACTTTGATTGTGGCTTTCTGTATTAGGTGATATAGTCAGTGTAGGAATAAGTACCAAGTTCTGGACAGCACACCTTGTGTCCCCCAACAAATCAGACACTTTCTCTATTTTACATAAAACCATAGCAATTTAAAAAAAAAAAAAAAAAAAACCACAAAAGCAAACAAAAACATAAATTGCCAGTTCATATAAAATATACCAGTATGTATCTATATAATCAAGTCCAAAAACTGAAAAGAATGTCCACAGGTTTTAAAGATTCAGCATTTCGTCTTGGGAAGATGTGAGATCAAAGAAGGCCCAACATCAAGGGCAGGGTCCCGGCAAACAAGTTACATGAAAGCGATTTACGTCATGAGAATAGGAAAACAATTCACATTATACAGTACAACACTATCTAATACCATTAAACCTCATCCTGAGAATGGTCTGTGAAAGGCTGTTGTTTCTTCTTTTTAATCTTTTTCTGTTTTCAAAAACAAAACATTTGAAGACATGACCTTGGACTCTTTCTGACATTTTCTAGATTAGACTATTTAATCAAGAAAATAATTTGCAGATTAATAGATAATTACCATCAGTTGCAGCCCTTACCTTCAGTCTGTTTTCAGACTTTCTGCTTTAATAGCTCCATTTTAACTAGTGTGAGCCTGCTGTCTTTGTAACACATCTCTTACCACAGCAACATACACCGGCACTCTTCTCACTGAACTATCTGCCATGTCCAGCTGACGATTCACACATTAGCCAAATGACTGGCAAAAAAATAACATTGGCATTTAAATATAAACTCCCTCCCAGAGTGTGACTGCACTGGGCTGTATGTCTCCTCATTTGTCTCCAGTATGTTCTGGACTATAAGTGAGTTTTTGAAAAGCACATTTCTGCCACTGAATATTCAGTAAAACCAACTCAACACAGTCATACAGTACAGTATCTCCTCCCCCCCATTATCCTTTCACTTGTCTTTCTCCCTGCTTCACGTCCCTTTTTTCCCTTAACACCTTCCGTGTCTTGTCTCTCTGTGTGGTACAGTACGCACTGTGTGTGTGTGGGTGCTTTTACTGTGTGTGTGCACGCACGCACGCACGCACGCACGCACGCACGCACGCACGCACGCACGCACGCTAATCTTTAGATGAGGGGCTGGTGGTTAAATCATGATGCATAGTCCAGGGCTGCTCTGGCCACTGTCATTAATCAGTACAGGGGCGGGGGACGTATCTGCTTTTTATCCATCTCTTAAATCAGTCACTGCAGCTATCGGCAGCCCTCCCTTCTCTCTCCCCCTTCTCCCCTACATCTCCTCCCTCCCCCAGCCCCCTCTCCCCCCATGGGCTGCTGATTGAAGTGGCATTGTTTGGGAGACAAGCGGCGCTCAATCAATAGGCAGTCTCACTAAATTACCGTTTGCATGAAAAATGAAGGGCCACCAAACCTGACTCCATTCAGTTGGGGATGTGCTGTGTGTGTTGTGTGCAGATTGGTGCGAGAGATAGAAATGTGTGCATGGGACGCACTGTAGGGAAGAGAACAGTGTGTGTGTGTGTGTGTGTATGTGTTTGTCAGGGGACAGAGAAGACAAAGTGGGAAAGTAATGAGAGCAGGGTGTGCGTCTTTCTCTGCTACAGTGTAAAATCTTTGGAAGACCACCTACAGCTGCATAGGGATGCAGGAGAAAAAGGGGCTCAGGTTTTTCTGGTCATGTATTGATCAGAGCTTGTTAAGGACTACTGCCTTGGGTCGACACTGTGACCCTCACCCTTCACCATCACCCTTCAACTTTACCTCTCACCCTGACCCCAGACTGACCTGCGCTGTCTACTTTTTTATCTTCAACCTCATCTCTGCTTTGCTCAGAGGAATCCAGGATGGATGGATTTATTTTATGTGGTAGTGTGAACACAATCTGCTGTCGAAAGAATTAACTCTCCTGGCGTGCAGTGTGTGTGTGTGTGTGTGTGTGTGTGTGTGTGTGTGTGTGTGTGTGTGTGTGTGTGTGTGCGTTTGGATGGCCGAGGTAGTCTGAAGTGAGGTCTCAGCCTCTCTGCCTGTTTGTGCTCCGCCCTGACCTCCGGCTATTAATCATCTCTAGATCTGTGTTTACCCTCAGTTCAGCTCTCCAGCACACAGGCACCTAGAGGGGCAATTAGAGAGGAACCGCCGCCCCAGAGCAGAGGATTGCCCCCCTCCTCTAGCCACATGCAGACACACATACACAAACACACACATACACAGAGCGAGCCTCTGAGAAGCAGCACCGAGACTCACCCAGAGAGCCAGCTATAATGTTTTTATTTACTTTAAAAGCATCCTGCTGTTAATACAAGTGGCATATCACAGTGCTGCCATCAGATTGGTATGGGAGAGAGTTTGCGCATCTCTTTGTTCAAGTGTGCTATGTGTGTGCGCGTGTGCGTACACATGTGCGTATGTGTCTCCCACCCCCACAGGGCATACCAAACATGCATTAGTATAAGTTGCGCAGGCTGAGTCTCATCCAGTGTACATATGGTAATGGATGGTGTGTGTGGAACATGTCAGCCACCTCATCATGTAAAAGCCTTCGTCTACAGGAGGGAGCATAGAGGGCTGGCAGGTAGGCATTAGGCAATATAATGGCCTCTATTTTTACACTGTGGAACACAGTTGAAGAGGCGACGCTTATGAAGCTTTCAAAAAAGCAGACACGCGGGTGGGTGCGGTGTTATAAGTGGGTGAGAGAATAAAACTGCTTTTCAAATGGCCTGACTGTTGGACCCGTTTGTCTGTGCCAGAGTGTCTCAGAACAAGTGCACACATGGGTGTTTTTGTTTATGCATGTGCACATATTTGTTCAGTATATTTGTTTTATTTATTTATTAACAAAGCCAGTAATGAGCAGTCCAGTGGTGATGTGAGATCCATGTTGTTTTTATGGCTCAGAATTATCCGTGGTGTGGAGAGACAGAGGCTTTTTAATGACCTGCTCTGATCTCTCACCATCTGGATTTTAGTGCTTCTGACTGAAATATTGCCTCGTCTACTTTAGAGCAAAACCAGCCTCTGTGATCTTAAGCGGACCAAGTATTGATAAGAATGATTCATGAGATTCTCAGTGTCTCAAGGCGTCATCTTTTAGTCATTTCTTTAAATGCTAACTGAACTTTTCCACTGACTTTTGAAACAAGTTTCAGTACCCACCTACATTCTCACACACTCACATCCCTTCACCCATGTCTTCAGTTGGAGGTAGTGTGCCAGGGTCTGGTGCTGAGTGGTTGCAGGCCTGCCCTGGGCCCAGGGAGGTAGTTAATCTCTGTGTGTATGACATGTGTGAGCTCAGGGTATTGTACTGTATGTTTCCCTCTCACTCAGCTGTACTTAATGTAGCCCATAAAGGCTACACAACAATAAGCTACGCCTGGCACTCAGGCCACCATTCGGCACTACACTAGCCCGCTGAGCAGGATAAATGACTCCTATAAACCTGTCACACACATACATACACACACACTTGAGCGTGTACAGACTATAGAAAGCCATCTCCCTGGCTGTGGAGGATCTGCTGCGGTTCTCAGTGCGGTTGTGTGAAGTTTGTTTCACTCTGTGCGGCGTACGGTAATAACAAGAGCCCTGCTTGTTAAAAGCTGAGGTAAGAAATATGGATGGAAAAGGCTTCTTGCTATCTGGTATCCCCACCCTCAAAGATATTAATGGAGGCATAGCATTCATGTGATGGTTCCATTATGCATTTGGGCCTCAGTCCCAATTGATGCCATCCCTTTCTATTCCTTCACCTCGGCCCAGTGTTTAATCAGTGGCTGAAGACAGATCCAACTTCCCTAATGTCCTGGCCCTCCCTCTGCATCTCACCCAAGAAGACTGATCTACATTAAGAGGGGATAAAATAGCCCTTCCATGTGATGGCTAGCCACAGTGTTTGTGAATGAATGCCATTTAAAATCCATAAAACTGTTATTCTGCATAATACCTTATGAATATATGTGTGTATGAGAAGTAGTTAAGCGTCATTGGGGTTGTGTGGCCAGCGATAGATGGCCCTGGCATATGTTTTGCTGTGTGCGCTGTGTTTGTGTGTATGTTGGCATCTCACACTGTGTCCAATATCACACACCACTATTATGAGACTCTGAGATTGAGAGGATTTTATCTATCATTTTTACAAAAACACCCACTAACCGTCCTGACTGAGTGCATCGTAGTAGGAGCAGTGAAAGAGCTATTAGTCTATTTATGGATCCAGCATGGTGATTATCAGTCACAGACTGACTGTGGCACAGACAGCATCATCTGGCCCCTCATGTTGCTTTTAATGATTTTCCTGTTAAAGATGTCAGTGTCATGTTGCTCTTGTTATTTTCACAGTTGTCCTGGCAACCATCGATGAAAATGGTTGCATACACGCAACTTGATTTTGATAAAAATGTAAATGTGATGTAAATCCTAATATTTATTCGTTCACTTAAAAAGAAGAAAATGAAAAAGGCTAAACACATTATCTCTGTATTTTTTATGTCTTGCCTATTTTGGCACCAGCCGGGGTATTCATAAATAAACCACATAGATAATAGTCGTCGACGAGAAATCCATTTTCATTCTTGATATTTATTCAAGCAGTTCTCTCCCATGTTTATACAATCCAGAGTATTAAAAGATTGATTCAATTTTATGTTTTGGAATAAAATGCAAACATAAACAGATGCTTGGGTCTTTCTTCCCCTCCTCCCCTCCAAGCTGAGAAGGTATTGTGGTTTATGTAAACCGTAGAGCTCTGAGCTCTATTTTGGGCCTGGAGCTTCCCAGAAAGACAGAAAGAGAAGGCAGAGATGGTGAAGGTAGACCGCTGTGCTATACAGCAGGAACACTGTGTGGGTGAGAGCAGAAGGCTTAAAGATGTTGTCTGTCTGAGGCTTGGTACAGCTGCTATAATATGACCTGATTTTAGTTACGATAATGGGTTTGTGTACCAACCATTTCTAGTTTCGGAAATATTGTCAGAATATTTTTATTTTTCATTATATGTTATCATTTTCTCGTTATCTAATCATGTTGATCTGAAAACCCGTGTTATGAGTTTAGGTGTTTAAGGTGTTTAGGTGTTTAATGTTTGTGTCAGAGCATTTTATTTAATCATCTGCGCTAAGCTACACAAATGATATGATACTGTTTTCTATTAAAACAATCTGTGTTTGTTGGTTCTAGATATCTAATATAAGCTATGTCTGCAATATTTCTAATGTTAAATTGACACAAGGCAGACAGACTCAAATGAAATATTCCCAAACTTTGCAAATGAAGACATGAACATTAAACTGATTTTGTTTAATACAAATTTGTGAACAAATGCACAAGATCAGGTGTGATGTGGTTACAAATAATTCATAGTGGAAGATAGGGCCCATAGTGTTTTTAGATGTGGTTTGTCTTATCAGTCTGAAATCCAAGATTTTTGACATTCAAATGTTATTGGACATCACTAATTGGAGTTTTTGCAATATCCACTAATTTGGCTATTATTTTTTTGTGTTAACAAGACAATGAGGCATAGGGTATCTATTCATTTAAGAAAAACACCAGTGTTGCTGTCAGTATCATGATCGTCATGGCCTCTGCTCTGTTTATTATGGATATCTACTGGTTCTGTCTCCAGGATTTACCTGGTTTACTGAGCTGCCAACATGACCCTGGCTTCTCTTACCTGGTGTGATGAGCCTCAGGTCACCAGTCTCACTTGCCCAATCAGAGTTTTCATGTTGGGTTGTGGCTGCTATAAAATGCCACTAATATTGCTTGTATTCAAAGGCATCTGTAGCTTGCTGCAATGCCCTTTGTTTTTGCTGTTGTAATTGTGTCTAGTTTATAGGTGCTCGCTGAGATACACTGGGGACAAGGTTTAACCTCATCTTTCATCCCTATGTACTGCATCTCATAAACACATAGACTGTGTCTAGTCTTTGTCTAGTGCAGGTGGAAAAAAAAGGGTTATGTTGTCTGTTGTTGTTGTTTACTCAGGTATATTACTGTAGCTAGGACTTTCTTTAAGAAAGTTTTGTTGAGTTATATTTAGTTTTTGGTTTGGCCATGGTCCTTTTCTTTTTTGCCTCTGTGTCTTTCAATTATTGCCTTGTTTAATTAATTTCATCAGTTCATACATACTGTATGTGTTTGGTGTTTTTTTTAGCCACCTTTCAGAGCACTAATTTTAAATCAGCATTTTTACTTACCTTTAGAGGTATGAAACACGTTATATCGCCATATCAAGTTCCATAGTGTGAACACAGACACACTTATAACTGAACACTAATGAAAGGCATACTCTCTGTGTCCTGTATGGCTGTATGTGTGGGACAAACATGAGGGCGTCCTTACTGAGTGCTGGGGGAGGGGAGCTACAGCATTTGGGATGGGTTGATTTTACATGGGTGCAGATATTCAGGGGGAGTGGCAGCCAGACAAGGGGGTAGTCAAAGCATTCTTCATGTAATTTAAATGCAATTATGCATTCCTGCACCCTGTTCCTGTATGGCTCATGGTACTGGGGTAAATAACATGGGCGTATCGTCATCTAGTCCTGCCCAGGGAACTAGTGTTCCTGTCTGGGCCAGCCTGGCTCTCGCCTCGACTCCAGTCACTTGCTCCTCTTATTATGGGACATTATTCCACTGGCAGAGCAGAGAGGAAGAGAGGAGGGAAACTTTAATAGCACACCTGAATGGAGTGTGTCATATAATCAATGCATACAGGCCTGCATTACAGGCTGTCACTGAGACTCCATCACACACCAGCAGAGAGGAGGAGGGAGAATGGGATATTAACTCTTGTGAAAGGAGGGATGGTATCAGCGGCCTGAAATTAAATGGCTCGCTCTAACGGAGATGGGGCCAGAAATGAGGCACCTGTCTGAGTTGGAGATCGGCGGACGTGTTTTGCACAATATTTGCCTCTCTTCTCCAGATCTTTGCCCTCTGATTTGCTCTTTGTTCTCTTGCTGTTACCCATCATTTGTTTTCCGCATGCTGTCAGTGATGCATTGATATAATCAGAGAAATCTTTTCCCACTGTTTCCAAGCATCTGACGTCTTGTTAGAACTTTCTCAAACAGAACTTCTCTTGAGAAGTTTTCTGTGTTTATGCCTGTGTGGTGTGTATTCAACTGCTGTCGTCAGCAGACTGTAATTCCTCTGAGCCTTCCGTGTGTGTGTGCCTGTGTGTATGTTTGTGTTAGTTCATTTTTTTTCCTGGTTTGGAAAATGCCGGACTGCATGTTTATGTGTATCTGTGTGTGTGTGTGTGTGTGTGTGTGTGTGTGTGTGTGTGTATGAGAGATGTTCAGCGGAATGCCCTTTGATACAGAGAGAGTTTTAGAAATGCAATTTCCTCCTTTTCTGTGTATGGGTGTATTCATGTTGGGTTTATTAGAATATGAAAGTGTTGCGCCGCAGTGCCAGGGTTAGCCTCTCCCTCTGTTCGCTCTCGCTCCCTCGCTCTCCCTTTTGCTCGTTCTTTGGCCTCCGCGGTCTCTCTGGCTGGCTCATGCATTAGAGATGAGGGGCTGGAGAGAAGAGGGAGACCAACGCCAGGGGAGACCAACAGCTTACACCAGGAAACTTGCCATTATAAACAGGATCAACACGCCTCGCATATCAGACACTTTCAAGTCTGTGTGTGTGTGTGTGTGTGTGTGTGTGTGTGTGTGTGTGTGTGAGAGAGAGAGAGAGTGGGTGGGTGGGAGGGGATAGTTAGGAATAGATGAGTGCGTGTTTTTAAGTTTTTATGTGCTCTTTTTTAAAATATTGTCTTATATCATACTTCTGCGTTTGAACCCGGATTAAAGCTTTAGTGGGTAACTTTTTGATATTATTGAACTACATCATACAAACCATTGCAAAATGAGTTGCTACGATGCTAATTAAGCTCCAAACAACTCTCTCTGTATTTCTTAGTATGGCTATGTTCAGAAGATTGTGGTGTCTGGTGACTTTCCCACTCAGAAAAGAGTGAAGAAAATTGTATTAAATTGTGTTAAATGTATTTTTAATCCTCTGTGTCCTCCTTGGCTACAATTGGAGAGGGGTGGATCAGGCGTCGGTGCACGGTCACGGAAGGCTTTATCATGTGGACACGCCAACAGTTTTGTTGTCATTACTTATAATTCCTCATGGGGGCGACAGAAACCACGCACTATAGCTTGAAGAGCACAGTTTTTCCTCTTAGTACAACACTGTAGCGCTCAGAGAATGACATAGTGAACACAAACCACATGCGGTCATCATAACATTCATATAGTCATTATGATCATTAACACCTTGCAGGGAAAATAATATTGCAGGATGACACAGTGAAGGGGAAGGAGAGTTGTTGTCATGTACAGAGAAGAGATTATTTTTCTGTTTAATAGTCCTTGTTGATGACCAGTCATCCTTGTCAAATTGTCCTTCCAAGTCTTATGTATGTGTGGCCTTGTGTATATACGCTAATACAAATGAAAGTCCTTTCTTCTGGCTTATTCCCCATTGCCTTTCTCTCTCTTGCTCACTCACTTTCTGTAACTTTTGTGTGTCCTCCCTGTTCATTGAGTGGTTCAATAATGCCAGGGGAAGAGTTGAGCCTCTGTTCTTGGTAGGTGCTCCAGACAGAGGGGCTGCTTGTTTGGGGTCTTACCCAGGAGAGGAGAGGGGGAGCGTAGGCACAATAAGACAGGATCACCCCTGGGGCCCGGGTCTCTGTTCTCAGGCTGGGAACAGGTCAGCTCTGGGGTGACCTGCACGGTGGCACACACTGGATCTGTAAGAGCCAAAACCACATCTTCCCTGTTATCATAAGTCTTTCAAGTTTATGATGTTGATGTTGGTTGACTGTGACTGTATACCCAGGCCTTCTGTTTTTACAGGAGCTTACTATGTTATTACTATGAACAAATAGTAGGATTGTTCCAAACTGATCTGCAGGATTCAAATCAAGGCCAATAAATACATATTTTAAATGACCAGTAATTGCAATATAAAGCATGGTCCATTTTTGGTTCTTTGTAAGCCATCTATCTCCAGAAACACTTCAGTAGCTATCAATGTATGATGTGAGCACATAGGCTAAAAATCTATTGCTTTGCTATAGTACTTTACTTTTTTTTTTTATCAACATTTCTCAAGTGACTTACCCATCTAAAGTGCATTTTAGCTTGTGGAATGTATGTGTGGTATGAAGTGGCAAATCAAAAGTTACACGCTGAACTCAGCTACACAGATACGCAGATACATATAAAGCAGTGTAGACTCCAGCAGGTTAGCCTCCGTATCAGCAGATTCTTATTATTAAATAACTGTATTTTACATTTTCTGCCACTGTTTTCCTCAAAAATGTGTTTGACTGCACATCTATAGCACAAAAAGTCTATTCTTTTTTTACTGCTTTGCATTCATGTGAGACTGTATTGTGTTAAGGGTGGTGATCTTTACTGTATTCTTCTTCTGTAATGTTGTCTAAATTTAATTTGTCCAAAGTGACTTCCACCTTTGGATTGACTTTTTTGAATTACTTTTCTTTTTCTAATCGCTGTCCTTCTGCAGTCGGTATGGGGTGGTCCCTCCACCGGCCCACACCCCACTGGCCAGGGGCTAATGTTCACAAGGCTCCCATCCAAACGGGGGCACCCCTCTAGCCTCTGACCCCAGCCTCCCCCTCCCTCACTTGGGTCAGCCTGCAGAGGACAGGGCCTGGGAGAAGATTAATGGAACTCACTGCTGGAGCAGGTGTGTGTTTGTGTGCATGAGAGGGCCAGAGAGAAGAAATGCACACAGGCCAGTGTGTATGACAGAGAGATCGTGGACTGCAAATGTTATTTAGTCATGGACAATAACGAGACAAATCTTAAATGTCATTTGGTTTTTTTTCTCTTTCATTGCATTAAGAAGTGATTTTGTCAATTGCTAATTGGATTGAAGTTTATGTAATTTCTTCTTCAGGTAACAAGTATAACCCTTACAGTGTTTAGCAGGTGATTATGCAGCCCCAGTGGCACAACCCCCCGTCTCTCTCTCTCTCTCTCTGTCTCTCCCTCTCTCCCTCCTCCTGTGTGTGAAGAGTGCTGTTTCAGCAAGGTCTTCTGTTCATTCTCAAGGTGTCCTCCGCGCCGGCTCTTTTCTGAAGGCCCTTTTAATGGATTGGCCTGATATACCTTCCAAATGGAGCACTTTGAGCGTTAATTCGCTTTCTGATAAAGATCCCCCCTTTTTACCTTCCCTTTCTATAAGTCTTCTCCCCGATATGAAGTACACAAGGACGGGCAGATGAGCACAAAATCCTCTCTCTGTGTCAGGCTGGGTGGGAAAATGGACTGGGGTGAAAAAGAATCAATTGGATCGCCATTCATGTGATAGTGGGGTGGAATGAGGAGAGTGTATTGTGGAGAATGGCTGGAGGTTGTCTCTCTACCCCCCTGCCTCCATAGACTGGTCCAGTGTCTGGGGGGGAAATTGGAGCCTTTCTGTCGGCTTTGTGGCGACAGCAGGGGTTATCGCTGGGATCTGGCCATTGGCAGGTATAGCTGTCAAAGCTGTCACTACCTCTGAACTCAGGAGCATGCCTGCACACATACACATACTCTTTGTGCACAGACAGTGTGTGCATGTGTGCAGACACAGAGAGGAACACACACACACACACACACACACACACACACACACACACACACACACACACACACACACACACGCAGGCAGTAGCATGCTTAGTCCCTGCCAATACACACGCACAAACAAACAGAAGCATGCACACACAGACATGCAAACAGCATCTAAATTATGGAAGTATGCTATATAAGATAAGCAGTAAATTTTTGGACAACCTATTACCGCTCCAAAGCTCATTCAATCTGTTAACCCTCAGCGTGCTGGAGTCCCAAAGGCTGTTTCCGAAGGAGCACAATGGAGGTGGTTTGACCTGTTTGCCCACTCAAGTGTGACATTATTGTGCCACATTTGCAGCCGGACTTGAAAACTTCTTTTGCTTAAACTACAAATTAAACATCATGTCTCTACACAAGTGCTTACATGGTCAGATTCTTATGAATAACTTCCCACCCGCCTTCATTACCCATCTCTGCAGGAAAGTACTCTGTGTCTACTGGCCCTCTGATGCAATGTGGTGAGCAAGAAGCCTCTGACTCTTCAAACAGTTTCTCTTGCGCTCAATTATTTATTTATTTTTTTCTGTCATTGACTGAGTGGGAGCAGTCCTCTGAGCGGTTTGTGTTTCTTTGTTCATCAATGGAAATACAGGGTTGGAGGAAAGCCCCTTTTCTTGTCGTCTTGGTTGGTAGTTTATTTGTTTGATCAGTTTGCCATCTTGTGTTTTGTGTGTGTGTGTGTGTGTGTGTGTGTGTGTGTGTGTGTGTGTGAGAGAGAGAGAGAGAGAGTTGAGAAAAGCGCTCCCACCCAGAAAGAAACGGATAGAAAAAAACTCATGTTTACAGTGTTGTCCCAGTGGATGCGGGCCCCCAGTGGGTCAGCCCAATTATTAGCGGAGAAATTCAAGCAGCCCAAAACATATGCACATCTTAGCTCTGGAGAGGAAGAGAAAGGGAGTAGAGGAAGAAGGCAAAAAGTGCAGAGCACAGGACCCAGTGGGCTTTCACTTTGACCATTTGGCAAACACACTAATTAATACTCTCTCTCTCTCTCTCTCTCTCTCTCTCTCTCTCTCTCTCTCTCTTTCTCGCTCTTTCTCTCAATCACACACACTCTCTCACACACACACAAAACACACACACATGCGGACACTGTCACATTTTGCAGTGGGTTGACTTAATTCAAATAATTCCTTTTCTATTTGTTTCATTATTAAGTGAGCTTTGACTTCTTCATTATTATATTTGCTCTCTGTCATACACACACCAGTCTTATTTGTGAGAGAGGAGTGGATTCTGTCTTCTCTCCTCTCCTCCCCCTCTGCATGGCTTGGTCCTCCCCTTTCTCCCCTTAGCGGGAATGTGAAAGACAGAGACAGAGAGCTAATCCAACAGCATGTTTGATGCATTTTTAAACAGCTCTGGACTTTTTCAAGTTTTCAGCCAGAGGAAGATCTCATCTGCTATAATTTAATCAGCGGGTGGAATCACACTGCATATTTAAGTAACATTAAATATCTCCAGTTCTCCCTCTCTGGCCACTTAACTCTCTGTGTATTTCCCCCCATTTACACTTTTTCATCTGGCACTTTAAAGATGCAGTAATTTGTCAAGTAATTACCATCTCTTTTTGGAAAAAGAGAATCTTCAAGTGCTGTTAGGAGAGTTGTGGTTGTTCTGGCACACAGGGAGAGTGGAAAGCTGTACAGTAGAAGGACTTTAACAACGCAGTGTGTGTGCTCAGAGGTCAGAAAGCTGCTTTCCCACAATATATCCAACATGTTAAAAGTATTACACAGTCAAATCATAATGTAGATCGATGTTATTTATTCTCCAATAAATGATCCATGTGTGGAATCTGGTGGTAGTTATCTGGTTATTTGTAAGCTACGAGTCTGTCTTTTAGTGTGTTCTCATGTGTGTGCATGCGTGTGTGTTTGCAGAAGGCTTTTGTTGGGGAGGCTTTCCTATTTTGCCCATCACAGCTTTTTCTGTAACATAAATATAAAAAATGAATATTTATCAGCAGTCCAGGGCTGTGTGCTGTGGATAGGGAGAGTGGAGAGTAGGCTGTCTGTGTTGATGAGGAGAGGACCAGGGGAATTGATTTTTGACCAAATGTGTTTTGGATTTAATTCAGCTGCTGCATTTTTCTCCGTGGCTCTATTTGCATAGAAATCATTTGAGGTGAGTGAATCTTAGAAGACAGCCAAGTTATAAGAAGCTGCATCCGTTCTTTGTGATTGAGTGTGTATGCTTGTGTGTGTCTGTCTACAATACACTCAAGTGCCTTAAGTTTGTTTTGGCATGTGGGCTCTAACCTGTGCTGTTACATGTGCTGCCCATGTGAAGGCAGCACTCTGCATGGACAAGCGCTCTGACTCTCTCTCTCCCACAGGCATACACACACACACACACACACACACACACACACACACACACACACACACACACACACACATCAGATCCTCACAGTTCCCTTTTATACTCTGAAGGGGAGCATTCTGATGACAGTCAATAGCCCAGACAACAGAGCTCTGTCAATATTTAGACAGCCCCATAGTGTTGTAAAATGAACCAATGCAATACGGATGAAACTCCTCACTGGATTAATGATGCCTGACTGCCTGACTGGCTGCTGCAGACGCAAGTGAAGATGAAGAGGTTATTTACCCCTTTCTCACTCTCTCCTTCTTTCCCTCCGTCTCTCTGTCTCGCTCCGCTCTCTCACACTTCCCTTAATTTGGAAGCTGCTCTTGTGTAGTTCCACGGTGATCGATAAGTCTATGTTCAGTTAAAGAGGAATCTGATTCCAATAGAATAATGCTGGGCTTTGTTCACTTCGCATTTGTGCCTCACGCGACACTGTCTCAGCTTCACAAGAGTGCTGTTTTTACAGTTACACACTGTAGAGGGTTGTGGTGCTGGTTTCAGGGGGGAGATGTGTGAGAAAATGCTGATAATGATCCCAAAGTGTCTTCAACCCAAATCATAATTGAAATATAGTTCAATGCTCAAACACTCAAATAATAGTTTTGGTTCGTCACCTCAAAGTCACTCTTTGGTTTGTGTCCCCCTTTTTCTCTGGTGATGCAATGTCGGCCCTTGTGTGACTTCTTCCAAATGGACATTAGAATCATCACGCTGCCATTGACTGTAATGGAATGTGACGATTAGCGCTCTCGTTGCTAGGCTAATGGGCTTGACTCTTCTGCTGGGGCCTGTCTGAGGTGCATTGTGGGATAGCCTAAATGATGGCTGGCGCAGAGCGGATGGGTGTGAAGACGGGGCTAAGCGCCTCTCTTCTCCTTTTAGCGTCTCTTGTCTTTTTACTAATTTTTCTTGGAGGAGCACAGACTGTTAGAGAACAAAAAAATGTGTTTTTAAATGTCAACTCCTTCTGGTGGCCAGTGGGATTGTGCTCCAACTGGTGTCTAAGAGAAGCAGAAAGTAGTAAAATATAGCCCTGAGGGAGACTCATAAGCACAGCTCTTCACAGACAAAAAAAAAAAAATGTCCAGGACGTATAGAGACAGTATAGTCTCATCTGCACACAGATACATCAGAGGGTGAAAAGGTGTGGGATTGCGTCAATCATGTTTTGGATAAAGCCCTATACCTGCACTTTTGAATGCTGTTGTGACTGGAAGCTCTTTACTTCTTCCTCCGGTCTTTTTTTTTTTTTTTTACAGACAATTTCCCACCTGTCTACTTCAAATACAAATGAACAACTGTAACATAGCTGGTTTGTGTGCGCCTCCCAGTCTCCCCAAAGTCATGCAGTTCTTTGATTGCCACTTTGGTTTGGCCTCAGCGCCTCTTGACAGTGGTGGTTAGGCACCTGCCCCACCACTATCTCCCAGCTCCATACACCAGCTTCACTGGAACAGATTAAATGAACACAATGATTCTTTAATCAGATAACCCACGCTCCGAATAGATTAACCTTCCTAACGCAGGTCCTCTTCCCTCTCTCTTCGTCTCCTCTCCTCTCTCCTCAAACAGAGAGAGAATGGAGGTCCACAAACTTTAATCTTCATTACCTGCTTTGATTTCTCTGCTAAAGGAAGAAATGCATAATTTACATCCTTTGAAGTAGCTCCACTATTACTGACAACATGTTACCTTTAATCTTAAGAGCCCCGGAACATTAAATATTTAGTCTTTTACCGAACAAAGGAGGACCGAGGCGATGCCTTCTACCTCTTTGACTTTCACTGTCATGTGCACTCAATGTCCCCAGTAAGAAGCAATTAATTTTGGGGGAAGAAACAGCTTTTACTGAAGTGCAGGTAACTTTAAGTTGTTTTCACACTTTTACCTTGTTATGTTATCCTGCTGAAAAGAGAGCGCTTTAAAGTAAAGTGCTACTGTTAGCAGAACTGGGTATGGGTGACCGGAAGGCTAACAAGTTAGTGTCAGTCTGTCTTTCTGGCCGTATGTCTCATTTGTCACTTTTAGGCCCATCCTTCTCCGTCTCTTATATCCTTCCAGATTTAGATCCGTGATGATCATTTCTTTTTCCCTGCTGTTGTCCCGTAAAGCAACACAAAATCCAGTGATGCGACTGTGCCTCTTGTGCATTGTGCATTGTTGTCTGAGAGTGTTTGTGTGCTTACATCTATATAATAGCTGGTCTGTCCATGTGTACACATCTGCATGTTGTTGCAAAAATGTTCACAAACACATGTGTAGGTGTGTGTGCCCTACTTGGGTCTCTTTCAGGGAGTGTATTCCTACAGTTTGTACTTTGCCTGAGTGAGTGTTCGCAGAAGGTAGTAACAAATTGTGTGTGCCCTTTTGAGTTTAAATATCATTATCATAGCAAAAAAATAAAAAAGGTACCTTTTCAGCAACCATCTTTACTGTTTTTTTTTGTTTGTTTTTTTATACTTCATATACCTGATGCTTTGATAGCCTTCTTCATCCTTCAACTGTGGAACGGAGCGACTGCACCAGCAGTTTGTTTTCTAATTCCTCGTTGGGCTCTCTGAAGGAAAATTAGACAATTACCCAGACTCATAATGTTGTTCCACCCTCCAACTCACCCCCACCCCCTCCCTCTTTCCTCATCTCCTCCCCCTCTCCGCCTTTTATGATTAATTACTCTGTGAACATCATATGCCGGTTGAACAGAAACATAAGTGTGGGACTACGTAATTGTGTGTCTCTGTTAATGAGTGTTGATACAGGCTTACAGTAGTTGCTCAATCCCTCCCTGTTGTCTTTCTCCCTCCCTCTTGCACACGTATACACAAAGTGTGTGTATTCTCAAGTATACATGCACACAGGCGCGCACACACACACAGGCCTGGGGTGTAGATTACCATAGTAATAGCCGCTGAGTAGCTTAGGGCTGGTGACTGATGGTCTTATGAAGTACCTCTGTCTGCCACTTGGTCAGTGAAATTAATATCCACTCCAGTCTAAGCCGGGCTCCGAGTCCTGAAGTTGCTGGTAGGAATCATGAGCTGTAGCCCAAGGCTAAGATCAGCCTAACTTCCCCTCTGAGCTTCAGTAGGCACTGGAGACACTGCTGCGACTAAAGTCATTAAGATATAGGCCTATGTCTTTCTATGGGTCTCTTAGTCTTTGCTTCCCTCTCTCGTTTGCTCCTTCAAACATCTCCACGAGGGCCTGCAGGAATAGAAATGCTCTATTGATCAGAATAAGCGGAATAATCTTTAGTAATCAGCCTGGGCCCTGACTTTATTAACAATTGATGTGGTCGGAGTGGAGATCAAGAGAAGCGGCTAAGATGGACTGCTGTGTATGTTTTTGTGTGTATGTTAGTGTGAACAAGATGGAGTATGGTTTGTGTGTGTGTGTGTTTGTGCAGATCTGTGTGTGTCTTGACAATTCGGTCACCTAGTCCATCCCCATCTATAGGGCCCTGTCTCTGGGCCCCATACATTATTAAACACTTGCTCTACTGGAGCCGGCCCTGCACTCTATGCCTTTTGATATACAGAATGCACACAAATTCTTATATGGAAAGCTATGAAGCCTGAAGTACATGTGCATACTTACAAAGGTATCCACATTCAGATGCAACTATCACCAACACAACTGGAGAAATAAGGCTGGACACACTTGTGGGCGTATCTGAAAGCCTCTGCAGCTTGTTTTGGCCTTTCTCTTTTTGCATTGTACTTGAACTTGACATATCACCAACAAATTTTTCAGTATCAAGCTTCTTTTTTTTGTTGTTGCTCATAGCACATCACACTTTGTCTCGTTGTTAAGTGTGTCGGTGTGTTTGTGTGCGGGCCTGTGTGCAACCACCCCTGGGCAGGGCATTTTTCTCCTTTCAATACGACATTGATTTCCTGTATGACTTCATCAGACTAATACCCGCTTTGCCTCCTTCTTCTCTCTCTCTCTCTCTCTCTCTCTCTCTCTCTCTCTCTCTCTCTCTCTCTCTCTCTCTCACACACACACACACACACACACACACACACACACACACACACACACACACACACACACACACACAAACAGATGCACATAATGTCAGCGTTTCCTCCCAGCAATCAGTCAAGGCAGCTTGTCTTTGGATCAATGGCCTCTATGAGCAGACTTCAACACTGGAAATGGAAAATGGACCATTCAGAAAAGCTGAACATATAACAAAATGAGCAGTTAGGCTGCTACTCCAGAGAGAGCATGGTGAAGAAAACTTGACATATCTGGATTTCTATTTGTATTGTATGTATTCTCATGAGACATATTGTGTATTGCTTTGCCCTGTTTGTAATCTTTCTGCATGATATAAAAAGAAAACACCTAATCTCTGCAGATATTTCACTGCAAAGACCTTTTAACAAGACCGATTCCACCCAAAATAACATATGACTACACTAGCTATAAAGCACTGAGGTGGGTTGAAAAAAAAACAATGTTTACCAGATCAGGGCTTTTTGGGCTGTTAAAATGACCTGGATAGTCTGTTTATTAACTCCACAAATGCATACCCATATGCCATGTGCTCACATTCTCAGACAGCCAGTAATACTCCCCACTTTGATAGCACAGTCCATGTGATAATACACTCTGTGATCCGTATCAGCAGTACATGAAGTGTCAGACAGAAAAGAAAAGGGGGATTGGACAGAAAGAGAAAGCTAGTTATCCTTGTGCTAACATGCAGATTAGAGCCCTGCTGGGTTCACTACATGTAATTGAAGTGAGGCGCTTATCTGTGGAGTCAATGGAGAGTATAACTTCCCCAACATTGCTGGATGTTATGAATAGAACGAATATCTTATAATTTGGTGGAAACTCATGGCAACGCGCATGCAGGTACACGCAGGAATATGCGTGTGGAGTAGAGGTTAGGGGCATATTCAGTATATACACGTTTGTGTGTGTAATACCTGACAGTGATGTGAGGATGAATGTAAGCTGGGAGCACTCAAGAGGAGACCAGGCAGTGTCAGGTGTCAGGAGTTATGAAACAGGAGGGATACCTGGTATTTTTGGCTCCCTCAGGCTCAGAGTGACAGGATACAGTGGCATGGTGTTATCACAATGTTTGTTTCAAGCCTTCACATTATTATAGCCGGCGTGGAGGGAACACTTGTGGGATCAGACGCAAAAGCCCCTTCAGGAATAGCCCTTATTTCTCTGCCTCTCTGATCCCTGTTTGTACACAATTCTTAGATGTGTTTTCTCCAACAGTCACGGCGTCTCTCCCTGTTTCTGACACTTTGTCTCCCTCTTTATGTCTGCCTTTCTTTTTCACTCAGACTGCTTTTTTGTCAGCGGTTTTCCGGCAGTCTCCTCCATGCCTCTCCACGAGCCAGGCCATATTGCTGGGTGTCTCCCCTTTTAAGTTTCCACTCTCCTGGCACATCACCTTAAGATAATAGATATTAGAGGTTATAAGATAATAGAGAAAGCAAAAAGAAAAGCAACTAAACCTTTTGCCCTATGAATTAACTTAGGTTTTATCAAAATGAGACCATTATATTATTTGTCATCCTGGTTGTTTTACACATATTTTTCTACGCTAACATTTTACTCACCACCTCTTTTGAGGAAATTTAGTAAGCCCAGACTTCAACAAGAGCAACACTGGTTGGGGCAAGAAGCACAAATCCCTGTACAGCTTTTCAGAAAACAAAGTTTTAGTTAACATTTTTAAAGAAATATATCAGGAATCATAGCAAACACTCGCTTATGAGTGAAATTAAATGGAAAAACATAAAAGAGTCCCCTGGGAAGTGTTGATTTCCCAAATCTCAACATCCCAAATATGTTGACTAAAATGTTGTGACCAGTAGTCATACACAAATGTCACGTACAGAAATATTTTATATAAATAATAATAATGTATACTTTATTAATCCCACAAGGGGAAATTACAATAGTTTCACTTTTGTTGTTATTACACACAGGCCTGAATTACACACACATGCTCAGTACCTACACATGCACTAATGAAGAGATGTCAGAGTGAGGGGGCTGCCCTTGGAAAGGCGCCCCGAGCAGTTGTGGGTTTGGTGCCTTGCTCAACAGCACCTTGACAGTGTCCAGGAGGTGAACTGGCACCACTCCAGCTACCAGTATTATTATATATCCGTATGGGGACTTGAACCAGCGACTCCAGTCCCTACTGACAGAGCTACTGCCACCCCAAAGAGTAAGAGCACAGTAAGAGCTTCGCCACATGTTGGCTGAGTCTTGTAGGGGCTGCGTGTCATCCCCCATCGCTCTTTTTCATGCCTATCCACTGTCTCTATGTAATAAAGAGAAGAAAAAATAAATAAATAATCAAAAACAGAAAAATCAGTATCACATTAGTTATAAATTTAACGGTCCCTTGTATTTTTCTTTAAACAAACCGTGACATAACAAGTCATGTTCACAGTTAGTGTTCCAACACATTGTGTGTATCCATGAGGTCTTAAATATGTGTTGAATGCCTCCCTCAAATACATTTGCAAATGTTTTAACATGTGAAATCCTGCATTGTCTACATGTTTATGGCCTTTGAGAGTGAATTCCTTCTTAGGCACCGCCAACTGTTGATCAGTGTAATAGCCTGAAACTAGCAGCATGAGTGTGTATTCTGTATACTTTCACGCACTTGATTGTGCATGCTCATGTGTGTCCTCGTTTTGTGAATGATACAAACAAAGTGGGGACCCACTCGTAAAAACATTGCTCCATAGCACAATTTGTGCTCAAAAACTGCACCTTTATCATAGCTTGCATTGTAAAAGGAAGTTAAACTCAGTGACACTGCCTTGCTGCTGACACATCCTCGTTGTTTGTTTATTTTTTTGAGAGTTGCTTGTTGTTCAGATAAAAATGGGGCCATTTTTTACTGATCTGCAGATATTTCAGAGTTACTGAAGACTTTTTGACCTGGCAGTGCAGTGTGCGCAGAGTGTACATCGGCCCTTTATGACGCTGCCTGTGTTTCTGGCTATAAGTTCAGGTTGTAAAAGTTTATCCCCTTTATGTACTTTAACTGGCTTTAATATCAGCTCATAAACTAGCACCAAACAGGCCATGAAGGCGCTCTCTCCCTCAGATAGATAACACACTGATGAATGCTCTGCCAATTAAGGGTTCCATCTCTAACACTCAGCTGCTTCAGTTTTTCCTCTGAGGTAAAATAATTGTGTGTGTGTGTGTGTGCTTGTGTGTGTGTGTATGTGTGAAAATGTTTGTGCAAGACGAGACAGTATGTATGTGTGGGTCCCAGTGGAGTGTGTATTCTCTGCTGTCTCTGTCTCCTGCCTGGCTATGACGCAGAGGGAGGATGTGATGGAAATCTCCCTCTATTTAAATCCACCGCTGGCACATCAAAGCCTACTGCTGCTGGAATAACAGAAATAATTAGACACAAACGCCTCATTTACATAAAAATGTTAATTAATCTCTTCTCTCTTAGCCCAGTCAGACTGAGATGGCCCTGTGTACTGTGTATCTGTCTGCTTGATCTGTCTGCCTGTGTGTGTTTGTGTGGCGTCTGAAGTGGATTTTGTTTGGTCAGTTATGAATGAGGAGTCAGAGGTTTTAACTAAGGCTCTTCCCCCTTCACTTTGTTTTTGTGAGTTAAATCTGAGTCAACCCTTATAACAGCTGTTCCATAAGAGGCCATGTGTATCAACACTGTTGGACTGCCTACATGTTTCTTCTGACTAATGAGCCTCTTTCTATTAGTCAGTCTAAAATGTTTGATCGGATTCCCTCCTTCTGTCTGAAATCTTAAGGATCTCACAACAATCACACAAACACTGTTCATTTCTACCTAAGTTGCAAATTAATACTACTGTTTGTGGGGTTTCTGCTTGTGTGTATTTTTGTTGAATGCTTAGGTTAGACATTACACAGGGCTGCACTATATGAGGAAAATACCTCATATCTAATGGCGATTATTTTGACTTTCATTGCAATTGTGATATGTTTCAAGATATTAGAGGGAATGATGTATTATTATTCTACCTTTTGTTGAAAAATTAAAAGAAATTAAAATTATTATAGTGTGATTTTTGTGATAATCTGTACTAAACAAAGATTTTTTTCTTTAGTCTGTAGGATAGAATGTGTAGGCCTGTCTCTGCTGCACCACAATACTTAATTCAGAATGGTTTGACACATTTTTTGCCTTTGCCCCCCTGTGATTTGGATATTGCACATAATGCGATTTTGATAAGATTGTGCAGCATGTGTGTGTATGTAAGTAAACGGTTGTTTTCAATTTATTTCCATTTCTACAGTATTATATGTATTACTTTTAAATTGCGTCTATTTTATGTTTTTTTGTTGTCTTTTATTGTGAAGCCCTTTATTAAGACGCTTACTTAAATTGGAATGTAACATATAAATAAAAGTATAATATACATAATACAAAATATACATTCATTCACATTATTTTTTAAATACAACTACGCTTTTGCTACAGCAAGCACAGAGTTATCATTCAACTCTTATTATTTATTAGTTTTGTTTCAACGTTATACTGTAGTTTGAAAAGTCAAATCTGTGTCTGTCTCCTCAGTACTTAATAGATTACAGTCTGCCTGTAGAGGTGACCTTTTCCTCCTCCTTTCATCTCTGTCTGCTTAACCTGAGACAACACTGTCTGACTGGAGAGTACAGTTGAGCCTGATTATAACAAGCACTTAAATCTGCTTCTGCACAACCCCTAACACCAGGGTTTTATTAGAACAAGCATTTACATCAGCTTCCACACTGGCTTTATTAGATCTAAGACCTCTTACATCATTTAAGATCTGGCTCTAGCAGTCTTCTCTCGCTCGTCTTTTACGTAACAGGTCAGGGTTTATCAGTGCCTGTTTTGTTTGAAGAGCCAGTTCCTGAGAAGAGCGTGAAAAATGAATAGAAGGGTGTTGTAGGTAGATGTCACTGCGTAGTTGTGAGCAGGTGTAAAATACTCAGAATTAGTCGGAAATGAAGTTGAAAAGATGGAGTTTTTATTTATTTCCAAACTAAGGCTGCAGAGGCAAAATAGAGACAAAAAAACGTATGGAAGAAGACACATTTCCAAAAAAATAAAGGTGATTGACTGGGGAGTCAAAAAAATCGCATAATTTAAGAATACAACTGTTCACTAAATTGACCTTAAATCAAGTCACTACACTGATGGCTAGATTATATACACCTGCAGCCCTCTAATTGGAACATTCCAACACATAGGTGAGTAGACAATCAAGGCTTAACACAGCCAAAATTCCTCTAGCTATAAAGCTAGACATTCACAGAATATTATACATACACACATGATTAACACTACACAGACACGTAGTTAACAATTTGGTGCATGATTTTTAATCACCAGTAATGTTTGAGAAATAAACTGTATTGTTTTAAACAATAGAGAATAATGTATTGATGTATTTAGCTATAGCATATAATTCACCGCAGTATTGGATGTTAAATGTGCACACAAGAAAGCTACAGGATTACGGTGGGGAATTGAAAAATGGCTAGGTTAACAGATGTTTGGAAACCCATGTGATAATCAACCAAACATCACACTCTAAACAAACAGACAGTCTAAGGTCAGTCTTTGAGAGCTAAAATAGGTTGTGCCTCGCTACCGTGACGGCAGCCATGTGCTCCATCACAAAGATTAAAAAAAGTTTTGTATTGGAAATTATTCAAATATAAGAATGGGCAAAACAGATTTTTTTCAGAGATTTGCTGCGATGATAAAAATCTGATTTGATTATGGAGCATTTCCCACATTAATAGCGGTATTTCTAGGAAAACACGAAATGATATTCTGTGCTTCAAAAAAACCCCTGCTCTATCTGTAGGCTACTACCCATCAGTTACCAGTATAGGCATTTTATTTTGTGAAACAGCGCTTTCCTGCTCTTAAAGCTGTGAGTCTCTAAGCAGTTCAGTATGACTCTCCAGTAGCTCTATCGACTGGCTCTCTGCTCCTCCGGTCCAGTCTGGGCTGCTCCTTTCATTTACACAGCCAGTGCTCAGCGGCCCTGCTCCAGGGAGAGCCGCTGAAACAAGACTTCATCAATTCCAGATGAAACACCAACATTTCCTCCCATTACACCAAAGCACCGCTCCCGCTCGCTCTCCGCGATCTCTCACTGCTCTGCTCTCGGTGTGTAATGAGGAATGGGACTGTGTGTGTGTATGCGCATGTGTGAGTGTGCGTACGTTTATGTGTTTTGTGTGTGTAATGAGAAATGGGAGCGTGTGAGTCTATGGCGGAGCCAGGCAGAGAGTTGGGGCTGCGCTGAGGGGATTGGTCCGGGGAGCAGGTGTGTTTGTTTGATGTCTTCCTGGAGAGAGAGAGAGTGAGAGTGAGAGAGAGAGAGAGAGAGAGAGAGAGAGAGAGAGACACACATTTTCAGCAAAGACTTTCTTCCCTCCAACCCCATTTCTCTCTCTCCCTCTCTCGCCTCCTACACACCAGTACATTAAGAGAAAACTCCTTTTCTCTGTCTCTCTCAAGGCATTTAAGAATTCAAACTGGTACCTAAAGCCTCTTAAATTCAGATTTGCTTTATTGCCATTTCCATCACCAGGTTTACAATGCACGTTCGTTTAGGGTTTCCTGTTGTAAAATAAAACATTGACCTCTATGGACAAAGAGACAACACACTCTTTTACCTATATACTGTAGGCAACTCAATTGATCACAAGATGAGATGAGTCAAGCTCTTAGTGGCTTTCCCACAACAGAATTAGCAGGAGATCAGCACAGTTTCATGTTTTTTCCCTGTATATTTACTAAACTTTTTGGTCCAAGATTGTTTTGAATTCTTGGTATTTTAGGGGATATTTTGGTAATGGTCTTGGATATTCTTTTGGCTTTATGTAGTACCTTATTATCTCTCTCTATTTACTTGTTGTTGGCAGAACTGTTTTTTTTTGCCAATGTAAACCAGTCTCAATGTCTAAGCTGTGGTCACTCTGTCTGTAGTTAAGTTATTTCTCTGGTCAGACAAGGTGCATAGATAATCTGGCACTTGATATTGTCTGTACAGCGCTAATTATAATCTAGAATTGAAGATAGCAGAGATACTTTCTCTTTCGCCCTCTCTTTTCCTTCTACAGGCAGCTCAATTGTACTCGTTGTAATGTTGATAATGTCTTTGACATGTTTTCCTATTCTTCCGATCTGGAGCCAGTCAACCTTGCCGCAAGAGCAGAGCAGAGGGGGGAGGGAGCTTCATTTCATATCAACACACTCACCTCTCTTCCTGTGCATTACCTAACTGACTTACTATATGACAGACTGCTCAGGACCTGCACCTCTCTGGAGCAAACAAAGTCAGACCTGCTGTCTTCATCAAGTCTGAGTGTAGTGGAAAAAGGAAGCAACAAGCTTGGCTCGGCCACAGGAAGGGGAGGACGAGATGGAGGAAAGGAATGATTCTGGCGGCAGCTGGGGGAAGGGGAGAGTATGGCTTCTTGTTTGTTTAATATCTTTATCTTAATCTCTGCCCTCGGGACACAAAGGCGAATTCATCCAGAAAACTGGATTATCTCACTTAGATGAGTTAAACACACATAGGGCTGCTCTCTGTGTGTGTGTGTGTGTGTGTGTGTGTGTGTGTGTGTGTGTGTGTGAGAAGGAAAGAGATGTATGAGGGTGAGAGCTTTTTTATTTTGAGGCTACGTGTATCCTGTTTTCTTTAAGTCACAGACTTTCACACTTAAGGTTATTAACTAATACGATTTGACTGTAGATCTTTTTGTTTTTTTACCAAGCATCACATCGATCAAATCGTCTGCACGTCTAAAAGCAGCATGTCACATTGTTAGGAAACAAGTTACAAGTTGGAAAAAGTAGAGATAATGGAGCACTTACTGCCTCCACTAACCAATGTCTTTGGGGAAGCCCTGCTTACCTCTTGTGGAAAATATCTTACTTTCTACAGACGCGCTGATCTATTTAACTTTTACACCGGCTGTGGTGGCTGTCTCTCGTTCAGGTCCTTCAGTCTATGTAATTGGAAATCCAGCTTGATGGCTGAAGGTGGCGATATAACTACAAGGATTGTCATTTGAGCTTGAACTGATGTCAATTCTTCTCTTTTCTTGATTCCAAACTTGATTGTGAAATTCCCATGAAAGTCAAACAGCAGTGAAAGTGTGGCATGAAGGCTACAGAGTTGAAAGTGTTCACTGGGGAGGAGGCTGACAAGTCCTTTCATGTAGGCTACTCACTCATCCTTTAGTTATTAGGTTTCATGTCCACACTAACAAAACACACAGCACTGCAGCTCCTGTAGGATTAAACTGAGCTTGACATTACATTCAATAGATGTGTGCTTTCCATAGATATGTGTGTCCATGTGTGTTTAAGCACTAAATCATTCATATTTCCCCCTGCTTTCACTTTAATTGGCCCTCTTTCCACATTTGCCATGATGCCACCCCCTAGCCCTCGTCCTTTCTTTCCTTCCCACCCCCTCCCACACACACACACACACACACACACACACACACACACACCACCCGGCTCTGCTCTCAACTTGACCCTAATTGATTGTAATGAACACAAGCTCTTATACTCTCCTCCCAGTATCTCATCTTCTCTGGCTGCTTCCTGTTTCGTTTATAGTGTGTGTGTGTGTGTGTAGCTGTGTGGGAGACATGAATTCCTACTGTGTCCATATATATATGAGTATTGAGTAGCTGTTGAAATCTGTATTAGTCAGGACACCCTCACTAGCCTCTGAAAGGCTCAACTGTTGTACGATTAATACTTTGCCACTTTTGGAAAACCTTTTAAAA
Organism: Percina caprodes; assembly: GCA_013375575.1. Classification (NCBI taxonomy): domain Eukaryota; kingdom Metazoa; phylum Chordata; class Actinopteri; order Perciformes; family Percidae; genus Percina; species Percina caprodes. The sequence continues at coordinate 6,968,567 of JABXJD010000001.1, forward strand.
GTGAAATACTCATGTTCAGTTCTCTTCTGCGAGGTCATTTGGTAATTTTTCATCCAGTTAGTCTTGTGGTTCAGCCTTTGTGAGAATCCAACAGTTGCATTAGGCCTGGAGTATGCTCAAAAATATGATGCATCTTCCCACCATGTTGCAAGGCAAAAGGGTTTATAGCTGTTCTGAACAGCCACACTCAAAGGTTGTTAAAAAACAGATTTTTACAGAGCGGGACGACAAGAATATGGGTATAATAGCACATATTCAGACAGTATGTCCTGTAAAGCCGTCATTGTATTGCACTCAGTTGTACACATTACAAGTTCCAGAAGTTTTTTTTTCTTGTTTTCCTACTCCTTGGCCAATCACGGCATGAAGTGGTCGTGAACGTCGGATTTGGAAAGCCCCCTAAATTCCACTGTTAGAAAGATGTGAAGGAAAGAGGTTTCACACACTGTTAGAGCATCCAACAGGCTCTATTGAAGAATGCTGGTGTGTTAAGTCATTTTGTTTTGGTTTAATTTCAGTAGATCAGTGGGTAAGCAGTTGGATCTGGACAGTAGCTTGGGGTGAATCAGAGCGATGTATCTGAGACCCTGTCTTGAGGAATATGTCTTTACTACCTGAATGCCATGATGTGAACCTGCCAGACAGCTCTGCATCTGATCTACAGTACATTGACAGGTTTCTTCAACCCAATTGGTCATGGTCATAGACGTCACCTCTCGTGTCCAAGTTGCTGTCTCCTTCTCACTTTCTTTTGACTGACTTTTAACACACAGGGTCCAATAGACCCTTTTTCAACCCTTCACATTATTTTAATGCCATCCATCCAATTCCTCGGTCTTGTACCTCTTCGCAGTTTCTGAACCGCTGCTAATGAATGACCCCTACATGATGTCACCATGCTAATTCATTACAACTGCCATTTTTCTTTGCTTTGGAATGCCAATGTGATTAAACACTGTGTCGAGGCCAACCATCAATCTACACCTTCATAATCGGCACTAAAGGGATTGAGCAATATGTAGCATAAACACACACATGTAGTATACATGCACAGCACACACATGCACTCACATTCGCGTACATATAAGTGTGCTGTAGGAATAGCATTGCGTGCTAGAGTTATGGGGGTGTTTTAATGGTGTAACGTATGAGCTTTGACATCCCAGAGATGACAGAGTGCAGGATCGTTTACAGCAGAGAGCCCCCACACTCTGTTATTGCCACACCATTTACATGCGTGACAATGTATCCACATTTACTTGCTTTCAAGATCAATTGCCTCACAGTATTGCATGCATATAGCTCTAATATAAAAAACAAGACCTTGCACCTTTGAACCCAGCAACCACCAAAACACGGGTCAAATGATCTTTGAAATTTAAAAGAGGTCCGTAACTCTCAAAGTATTTAGATACATCCCATATACATGAATTGTTAGTGTGACTGATGTTAAGGTGGCCTTAACATTTAAATCCAGTGATCATCTGGGTTTCAAATGACAGCTCGATACGACTGAAAGCTTTAAGCCTCAGTTGAAGCCCAGCATTGATTCATTGATTTATGGAGTAATGGCAACACTGATGATAGCCAACAGAGAATGGGGTAATGACAAACAGTACAAACACCCATATACATACTCGCACAGTCTCACACAGTCTCACACACACACAATCCCAGATGGACAGGTTTAGGTGTCCTCTAAGCTTCTAACATGAGCCAATCCGGTCAGAGAGGACATCAGGGGTAAGATGCTGTAGTGTGAGACAGTCTGACATCGACCTGTCTGTCAGATGTCTTTTCCCCACCTAATATGTGGCAACTAATGTCGTAGATTGACAGGAAGCTTTTGTTAGTAAGTTTTCACACATGTGAACTGCACTGTTGTGTATAATAGTTGCCCTGACACAGTGGAGTGACATTTTATTGTTTTTAGTGTATACATAATGTCTTCTTATTATGACAAAACACACTGTTGATTTAATGCAGTGTAAAAGTCAACTGTCAGGTTTATAATGTCCACATTTAATTGAGTTCATTTATTACTAAGATAGGTTTATTGGGGGGGGGGGTGTACATGTCTCTAATTACCCCTTGTCAAACTTAAATACCTAAAAAATCCTCACTTTGTAACCCTGCACAATTTGTTGTACACCCACACCCATTCCTGAACATGTTTTAAAGTTTATATTGATGTACTAAATTTTAACACTTGCAAAGAACTATATATATATACTTTTGTATTACTATTATACAGTATATTGAAACATATATGTTTTGCTATTGTTTATTATTTCATAGTATAGAATGATGCATATAAAACATGACACATCTAATGATTACCAGTATTAAACTAACACATATTTAACTTAATAAATAAAGGTGTACCAAGTAGATATTTGAAATTACCACAGGTAAATATGGAGTTTTGGGGGGTGATGTCAGGTTGATGTCAGGGTCCTGCACTCCACAACCATCTGCACATAGCAACACACACACTGTGCCTATATATACACAAATATGTAACAGCATGGTCCTGGTGAGAGGTGGTTAAGATCGATAAATCTGAACAAGATGTGTGCATTTGTACCCTTCCCTATTAACACACACACACACACACACACACACACACACACACACACACACACACACACACACACACACACACAGTCACCAACCCACCCTTCCCCTTCCCCCTGTCTTCACCTGTCTGTAGAGGTAAACACATGCATTTAAATCAGTTGTGGGGTGCTGTGGTAACAAAGACAAATGATGTTGTATGTAATATTTTTCTATTAACATAAAGTAATATAAAGTGAAGGGCAGCGGTGTATGGAGGGAGTTAGGGGCTAATGTCCCGTATCAGATGTGGACAATGTCAGGACTGCATACTGAGCAGTCTGTGTCCTTCTCTCCCGCTGTGTGTGTGTGTGTGTGTGTGTGTGTGTGTGTGTGTGTGTGTGTGTGTGTGTGTGTGTGTGTGTGTGTGTGTGTGTGTGTGTGTGTCCTGCTCTTTCTGGGGGCTAGAGGCAGTGACACACTCAGCTGCCAACGCTAGTATTATTCCCACTGCCTTATTAACCCCTGTGCCCTCACTCTCTTTTCTGCGCTCTCAGATGAACTGAATGTATTTCTAAACTAACCTAAGCTCTTCTTCACACACCTCTTGTTTTCCTGTCACACCCAATAACACACACTTAACGTCTGTCAAGGAACAAGACATCAAAATTCCTCTCTCTCTCTTTCTTATCTTTTACATTTGCTCTCTTGCAGTTTTACCACTTCTATGTATACTTATTTCCCAATATAACAAGAAATAGCATAAAACGTATGGTTCTTGTTAGTGCTGGAGTGGTGGCACACAAAGCAGTGCAGGTAAGGAAACACAAGCAACAGGCTAAAAGAAAAAGCTAAATCAAAACCACAAATTACATATGTCATAAATTACCAGAGCAGCACACTAAAAACAAACAAATGTATACAGTAATAATAATAATAATAATATAGAAGTATAATGATAGTAAACAGAAAAATAATACAATCTGTAAAGCATTTTTTTTTTTTTTTACATTAAAATGAACCATCTCTAGGCACAAAGATTGTTTGATTAATCGTTCGATGTTTTTGTAAGTTGCTCATCATGTTGCCCAGAACACTTGCTCTGTGTGTTGTTGCCACTAGTGAACTCCACCTTTTGTTCAGGATACCTCCAAGAAAGTCATTAATATCCTCGCAGCGTGAGGAAGAGGGGTGTATGGCAACTTTATGTGAATGTGATGAAGGATTCCACCCCTCTATCAATGTGTAAACCATGATGAATACAATACACATTCAGACTGACAGCCACAGAACTGATAACTGATACAATATTCATCTCCCTTTATACAGTAACTGGTATTGTATTACTCCAATTGTACTTTAGCTGTTGGAGAGTTCACCCTCGGTTGTCAGTCTTTTTTTTGAGAATGTCTGTATTCATGGTGTGTGTGTGTGTGTGTGTGTTTCCACCCATTATTATCCTCCTTATGCTTTGGGATAGACAGGAATAGAGAGCTGGTCTAGTTGAGCCTGGTGGGCGTATGGATTGGATCCACTGTAATCTACTGTAAGACACTGCTATCTCTGAGAGGCTCACAGAATGCCAACTCAGCTCTAAATCACACACACACACACACACACACACACACACACACACACACACACACACACACACACACACACACACACACACACACACACACACGTTCCACTACGCAGGGGGATTTTAGGGGAAGTGAGTGAATAGTTTCAGGTCACCAGCTAGATTCCAGAAACAGGATGCTGCGTCAGCGGGAACAGCAGTAAGGATGTGATCAGAGCACCCTTCACTGTCCTTAACTCCACCGTCTGTCCCACACACACACACACACACACACACACACACACACACACACACACACACACACACACACACACACACACACACACACACACACACACACACAATAGATGTACAGGGGAACACGTAAAAACAAACGGCCGCAGAAAAATGTGTGGTCCAGATATTAATGGAGCATCACCTTATCCACCATCTGAGACATCATCACAGACACACGGTAATGTAGATATTTGATTTGATTTATTTAATTGTATCAAGAATGCCTTACACAAGGAAAGACATCAAATCCAATCAAGGATAAAAACGCAATAAAGTCCAGGACTTATTTCCATTGTGGTCCTCAACGCATCAGGACAACACTTACAGAGTGTGTGATAAACATGACATAAAAACATTCTACATAAATAAATAAAAATAAAACGGTAATTTGCCTTTTGTTATATTCCGCAACCCTCTCTAGTAACCAGGCCTTGACTATGAAGGTAAATATGGTGCAAAATGTGAGAGCACGTAGATGCGATGTGAGCACTTGTAGAATATGATTTGTAGAAAAAAAAATCTGCACTAGTATTTTTTTTAATTTTTTTTACTTCAGTCAATTTTCCAGTACAACCACAACTCAGTGATTACAACCTCCAACGCTAGCTTGCTATTCCAGCAACACAGGCGGTGAGCTCCAGGGGGGTTGTGCCGCTGCTACCAGTTCTGGAGCTCTCTGTCTCCTGCTGGAGATCAGATAAGGTCGAGGTTGGCAGCGAAGCTTTCTAGCAATGTGTCCATGCTGGCCGAGCCCCTTTGATGGCGGTCCGTCCGCTGCTGCAGGACCTGGAGCTCACTGCCAGTGTTTGATTTTGACTGTTGATATAATTAAAAGGTATTTACAGTATTTAGAAGCGGGCTGGCTGCTAGTTAGCTAATGCTATCTTTCATGCTACACAAATAAGTGGACAGAGTTGTCCCTCATTTGGCAATAGAAACCCTGCTGTCCCCAGCCGTCCTTTTGGCTCAGAGCTCCACAGACTTAGTCCACAGATATAAATTAGGTTTGCGCTAAGTGTATTGCAAGAAGTGTTGCAAATGTCGAGGGCGCAGACTCGCTGCTGTGTGATGTGAGAGAGCACATTGCAGCGACAGATTTGAGAGATCGTAATCGAGTTGTGGTTGTACTGGAAAAGTGACTGATGTGAAAAAATAAATAAATACTAGAACAGATTTTTTTTCTACAAGCTCTCAAATCATATTCTACTACTAAGTGCTCACATCTACGTACTCTCACATTTTGCACCATATTTACCTTCATACTTGACTGTCTTTTTGAAAGAGTTCAGTGTGGAAATAACTTTAATTTGCAGATCTAACTTGTTCCACTAAACTGCCCATATACATTACAGGCAACGGTTCCTTTCCCTAACACTGTCTTTAATCTGTAAGGACATAGGTCAGATATGCTGCCATGCATGAAAATATTGTGTGTGTCTTTTACTTTAGTTATAAGACACGACAAAAAAAATTGGGACACCACCAAACTTTTATAGATCATGGTCAATCTTGAAGCCAGTTGAGCTCAACAAATTGTGACCTACCTATATGAGACCTATGGCCCAAGCTCAGAATTACTCATATTAATTTATTCTGTGCTGTTTGCAGCCTCCCTTTAAGTTGGTTTGTTAAGCCTTCAAATCAGGAAGTGCATGCAAATTCAAAATAATTTAAAATTAAGGCGTTGGCTAAAATGATCATTGTTGACCAATCTAAAAATTTTGAATTTCTAGTTAAAAACGTTATAAGCCTAGTGTCAATCAGCCAGTTGTGAACAGAAGATAGCTCTGAGCTCAGGGTACTCTCTAGAGTGGATTGATGTTTATGAGACATTAAAAGAATCATCAGCATACAGACATAGTTCACATGAACGGGAGTCTGCCATATCGTTAAAATATGTTAAAAATAAGGACGGACCAAGAATGCTTCCTTGAGGAACGCCTCATTCAACTACACAAGGGTCAGACAGCACTCCCCCTAAGACCATCAGTTGTTCCCTCCCTGATAGGTAAAACCTAAACCACCTACAGGTGTAGCTGTCTTCCCCCAAGGCCTCAAGTTTGGCAATCAGTCTGGCGCAATTCACCGTATCAAATGCCTTTTGCAGATCCAATAACACTACTCCACAGAGATTTAAATTATCTATTTCCCTGCGTATAATGCCGGATAAATAGAGTAGGCATGATTCGGTAGAATGTGACTTCCTAAATCCAGATTGGAATTTAAACATTAAGTTGTTTTTATTAATGTATTCATTAAATTGCTCATTGACCAACTTTTCAAAAATGTTTGAGACTGTGCACAAAATAGAGACTGGTCTGTAGTTACCAAGATCGTGACTGTTTCCCTTTTTTAAAAGCGGAGCTACCATGGCCCTCTTGAAGTCCTTGGGAAAAACACCAGATTCAACAGATAGGTTAAAACTATGGGAGATGTAAGGGACTTTTTGGGCAGCGGCGTCTCGTAAAAACCTAGGGGGGATAAGGTCACTCTTAGACCCAGTGACCTTAGAGCAATCTAGCTGTAAAAGTCTTTTTTTCCATGAAACTAAGATTAGATCAAAAATACTCTCACAAGTCTTGCTTATCCTGGTGGACTGTTTTACCAGCTGTTCAAGACCTAAGGAGTAACACAGGTCCTCCAGCATTTTGCCAGAAGGATGAGCACAGCCTGACATATTTGTGTTCATATCCCCCATTAATATCAACTCTGAGCTCTCTTTGTCTGATAAATTCAAGAGGACCTGTTCTAACTTATCATAGAAAGAAGCATGGCCTGGTGGTCTATAGCAAGCCCCCAATGAAATGGGATTGTTTTTTGGTAAACTTACAGTGTGTCCATCCAAACAATCTTTAAATCACTAACAATATCATATCTACAGTTAAAAGCCACATCTGAGTGCACATATACATAAACCCTGCCCCCTTTTCTATTTTGGTCCTTCCTAACTATAGAGTAATTAGTAATGGCAATTTCCTCATCGCTTATGGTTTCATCTAACCAACTTTCCGTTAAACAGATAACCCCGATCTCTGATTGTTTCATCAGTTGTCTAATTTCCTCAATTTTAGGTGGCAGACTTCTAACATTAAGATGTAGGAAATGTAAACCTTTCTTACTAAAAGTTGATTTAAAGTCTGTGACCTTCCCCTCCAGCCTCTGGCCATCCTCTGCCTCATTGATGCATATTCTCAGTCACATTGCAGCGATGGGCACCGGAGTTGGCGAGACGGAAAGACAGTGTCGCTGTGCGACCCTGAACCGTAAGTTGCTAGACTGCCAGGAGCCACTTTCATGTCCCAGATGTTGCCGCATCTCCGGCATGACGCATCATCCGATGACTCAACTTGGCCACAATGAAGGGCTCCGGGAAACGTGGAAAATGAGGCCGCAATCCCAAACCTCAGCCCTGGATCAATCAGCTGTGATGCTATATTTGTTAGAGCACTGGTAGTCCCACTGACAGGTGAAGCTAGCCGAAGATGTGCTGCATGACTAACAATAGGATCTGTGTTAGTGGACAGCCAAGAATGTGGGTGGATTTGTTGTTGTTGGTTGTGGTCCAGGATTGCGTTCTACATCACCAGCAAGAAGTAATAATACGGTGAGTTGAACAAGCCCATGGCGTGAGTTAGATGGCATTTAACGTGATGTGGAAGACACCTTTGGGTATCCATTGATATTGAGTTTGAAGTACAGCTAGGTGTTGGCTACTGCCAACATAGGTGTTTTCTTTGTTAAAGCAATGTTGCACAGACAGCAATAACAGCACCACAATGTATGGAACTGTAATCCAGTGATGTAGTGAAAGTTTGGGCTTAGATGGTTTCGACAAACAGTCCAAACAACACTTAGCACCTGTCAGACTGCATGCGTGCACGTCTGCGTCAGCCATGTTGCGCCAATCAGTCACTGCTGAAAAAGGGGCTAACCCCCAATGAACAGTAGAAGGGCTCTCTGAGAGGTGTTGCTACATCAGAAATGGAGCAATATTTGTTTTAGGGCTTTCCCTGCCTTTGTTGAGCAGTACTGTCTGGATCAAACATGAATATTCATTCATCAGACGGAGGAGATGTTAGCACAGGGAAGGAAAAATGTCTAGAGGGCTCATTCTTTATCGTTCTCTTTCTCTATCACAGACTTTCTTTTTCTCTCTCTTGCTTCTCGCCTCACATCTAATACTTCAAGGATGGCAGTTAATTTAAGATCTATTATAAATGATTAATTCAATATTTATGAATATTTTAAACTTCCTATTAAATTACTTTGTATCTGTTTAGCATTACATCTTTTCAGATTTTTTTCCTATGTATACTCTCTCAAAGAGACAAAACTGTTACTATTACAATACTGTTTCATCCTCCGAGATGCCTCATGCGAGATGTGTTTTTCCTTTGATGTGTTTCATAATTAAACCAATGTTATTTCTGCCATCATCCTGCAGCAGATATACAGTTTGTGTATGTGTGTGCATACATAACGACGCAGCTCAGTGTGTGCGAGGGTTGACTCCACTGACTGTCGATGTTAAGAGAAAAGAGTGGAGGAAAGTCTCCTTTCTTCCTCTTTCAGGGCCATTACCTTTCATTCCAATCACAGAGGAGAGCCCAGGGGAGGAGGGGGGAGGGCAAACTGTGGGGCGGGGGTTTAGAAGAGCGGGGGATTAATATAAGTAACTGGTACTACCATCTTGTAGTGGGCAGTGTACCGGTCTTCATTTTTTATGGGCACATTAATGACTCTTTATACAACAGCTTTCATTTGTTTCCATTTAAAAAACAATTAGTCTGAATGGAAGAAATGTTTAGCAGGAAATCGCAAAACAAAAACAATTTAGCTGAATTTCAGACAGCATGTAGCTTCAATTTGATTAGCCGTACATGATTAATTTATTAATACTCCAGTATCATTTGATAAAATTTGAGTTGCTTGGCTTATTCTTGCACTGGCTTTAAGTGCTTTTGTACAGTATTTTGTTTATTTAGCTTTACCAAAGATTGGCTACAATTCCCTCAGCCACGCTTTTGCTGATTTGGTTAATCTTACCACATATTCCTGCATACTAATTTAAAAGCCTTAATAATGATAATTAGGATTATAGATCGATAGTCTTTATTGAGAGAGACATTTATTTTCACAGCCTGCACATGTTCATATTTCACATGAGAAACATGTCGATGCATGCAATCGTTTATAACAAGGTCACAATGTGCTTTAAGGCAGGCGTATCAAAGAGTAAAATAAAAAGATAAGGACTACTAGCTAATCAGAAGCAGAGTATGAGGACAAGCCACGCTAGCAGCTAGGTGAGCATTATAAAGTGTGTTACAAAGTGACGCACGTTCGTCACGGAAGTAAACAACAACAGAGCTGTTTGGAGCAGTTTGTGAACAGTGTTTTCTGTTGGGGATTTGGGCTTTTTCACTTTGGTAACCTATTACATGCACAAAAAAAGATATATAACACTATAAAGGAAAGGGAAAAAGCCAAAACACAACCTGTTAATTTAAAAAAAATCTGCAGCTTTAAGAAAGAACCGTCCCTGACAGTAAAAGCCAGGTTACCTGTACAGTATGGCTCTGTCTTTGTGCAGGTCAATGGCTTTTCTCTGAGGCCTGCCTTCTGGTACGCCATGGCTTCTCACAGTACTAACAGTAATTTTATTATTATTATTATTATTATTATTATTTTGGGGGCTTTTCCCTTTATGAAGAAGTGACAGTGGATAGACATGAAAGGGGGAGAGAGATGGGGGATGACACGCAGCAAAGAGCAGCAGGTTGGGCTTGAACCTGCTCTGCTGCAGGACTCAGCAAACATGGGGCGAACGCTCTTACTGGGTGAGCTACCACCAGTATTTTAATGGAAATTATGTTACTGAAAACACCCACATGGATGCAACTAGTGTTCTTAATGGTGACAATGTTAATTTTTAGTTTAGTTAGTGTTCTGTCGAAAAGAGAGACAGACTGGCTCGCTACATCGTGATGATGTAATAACAAGTGATGACATAATGCAATGAGAGGAAGCTTGTTATTACTCCTTCCCCACTTCTGGTTCTACACTGCAGTACCATTGCAAAGCAAGTGCGGTTGATCTCAGAGAGGTTGATCAGAGTGAGAAATCGATCAGAAAGCAATAGATCTTGTGAAAGGGCGGTATTGATCCCTCTACCCTCTCCCATCGTTGTGAATATCTGCAGCACGGTTAGATTACTGATGTCTGAGGTGTACTATTAGAGATAATGGCATCTCTGCAGTAACTGTACCTCAGACATTTAAAACTTTAAAGTACATGTGATTTTATTTATTTATTTTTAGTGTTATGAAAGTAGTATTTTATTTAACATATTGCTTTCATCATATTTCATTTCATCATATTTAATTTGAACCATTTGCACCATATAACATAACACAAAGTTTTTTTTTTTTTAAAGATTATTTTGTGGGGCTTATCCCAATAGTGCAAGTGAATAGACAGGAAAGGGGAGAGAGAGAGAGAGAGGAGATGACATGCTGCAAAGGGCTGCTGGTCGGATTCTAACCTGGGCCGCTGAAAAGGACTCATACTACATGGGGAGCACATTCTACCGGGTGTGCTAGAGGCCGCCCCAATATAACTAGGAGTGGGGGAAAAAATCAATACAGCATAGTATCAGAATATTTTCAGTGGCAATACTGTATCGATACACAGGCGCTAAGTATCGATCTTTTATTATATACAGTATGTGTTCGTCAGTTTGTCTGCTTGACAATCCCATTTTGCAGCAATAATATTTAAGTGATATGAACAAACAGAGAAATGTATCTTTTAAGATACAGGGGCACTTTTACGCTAGTCTTAAAATATCTATTTTTAAAACACTAAGAAGGCTAGACACAACATGAAACTTTGCCCGGAGTATCACCAGGGGCTCTACACATTAACGCAAGTATTGAGAACATTGTTTGTGTTCACAGAGTTTACTAAAAAGAAAGGTTTTGAGCAACTCACGTTAGCAGTTGTTGTTTACGCTATCCACCATTTTCCCAGTCCAAAAGAATCAATCTCCGAATGCAAATGAACGGACTCCATAGGAGGAAATGTCATTCTTATATGAGGCTCAACAAAACAACAAATTATTTGTGCAATTATATGAAACTAAGCTTTACGAGCTTTCCATCTTTACTCTCCTCCCTCAACTATTTTTGACTGGCTCAATAGACAGCAACCGGATAAACAACAGCTGCATTGAATTTTTAAAACCTTTTTTTCTTTTTAGTAAACTCTGTGTACACAAACAATGTTCTCAATGCTGGAGTTCATGTGTAGAGAGAGTGTGTGTGTGTGTGTGTGTGTGGGGGGTGGTTGGGGGTTTCAACATCATGTAAGGTTGACACCAGTGATGTGCATCCATGGGTCGGCCAGGTGACAACAGTGAAGGCTGATTTACTAAAAGGACAGGAGCATCAGAGTAGAACCTGACCACATATCCTTCATTCTGTCAGACAGATAAAACCCCCTCTCTCTCTGAGAGGGAGAGAGAGAGAGAGAGCAAGAGGCCCTCATCTGTCTATTTTTAGGACAAGACTTGGCTCTCTTTGTCTGTCTTCACTGTGTCAACATGTCCTTTCCCCGTCACCCTCTCGCACAGTTTCAAGTGATTATAGTTTGGCTTTATGCAGGACAGCGTTGGTCTCTGGGTGTGCATGAGTGTGTGTTCACTCACATGCAGGTATGTGTGGGTTTTTGTGGAAGCTCAGATGTGTGTCAACTTTAGACATTTTGGATTTCTTCCTTATCTATCCTTTTATCTAACTCATCTGGAATGTAAGGCTGTATGCTTGTATGCCTTATCGATACGCCCTTGTGCTGTAAGTATTTTAATCAATAGTCATATGATTATCCATGTAGGGAACGTATAAATGATTTAAAACAGGGCGAGGGTGACAGATGTTTGCTTTTCACATTGAAGTTACTGTCAATAATTAATGCATGTGATTAATCTGTCAACAGCTTCACATGTGGGGAAGGATTACAGGGGTGTGTGTGTGTGTGCGTGTGCGCGTGCGTGTGCGTGTGCATGTGTGTGTGTGTGTGTGTGTTTTGCCGTGACTCCCTACAAGAGAATACCTGTATGTGCCAATGGCACTCTCATTATATGTCTGATTTGAGGTTTTACATTTAAGTCACTCATCAATAATTAGAAAGATGGGCACATGTTGTACATACCAAGTTGATGGCACAGTCAATAAACTGTAAATAAATTACAAACAAAGTCACACGTAGGGCTGGTTAGCAAAATGCTGTCATCAAATGTCTTATGAGTGTCACCTGTTAAAGGTGCTCTGTGGAGTTTTATTGTTGACAAAAACATCTTTACTTTCAGTGTTACTCACCTACATGTAGGTATTGTAGGTGTGATATTTGAGGCCTGACTAATGGGTTGAATGCAATGTGTGTGATACAAACAAAACGGGACTCGATCATCAAATATTTACTCTATTGCTCTTTTTATAGTCAAAGACTCCACAAGGGAACATTTAAATTAAGTGCAACACACACTGGTTGCATTGCAAAGGGTCATATCATTTGATAGGTATTAATGTAGCAAACAGTGAACGTGTCACACAGACAGAATGACAGACATTCGTTGTAAATCTTTACAATCATTCCCCAAAGAACCAAGCAAGCCTCCCTTGTTGCACAATCCACATTTTCTTTCAAACTTGCCAATTATAGTGTGTAATGTTGCTCAGAGGTTCCAGTTAATGTTCCTTAATGCAACCAGAGTTTTTTTTTTTAATAAACACAAAGAAAGTGAGGGCCATCCAGTACAGTTTCTGATTTAAATTAGTATTTGATGTCAGAAAATCTGATCTGCCTCTTGTGTTTAGACAACATTTAGTATTGAGGACTTATTTCAAAAAATGTTTTTGTAAAACTATTTCATATGTTTCTCAGAGTAAGGTATGGAAAAAGAAATGGTTTGGTATCAGTACAGAAACTCAGATTTCATTCCGGCACTGTTGCCAAAAAGGTTAACAATTCTCAGCCTTTTCTTCCTCTGTTTCGAATCAACATGCTTAAGCACTGAAACTTGCTTCAGCTTCTTCTTAACTTCTCTAACTTACCAAAGTCAAAGAGTAAAATAGGAGAAAGATTTGGTGATTCAAGGATCCTAAGCCCCCCAGGTTCCTATATTCTCCTTACACACACGCTCCTTTCTTGTGTGTATGTACATTGAGGAGAAGCCTATCTTGCCTGCTATCATTTCCTGAATGACCTCTGCTTTCAGCCTATGATGGATTGTATTGCGCTCATAGACATTAATTTTCCTGAACCAGGCAAAAAAAAGCTTTACTCACAGGAAGAGCATGTTGGTACAAGGGTAATTCCATAAAACAACAACTAAGATACAACAGCGAGCCGGTGGTATCAACCGTAAGCTTGGGAGACTTTACACACCTCCCTCGTTCATCTCTCTCTCACTTTGAGTCTATCTTTCTCTGTGGTATAATCAAGCGTATTTGCTCGTCTCAGTGGTTAGTAGCAGGTATTTACATACATACTCCTCTGTGTGTGTGTGTGTCTCTGTGTGTGGGTGTGGGTGTGTAGTGTTCAGGTAAGTTGCAGCTGCTGTCTCAGTGGTGCTGTCTTCTCATTAAGGCAGGTAATGAGCTCAGTCACATCCACCTCTGCAGGTCATCCCAAGAGAGAGAGAGGGAGAGAGGATTAGAAACAACAGAGGGAGTATAACAGGAAAGAGCCAGAGGTACCCTGTGTGTGCTTGAGGGTGAAAAGGGATGTCTTAATCATGTCACCTGCCTAACGTTCCACCCGACTGCAGCACCTATGGGTAACTCCCTGTTTACACTAGCATCCTCTCTGCTCTGTGTGTTGCAGAGAGATTGGGAAAGGATGATGGGAAAACAGAAGAGGAGTTGAGATGAATCAGGATGCAGTAGAAAGAGTTCTAAAGGTGGAGCAGGGACAGAGACAGAATGAGGTTGTTGAAAGGGAAAGGGAGAAAAGGGTTAAAAACAAGTAGGAGACTGGGGGGAGAGGGAAGTATTAAAGAAGAAAGCAAAGGAGTGGAGGACTGGGGAATGAAGGGAATGTGTGTCTTCCCAGGAGTGAGCAGGCTGTCTTGTCGAGTAGTTCATCATTGTGTCCCCGGTGACTGTGTCTGTGGCCTGGCCCCGCTGTAGCTATAATAAGACATAAATAAGGAACAAGACTACCTTATCTTCACTGTGGCCCCCAAGTCTTTCTTCCCTTTTTTCGTCTTTTTTCTTCTAACACACTCACGCTGCAGAAGATGTAGGGTTGTGCTTTTAAGACGTGTTTTCCCACCATTTGTTCACCATTGGCACTCTCTGATTACCCATGGTTGTGGTGACCTCAGAGCTTACACACACACACACACACACACACACACACACACAAACAGATAAACATAACATATACCCCTTAAAATATACATAAAACATGTCACTTTACTTCTCTGTGTTTGGCTGTTGAGTATTCCCATGAATATACTGTATGTAACATATCTGCTGTTTGCCTAAGCCACTGCTCTTGTTCCTTCCCACTGTGTGTATGTTAGTGCTTTATCAAGTGGAGTTATTAATGTGTGTGTTTATTAGTTGCATATGTGGCTTCATTGGGGAGTTACATCTCAAATGATGTCTTACTTTTGATTACACAACTTAACGCTGCTTGACTCTGTGTCAGGCATGTGTGTGTGTGTGTGTTTGTGGAATGGGAGCAGGGTTTGAGTAGAGTCAAAGAGCCAGAAAGGGGGAGAGAGAGAGACCTCAGGAGAATAGGGTTTTTGCAGGGGTTTTGGTTGTTCCTGCATCATTACCCTGACTACAGACAGAGCCTACTTATGTCTCTTTTTTCCCTCCCCACCCATACACTCACTCACTCTTACAGTATACTGTATTTGTCAACACAGGCTGAGGGAGTCCTGCACAGGGGAGAAAAGGGGAAATACGATGAGGCAAAGGAGAGGACATATGAGAATGGAGAATAGATTTATGAAATGAAGCATTCCAAACAGGACTATCTGCCTGCTGTGAGAAACACCTTTCATAAATCACCACACAGCGGCAGAAAATAGAGCATTTGGTAAGGCTCTTGTTTGTGTGTGTGTGTGTGTGTGTGTGTGTGTGTGTGTGTGTGTGTGTGTGTGTGTGTGTGTGTGTGTGTGTCGTGTGTCTGTGTGTGTGTGTGTGTGTGTGTGTGTGTGTGTGTGTTCATGCATATGTGGGGGTGTGTGGGAGAAAGAGTAGTGGGAGAATCTTTTGTGAAAACTATAGTCGAAGGTGATGCCTATATGTGTCCGTGTGTGTATGTGTGTGCACACGCGTCAGTGTGAGAAAGTCAGTGTGTGCGGTTGTGTTTGTTAGATATTGCCCTCCCACAGGGTATCTTTACAGAGAGCATGATATAAAAAGAGACAGATAGGGTTGGAGAACGAAAACCGAAAAAGAAAGGAGAGAGGGAGAGCTGTGTGTAGTAGCTCAAGGGGATCTCTGTCTGGGTCAGAGACGGAGGAGTCAGAGAGAGAGAGGGAGAGAGAGAGAGGGAAGGAGTAGAAAGGCAGACAGAGAAAAGGACGACGTGCTGAGAGGACAGTTTTTCCTCAGGTGAGTTGTTCTGTAAGTGAACGCTGATCTGCCCCGATCCTGTCATTGGGAAGAACGCTGGGTCGACTGCAGTGAGAATACAAACAGCACCTTACTGAACCCACGCACACACGCACGCACGCACGCACGCACGCACGCACGCACGCACGCACGCACGCACACTCTGTGCAGCATCTTTCAGAGCATTCAGATTCAACTGTGGAGCCAGTGAACTATTCACCTAGCTGTTGAACACATTGAGAGCTTGTTAAGTGTCTTTGCCAACCATAGAAAGGCCAAGGATGTAATTTGCCAGTCACACACTGGTTTCACATTCTGTCTCTTTACCACATCTATCGCCCATCTTGCATCCTTAAGTCCTCAGACTGAGACAATTAGTGCTCAGAGACAAGGCCAGTGCAGTCAGTCAATGGACGAGGAATGGAAATGTGGGGAGAGCCGATTTAGCAGAGGAATATGTGACGGAGGAAGAAAGAGAGAAATAAATGAAGGTGAGACAGACACATAATTGGGGAATGGACTTTTTAGATTTGCTAAGCAAGAGGAGTTACAGGAAAAGCAGAGAGATACTTTTATGAGTCTGACAATGAAGGGCAATCAGATGGGAGTGATGTGAAATAAGAGAAAGCTAAAGAATGTGTTCAACGGCCAACTAATTTCATGAACCTCTTTCACTGATTGCCAGTGAATGAGAGAGAAGGAGTAAGGGATTAAAGAAGCAGGGGATGCCTAAGATGCTCATGGATGTAGGGGAAACATCAGCAAAGGTTTAGTTAACCCTGCCTAGTCTGTGGCCTGCTGCATGAATTTGATTTCACATAAATCTTTTGAATTGTGAATTTAAACATTTTCTTAAAACAATCCTCCATTTGGGGTCTTGTTTGCGAGTGAGGGGACTATGGAGCGTGAGATTGGTCGGAGAATCGGAGCAGCTGGTGCGGTATTACATTCAGTTTATCGCACCGTTGTGACGAAAAGAGAGCTGAGCCAGAAGGCAAAGCTTTCGATCTACCGGGCAATTTTCGTTCCTACCCTCACCTATGGTCATGAAGGCTGGGTCATGACCGAAAAAACGAGGTCCAGCGTACAAGCGGCCAAAATGGGTTTCCTCAGGAGGGTGGCTGGCGTCTCCCTTAGAGATAGGGTGAGAAGCTCAGTCATCCGAGAGGAGCTCAGAGTAGAGCTGCTGCTCCTTCCCGCGTCGAGCCAGTTGAGGTGGTCTGGGCATCTGTAAGGATGCCTCCAGGGCGCCTCCTAGGGAGTGTTCCAGGCACGTCCAGCTGGGAGGAGGCCTCGGGAAGACCCAGGACTAGGTGGAGAGATTATATCTCCAACCTGGCCTGGGAACGCCTCGGGATCCCCCAGTCGGAGCTGGTTGATGTGGCTCGGGAAAGGGAAGTTTGGGGTCCCCTACTGGAGCTGCTGCCCCCGCGACCCGATACCGGATAAGCGGATGAAGATGGATGGATGGATGCAGGTTAAGATACCGACTGTAATATTGAACGTCCTCAATTGGCATCAGATGCCAAAATGCCCTCAAAATAATGACTGAATACAACACAAAAGAAGAGAAAGAAAAGAAGCTTATCACATTATTAGTAAATTTTGTGCCACTTGAAAATTAGACTTAGAAAATTTAGATATCCACATTTTTTGCCATATAACTAACTCCGCTGTACTTGTGTGACCCAATCCTGCAATTGGTCTACAGGGCTTTGGATGGAGGCGGTAATGTTGCATGCAGCTGAATTAAAGGGGTTGGTATTTAATTGCGGCCCACAGATGGCCTCATACATCTTTGGATCATTTAAAGGGGCGGTGGGCTGAGTAATGTGTGTGTGACACGGCGCTGTGTTTTATAAGAGAGCCACTATTAGGCAGACTGCTCTATAAAGAGACACAGTCGACGGGTGAGACGTGTGGTTAAAGGCCTGAGATGTAATTGTAGTGTGACGCCCTCCTTTTAAACTCTGTCACCCCACCGCAGGCTTTGTTTACCTGGAGATGTATTTTAAAGATCAAAGTAATTTTGAATTGTATAGTAATTTGTGAAAAACAATTTAAAAATAAGTGATATCAATAAAGCCACAATTAAAGGGAAACCCTTCCATTAACATCATGCCTGCCTTTCCCTGGCTTTTCATACTCAGTATCAGTTTGAGACAAAGAGGAAGGAGGTTTTATAAAACATGATAGATTGAAAAGGAATAGCTACAAAGAAAAAAAAGGAAATGAGTGGAGAACTTATGAATAGGCCGCAAGAAGACCAGAAGGAGTTTGAGCTGGGGAATCAAAATGAAATGAATGGAAAGAGGATCTGGAGGAAAAGATGAGGCCAGGGATGGAGGGATATGGAGATGGTTAAGGAGAAGTGAAGTGAGGGATATGTTAAGGAGTGTGTTTGTGGTGGAGTCCCAGCTGTTATCTTCCTAGGGGTTCCAACAGCTGTCATGCACTTTAATAACTCACACATACACACACTTGTTTTGTTCTCTTTCCCCATATCCATACACCCCCTTTTATCCTCAGTTTCTTTCTTTTTATTTGTTCTTTTTCTTTTAACCCCATTTTTGGTTTGGTCTGCTCTGTATATGCTAATTTGTCTGTCCACATTTCTCTCCTTCCTTCTTCCTTCTACATCCCTCCCTTTCTTAGAGAGATAGGAAGAGAGGGGGAATGATGGTAAGGAAGGGTGTAGGAAAGAGAAAAGAGGCATGGGATGCAGGAGGACAGTCCTTTCATGTGCCTGTATCCTCCGGTCTGCATAGTCCAGATTACATTCCCTCTCCTTGGCTAGACAGCTTTTCCAATTTCTACCCAACCGATGGAAGACAGGTTGAGAAGAAGCAGCTGGTTAACTGCATTAACTCATTTTGGCCTCCTCAATGCATCTGGTACCCTAATCCCTCTCTGTTGACATGGCAGGACGAGGCGTGTGGCACTGGTTGATAGGGAGGTCCTCCTGCCGCTCCAGAAGACACTTGCCCTCCCATCTTCCTCTCGTCATGTACCCCTCTTTTCTTTGGCATTTAACAGCTCCAACT
The DNA here is from genome assembly GCA_013375575.1 of Percina caprodes. Taxonomy (NCBI): domain Eukaryota; kingdom Metazoa; phylum Chordata; class Actinopteri; order Perciformes; family Percidae; genus Percina; species Percina caprodes. The sequence continues at coordinate 6,987,661 of JABXJD010000001.1, forward strand.
CGCAAAAATTTGAAACGGACAAATTGGTAATTTGTCTCTAGCTGCAGCTTTGGCTCTTTAACTCATGCACAACACTTGCAGTCAAGGAGGGAAATTAGATTGGAGTTTAGAAAGAGGAGAAGGAAAGGTGGCTCCTGGCTAGCCACACTTAGCGTATAGAGGGCAAGGTGGATGGAGTGGTTGCAGCTTGGATAAAGGCAGGTAGAGGTTGGATAGGCATGTACATGCACCACCGTATAGACTTTGGTGTTGGGGGATGGAGAGCATTGTTGTAGGGGTGGATACAGGGGAGATCTAGGGGGATAGAGGGGGATCAGCGGAGGAAAAGGAGGAGGGGTAAGAGAAGAGTGATTATGGTGGGTCTGGGCTGCCAGGCCTGATAAATGACTAATCAGGAGAACAGGGCCTTAGGTCCCTCACAGGACCACTACTACCACAGGCTTATCACATGCACAGGCTGCAGACACGCACGCACACACACACACTCACTCACACGCCTCTCACAAACACATTGCACACATGCAGCCTTCTACACTTGGACGCAAAAGGAGAGAGTACGAGAAGAGAGAGATGGGTTGAATCCATAGCTGCCTCTCCTGGAGCAGCACTCTGCTTGGAGAGCTGTTATAGATCCACCTCTGCCTCCTCCTCACGCCTGTCTCACCTCTCTGACTCCTTGCTCCAGGTCTAATAGTCTGCCAAGGCTGGGACAGAGAGCAGGTCACATAACCGACAAACTGCTCATGATGATCCACTGTTTTAAAATGACGAGTCACATAAGAGTTAACAACCATTATGGAAAGTCATCTGTCATTTTTTACTTTTGAGGTTCAGGAAGTTTAAACGTGTATGTAGTAATAAGCTGAATTGCTACAGAGGAAAGCACAGGATATATTGAAAAGAAAATACAGTTAGTCTGGCTACACTGTAAAAAAAATCTGTAATTTTACATACTTTTCTTGTTAACTTTACAGATTTTTTCTGTATTTTTTTAGATACAGAAAAATGCCAATAAATTACAAAAATAAACTGTGAATTTAAATGTCTAATGTAAAATAACATAAAAAAACTGTAACTGTGAATAAGCATAGCATTATCATTATTTTACAGAAAATTTATGTTTTTCACATAAAATTACTTTTAAAATAAGTTCAAAATGTATTGTATTTTCACAAATATTATTTTTTTATTTATAAGATAAAACTGTTAAATTTAAGTTTAATACTGTAAAAACACTGCTAAAAGTAGATACAATCAATGGCAATTAACAGCAACAAAAGTATTTTTCTGTCATTTTACATAGAATACTTGTGAATTGACAAATACCTCGTAAAATTATGGAAATATTCATTAATTTGAAAACAAAAACCTTGGAAAATAGCTTTTTAGTCAGTGTAAAAATGTCTATAAGCAGTATTAAACTGTAAAAATACAGTTTTTGTTATTTAAAACAGCCACAATCACTGTAATGACACATACAAAAAAAATATTGTTTTCACATAAGTCTGTAAAAACACTATCAGAATGTATCATATATTCACAAATATTTTAGTTATTTAAAAGCTAAATCTAAGTATTAAGGTTTGATACGGTAAAACATTACTAAAAGTAGGTGCAATTAATGACAATTGACAGTAAAAGACATTTGTTCAGTCATTTTATATGGATTTGCTTGTTTTCAACATTGACATTTTATATTACAGTATAGTAGTATATACTGTTAAGTTATGTTAGAATAGAGTCCAGAAACCCCTTTTGATTGATACTATTTGTTAAAGGAGACCTTTTAGGCTTTTCTGTCATATCTATGATGTTACAATGTCAGATGTTCATGTTAAACATGGCCAAAGTGTCAAATAATGAGCTAAACATATTTAAAAGAAATCCCTGTGAGACAAAAAAAAAAATCACATTACCCACTGTTCAGAATTGTTTTCAGCAGTTTTCTTTACTCTGGGCTCTGTATGACGACACACTGACCCAGTTTCCTATATATCTGGCTGAGCACACAGGTCCCACCCACAAAACACAGGGACAGCGCTGCCCGTTGGTCCATCCAGAAAGCACAGGACGACAGAACTGAGTTGGAGCATGTTCAGTGTGTCACACAGAAAGTGCTTTTACGGTTATGAAGAAAAGGTATACATATTTTCTGGTTTTCACTCTGACGTTCCCTGGCTGCTCTGCATTAACTCCGTGATTTATGAAGTTTCCTGATGGACAGAGCTGTAGCTAACGATAGCTTGCAGCAGCAGCTGTTATAAGCTGCCTTTGAACCAACCGTACAAAGCATCTGTACTAATGTTGGTGTTTACATCTAAAACTAGCTAGCGGAAGCTACCATACAGGGATCACAAGACTACAATATAGGGCTTGAAATGCAGCATCATACAGCCCCTTTTTAAGTCAAAATGTCAGCTTAAACATTTCCACCCGCCATTAAAAAAGTCCAACTAACATCCTCCATAAAACCAAAACATCTCATTTTATTTACATTATTTATAGCATTTTCAGATATTTTCTTTCAAACCCAACTGGTTCAACATAAAGCAATGCATGTTGCCATTTTGCTTTGATAGGACTGTAAGAGCAATGAAAGGCTAATACAAAATGGTGGTATACCATACAGTGAACTACCATGTATAATTCTAAGACTTCCTCACTTTCTTGATTCAATTTTATATTATGACTTTCTAAAGCCAGCTTTTATATCAGTGTGCGCTGGAGTTACTTACAGTTGGTTACGTCCACAATAAAGTTGGTATTCAAAATAAATGAAAATCAATGCAGGGAAAATACAGGAATGTGATACAAACAAAACCCAAGCAGAACATGTTAACATATCTTGTTAAATGGTTTGTACCATTCATAGCACACTGTACAATATATTGAACATATAGGGCAGTCTTTATAAATCCATTTATATGCCAGTTTACAGCATGCAAGCCCAAAGTAAATTTTTGGACTCTTCTGACTTTATACTACAAAACCTCTGAATGACATTAAGTAACTACTAAGCTTTTTAAGGTAGCTCAATTGGAAAGCATAATTAACGGCAAACAAAATCCTCAGTATATCTATCCAAGGTCTGTAACACATAAAAACCTGATGGTTGAGTATGAATGACATGTGGTGAGTTTGAAAAGGCGATTCCTGAAGGCACTTGACCACTGCCACCAGAGCCACTTCCTCCTGGTATGTCTCAACATTCTGAAAAGGAATACATATTCAGTGTGTGTTCATATATTGTACAAAATATCATATTGATTTCAGAGCAGACTACTTCCCTGTTGACCACTGTTCCTCCTGGTATGTCTCCAACATTCTGAAAAGGGAATACATATTCAGTGTGTGTTCATATATTGTACAAAATATCATATTGATTTCAGAGAAGAATGGGCAGACTGGTTCGAGATGGTAGAAAGGCAACATTAACTCAAATAACCACTCATTACAACCAAGGTTAGGGCTGCTCAATTATGGCAAAAATTATAATTTGGTCAATATTGAGATCACGATTACTTATCGACTTTGGAAACATCATCCATTTATTTAACCTTTTTAAAAGACTTGTATTTTTAACAATGGATTTCCTTGGATATAATTCAACTGAAAAAGAAAGAATATTGCGAACCTAAGTGTGGCACAACAATTGTTTTACCTTGATTATTTTGTTTTAATAATTGTTGGAGCCCATTATTGAAATTGAATCGTAACCGTAATCAAGGTATTCAGAATACCATCTCTAAACGCACAACCTTAAAAAAATGGGCTACAGCAGCCAAAGACCCCACGGGTGCTACTCCTGTCAGTGTTTTGGTACCCAACCCTAAACTAAGACCCCACCGGGTGCCACTCCTGGCAGTGAGAATAGAACACAGGTCTCTCACACCAGAGTCATTTTGTCTCATGCACTGCCTCACCGACCCCCAAACAGAATGTTAAACGGAACTACTAAAGAAGCTACGCGTGGAAATATTTTCAGTTCATTTTGAAACTGTGATGGAACAAATTAGACTGTATCACAGATAATCAGTCTATGTTGTCATTTAAAGTCAAAGCTTTTAATATTGCCAAATTGAGTTTTATGTTTGATAGTGATTTCACATTTCTTGATTGTATAAAGGCTACATACAAATAAAAGGTGAACATTAATTTATCCGTACCGTTTTTATTTCTAAAATATTATATAGTTTTATAGGAGTTTTATAGACATGTCAAATTATTTTGTTTGTTACGTTTGTAGCCACATACATCCATTGTGGGCGTTCTTGGCAAGTTTTCTGAGGCTTTTATATTGTTCATATCCATATCGGAATTATATCATATTGACTAAATTACAGAATATATTGTGATATAAATATTGGCCCTATCGTCCAGCCCAGGTCATCACTGTTATAAAATAAAAGCCTTCGCAGAGTTGTATAGTTGTGACTTCATGACATTTCATAAAATTCAGAAACAGCAGCTACAAAATTTTGGATTTTAATCAGCCTTTTATATTAACTGGATCTGATAAACCCAAGATGACTCCTATGGGGCAACAAGATGAAAAATGTAATTATGGAGGATTAAATGTTGTACTCTGTTCACAACAAATAAGTAACCTTTACAACAGCTGTTCAAGATGAAGTTATAGAAGGCCTCTTACCAGCAGCAATGACTCGTTTAAGAGAGCCCTCATTTTTTCCCATGGCGCCTGGAACTTGTCTACCCACATGCTGCTGCCACATGGAATGGTTATTTGACAGGGCTGAAGATGGAGCTGAAGATGGGGCTGAAAACAGGGCTAAGGACGGGGCTGAAGACAGGGCTTTCTACCTCAGGTGAACAGGTGGCTGGCTGGGTCTTCTTGAGTCTGCATATAAGCACAGAACAAAAGTATAGTAAACCTCAGTAACAAGATATAAATTTGCTATGTCATTATTTGATATAAATGCATATTAGATTAGTTATTAAGATATAATCAACATATTTACATAACAATGAGATAGCTAACATGCAGCTTAAGGATTTCTGTCCATGTGTTTGTGGCACTGGTTTAACTGTATTCCTGTTAGTGCTTTTGAAGTGCTCCCACTGTCATAAAAGCAGCATAGCTTTCGACATGTCCAAAGTGAAATCTAATGTTTTGCAAGTTGCATTATATGAATTTTAACGTGAAAAATAAACCAAGAAAATGATGCTTTGCAGAACTTACAAACCTTAAAGTTACAAGTGTATGTCACTTTTGATAAGCTAATGTTAGCTTAACTTGGAAGTAGTTCGTTTAGCATCTTTTAGCATTATTACCGTATACCGTTCTGTAAATCTTGGCTAGCCTTTCTTTAAAGAACCGAATATGTTGGTTAGTGAATAGAAATCATTTTGTTAATTAAAACACTTACGTGAAATGTGTTCAGTGCTGCTCCAGTCCTTCAATGGCGCCTCCTCCTTCACGTCGCTACAAATGTCCTCGTTGTGAAAAATACTCTTCCTCCAGCAATGTTTCTTACTTGATTGCGGCTGTTTTACCGTCGTAAAATCTCTGAATATATTTTGTTTATGACATTGTTTAATTTGTTTTGTTCATTTGAAACAGTCAAATGTAACGTTAACGTCACAGAAAGCCGCGCAGGAAGACCACAGAACTAACTACCTACTTGTGAACTACAAACGCACCGCGCAGTCATACACATGCGCATCCGCACATTACTGTCACCAACTGGACCGGAGGGGGCGTGTTCGACCACTGTCATGAATGCCGTGGCTGGGCTTCATTCCATTTCAAATAACTGCCTGTCTGCCGCAACCCGAACCCTAAAGCCACTGTTTCTGTTAAAATAGATGACTTATAGATGCCATCCAATAAAGCACTTCACACAATATGTTACAATTCTCTTTTCAAGCTAATCAAAATAGATTGTGTGTGTAAACTGACAAAAAAAGCATAAAAGCACTGCAGTAAATATTAAATATGTTTACTAGTATTTGGTTATAACAAAATATTTCTGGCTACTGTGATTTAGTATACTCCAACTAACGGTGCACAAACTCAGTAAAGACACATGCCTTTGGTGTGAGAAACCTGGTTTCAAATCCCACTGCGATACATCCACCACTGTGCCCTGAACCAAATGGGTTACCTTCTCCAGAGATGTGACCTCTGACATATACAACAGTTGTAAGTCACTTTGGATAAAAGTCTCAGCTAAATAAGTAAAATGTAAAATATGTAGCTCTGATTAAATGGTGATACTTTTACCTGACAGAAACAAGTCTACAGGTCTTGATTTTCCAGATTATTTCCACATATATGCATCTCCTGCTTTCCTACATTCCATGATTACTTTCATTAAAAAACATAATCAACTCTTGAAAGGTAGTACTGATGGGACAATATGACTTCATATGAAGGCATCCCTGATAGTATGTTGTTTGGGCATGTGGACATGGATGTTGTGGTGTTAAAAATATGTCATTAGTAAAGACAACTGTTAAACTACATTCACACTGCAGGCTTTAATTATTGCCCAGATCAGATTTTTGATTGACTGTCCTATTTTTAAATGTGCATATTAGATTGTAGTGTAAACTGGCTACAGCCTGAAAGAGGATGCAAATACATGACATATGACTTTTGTGGCCAGCTGCATTAAACCACTCTAAGAAAGTGCAATATTCTACTTTTGTAATACCATTATCAATATATTTTGAACCTTTTCATGTGTTTCTGTAAAATAAATAGTAAATTAAAGCTGTCTGATAATTTCTTAAATAAAAAGTACAGTAACTGGAGCATTTGCTCAGGTTTCACTTCAGCCCCTGAGTTTGAGACTCCTGATCTAGTGTGACATCAAAGTCGCATGAATTCTGATTTGACTGTCAGACTGAGGTCACATTTCAAAAAAGCCTAGCTGTATCTCATTATGATTACATATGCAGCCCAAATTCAAACTAGAAAACATTTAATTTTATGTGACTTATTGTTATAAAATCTGGTCTAAATTGCAAAAAAAATCTGATTTGGGTCAGTCTGCGGTCACAACACAAGATAAACCATTGGTAATACTTTCAAAATAACCACTCTGTGTGTTACAGCATTAAAGCATTATATAATGTTCTGTGATTCGGAATTTTTTATTTCATATGTGTCTGTCTGCCTTCATAAATTCCAATCTGGACAGTAAAATTGGGATATTTTGCACAAACAAAATTCTTATTAAAAAGTAAGACTGCTTTTTTTCAAATCCAACGACATGGAGAAGCTTTTCCATATGAGCAATTGTAAACAGCTTCTTGGATTGTAGTATCTTGGAAATATGTGAAACAGCGCGAAAGACTTGAAAGGGTTAAATCATGAACGTAGACGTCGTTAACAGATCTGCCAGGTGCAGACAGCGGTCAACTTCAAAGACAACTTTCATCTCTGCAAAGTCAGGCGGGAGATTTTGTGACACGTGACTCTAAATGTGCGAACCTTCCAATAATTTTAAAGAACAACGGCAACGTTTGAGTGGGAGGGTTACGTTAGAAAGCGCGGTGGATACAGCGGGAAGGAGAGAGACCGGAGCCAGAGAGGAGCCGTGGCTGTTTTACCGTTTGAGACAGTTTGGAAGAGAGAGAATTTTAAGTGCGTGTGCGAAATTCAGGTTGGATAAGATGCCATTGACAGTCTGCACGTAAACAAGAACTACAAGGTACGTAAGCCCGACATAAACTGTATGAACTAACGTTAACGTTACCCATTCAAGCTTGGTAACTTTAGTTAGCATAAATGTTAGCTTGTTAATCATTTACCAACTTTGACTCCAGCTTGGCAGACGTGCTAATTCTGTAACCTGGGGCCTGAACCTCGACGTTAACGTGGTTAACGGTGTCAAATAAATGAAACAACGTTACAGCAGTAAGTGTTGGCTCACTAGTATAATGTAATGTTAGGTTGAGACAGTGTTAACTGTTTTACCTATTTAGCTAATGTTACTTAAACAAAATAGTTTACAATGCATTTTAAAATTTTTGGCAGATTTCTAAATTAAAATTGCCTATGCACTCAAATACTTTTTTTCTCTCAACAGATTTGCTGACAAAGTAATCAGAAGAGGTGAGTGTTTTGCTATGTTCAAAGATTACACTTGTCAGGTGTCTGTGAAAACCCTAAAATGTTACTATGTACAACATCAAGGGTTACACAGAAATGAGGCTCATTACCAGTATGCATGTTGGAAGTCTCACTTTAGAAATTATAATTCATTTAAATGCCATGTTTACAGTCATCATCGACAGGCATCTTATGTGTCACAGAGTGAGACTTTGCAGGGACCGTATAAATGTGAACTTACTCATTGTAAGAAAGAGTTGATTGATCTGAAAGATCTTTTGTGTAACCTGAAATCTCATGCTTCAAAAAGAGAGGAGGTGCAATGCCCGTTCAAAAACTGTGATAAGACCACCTATCCAGAAAGCACAAACACTCCAAAGCTCTTCATGTCTCTGGTGCATACTGTCTTCCTTCAGCACCTAGTGAGCCTCAGTTTTCTAAAGCTTGTACTTGTACTTTTTGTTAACGAAAGGTTGATATAAATGAACAAATCCTAGATTTTTGTTTTTATTGCTTTTGGAAAACATCCCAACCCATTGGAGTTTGTAGCTATCTATTGCTAGTTTCTCCAACATTACCTACTCCATGTATAAGTAATGATAATATCGTATTGTTTGGCCTCTGGTGATTCTACTCCTACCAGTTGTGTGATGGATGTCTTTTCATGTGTTTCGTGTGCTTTAGTTAAATCTAATTTAACTTTACAAACTTATTGAATAATTACTGGACGTTATGGTCTTTGAGCACAGTTTGTCACAAAATACAGATCCCCTGTCTTTTTATGTTTACAACAGGAAGTTCACCTTTGGCAGCAGAGTACTTCATGCTTTCTGTGGACCAGACCATTGTGAAAGGCCACATCAATGCCTTCACTGATGCCCTTGTGTTGATGTTTGCCAAGTACTACTGCCTGAACATCTCTTACACAGCAGCCCAAGGAGCAACATGGGAGTTCTTGAAGAGGTAAGAAAGCAAAAGTCTATTTTAAATATCAAAACAGATATTGAATGACCAGAAATTTAGTTACCCCTTTAAAATCTAATGCAATTTAATAAAGGAGCCTTGCACAGGACAGGATTTCACAACTTTTCCTTGCTGTCACAGCCTTTGTCTTTTTCACTACATTTATATGTACATGTATATTAATACACACTCTACAGTTGAGAAACTGTAGAGTAAGCAATAAGCCACTTTATATTATGTTACTTTAAGTTACAGTGGTCAGTATTGTGCCAATATGCCTCACGCTGTGGTGTGTGAAATATATGGAAAGGGCGGGTCTAAAATAAAAAAGTGAGTGAAATAGCATACTCGATAATGTCTGCTCATTGATAAATCAATCGTTAAGATATTACTGTAGACAAGACATATCTCACACCGATGGTGGCAAATTATTTTTTAGTATGAATTTGACAGGTGAATTATCACATTGTACTGTTTTCTTTTAATAATACATCCAAATGTTATATATATATATATATATATATATATATATATATATATATATATATATATATGTATATGTGTGTGTGTGTGTGTGTGTACAGTATATACAGTGTGTGTGTGGATAGATAGATAATACAGGAGTCCGTTACTGAAATTGTTTGATGTGTTTCATTTGATAGATGCCTTTTCAAGATCAACCCAGACAAGGGATTGAAAGTGGAGAAGAATGCTACCAGAAAGCAGCTGCCGGTCAGTCCAAAGGTTCTTTCCCTGATAACAAAACTCCCGAACTATGAATGGAGGGAGTAAAAAGAAACTTTTCAGAAGGAGACCATTGCCATCCAATGTCCCTAGTTGCACAGTTCATGTTGGTCTCACTAGTGTTCTTTAATTGTTGTCAAATAGTACCACTTTGACCCAGATGAATACTAGGTACACATTGTAACCATCTTTCAAATATAGAATTGGTTCACAGTACTGGACAAAGTTACTACTTTTAAATTATAGGCTTCTTCAGTACCTTCAGTTAAGTTACTGCAATAACAGTGGAAGCAAGCATTAATTTTACCAGAGTGACTTTTACATTTTATTGCTTTCTTTGTGTTTTTATTTCACTGTGAACATTAGCTAAACCTACCTAACTGTTCTTGAACTGAAGCAGGCAATTGTTGGACTGCTAGCAGTATGTAGCCATGCCACGTTAAGCTTTGTAAACAAGTATGTTGATAGAGCAACAACTGTTTTCTATTCTGATCTGTTGGTCAACAGAATAAAATACATGTTGAACAGTAGTAAGTGTGTCCTGGTTGTTTCTAAGAGCGGTTATTGTTAAGCTAAATCTCCATTTTATAATTTGTCATTTAACTGCTCTGTTATAGCTCAATATTTTAGAAATTGTCCATTACATTTGCAGTATTATAGCAGTGTTATGAAATTTGACAAAATTATCAGCAGGTTGTTGCTATAATCAATATTTCTTTGACAGTATTTGGACATTTAAAACAAAGGTAAATTCGTTGCTGAGGATACTTTTTTAACAATAAAGATAAATTAAATATAAATGATTTGCATGTAAAATTGCATTTAAAAACATTAAACTTGGTAGATTGCTGTAATTGTACTCACACATTCTTGTTTAACAACAGTATTTGATTCTCTTTTTAAAGGCAAATCCATTGTTTTTACGGCAAAGTATGCTTATTTTACATTGAAGATTAAATAAATATACATGATCTTTATGTAAAATTACATATAAAGACTCATATTATACTTAATAGATTCTAAAATGAATGGTAAATTGCTGTATTTATACTTATACATATTTGTTTAATGAGTTTTTTTTTTTTTACGGTAAATTAATTGTATTTATGGCAAAGTATGCTTTTTCACATTAAAATCAATTACATACACAGGATTTATTTGTAAATTTACATGTAAAAACTTGTAATAGACTTGATATGATCGTAAATTAAGGGTAGATTGTTGTAAATATAAAGCTTATTATCTGTTTTACAACAGTATTTTGACATTTTTTAAAAGTAAAATCAAATGTTTTGTGGGTGAGGTAACGCGTTATTACATTGAAGATGTATTAAATAACATGATTTTTACATTATATTATATTATAAAACTCAATTAATAGTGGCACTTTTCCGCAATTTTAAGACTGATTATTTGTATTATAACAGTGTTTGACTGTATTTATAGGTAATTTAATTGTTTTAAAGGGGTATATGTCCTTTTTTAAACATTAAAAAGCCCAATAATTACATAGAAGTTAATGTAAGATTAAAGATATATTCCGTTATTTCATTATGGAAAATTACTGTATTTTTACGTGATTAGGTTTTACCGTTATTTTACGGTAATTTTTTGGCGCCCCAGCTGCCGGAATATTACCGTTTTTTCACAGTTTTTTTTTTTACAGTGTAGTTAAATCCAGTCTGGCTGCATTCCAAGCTAATGATCAGGAAGGGATGGGAAAAGGCGGGAGAGAGAATTATTGAGAGGATGGAGTAGGAGAAGCAGTAGCGATGGGGGTATATGGGCGCCTTTGTGTGCCATGCTCCATTGACTCGGCCTCCATACCTCAGCAGCGATGTGATCCCAGTGTGATGCTGCTAATAGTGACACCGCCGGGGTCGAGAGCAAGTGCGAGGGCGAGACAATTGTGTGTGTGGAGGGGGGGGTAGCATGAGGGATGGCGGAGGGCAGATGGCAAGAAGTAGAGAGGTAGGACAGGGAAGAAGTAACAGGAGTGTTGGAGGAGGAGGCGAGACGAGAGGGCAGAGTTGTAAGAATATTCTGCAGGAGCAGAAATGGAGAAGGCGGGGATGGGACTTTGGTCTCTGTGGGATTGTGTGCAAGGACGGCCAAGTTGGTTTCTCCGTCCCCTTGTACCTTTATGTCCCCCCATGTACCTTTTTTTTGTCCAGCCGTGTGCCTGGACACAAAGTCACTCGCATAGCCAGATCACCTCTGTAGCTCATATTCCTGAATGAGCAAACTGTGTTTTTACTCTTGTGACTGCTGTTGTACTGGTTATATGACTGTGTGTGTGTGTGTGTGTGTGTGTGTGTGTGTGTGTGTGTGTGCGCGTGTGCGTGTGCTTGCGTCCTGAAAGTTAGACATTAACCTACACAAGATCAAGGTTTGTCTGCCTCCCTTTGGGGCTGAAGGGCATATACATCTGTTCTTATACCCATTAGTTTTATTCTTTGCCTTGTGTGCATGTGTTTCCAACATGTCTTTTGTGTGTTTTAAATGATTCACCTTAACTTTTTTTCAAAATATTTAGTTTACTTTTTAATTTTGTTATTGTTTTTGTGATGCTGGACCTGAAATACATTTGCACAATAAGGTATCTTGTAAAATATGTTTTTGGGGCATTTACGTTTCTTATTAAATCTTGGTATTAAAATACTGTTCATACACCACACATTTCCCTCGCTCTGTGCTCAACAGTTGATAACGATGGAATCTTACCGGTGTAATTCGTATTTCACACCCAATATGTATCTGTGCCGTTCCTGGGGCAGCAGTCATAACATGGAAAGTGTTGCTTAAGACTTCCCTGCTCCGACTGTCACTCCTGACTAACTCCGAGCCGTGTTGAAGCCTTGTGATGCATACTTCCCTCTGACTCTCTGTCTCAACCAATCACAACCAGCAGCCCCATTATGCACTCTGATGTGGTTCCCACAGATGCCGGTGTCCGTGGCGATAAAGCCTCACAGATGAGCAATCTGATTGGATTAGCAGATCCTTTGAACAAGCCTTGACTGGCTGTTTGCCGGCGGGATGCAAATGAGCTCCTTAAGAGGAAGGCAGGGACTTGACCTTTATTGGGCCTGGCAGTATGGACGGTGGCACGGAGGGAGGAAGGAGGGGTAGAGAATAGTCTCTGAAAGCTGAATTGAGGGAAGTGAAGAGGTAAAAGTACAGTATATCACTGGCAGACAATACTCTTTCTCTCTCTGAATCACTTGCTCTCTTTCTCTCTCAGTCTTGCTAAGTGTCTTCATGGTGCCACTGTCCTGCCTGGCTGATCGGCCTTATGGCTGGCTGGTTGCTCATTTATGTCTGTGTCAGAGCTATTTGTCGCTGCATTTTACCCTTTCTGACAGCCACTTTACCTCTAGGCCTCGCTAAGTTCACAGTTAAGTTTCTTGACCCAAAAAGACTCCAGCTCAGCAAACACCAGTGTTGTAGCCGAGGCTTGATCAGATGGGACCAAAACCCAATACAACCAAAACAAAACTGCTTAAGACTTAGAACAGATTCATACAGATAGTAGCACTGTGTAAAGAAATGCAGCCCCCTCATTCATTTCAATAATACCGAATTGGGGTGCCAGCTCAGAGGGCATTGACCAAAAAGTGCTGGTTTGTCTGCAAAAAAAAAACTTTTTTGCTAAGCAATACAATGTTCAAATATGTGCAAGAGCCCATCTCCGCTAGATAACTTCAAAACATGAAGGCCCTATTAACACCATTTACCTGGGGATAGTTGCAATGAAAGATAAAGTGATTGCTGCTATGATAACTTTCCAGAATTGTAAAATCCTCTCTTATAGTATTATAAACTACAGTTTAGTGTTTTGGTGTCTGATAAGCCTTGAGAATCATGGATTTATCACGCAAAACGGCCTTCCTGCGTCATATATCATCCCCTCACAGGTACCCGAAACAACACACCCCCAGCAACGCACCCCTCTTGCATTGTATTGCAAGACTGAGACAATTTACAATTGTAGGGATGTGTAGTAGATAGATACTAGTACTGGAGTTCAATGTTTAGATATTGGTCTTTGTTCCCCTTAAAGAGCCCCCAATACATAAATGTAAGACATCCGCTCTCGTAACAGTACGTAATCTTGTAGCAGTAATTGTTTTACGGTCGTCTAAACTGTTACCTAAAAAGGTAAAAAAATGCACATCTTCATTGCATGTTTTTTCTGACCGAAACTTTATGATATTGAATTTATAATGATATGCATTTTGAGATAATCAGGCAATCTTCACATCTGAAAAGCTGGAGCCAGTGATTGTTTGGTGTTTTTACTTTACTGACGGACAAACATGTTTTATAGTCATTATTTGGGGAAAACAAAAAGAGAACTTCAACATTGAAATGATACTAAGACAAAATGGGTTCAGCAGAAAGACAATGTCTTGGACAATGACTGGGTTGATGACTGGTTTTGAAGACAACAGCTCTTGTTGCTTTTGTGTGCAACATGTTAACTGTGCTCTTCTGTCCCCTTGGTATGAGACTGTGTATTAAATGTTTGAGAGTTACAGTACTGTTGGGGCTTTGAGGATTCTTTTACAATTTTATATCAACACACAGACACTCACTCATGGGCACTCTCACATTCTATATGACCTCTTACTGCCAACAGAGGAAGAAAGTCAGGTTGGGGCTATAAGTCATGCTAGATAAATCCTGCTTTTATTCCAGAGAGACAAGGTTGTTTTGGGTGTGGAGGGACGGAGGACTGAATGGATGAAGTGGTGCCTGTACAGTTTTAAGAGCAGGCCCTACTGTTAAAGTCTTTGTGGGCAGCGTGGCCCTTCTCTCACCCCCCTCCTCTCCCTTGGGGGGTTTTATCTGCCCATTTCCTCTTCTCGTGCCGGGCCCTCGGGACGCCTTAATGGCGCCATGTTCCCTGTCAGTCAGATATTTAAATGGAAACCGACCATGAAAGTATGGCTGCTCAGGGCTGGCTTGCTGTGCCACGTCCTTGCACTCAACAGCCAGAGTCAAATGCAGAGGCCCAAACCTCAGCCCAGAGCTCCAGACAAGCTGGGGA